>OX336388.2:757285035-757885035 GCA_946902985.2 Meconema thalassinum | reverse complement strand
ATACCTTTATGGAGGGAGCATCCTTTGACCAAACTAATAGGTCATTAGCCTAATGTTTTGCGGATGGCGGCCATCTTTGTGTGAAACTCTATTCCCCTTATCAATTCGAACACGGTGAAACCCAATGGAACGAAATTTGGTACAGAGGTAGCACTAGCAAAGGGCACCTCATATTCATGTTTAATATCCCTATAGCACGTTGTATTTCAACAAGCTACTACAACCAACATTCAATCATACTCCTTGAAAAGGACAAAGAGTTATAACAATACCCATGCATTTAGGAGAAAGTAGGCTATATGTTCTTTACTGAACATCTTGTTTATTTCAATCTCAGTTTACTTCAAAGACAGACGGGCCAGGGTCATCGGCCCACATTCCTTCCTTCCCGACAAGCGTAAGTCAGTTTGCATTTAGTCAATCTCATGTTTTAAGAATTTCGTTAATAATAAATTTAAACTTACTTCTATGGACTTAATTATATTAATTATTATTTCTTTTCTTTCTTTTTGGATAGACTCTGCACAAAGAGATCATGTCATGAATCTCTCCAAGATTTTATTATAAGAGAAACCTCCGTCAAATTGCCACATGGGATAATCCCATTAGAATATCAACTTGACTCATCACAGCCCACATACAACTTAAAGTCAAGTCTGTCAGCAAAACTTTATGTGGCCAATCATCCAAATTCAACTGGACCAAGTCGTCATACTACGACGCAACTAATATTAGTCAATTTTAACAGTGTTTTTAATGTGTTTTCATTGTTTTAACTTGTGTCATTTTCAGGACTTAATTACGTCTTTTATTTATAGTATGCTTTGAGTTTTTCTCCAGGTACTCCGGTTTTCCCTCTCAAAATTTCATTCCAGAAACACTCTCCACTATCATTTCATTTGTCATTCATTTAATCATTGCCCCAGAGGAGTGCGTCAGGCCTCGGCAGCCGGCACAGTTCACATCCTCGCCGCTAGATGGGGGCTTCATTCATTCCATTCCTGACCCGGTCGGAGACTGGAAGCAAGCTGTGGATTTTCATTTTCATTTATAGTATGCTTTGCAAGCATCATGTTGATGTTGGTTGTATTATGATTATTTGCAAAATTTATAAAAGTTCAGGGCTGAAGAAGGACCAATAAGGTTCGAAACATGTACCCAATGTAAATATGTTTTAATACATAAGTATTGATTGGAGGAGTGTTCCTCTTAAATTGATTTATTAAATTAATTTCAACCGAATTTTGTATGTGTAAGGCTACGTCCTAGGTGCGAGCGTCTAGCGTGCACGCGCTACTTGTTGACGCGCTTCCATGTGTCCATTTTTTTAGCTACCAGGCTAGTAGCACAATGACAACTGCAAGGAGAGCAAGACTTATGTTTCTCATGGAGAACAGTGCGTTAGAAAATTGAGTTAAGTGGGAATACGAGACAAAGCAAGTACACTACAATGTCGTTTATCCGGACAGCAAACAACCGGAACATCAATTATCCGAACGAGCAAAAAAAGAAAAAAAAGCAGATGTACATGAAGGAAGTTCTACGTTGTTTTCTGTTGGCAGAAGATGAGGGGAGTGTGATATCTTTTTCAAAAAAGCTTTCACATAAGGACTGCTGTTACATGATAGCTGATGGGTGGAACACTTTAAGACCACCGAATCTTCGAAATGAAAATGAAAATCCACAGCCTGCTTCCAGTCTCCGACCGGGTCAGGAATGGAATGAATGAAGCCCCCATCTAGAGGCGAGGATATGAACTGTGCCGGCTGCCGAGGCCTGACGCACTCCTCTGGGACAATGATTAAATGAATGACAGATGAAATGAAATGATAGTGGAGAGTGTTGCTGGAATGAAATTTTGACAGGGAAAACCGGAGTACCCAGAGAAAAACCTGTCTGCCTCCGTTTTGTCCAGCACAGATCTCACATGGAGTGACCGGGATTTGAACCACGGACCCAGCGGTGAGAAGCCGGCGTGCTGCCGCCTAAGCCACGGAGGCTTTCGAATCTTCGAAATGCATGGAATAAATTGGTAGGAGAAGAAGAGACCTTGAAGACTACAGACACTGTTGATGAAGATTTGGATGAAGTGACACATGAGTTATTCCACCAAATTTCTGGATTTTCCGACTGTGATAAAGAAGATGCACAAACTTGGTTGGAAAGTGACAGTGACCCAGGTTTTCAAATCTTAGATGATGAAGAAATTGCTTCTCTGGTGCAAGAAGTACTGTAAGTAGGGATGACGAAAGGATGAAAACCTAGATGAGGGAGATGAAGAAGGACCAAGTCATGGAGAAGCTTTTACTGCTTTAGAAACTGCACTATTGTGGTATGGTTTTACTATGAAATAAACGCATGTTCAATTATCCGGAACACTTTTGGTCCCAATTAGTCCAGATTTAAACGACGTTCTACTGTATTTTATATTGAAAGCCAGCATCAGTAAGGGAGTTCCATCACCTCTATAATGAGCTTAAATCTGAACCCAATAATTTTTTGAATACTGCAGAATGTTACCTGCAACGTTCGATTACATAGTGGAGGTTATTCGACCACACCTTTTGCACAGAACAACTAATTTTCAGAAACCAATATCTGTGGGAGAAAGACTTTTTGTGACTTTGAGGTAAGATAATTTACCTATGAAACGTACGACTGAATTTATTTATTACTTATTAATATTATTCCGTAGAGTAACATAATATTCTCACAATGTTCATTACAATTATTGAATCTAACAATTAAAATCAGTGTATGTCAGATGATAGCTTGCATTGTCGGTTGAAGTTGAGGCTGAGAGTAAAGAAGGAGAAGGATGACCAAAATTACTTTGCATCTCAAGAGTGATTAACTCTTTGAAGAGCATATTCTGAAACTGTGATCTTAAACTGAGTTTCTTTAAAAGAGGGAGTATTTTCATGTATGGCAACAAAGATTTGAAGAAGTTTTATCTCCATGGTTAAACATCCACTCCATATTTTCTTCTCTAATTGTACCATTTCCTGCCGATAGTCTAATGTTTTTGGTCTCTTCCATATCGTAGGATTTGGAGCTTCAGGTGCAACTGTAGGATCTCATCTCATGCATCTTCAGTTTGTGGGTTGTCTTCAATTGGAATATTTCCAGATGTTTTCTTCGGTTCCATGATATCCTTGAGAAATTCCATCGCCTTGAAATGTACCCACCATGGTGTAGGTGTTGGGGCAGGGTCCCCTGTTCTGGGTTTTCCTGTTTTCTTAACTTCTTTTCTAAAGTTATCCCTCAGGCTTTTGCATTTGGACTTGCTAATCTCCTCTGTAAAGAAATGTTATATCAATTTTGATACCTTTCATAATTATGAGTATAATGCTAGTTGAGGAGATTACATGTTAATAACCTTATTTTTGGTCTGTGTTGAATGTTTGATACATAGATTGGAGGAAAGTGTATTGAATAGGTGGACCAATTCCTCCAATCTATGTAATTGTAGAGAGTTTCTCATTTATCTTGACCACTCACCATAAAGTTTTCTCTCACATCAAAGTACATTTTACTACATATTAGTGTACCGTATATATTTCTGACCAGACTCTGATGTCGACATTTTGCTAGCACACTACGGAATGTACAATCGCGGACAAACTTGTTTGGTAGCTGCTTCCTACTCGAGAGCGTTGGAGGCGCTACCTGAGAAGCATGCACGCGAGAACGCTACAAGGCCGTAGAGACATGTGATATTGTGTGTTTGTCCGCATCAAGCAGGTAGCACGTGGAAGCGTGTGCACGCTAGACGCTTGCACCTAGGACGTAGCCTAATGTACGTCTCACCTCAGCATATCTTTTGAGTCATCGAGGCTATCAACTGTGGATAAATGCTCTCCATAATTTTGAACCCAATCTCAATGTATGCAGGCAAACAGTTCATAATTTGGCACATGTGTATAGACGATAACGTTGCAGATTTATTTCGAGCAACCCATATGTGACAGTGTTGCAAAAATAACAGTACGCGTGCTGATAGGTTGAAAGTTTAACTGCATCTAACTTCCATAACATTTAATGGATAACTAACAAATTCCATACAGTATATTGTGTGTATACCTCAAGGGATATATTTGTGCACATTTTGAGAGGCAGCAAACTTAACAACTACCTAATAACTCTCTTTGAGCATTTGAGGCAGAGACTCTCAGTATCTTAGAATCTATAGAAGGAAACTATTTCAAACAAACTGCTGTGCAGGGATTGGACTCTACAGTATTTCAGGTATCATACTTCGGACTCAATGCCAGTATTACCAACATAATTTCGTCATTTTTCAGGAGAGGTACAGTATATTGGTATGAATCTTAAATTTTAAGAACACTAGGCTGTTTAGTTCGTAACGTAACTACTTGTTTCATGACAAGTATATTAAAAACAATTAGACAACAGCAAAATGAAATGAGAAACTTTTTCTACAACACGTTGGTTCCTCAGTTTAGGGGCTGGACAACGCGGTCATATAGCCCTATGTACTTCGGGTGTGTGTAGAATCTGCCTGATAACCAGTGTTAATTGTGACAGCTGTATTAGAGTGTATTATCTGTAGTTGAGGTACCGCAAGGACTGCAGACGATCATTTCAAGTAGCCTAGTTCCTACTTTTGCTACAAAATGCTACCATCAACGACAACCAGCTGCGAACTTGGCTACTACAGGTAGATGCAACTGCAACCTGGCGCCCAACATTGGAACTTAACAGAGCATTAATCAAGTAACCAAAAAATTTAGCTTCACACAATTGTAGTTAGTAGAAGGTTATTTTACATGCCATAAAACTATGGCATGGGCCCGCCGGCTTTACTTTCTCTCCGAAGGCATACTGAGGGATTTTTAACGCTCTTAAAAAATCTGACTACTTCGGCCAGGTTTGAACCCACGATCTTGGGAATAGATGCTCAGCATGCTACCAACTATGCCACCGAAGTTGCCTTTTATACAACATGGAAATGGAGGTTTACTTACATAACTCACAGTATCTGGTTCACATTTTATGAAAGCTGGGTACTCCATCATTCTGTAAAACCTACGAGAAGAAGGAAATATGACAAACATTACAGTTCAAAATCAAAATCACTTTATTTGTAATGAGGTGTCAACCTCGGTGGCAAATGAGGTACATAATTTACAAACACTACACAATATTGAAAGAATACAGTAACTTAATGTACTCTTCACACATTGATTGAACTCCCCTCACACAACTGCTGTAGGAATTACATAGCACGTGTAACGTTTCTACGAATACAGCAATAAGTTATACCACTTCTTTCTTTTCCCTGATTTTGTCTACTCTGCTCTTGAATATCTGGACTGATTTGGGAAAGGGATCAAACATCGCCCTTGGTAAACAATTCCATTCCTTCACACCCTTCCCAATGAATGAAAATTTACCCCAATCGCTTCTGCTCAAGTGCCGTCCAATTTTGAATTTGTGGTCTGCCCTGCCAATATAATTTCTTTCCAATTGTAGCCTCTCACGGATTTCCCCCCATGCTTCCTCTCACTTCCTCTTCTGTATTCGCTCTATATAACCCTACAAGTCTGTTTTTCTCCCTTCTCTTACTTAATGTTTCCCACCCAAGCTTCTCTAACATACCTGATACGCTGCTTCTTCTCCTAAAATCCCCTATCACAAATCTTGCTGCTTTCCTTTGCACACTCTCTATTTCTTTTATTAGGTATTCCTGGTGCGGATCCCTTACACTGCTTGCATATTCCAATATTGGACGAACCAAACTTAGGTAACTTTTCCCTTTTATTTCTTTGTTGCATCCTTTAAGTAGTCTCATAATGACATGCAACGATCTGTATGCTTTCCCAACAATGTTTCCAACATGACCCTTCCAGTGCAATTTACTATCAAATCTCACGCCTAAGAATTTGCACTTGTCACCTTTTGGTACGATTACCCCCATCCAATGTATGTTGAAATTCAGTTTTTAATCTCTTGTTTGTGAATATTGTGACCGTTGATTTACCTCCGTTAACCTTCATGTGGTTCTCTTCAACCCAATGTTGGATACTATCGAGGTCCCTTTGTAATATTTTACAATCCTCTATGTTATTTATTTCCCTATAGACGATAATGTCATCTGCATACAATCTTATTTTTGATGCTATATTGTTCCCTAAATCATTTGCGTATATTAGGAAAATTTATCTTAAATAAGAGTGAGATGGTGATCACAACAAGGAAGAAGGAAAGAACCACAACTGGAATAACAATTGGTGGGGACGGCTGAAGAAAGTGGAGAGTTTCAAGTATTTGGGAAGCCTGATACAAGATAATGGAAGAAACGATAGAGAAATAAATGAGCAGGCGAGACAGGCAGAAGCATTCGGGAGGAGTGTGAGAAGCATGATATGGAGCAAGGATGTCCCTCAGAACAGCAAAAAGATAATATATTGGACGTACTATGTCCCTATCCTAACATATGCCTCGGAGACCTGGGTTATGAAAGGAAGGGAGAAGAGCAAAATACAGGCCAGTGAGATGAGGTTCTTGAGAAGCCGTATTGGAGCTACAAAGATGGACAGAATAAGAAATGAGAGGACCAGAGAATTAATGAAGGAGGAACCATTACAAGATGGTATAGAGAAATCTAGACTTAGATGGTATGGACATGTAAAACAAATGGAGGAGAAGAGGATGAGGAAAAGCAATGGACCAATTTTACTACCCTGTGGAATTCCCTTCTTAACTTTCTCTTCCTGTGATACGTAATTCCCTACTCTGACTCTCTGAACCCTTGAATTTAAAAAGTTCCTATCCAACATACAACCCTTGAGTCCAATCCCATTCTCTCCAGTTTCTTTAATAATACTCCATGTTCCTCTCTGTCAAAAGCTTTGGAAAGGTCTATAGCTATGCAGTCCAACTGTTCTGTTGTCTATAGGCCTAGTCACAATTTATGATTAGATTAGGGGGTAGCAGTGCATTTATGTGTGTTGGAGAGAAGGTGTGGGGTATACTTACGCAATACGGTACCGTACATTGAAGCTTTGCGAACTAGATTAATAAGCTGTAGGCCTACTGTACAGGGTCTTCCATATAAAGTAAGAACGGCGAGCAGCGGATTTGTAATCCGTTACTCCAGTGGCCTTGGCCGAGATTGTGGCGCACCACGGCCCCCTGCTGTAGTATTGAAAGTGCGCGCATAGTATATACTTGACCTTGCAATAAGCGTGCAGGTGATCAGTCGCCAGTCTGAATCTCAGGTGCTAACATGGTGAGACAGTTATCATTACAACATCGTATTTTTGTATGTAAAACTTATTTTAAATACGAGTCTGCTCGGCGGGTACGTGATACATTTGTTCAGCAATTTCCTGATGAAGTGCCACCTTCACTAGCACAGATTCACGTAATTGAAAATAAGTTTGACACTACTGGCTCAATTCTCAATATAAGACATAAAATAAAAGATCAGAAACAATACAGTGGCAGAACTCACTCGCGTCAGCCAGAATGTGGTTACCAGATCCAATGCCTGTATAACCCAGGAAGGCGACACATCCGACATCTTTTATAAGGTAATATTTCATACAGAATTGTACACACGCTTAAAGCAGGGGGTCGTGGCGCACCACAAGCTCGGCCAAGGCAACCGCAGCATCGAATAACAAAACTGACGCTTGGGGTTCTTACCTTATATGAAAGACCCTGTATGTACGGTACCGTATTCAGTGGCGTACTCAGGATTTCCTTCTGGGGGAGTTTCATTACTACAGAAGGGTAATTGTGTAGGGCTACACTGTTAAAGGGGCGGATGACCTTGGTGTTCCGCCCCTAAAACGACAGTCATCATCATAATCATCATCATACATTATTAAAATATTTCGATTAATATTCATAAAAAGCAATAATTAAATAAACATTCTCTTTGGATGAAAGCTACTTTGGGCTTCATTACATGTTCAGCACAATAAAAAATTGACAAAAAAAAGATTTTTAGCCTACTTTTCACATTTTGCAAAAATGAGGAAAAAGTAGTCTTATGAGATCAATCCGGGCAAATGTCTGTCTGTCTGTACTTCTGTCTGGCTGTGTGTGTGTCTCCCCCCCTATCAACTCCTAAACGGCTGCAGCAATCGAATCCAAATTTGGTATGAGTAAAGATCTATACCTGAATATCTCAAGCCCATATTTGAAAATTATGTCAGTGCTACCAACTGCTGAAAAGCCGCAATTGAAATTTGAGGTCCATGTTGGATAACTTGGAAGGTATGCAAGGGAGCCATTCCAAAATTGGCACACATATAGATAATAATATTTCAGTTTAATTTCCGGGAAGCCATGCACGGCAGTGTTGCCAAAATGATTCTAAGCCTGCTGATAGGTCCAATTTATAAATGCATATAACTTCTACACTATCAATTGGATTTCAACCAAATTTTGTATGTACTATGTGTACCGTACATAAACCGATATGACTGAGCGTATTCTTAAAAGCCACTAGAGCTGCCAACTGTTAATAAATGCTCTCTCTCCCTATTTTCTTATCCAAATACCAATATATCAAAAAGTATGCAAGCCGACAGATTTAAACTATGCACACGTATAGTACCTCATTTTCTAGATTAATTTGGAGTAACTTATGTACGTCTGTGCTGCCAACATGACTCTAAGCCTGCTGATAGGTCCAATTTTAAAATACATGTAACTTCTATACTAAGAAATGGATTTTATCCAAAATTGGCCCAACAAGAGATCATAATATTTCATATTATTTCTGACCAACACATGCATGACATTGTTGCCAACATGATTTTAGGCACGCTGATACATCCAATGTCTTATAGCATGTTCGTTCATGCTATCCATTGGACTTCCAACCAAATTTTTTGTATTCTGTATGGTACGGTACCTTAAGAGATGGAACTAACAATATATTCAGTCACCAGGGCTGCCAACTGTAGTGCTCTATTAGGCTACATTATACCAGGAATATTTCAAACTAATGTCGATATTACCAACTTAATGTCATTATCTAGATAGGTCTATATAGATTGGCATGAATCTTAAATTTTAAGAAAAGTAGGCTCTTTAGTTCGTCACGGAACTTCTTGTTTTAATATAGAAAACAGAATCTAAATAATAAAACTGCAATGATGCAGTGGTATCACCATTTCCATTCGTGATTGCTTATAATACTGACATTATGTGAGAAAAAATAATGTGTTGCTCTCAATGTTCTTACTGCCATTACAATTGGCTCTCAAAATGTGTCTATCCTATTTCTTTATCTGCATCATTGATAGGAATAAATTGCAGGAAACTCCTCATTTAACGAATTATCTTCAACGAAACGGACACACACAATATTAAAGCGATGTGAAGAAAGTTACCGATAGCACACTTCAACAGAAAAACTGATCCATGGCTAACTCCAACGTTGAAGGAGTCACGCTGCGAGTAGAGTGCAGGATACTTGCCAAGTGATGAACGTGATCACATTTAAATCATATACAGGAGTAAAGAAGGTAGTAATGTAAAACAGGTGATAGATGGGTACGCCACTGGATATGTTAGTATTCTGATTATGCCTTTTCGTAACTTTTAACAAGGTATATTATTGAAAATATATTATTTATGATTGACAAACCGTTCTCAGAGTAGTTGGGAGTCGTTTCACAATTTAAATTGCCACCGCTGCACCAGAAATAATTACCTTTAACATAAATATAGCATTATTGGTCGTGTTCATTTGGACAAGGTCGGCCATTTTCCATTCACCCCGGACACTACAACATACCCACGTGACATGTTGCCAACATGGATAATGAAATAATAGGCAAAACCATTGGACTGGATAAAGATTATTGATGCGTGACTTCCCCACTGTGCGTGACAAAAACCAGGAATGTTATCTATTAGTGGGTCGCTATCAATCCACCATTGGTCTGGACGAAAATATTGGTCTAGGCAAAACCATTGGTCTGCCACATGCGATATAGTTCCGAATGCGTGGGGTTGGCATTATGGACTCCTTCACAAACATGGCAGTCAGGGCAGCAATTTCAACTATATAAGTCGTGCTCCTTTTAGGGTGGGATGGTGCGTCTACGGCAGCGGACGAGTGAACATCTATTACTATATCATCTCCAGATACCATTACTACAGTTATTTTGACCAATTTCATTACTTACAATGTTTTAAACACATATTCTCCTACTCTGCAGCACCACCGTATTCTGTAAAAACTAAACAGGAGATTTCAGTACACAATCTGCACTGTTGTGTAGCCTAGATATTACTGATAACCTACTTTGCTCAGTGTAGTATATAATATATATAGGCTATAATATAATATTATAACCCCTGGCCCATGAGAGCCTAGGCTCAGGGGAGGGTGGGCCACAGTGAGACAGA
Organism: Meconema thalassinum; assembly: GCA_946902985.2. Taxonomy (NCBI): domain Eukaryota; kingdom Metazoa; phylum Arthropoda; class Insecta; order Orthoptera; family Tettigoniidae; genus Meconema; species Meconema thalassinum. The sequence continues at coordinate 757,874,637 of OX336388.2, read as the reverse complement.
AAAAATATATTTTAGTATACTGTCTTATTTTTCAATATATGAAAATGTCTTTATATACTGAAATATAAGTTGATTGTTGCTCATCAATTTCATACCCTTAGAATTTCCAAAACATCCACACTTTTCTGTAAAAATAATAAATTGTGAACATGTTGCAGCCCTCTCACTGAGGCCCACCCGTGGTCCACACTTAGACACAATGAAAAGAATTTATCTTACCTGGTTAAATACATAGCTACACACTAAAACAAAGAATTAATGCCAGAAAACACAACAGCACATTCAGATTCCCAAAATTTACAGAAAATTTGAGATATGACTTTTTGTGTCTTTTTGATTTGCCATATGCACAGGGAACTGGCAACAGCGATCTGTTGTCTTTCGCAGGGACTGAAGCATTATCTGCAACCTCTGGGAAAAAAAAAACCTGCCTATCATCTTTGCACTTTTTCTTAAGAATTTTACTTCATAATTTTCATCAACTAAGTTAAATTTCGTTTCACTTCCCCGATGTAAAATCATGAGTGTTTCCCTGAAAACTCAAACAGAACGAAGTCACCTTCCTTATGTGAGGTTTGCGAGGAAGTTGATGAAATGTTAGGAGCTTGATTTCTTCATTATCTGATGAGCTGTCTGTATTAGAATGTCTGTAGCCTTCTTGAATTTCAAGTTCCTTTGGCTGAACAAACTCTTCTTGCAGCTCTTTTGATTTATTTTTTTAAATTTGTGGTCTTAAGAGCAAGTTTGTTTATTTATGAGGTGTCAGTTGGAATGAAGGATCTCCCCTTTTCTCTCCCAGAAGTTGACTCTGCCCTCTCCTCAGCTTTGGGGTAGCTCCGTACTGTATATCTTTCTCACTGTCTCATTGTAGCCCATCCTACTGTGTCTCACTGTGGCCTACTTGCGACATGAAAAACAATATTATGTTTACTAGGCCTTGACAGTGAGAACATGCCTTTTCGTAACTTTTAACGAGGTATATTATTGAAAATATAGGATTTATGATTTACATACCTTTCTCGACCATATCATATTCATTACTGCACAATGATACACATAAATATATTTTAAAAAAAAGGAAGAAAATTTTACTTTCTTACCTCAAAAACGATTATGTTTATCTCCTACATAACATGCTTCTTCTTCTTCGGCTTCTCGTGAGGGGTGTTGGGCGCAGTACACACTTTACCCAGTCACTAAACCGGAGATTGACAAAAAAAAATGTTCAATTGGCAACTCAAACTAACACTTGGGGCACTGCGGTCGGTCTGGATAAGTAGGGTAAAAATACCCAATAACACGCGTTTGATATGGAATACGTTTTATTTTTCGGTTATAATCAGTAAATGTGGTCCCTAAAATAATGGCAGTGTTATTTTCAATTGTATATATTGTATATACACACATCAAAAAAAGTTTTGCATCACCTCGGTTCCAAGAGTTCCGGAATGTTGAAATATGTGACCATGGTTTGTGTTGGTCACACTGTTAATTATAAACCTGCTCCATAGAGATATGTTTCTCTTTTGTTTTATGGTAATGGTGTGTATAAAAAGAATGTTGTATCACCTTGTGCCTTCAGTTCTGTTGTAGTAAATGTCAAGTACATTAAACGTGTGTTCCATTTCAATTGCCTGTGTGCCTCGTAATCCTTCAGGTTATGGGCCCAGCCACGAATCCACCGTGCGAATATAAAGTGCGTATGATAGACTGATTGTTATATGAACTGTGAATTCGGCTGCGTAGCGAAATTCAACATGTCTGCAACCAGCACCTCGTTACCGGCTATAGATAAGCTGCGAGGTAGTCTAAATTACGTGGATTGGCGATTCGAGATGGAAAACGTCCTAAGACTCGAAGATCTGTGGAGCTGTATAGTTGGCTACCCGGATGGAGATACTACAACATCTGCGAAGAAAGCAAAAGACGAAAGTCGGGCTAGGGCCAGACTTAACCTCATGGTGGATAAATCAATTTTCCCAATCGTCATGCCTTGTAAGACCGCGAAGGAAGTCTGGGAAGCTCTTGAAAAGGCCTACTCCGATAAAGGAGTGAATCGGCGGATCGTCATCTTGAAGAAATTGTGCAAAGTTAAATTAAAGCACTACAAGACGATGGAAGAGTATGTTAGTGAGGTTATGGGACTTGCTCAGCAACTTGCGTCTATGAATAAGGCACTGGACGACGAGTTTGTTGCAGCTCTTATGCTGAAAGGTCTACCAGATGAGTTTCAGCCTATGATTATGGCTCTGGAAAGTTCCGGAACAGACCTTACTGCAGACACAGTCCGAACCAAGTTGCTACAAGATACTACTTGGAGTGGGAAAAGTACTTCCAAGCCATCCAAGGATTCTGTTCTGTTTTCACGAGAAGACAAGACTAAGAAGAAGCCTTTCTGCTGGAAATGCAAGAAGCCAGGACACTGGAAGCGGGATTGCAGGAAAGAGGAGATGCAGAGCTCAACTCGACAGAAGTCGAAGAAAGACAAGATGATGCTGGGGACCGATGGACAGGCATTAAGTGCAAGGGCCTCTACAGGGGCCTGGTTCGTTGACTCTGGTGCTACTAAGCATATGAGTTCAAGCAAGACTGCGATGGTGAACTTCACTGCTGGTCCTAATCTGGAGATCAGTACAGCAAACAATCAAAATTGTTTGGCCAAGGATCTGGTAATGTAACTGTTCAATTAGAAAATGGTATTTCACAAACCTTGTCCAATGTAGAATATGTTCCTGGTCTCACTGCTAATCTTTTATCTGTGTCTGCTGCTACTCAAAAGGGTTATGCTGTGGTATTCACCGACAATACTTGTGAAGTTTATGATAGTGAAAACTTTGTTGCTACAGGTAATGTAGCACTGACTGCGAGTAATGTGGAGGGTGTTTACCAAGTCAATGCTCTCAGTGATCAAGCTAATATTTGTACAGAGGACTCAGAATATTTATGGCATAAACGACTAGGCCATCTTAACAACCACAGCATGAAGTTGTTAAGAGATAGTCTCACTCATGGAATTAATTTCTCAGACAATGGTTTTAAAAACTGTTTTTCATGTGCTGAAGGTAAACAAGCTAGACAACCATTTAAGTCAAGTAAGAGTAAAACTGTATGTAAAAATAAGCTAGATCTTATTCATTCAGACTTATGTGGGCCTATGCCAGTTCCATCTTGGAGCAATGCTCGCTATTTCTTGACCTTCATTGATGATCATTCTAGAAAGGTTTTTGTGTATTTCCTTGCTAAGAAAAGTGATGTTTTGGATTGCTTTATTGATTTCAAGGCACAGGTTGAGAATCAGTGTGAAAGATCTATTAAGGTCCTACGCACTGATAATGGTGGTGAATTTTGTAGCAAAGCTTTTGAGAGGCTACTTAAATCAGAAGGTATTCAGCATCAAACTACAACTAGCTATTCTCCACAGCAGAATGGTGTAGCTGAACGCATGAATAGAACATTGCTTGATAAATGTAGAGCCATGATGAGCGAGTCTAAAGTAGATAAACGCATGTGGGCTGAAGCAATAAATACAGCAGCCTATCTTGTAAACAGGTCCCCAACCAGAAAAATTCCAGGTAAAGTTCCAGAGGAGATCTGGACTGGTAACAAGGTCAATATGGAGCATCTAAGAATTTTTGGTTGTGTAGCACAAGTTCATGTCCCTGATCAAAGGAGAAACAAGTTGGATCCTAAAAGTGAAAAACACATTTTCTGTGGTTATTGTGAGGACAGTAAAGCCTATAGATTCATGCATCCTGTTACTCATCAACTTGTTAAGTCCAGGGATGCACAGTTCTTTGAAGATGTGTTCCAGGAGGTGTCTGATGTGTCTCCAGGTAATGTTGGTCCATCCTTGCAGATTAATGAACCTGCAATGTTGCAGATCTCAGTTCCCACTGACAGTGAGGCAGAACCCGACAACTCAGGGGATGGGGCAGAGTGCATTTCGGAACTTGAAAGCGTATCGCCCATTAGCAGTGCTGGTGTGGCTGAGACTGTTGACTCAGCTGATTTAAGCTATGTCCCTAGTGGTGCAGATTCAGACTGCAGTGATTCTGTGGGCTCTGCCACCATCGTCAATGAGCCAATGGAGGGGGATGCCGAAGGTAATCAAAGGTATCCTAGGCGCCAACAAAAGCCTGTAGACATGTCAGACTATGTGACATACTTGACTCTCACTGATGACTCTGAACCTAGTACAGTTAAGGAGGCACTGTCCATGCCTGATAGGGTTAAGTGGGAGCAGGCTATGAAAAGAGAAATGGAGATACTTCAGTTAAATGACACATGGGATCTAGTTGATAAACCCCAGGGCAAGAATGTTGTCAGTAGTAAGTGGGTTTTCAAAGTAAAAAGAGACTCTAAAGGTAACATTCAAAGGTATAAAGCCAGACTTGTGGCCAGGGGCTTCACCCAAAGGTACGGAGTAGATTTTACAGAAACTTTCTCTCCTGTTGTTCGACACAGCACGTTAAGGATGCTGCTTGCCTTGGCTGTCCAAACAGATCTGAAGGTGGTACATTGGGATGCTGAATCTGCTTTTCTCAATGGAAAGTTAGATGAAGAGATCTACATGTATCAGCCAGAAAGTTTTGTCAAGAAAGGTTCAGAGCATAAAGTTTGCAAGTTAAAAAAATCTATTTATGGCTTAAAACAATCTTCTCGTTTGTGGAATGAGCGAGCTCACTCTGTTCTTGTCAAATTGGGTTACAAAAATTGTGCTGATGAACCCTGTGTGTACTTTAAGAAACAAGCCCAAGGTATGGTAATTATTGCATTATATGTGGATGATTTCATTGTGGCTTATAATGATGAGTCTGAGATCAAGTCATTGAAGACCTGTATTGATAAAGAATTTAAGGTACGAGATCTTGGGCCAATTTCTTATATTTTCGGTATTAAAGTAAGGCAAGATAAGAAGAATGGTACAATGTATCTTAGCCAAGAGCAGTACATCAGTGAGATTGCAAAGAAATATGGTATGCACGATGCACGTCCCATTGGTACTCCCTTGGAAACCAAACCAAATCTTGGTGTTTCTGATACAGAAACTAGTGATCTTCCTTATAGAGAACTCATAGGTTCGCTCATGTATATAAGTGTTTGCACGCGTCCAGATATAAGCTATGCGATATCATATCTCAGTCAATTTAATCATTGTTACAATGAATCTCACTGGTCTGCTGCAAAGCGAGTGCTGCGTTATTTAAATTGCACAAAAGACTTGTCACTTAAGTATGTCAGGAATGGAGGTCAATTCATGGGATTTGTTGATGCTGACTGGGCTAGTGATAGCAATGACCGAAAATCATACAGTGGTTTTGTGTTCAAAATGGCAGGTGGTGCTGTATCATGGGGGGCTCAAAAGCAAAAATGCATTTCCTTATCATCTACTGAAGCAGAATATGTTGCACTGAGTGAAGGTGTAAGAGAAGCTGTTTGGTTGAAACGTGTTTTGTCTAACTTTATAGATCTCAAGTCACCCATCATATTATTGAGTGATAGTCAATCAGCTCAAAAACTGGCAAAAAATCCAGTCCACCATAATAGGACCAAACATATTGACACTAAATATCACTATGTTAGAGATGCTTTGGATTCTAAAGCCATATGCATCAAATATGAGGAGACTTCAAAAATGTGTGCAGACATCCTAACAAAGCCTCTTCCTAAGCCTAAGCATATTTATTTTTGTAAAGACTTGGGTCTTGAGTCATGTCCTCTACTCCCACAGGTTTAAGGAGGTGTGTTGAAATATGTGACCATGGTTTGTGTTGGTCACACTGTTAATTATAAACCTGCTCCATAGAGATATGTTTCTCTTTTGTTTTATGGTAATGGTGTGTATAAAAAGAATGTTGTATCACCTTGTGCCTTCAGTTCTGTTGTAGTAAATGTCAAGTACATTAAACGTGTGTTCCATTTCAATTGCCTGTGTGCCTCGTAATCCTTCACGGAACCGCTAAATACAAAGGGAATAGAGATCAACACAAACAACATTTCAGCTCGTTTTATTGCTCATGAGACCCACACACTGCATGTTGTACCATCATACAGCTAGACTTTCAGCATGTGTGGTCCAGATTGCAGTACACACCACTACCTCTAATACCCAGTAGCACGTCCTCTTGCATTGATGCATGCCTGTATTCGCCGTGGCATACTATCCACAAGTTCATCAAGACACTGTTGGTCCAAATTGTCCCACTCCTCAACGACAATTCGGCGTAAATCTCTCAGAGTGGTTGGTGGGTCAAGACGTCCATAAACAGCCCTTTTCAACATATCCCAGGCATGTTCGATAGGGTTCATGTCTGGCGAACATGCTGGCCACTGTAGTCGAGCGATGTCGTTATCTTGAAGGAACGCATTCACAAGATGTGCACGATGAGGTCGAGAATTGTCGTCCATGAAGACAAATGCCTCTCCAATATTCTGCCGATATGGTTGCACTATGGGTCGGAGGATGTCATTCAGGTATCGTAAAGCCGTTTCGGAGCCTTCCATGACCACCAGTGGCGTACGTCGGCCCCACATAATGCCACCCCAAAACATCAGGGAACCACCACCTTCCTGCACTCGCTGGACAGTGTGTCTAAGACGTTCAGCCTGACCAGGGTGCCTCCAAACACGTCTCCGACGATTGTCTGGTTGAAGGCATATGCGACACTCATCGGTGAAGAGAACGTGATGCCAATTCCGTGGGGTCCATTCAGCATGTTGTTGGGCCCATCTGTACCGCGCTGCATGGTGTCGGGGTTGCAAAGCTGGACCTCGCCATGGACGTCGGGAGTGAAGTTGCACATCATGCAGCCTATTGCGCACAGTTTGAGTTGAAACACGACGTCCTGTGGCTGAACGAAACGCATTATTCAACATGGTGGCATTGCTGTCAGGGTTCCTCCGAGCGGCAATCCGTAAGTAGCGGTCATCCACTACAGTAGTAGCCCTTGGGCGGCCTGAGCGAGGCCTGTCATCGACAGTTCCTGTATCTCTGTACCTCCTCCATGTCCGAACAACATCGCTTTGGTTCACTCTGAGACGCCTGGAAACTTCCCTTGTTGAGAGCCCTTCTTGACACAAAGTAACAATGCGGACGCGATCGAACTGCGGTATTGACCTTCTAGGCATGGTAGAACTACAGACAACATGAGCAGCGTACCTTCGTCCTGGTGGAATGACTGGAACTGATCGGCTGTCGTACCCCCTCCGTCTAATAGGCCCTGCTCATGCATGGTTGTTTACATCTTTGAGCAGTTTTAGTGACATCTATGAACAGTCAAAGGGACTGTATCTTGGATACAATATACACAGTCAACGTCTATATGCCGGAGATCTGGGAACCGAGGTGATGCAAAACTTTTTTTGATGTGTGTATATTGTATATATGTATAACTGTGCGATACACGTGACCTAATTTGTGTATTCCACTGAATTTTATGTGTTAATGTGTCAGTTGCATATTATCAAGCTGGTATTTGTTTTTGTGCAGTTCGAGTCATGGCGCTGTTACGTTTAAAAGCTATATTTTGAGTTTGCTCACTGTACCATAGACTCTAGAAATTATTTGCTGCTTGGTAGGGCGAAGGGATTAGTTTAACTTGTATTAAAACTTGGAGTAGACAGGTATTGCTTCATTTGGATGGTGGGTATTAACCCTGCGAAGTCAAATTAGGCCTATATGATTCGTGGTGGAATGGCTCGGATATCGCAGAGCGAAGTGATGGCGGTTGGTAGGGTTATTGGAAATGAACTAGGGAGCGGGGAAGGATACCTGACTGATGAAGCTTGGCTGTCCTCGGCTGGTGTAGGCTTGGCTGTCTTGGTACGGCTTGGCTCGGCGAGACTGTGCTTGGCTGTCTAGGTGTGGCTTGGGTCGGCGTAACAGTGAACAACCCGTCCTGTCGTCAGTGAGTGTAGTGGTGAGTGGTCCAACCCGCTCTTGTTGCCCGTATTTATTTGGTATCGTCACCTTTCGGCTATTGCTATTTGCATCTTTTGGAAAATGATGAAAACGTATATCCGCAGCCCTCTTATACATCGACCTACAGCCATAAACTGAGCAATATACTTTGCTTTTACTCATTTTGCAATCTTATCAACGAGAAGCCTCCGTGGCTTAGGCGGCAGCACGCCGGCCTCTCACCGCTGGGTCCGTGGTTCAAATCCCGGTCACTCCATGTGAGATCTGTGCTGGACAAAACGGAGGCAGACAGGTTTTTCTCCGGGTACTCCGGTTTTCCCTGTCAGAATTTCATTCCAACAACACTCTCCACTATCATTTCATTTCATCTGACATTCATTTAATCATTGCCCCAGAGGAGTGCGTCAGGCCTCGGCAGCCGGCACAGTTCATATCCTCGCCGCTAGATGGGGGCTTCATTCATTCCATTCCTGACCCGGTCGGAGACTGGAAACAGGCTGTGGATTTTCATTAATTTTTTCATCAACGAGTAAAACTTATTACTTATGTACAAACACGAAGAATTTACCACGATCTGCTATCCAATACAAGAAACCATATACAAATTAACAGTCACCACGTGACAAATGTACCCTACTTGGTAAGTTTCTCATTTTTACCGCTAGATGTCATATCAGATAGCTGGAGTTGCCAATGGGCGTGTTCTAGGCAAACTTCATGTTGCCACCACAAGAGTGCAGCAGGCATAGGAGGGGTCCAGGCACATACGACTTGGCGGACATGCTTCATTGTTTCCTATGCAATCAGCTGTTCTGTCAGGCATCCAAATGAATGAAAAAAAGGAGAATGGGAACTGGAATTTATTTCAGTTGAAGGCGGAACTCGGAAGAAGAAATGCGAAAGTTCATGGAAGGAAAAGAGGAAGATTGTAGTTTAACGTGACCGTTAATCTCGAGATCATAAGCCACGGGACTTTCTTTCTTACGTGGAATCCGAACGACAGGCCATGGCATTTCACTTTGAAAATCTCACATGCATTGACCGGGAATCGAACCCGGTCCGCCGTGTTGAGAGGCCAACAGCTTGACCGCTGCGCCACCGCGCCCCCAGTTCATGGAAGGAAGGGTGAACTTATAATCACTTTTGGAATCACTTCTATACAGTACCAATTCTATGGATGCTTTTCTCGCCAATATCCGCTTCAAATTTCGTATTTTAACCTTAATAGGCTCGAAGATTATGATGCCATATTTAATGCAGAAAATCGGCAGGATGAGGAGGATATTTACGTCATGAAAGTACCAAGTGCAGTAGTATACAAGGATGTTAATGAAAGTACAGACCTTCCAACTGTGACAGGCCAGTGTTTTTCAAGATATTTAAAGTACTGTGAGCAATGTGATTCAGGTGTGGGTAGTAATATGTATAAAGAGATGTAGGTACTTGTTGTGCTTGCGCTGGGCAGTGGAAGGTGAATTTACTTTTTTCATGGCAGAGTTGCATCAGAGTACAGAAAGAACGTGGTATACCACGGTTTGGTTTGAGTCTTCAATCTTTTAGCTGGTTTGATGCAGCTCTCCCCGCCTCCCTGACCTGAGCTAATCGTTTCATCTCTACATAGCTACAACACCCTACATCTGAGGCAATCTGTTTAACATATTCTAACCTTGGTCTACCCCTACAGTTCTTGTCCTCGACCCTTCCTTCCATAACTAAGCTTGCTATTCCTGGGTGTCTTAGTACGTGTCCTACCAACTTATCTCTTCTCTTCATTAGCAGTCGCCTGGAGGCGCTAATCAGGCATTTAAGGGACAGTTAGTTTCTAAATACGTTACTGATCGCCAAGTAGAGCTTTTGGGTGCGAAATGGTCGAAACAAACAACACTGCTGTCAGTTTGATTCCATTTAATCCACCGAATTTGTTTTGTCCATTGTTTTCTCAAACTGGGATTCTTTGGAAACCTATGCCCACCTCTATTTTTACACAGTGGTACACAGCAGCACGTACCAGGCATTATTCACGCATGCAAATGTCAGAATCTATGAAATTTGCTTAGCATTCGCCATTAGTCATATTACGTACTGGACCCGTACTAGTCATGCTGCACTCTGGCGACAACTTTTGACAGTTACACGCCCATTATCGGGAGGAGAATATATGAGGAAGCATGATTATGACGTGGAAGGGGGTTGACACATAAACAAACAAGTGACGCATCTTGGCGACTTGCTACGTATAAGCAAACACGAGACGTCACACGTAAGGGAAAGAGTTAAATAGTTAAATGGCAATCAGAAAAATATGTGAGTAAAGCGGAGAGGACAGGAAATGTGGGAGAATAAAGAAGTATCGAAAGAGATAAGGGTAGAGAAAACCCTAGCTTACTAAGTGAATGAAGTAGCGTAGTTCGTTCAGACGTATATAAGGGACACTGAAAAACGAGGTGATTAATAGTACCTATCGCAGTATTACATGCACAAACCTCGGAGGCTTGCAAGTTGCACCGAGCCATAAAGACGGGGGTGCGCGCATGATTAAAACATAAGCGAATAATGGTAATGATATGACGACGAGTATAGCGATCATTATAAAACCAAGGGAGATGGGGTATCGACGGTTGTAGATTATAATAAAACTGAGCCTTTTCCCTTGAATAATCCCTCCATTGTGTCGACCAGACTTCTTTTAATTGATTTTTCAGAAGAGGTATAAGATCGGAGGCGGGAGTGGCAATAGCGATGGGGGTGCCGTGGCCACAAGCAGCACGTCGAGCAGCCTGATCAACGTATTCATTTTCTAAAATAGCTGTATGACCGGGGATCCAACAAAAAACAACCGTAAATCCCGACTGAGTCAGTTCATACGTCAACCTGAGTATATGAAGTATGAACCAGTTGTCGATGTGCATCACATTTTGTAAGGCCTGGAGAACACTTCTGGAGTCAGATAGAATAAGAGAGCGAGATATCACATTCCTTTTGACGTATATGAGAGCTTGACGAATAGCAAAAGCTTCAGCCGAGAAAACAGATAATTGAGGACGTAACGTAAAGGAAGCAAGATGTTGTTTGGCGGGGACATAAAAGGCCGCCTCCACGCCGGTCGGGGAGTCAAATTTAGAGTCATCTGTGTAAATGGTGGTACAGCTGGAAGCACTTTCTTCAATTTGACAAACATATCGACGGGCGATAGAGTGGAAAAGAAATGAAGCTTTTTGAGAAAAGTAGGGGGAATGGTGAAGAGGGAAGGGCGCATTGTAGCATAGCGGTTTCCGGGTTTGGAGAATGTCTGGACGAAGACTAGTAAGACCGATAAAAGATAAAAGAATAGAGGGGGGGGGGGGGGGATATTTTGTAAGTAAGTGTTGCTGATAATATTCTTGTAGTAATTGTAATTTCGGGAGAATGGGAGAAGCAGCAAGAGCCATTTTGCGAAGGAGATAACGAGAAGACAGGTACTTCCATCTGAGACCAAGAGGTGGATCTTTAGCTTCGACGAGAAGGGTCTGCGTGGGCGTAGAGGTGAGAGCTCACAAGATAATTCGCAGAGCTGCATATTGTAATTTATCTAGTATCGTGAGACGAGACTGGGGCATGATGTCATAAAAATGGCAACCGTACTCCATGGAGGACCTGACGATAGAGCGGTATAAAGTAGCAAAATTTAAGGGTTCGCTCCCCAAGAACGATAACGCGCGATAACGAACGTAGGAGTTGTAATTTTTTTGTGACGTGTGATTTTAGGTGCGCCATCTGGGGTGCCCATGTCAACTTACCATCTATCAATACCCCTAGGTATTTGGTATGATGGGAGATGGTAATAGAACCCTGTTGATATAGAATCGGGGAACGGTCGTAGAGACGTTTATGGGTAAAAATTAAGGCAGAGTTTTTGAGTGGGACTGTATCAAGGCCGTGATTAAAAAGCCAAGAATGTAAAATCGTGAGGGCATGGAACATATGTTGTCTACACTGAGATAAATCGGGGTGCGAGCAATATAATAGAAGGTCATCGGCATATTGAATAAGCCGGACATGTGGGAGTAATAGTTCCTCAATCTCACAGGTATAAAGGAGATATAGTATACCACTAAGAATATAGCCCTAGGGCAAGCCGGAAGACGCAAAGCACGAATTCAGGACGGTGGGGAAAGTTGCAAGAATGACGTGACGGGAGTGAAGAAAGGCGGCAATCAGCTTTATAAAAGGGGGGGATTTCGATTTACAAAGTACAGCCAATAACAAGGAGACGTTGACATTATCATATGCGCCTTGATTGTCTAAAAATACTGCTACTGTAAATGTTTACGACAGCTGGGCAATAGGAGGTCAGTGAGGAAGATATTCAGAGCATCGGTAGTCAATTTTCGTTTTACAAAAGCAAATTGGGTTTTTGGGACCAAATCGTAATACTCTAGAGCCCATATCAGTCTCGCCAACAGTATACGCTGAAACGTCTTTCTGATACAGGACCCGAGCTGAATTCCCCTATAACTGCAGGGGAGGGCGGGGTTTTTGCCAGGTTTAAGATGGGAAGTAATAAAAAGTCGTTCCATGTGGAAGGAATCTGACCTGTACATTGGACATTATTGTAAAATTCAAGGAGGACCAGATGTGTGGGAGAGGGTAAACTATTGCGCACGTGGTAAGAAATGTCATCGGGACCGGGGGTTGAAGAATTTTTAAGAGAGAGGGCATTGCGGAGTTCAGCTGGCAGAATTGGTTGTATTAGACAGGTAAACTTGGAAGGCGTGACATATTGATAGGATGGTGGGGCACAGGCGACAAAATCAGGCATTAGACTACGATAGAAACATAAGGAATTTTCAAAAGTAAGACGATGTTGGGGCGCATATTTTGTACTCCTTGATAGGTTACGTATAGAATTCCATATTTGAGTAAGGGGAGTTTGGTGACTAATGGAATTGACATATTTATGTCAAGCAGTACGACGTTTGTCGTTGAAAGTGCGTTGCATAGTCGCAACAAACTTTTTATACTGCAAATAAGTATACGGGGTGTGGTATTTGCGAAGGAGGTGAAGTAATGCTTTGCGACGCTTGACCAAGCGTATATATTCGTCGTCCCACCAGGGGATATGAAAAAGGGCTTGGCCAGTTCGTTCTCGACAAGGAATCAGTGGATGATAAGTGTCAAAATATCTATTAATAATGGTAATTAAGGATTCATAAGAATAGCGTACAGGCGGAGCGGCATGGCAAAAATGTTGTTGGATATATTCGTAAAACAACACTTCATCAAAATATTTAAACTGTCGAAAGAAGCGAGGAGTATGCTCGGGGGGTGGGGGCAGGTGTATAGAAGAACCGGTAATTATGATGGGATAATGATCACTGAGATGCAGATCTGGAGTTGTTTGCCAATAAAACAGGTGTGCGAGAGAAAGGGGTACAATGGTTAAGTCTACAGCACTGGGATCTTGCTCAGGGGCAGAAAGACGGATAGGGGAACCATCATTAAGAAGATGAAACGAAGCAAGTTGGGACGACGTCCAGATATGACGACCTTTAGGGGCAATTCGGGCGCTGCCTCATTCCGTGTGATGAGCATTGAAATCACCGCCCAGAAAATGGTACGGAAAGGATTGACAATAAGTAAAGAAGGATTTCCACTGTCGTTCGTTGCCCTTAACATCTGGGGGAATGTAAAGATTGGTAATATGATGCTTGTCAACTTGAATAGTAAGGAAATATGTGCGGGGAAGATGAAAAAGAAAGGGTATCACTTTATAGGCAAGTGACTCATGAATGAGAGTAAGCACTCCACCGTAATGGGGCCCATCGTGACGTTTAACTACATACTTCGGTATATTGAATGATAAGGAATGATACAACCATGTTTCCTGTAGCAGGACAACCTCTGGCTGGTATTCCTGTATGAGAAGAAGGAGTTCATGCCGTTTGTTTAATATGCTATGCGAATTCCATTGTAGGATCTTCAGGGGATGGGAGATGATTGTAACTTACCTCCCTGGGTGACTCAAGAGGTTGGGATTCGGGAGGAAGAGAATGAAACGGGAGAAGAACTATTTTATCATACCGTACATATTTTTTTAAATGTGGGCCCATTGGGCATTCGAGCCCAAAAGGTCCATAAGTCGGAGATAATCACGTGTGATTGCAGGGGGCACACCAGTTTTGGGTGGCACAGGAGGGGGAGGAGAGGGGCTGAAGTGCATGGTAGACGTCGACGGAGTGACGGCACTGGGCACCGGACGAGTCAAATGGTCTGACCGGACTATCGAGAGATAGGCCTTCCGGTCGTAACCCAAAGGTGGTATCACTTTGGGTGAGCTTTGAACAATGGACGTAAATTTACGTTTTTTAGGTAACGTGGTAGAAGCATAACATGCCTCTTTCGAAGAGTGAACAGGATCAAGATGTCTACTACCAGGAGAGCCAACCTCTAAGAAATATAAAAAAAACTTCCCTCTTTCAAAAAATAGATTTAATAAGCTTGTCTCACTGTGGCCTATCTTCCCCTACCAGGCGACCGCTGCCCACCCAATGGGCGTGTTCCAGGCGAACTTCATGTTGCCACCACAAGAGTGCAGCAGGCATAGGAGGGGTCCAGGCGCATACGAATTTGCGGACATGCTTCATTCTCTCTAACGCAATCAGGGGCCTGTTCCACGAATGAACTTTGCAACGTTTCACCTTGCACTTTGCACTTTTCAGTTCAGATTTTGTTCCAACATCACTTTTCGGATTTGTCTTGCAAAGTGAAAACTGGAAAGTTGGAAACATTTCACTTTTGAAGCTTCTTATGTTTCTCTATTTGTGCAGAAATGCCAAGTGCAAAGGAATGAAGTGAAAAGTTTTCAGAAAACTTTGCAAAGAGACGATTCTCTTTTCAGCTGTTAATGAACAAGTCTCTACACTAGTTTCTCAGCGCAGAATTTGGTTTACTGTTATAAATACGTTACGACGTGAGCTTTTGTTATCATCAAGTGAGGATAGTGATAAAGAATCCAACAAGTGGACATGCAAAGACAGGATGAATTTTCATAACCTCACTTTGACGGAATTTCGTGAGTGTTTTCGTATTACCCCAATACAAGCCGACTATATTCTTGAAATAATTGGCCATTTATTGAAACCTGCAACAGAAAGAAGTCGATCTCTTTCCGAAAAAGAACAAATTCTTTTTATGCTTACATTGGTTAGGAAATGGTGCCCAGCACGGTATAGGCCTAGCAGCAATGCAAGGGACATCAAAATCAACTATTTGCATAACTGGTATTACTAAAGTCCTCAAGTTCACCACGAAAACTAAAGCATTAAATCATGGAGAATTATACAGTTTGTTCATGGAATAAATATGATCGGATCATTCCTACGCCAAGACTTTTCACCTTGCAAAGAAATTGAAAAGTAATACATAGATCATGGTGTAACAGAAAGACTTTGCACTTTGCAAGAATTGGAAAGTGAAAAGTGAAAAGTTGCAAAGTACATTCGTGGAACAGGCCCCAGCTGTTCTGTCAGGCATCCAAATGAATGAAAAAAAAGGAGTATGGGAACTGGAATTTATTTCAGTTGAAGGCGAAACTCAGAAGAAGAAATGCGAAAGTTCATGGAAACAAGGGTGAACTTATAAAGAGGTACCGGTATTATTGTTTGGAATATCACTTCTATGCAGTAGCCTACCAATTCTATGGATGCTTTCCTCGTCAATATCCGCTTAAAATGTCGTATTTTATCCTTTATAGACTCGAAGATTATGATGCCACATTTAATGCGGAAAATCGGCAGGATTAGGAGGAGGATATTTACGTCATGAAAGTACCAAGTGCAGTAGTATACAAGGATGTTAATGAAAGTACAAACCTTCCAACTGTGACAGCCCAGTATTTTTCAAGTTAATTAAAGTACTGTGAGCAACGGATTCAGGTGTGGGTAGTACCGGTAATATGTATAAAGAGACGTACTTGTTGTGCTTGCGTTGGGCAGTGGAAGGTGAATTTGCTTTTTTTTTAAGGCAGAGTTGCGTCAGAGTACAGAAAAAACGTGGTATACCATGGTTTGGTTTGAGTCTTCAGTCTTTTGACTGGTTTGATGCAGCTCCCCATGCCTTCCTGTCCTGAGATAATCGTTTCATCTCTACATAGCTACCACTCCCTACATCCGAGGCAATCTGTTTAACATATTCTAACCTTGGTCTACCCCTACAGTTCTTGTCCTCGACCCTTCCTTCCATAACTAAGCTTGTTATTCCTGTGTGTCTTAGTACGTGCCCTACCAACTTATCTCTTCTCTTCATTATCAGTCGCCAGAAACATCTCTCCTCTCCCACTCGTCTTAATACCTCTTCGTTTCTAACCCTGCCTACCCATCTGATCTTCATCTTTCTCTTTTAACACCACATTTCTAACGCCTCAATTCTCCTCTTATCTGCTGCACCAATAGTCCAAGTTTCACTTTCATAGAGTGCAACGCTCCAGATAGAGGCTTTCAAAAATGACTTCCTAATACCTAAATCTATATTCGATGTCAACAGATTCCTTTTTGTAAAAATGCTTACCTTGCCTGAGCCAACCTACTTTTTATAGCCTCTTTGCTTCGTCCATCTCTGGTTATTTTGCTTCCTAAGTAACAGAAGTCTCCTACCTCCTTCAGCTTTTCACCTGCCAATTTGATACCTGTCTTAAGTGCAGGATTAAAGGTTAGAATTAAATAGGAAATTCTGGAGGCGCTAATCAGGCATTTAAGGGACAATTAGTTTCTAAATACGTTACTGATGATTGAATTGCACGTCCTACCTCGCCAAGTAGAGCTTACATAATCCTTGGGTGCAAAATGGTCGAAACTAACAACACTGATGTCAGTTGGATTCCATTTAATCCGCCAAATTTGTTTTGTCCGTTGTTTTCTCAAACTGGGATCCTTTGGAAACCTATGCCCACCTCTATTTTTACACAGTGGTACACAGCAGCACGTACTAGGCATTATTCACGCGTGTAAATGTCAGAATCTATGAAATTTGCTTAGCATTCGCCATTAGCCATATTACGTACTGGACCCGTACTAGTCATGCTGCACTCTGGTGACAACTTTTGACAGTTACACGCCCATTGGCCTGCAGATATTAGGGAGACGCGTGGTCTGCGTGGCGGGTTCCCTCGACCAATATATCTTGGTTTTCGTGACCGGGGCGCTGCCTCACTGTCAGACGGCTACTCAATTGTCCTCACGAGGCCGAGTGCACCCCGTTCCAGCCCCATATCAGTTTCTAAAATCCCTCACGGAGCCGGGAATCGAACCCGCGGCCTCCAGGTGAGAGGCAGGCCCTCTACCCCAACACCACGGGACCGGCCGTGTCAGTACAGTATAAGAGGTAATAATTTACTAACCTAGATCCAATAGATTTAGCCTATTGCACAATAGAGCTAAGGAATATAGCCAAATCTAACTAACCAAGGAATTGACTAGACTGTAGACTAGAGTGCACTTCACTGAACAGCATGTTTCAAGTTGAATAACTTATCAGCTTGTATTAAATTTTCCTACCTTATCCGATTACGATATGAATTTTCATCAGCTTCGTACATATTAAACCCATGTGTCCTACATGTCATGAAAGTCAGTACCGTATTTACATACAGTAAGCTACCACTAGGCCTACCACTCTGTCGCCTTACACTGAATTATAGTCTACTTTGGGCTATTAAACAGCACACACTTGCTGTTATTGCCTCCTCTATTTCTGCTCCACCTAAGTGAAGTACGGTAGTATGATCGTGTCATTGGTTCAACTAAATACGTTGACGTTATACAGTAATATCGTCGCTACCGGGAGAATAGCTGTATCAAATAAAATATTGACAGTCTTTTTACGAACGCCATACGCAAAAAATATCTGTTAAAGTTAGTGATGCATTTGAAGGTCTTCCGATAGTTTATCTTACGGATAAAAAGTGACAGTCAGTCTGAAAGACTAGACTTTGTATCATTTTAAATGCTACAAATGCTGAAAAATGATAGAAAGCCTGGAGGCTTCTCGCTTCGCTCGAAGCCAAAGACTCTTGACATGTTAGAAAATTATCTGCATAATACTTATCTTGCTTATCTTGTTTCATATTACTCGCGAACGGCAAGTGCAAACCAAGGGTAAAACAGGGTCAAGCGCGCGGGGACGTGCCCCTTCCATCCAGTCTCAAAACACTTACAGTGGGCGATGTATTGAACATAGAGATATGCTCTCGCGGACTTTTTTGTAGAACTTTTCATGCTGACCAATTCTTGCTCTCATTGTATATTGATATTTTTAACGGTTTGCCCAGCGTAAGCTTAAGAAGCGCACGGACGCCAAGTTTGTTTTCGACTTTTTCACTGAAATCGTTACTGCTTGGCTTCCTTTGATAATACATAAATTATTTTCTACAGAATCTTTCCTCGAGATATCCTTTACAGAATGGTGAAAACCGCATCAAAATCCATCCTGTGGTTCTCGAGATTACCCGTGACATCCAAGAATCGGGGATTTTTGTCTTATACTAACGAAGTAGAGATTGTCGGGGAACACATGCACCAAGCGGTACTATGACGTCACACACCTCTGTGCATCTGGGTACATTTCGTCCCGTCACCGTAACATAACGCCAGAAGTCGACAAGATCATTTACAATGATAAAATGTACTGGTGTTAGGTACGGTAGGTTTATTAATATTATTATTGACATTAATAACCAAAAAAGCAAGATTACGCCAGCCTCCGTGCCTCTCTCGGTGAAATTTAATGGGTGCTTTAGCCTATCTAGTCCACATTTCAGTGCCGTAGCCAGGATCGACCAATGGGGGGGGGGGGGGGGTCATAGTTACTCGAAGCCAAATTCTACAAGCACTTCGTAGCGTAGCCGCGCTCGTTAAAGGTGCACCATGGCCGCGAGGGCAGCTGCAGTAAGTAGGCCTACGGCTATCGTAGTTTTGAATCCCGGTGCTGACAGCGGTTATTCTGAGTGTGGTTTTCCCCCGTTGTTTTTCACACTCCCTACAGGAAATTGCCGGGGTAGTGCCTTACTTCAAGTCTACGAAGCGTCTACTCCATCCTTGTCCCTGATAAATTAACACTCATTACTACAGTCATCAAAACGGAGGCAGACAGGTTTTTCTCCGGGTACTCCGGTCTTCCCTGTCAAAATTTCATTCCAGCAAAACTCTCCACTATCATTTCATATCATCTGAGTAGGTAATATAGGGCGGTTCTGGGACAGGGGCTAATGGGCAAGATGGCCGCCACGTGAGTCCAACCCTATTTTAATCTTATGGAGGGGTCAGTCATAGCTGGGCCAGGGGCTTGTGGGCAAAATGGCCGCCACGCGCAACCACACTCTGTAATGGTGGACTTTTCAAACCATTATTTATTTGTTATTAACAACAAATTATAAATTATTTATTTATTATTTATTATTTTTTATTAATTTATTATTTATATAATTTTTAATCAAATTTTTTATTTCTTTATTTTAATATTTAATTTATTATTTTTATTTGTTGTGTCAAAGCAATAAACTGCAAGGTCATTGACCCAACAATTCTCTAACCAACAAAAACCTAATTTCAAAATTTAAATTACAGCTTGCCGCATTTATTTTATTTTATTTTTTTACATTTTCCATTTTCCAAAAACAGTAAACTACAAGGTCACATACCTAACCTAACATAACTTTACCTAACCCAACCTAACCTAACCTAACTTAACCTAACCTAACCTAACCTTACCTTACCTTACCTAACCTAAGCTAACCTAACCTAACTTGAAACTGCGAGAAAAAAAGTGAGAGCAAAATGTGTGAGCAAAAAAGTCACAGCAAATGTGAGAGCACAAATAATAAACTTAGTTATAACCTAACCTAACTTCACCTAACCTAACCTAACCAAACCTAACCTAACCTAACTTAAAAATGTGAGCAAGTATACATCAAAAAGTGATAGCAAAAAGTAAGAGCAAAAAAAAGGGCGAGCAAAAAGTCAGAGCAAAAAGTAAGAGCAAAAATGTAAGAGCAAATGTAAGAGCACAAATAATAAACTTAGTTATAATCTAACCTAACGTAACCTAACCAAACTTTACCTAACCTAACCTAACCTAACCTAACTTCAAAATGCGAGCAAACAGTGGGAGAAAAAATGTGGGAGCAAAAAGTGGGAGCAAATATGAAAGCATAAATAATAAACTTAGTTATAACCTAACCTAACCTAACTTAACTTAACCTAACCTAACCCTTAGAAACCTCTTTTAAAGATGTTAGATTTTACATTTTAGATTTTTGATTTTTTCATTTTACATTTTTTAGATTTTAACATTTTAGTTTTTTTGATTTTTTCATTTTACATTTTCTAGATTATACATTTTACATTTTCATTATTTTTTATTTTAGATTTTTACATTTTATATTTTACATTTTAGTTTTTATATTATCTAAAAAACTGTAAACTACAAGGTCACATACCTAACCTCAGTTCGCCTAATCTCACCTAACATAACCTTAGTTCACCTAACCAAACATGTCCTCACCTAATCTAACCTAACCTAACTTTACCAAACCTAACTTAAGCTAATCCAAAGGCACATACACAAAGTATATAAGAGCACATGCAACTATCCTTATGCTAGTCTTACAGGCTACTGTACAACATGTTCACTACCCCAACAGGCTTAATTTTTTTAATGTTGCTGTTTACACATTTGTCAATTTCCCAATTTCCCATTTACAGTGTTTTAAATGTCAGTTTTAAGTTTTCGAATTTCATGATATGAAAACATGGATTTTCCATTTTTGCTGTTTACACATTTGTCAATTTCCCAATTTCCCATTTCCATTTTTTAAAAATGTCAGTTGAAAGTTTTTTTTATTTTTGTCAATATGGAAACATGGATTTTCCAATTTTGTTGTTTACATGTAAGAGCAAATGTAAGAGAACAATTTTGTCAGTATAGAAACTAGGATTTTTCAATTTCGTTGTTTACATGTTTTCTAATTTCACATATTGCAATTTGCCAATTTCCCATTTACAGTTTTTAAAATTTCAGTTTTAAGTTTTTGAATTTTGTCAGTATAGAAACAGGGATTTTTCAATTTCGTTGTTTACATGTTTTTCATTTGGTCCATGTCGAAACAAGGAAGTGCACTGTCACCGTTAATTTTCATTGTGTTGATGGATAATAATAATAATAATAATAATAATAATAATATCGTATGGCCTCGGGTGCCTGGTGCAAGCTTTGTTAATTAACACCCAGAGGGTAGCTTGCATGTCGAATTTCGTCGTTCCTTTGAACGCTATGAAAGTCAAGGAGGTTAGATACTGTATCTAAACTTCTTGACACTACAGCGCTTTCAAGTAGAGAATGGAGGAACTTTGTGTTGGCGGAAAATCCCGAGATTAATTTTGCCATTGAACACGGCCTACTGAATTCAAATGGGTTCTTTAACATGCCAACAACGTATGACATGAGTATCGTGATTTTTGTCGCCTTCAAAAATCACTTACCATGGCCAAGGGCGAACCTGCAATCTTGGGGTTGGTAGTCTGACACTATAACCACTCACCCACCTTGACAAGCTGTTGATGGATGATATAATGACGCGAGTGGCACAAGTAATTGGGGAAGGAAAGATGAAAGCAATGGTGTTTGCAAATGATTTGATGATTTGGGTAAACAAGGAGGAGGAGGTACAGGAACAGTTGTATGTGTGGGAAGAAATAATACAAGGATATGGGATGAAATTTAGCATAAATAAGAGTGAGATGGTGATCACAACAAGGAAGAAGGAAAGAACCACAACGGGAATAACAATTGGTGGGGAACAGCTGAAGAAAGTGGAGAGGTTCAAGTATCTGGGAAGCCTGATACAAGATAATGGAAGAAACGATAGAGAAATAAATGAGCGGAGGAGACAGGCAGAAGCATTCCGGAGGAGTGTGAGAAGCATGTTATGGAGCAAGGATGTCCCTCAGAACAGCAAAAAGATCATAATATATCGGACGTACTATGTCCCTATCCTGACGTATGCCTCGGAGACCTGGGTTATGAAAGGAAGGGAGAAGAGCAAAATACAGGCCGTGAGATGAGGTTCTTGAGAAGCAGTATTGGAGCTACAAAGGTGGACAGAATAAGAAATGAGAGGACCAGAGAATTAATGAAGGAGGAACCATTACAGGATGAAATCTAGACTTAGATGGTATGGACATTTAAAAAGAATGGAGGAGAAGAGGATACCCAGGAGGGTACACGAGACGAAGTGGGAAGGAAAGACACCGAGAGGAAGACCGAGAAACAGGTGGCTGAAGGGGGTGGAAGAAAGCGTGAAGAAGAGAGGAGAAGACTGGACAAGGGTGGAGGCTGAGAGATGGTGGGAAGACAGAAGACGTTGGAGAAGCTTGTGTTCCAAACAGACCCGGCCAGTGGCTGGAAACTGTGCAAGATGATGATGACATGTTTTTGATTTAGTCCATGTACAAAGTTCACTTTGCATTAGGAGTGGGGAGAAGTGGGTAGTAATTAAAATGTACAAACAGTGTTCATACAATATTCTTTTATTCATTTTCAAATTTCACATATTGCAATTTGCCAATTTCCCATTTACTGTTTTTAAAATTTCAGTTTTAAGTTTTTGAATTTTGTCAGTATAGAAACGTGGATTTTTCAATTTCGTTGTTTACATGTTTTTCATTTAGTCCATGTCGAAAGTTCATATTTGCGAAACACGATTTTTCATTACATATAACAAGGCTGTATACCTTATCCCAAAGCATACAGGTAATATATGGGTTATACTTTACTTTTGGCTACCTAGTTTTCGCTACCTAAGGACAATTTCTTAACATTACTAGAGGTTAACAGTTTGCATTAGGAGTGGGAGGTGGGTAGTAATTAAAATGTTCAAGCAGTGTCCATACATTTATTTTTTATTTATTTTAAATACATTTACAATATTTACACATAATATATTTTTGTTGTTTTTATAAATTGTACAGTTGGTTTTATTTGTTTTCTATTTTTATTGTTAAGTATGAATACCATTTTTTATTTTGTTGCTTGATTGGTGATGTTTTCTATTTTGTAGTATTATTGTTTTATTTCCTAAATTGATTTTGTTTTATGTATTTGCTACATGCTGGTAAAGCATTTTCATATCCATAACGTAACTCTTTAAGCATGGTCAATAATTGAATAATGACCATAGGCATGTGTACCTATACCATTCGTATCAATCACTCTTTTATCATCACCAGGACACAAAGCAATTTTGTTTAGTCCTATAGAAGATATGTCATGTTGCTTAGAAGCGATAATGTTCATTGGTATTCTTTTTACATTGTTTTTCATGACACAATCCTTATAATCTTGAAAGCTTATACAATTTTTGACAACACCTCTGGTAATAACTTTAATCTTTTTGATTTCCTTACCATTTATGTCTAAAGCATACATTTTAGCTCTAAGTCCAACAAATGCTTTAATAATTTGTCCACAAGCCAAAATGATTTTTTTATTTTTCTTAGGGCTATGAACATAAGTTCACCTATAGGACTTTCAATAACCTGGGGATCAGAAATCCAACATGGCGGCGACGTGAAGTATAAATATTCACACGGTCGTTTCTCGCAATTTAACCATCCGAGTGCAGTGACACTTGGTACAGGAAATCCTTATACAAATGTTAATCCACTGGCATCTAATTTTTTTCAATTGTTTCCATAACTACACGATGGCAGATGTGCGAAATTTTAAAATCCCGTTTTTACTTCTCGTGTAGTGGCTTCGGTGGCGTAGTCTGTAGCATGCTGAACTGCTATGCCCAAGATAGCGGGTTCAAACCCGGCCGAAGTCGTCAGATTTTTAAGAGCGTTAAAATCCTTCAGTGTGCCTTCCTTCGGAGGGGAAGTAAAGCCGGCGGTCCCATGTCATAGATTTATGGCATGTTAAAGATCCTTTCACAGACTAAACTTGTGTAAAGCAAAATTTGTTAGGTTAGATTTCGTCAGAACGCTCTATCGAAGTTCCAACGTTCACCACTAGGTATCATTGATATCTGGTGGCGAAAGTTGGAACTACTTGAAATTGAACGGAACTTGTAGCTCACCCTTAGGGTATCCGCTGGAAGCAGCTACAGACTCAGGCGAGCCGAACATGTCCTCGGACACTCCCGGCGCTAAAAGCCATACGATAAATAAATAAATAAATACTTCTCGTGTCCTAATCATGCGATTGAAGTTTGAATACTACACGTACACAATAATCTTCATGTGATGGTACATAAAAATCCACCATGGCGACCATCCGCAATATTTAGTCGGTTGTCAATATCTACTAATCTATTACAGCAATCAAACTGAAATTTTGTGTGTTGATAGAGGCAATTAACATAAGTAGTATATATGAAAATAGGCTTTAGTTCTTCACGGTACTACTTGTTATATCTTTAGAAATATTTTTGAAAATAATCCTTGTTATGTAACGTTTTAGTGTAAGACTTGCAACTCGACTTGTATTATATACTTCCTGCTAAGGAAGGTCAGAATGTGGTCGAAACCGGAATATAATAATTAAAAGTACCGGTATATGTTATTGTCTTTACGTATTAATTTTCATAATAAATGAAAGTTAGTCGAGTTCGATGACTTATCACAGGCTGCCTCGAAGGTAACAAGTACCATAATAGATGCCATTAACAAAAATGAAGAAATTGTAGCTATATTCCTAGACCTATCAAACGTGATTGACTGTCTAAACACTAAGTTGCTGCTAAAGAAACTGTACAGTTACAGTCTAAGAGGAAACAAGCAAAATGGCTAGATTCATACTTAACCAATCGTAGTCTGTGTGTTTACATTCAACATAAACATTCTAGTAATGTGAAAGTACCGGTATGTCACTATTCAAAACTCGCAACAATAAATCATGTCATGCCACAGGACTCTGTGTTATGGCCAATCTCTCTCTCTACTGTATATTAATAACTTGCCTGACTTTTAGATAATGAATGTGTGAAGAATGTACTGTGCCGTCTGTGCACCTGGAGCGACAGACAACCACATGCGAGACAGCAGTGAACACAGTGTTAGCGCGAGGTCTCTCTCAGGGCGTTCTTGGTTTGGGCGATAATTACCAACACTGTGCTCATGCCGCTCGTAAAGGAAAAAGGAAAGACATGACATGCAATTGAGAATTGAATACCATGTTTCAAGACGAAGCAATTCCCCAAAAGAAAAAAATTATTCATTAAATTCCTGCATTCTTGCAGAAGCACAAAAATAGCACACGCATTCAATAGCAGATTTTATGTCTCTGTTATATGATAATAAACCATAGTCGTATTTAAAATTGTCCATATCTTGACTATGTTTTTGAATTACACTTTATTCTTTAATTTATACAAGTCGAGATGACATAAAATAATTTTTCCCTATTATGTTGCATAGTTACTCTATTTTACTATTTACTAATAGTTCTGACATTAGCACGGATTAGTTCACACACGATTCTTCATTCGATCATTTAATAAACACACTTCTTAACGCAGTTATGTCAAAATGTCATGATGACTATTACTTGGGCACAGCAGTTAATTTTATAGCAGACAATTGAGAACAACAATAATAATAATTATATCTGGTTTCATGGAGTTAGCTAGACATATTCCTTCATAACTTTAAAGATCTAATGCAATGACCATGAATTCATATGACCATAGAATTTGCATGACAATATTGCTTGTAATAATCCACAATAATTTGAGCTATCACATCACAGGGAAATCTTTAGGATTTGGAATACACAGAAGCATTATGGGGCAGGAGACAATTCCCGCAACTCCCATTTTATTTTTTATCAAAGCATACAGCTTTCGGTGGATTTCGGATACAACTCCTCTAATCTCCACTCAACATTAGGATCTAGGCCTCTTTAAACAACTTTTACAAAGTGCCTTAGCAATTTAACTTCTATTCTCAACATCCTAAAAGATAACAAATATTAAGCATTCAAATGGATAACAACAGTAATTATTATTCAATATTTTATCAGTAGCTTTCATGACTATTATTTATTTGGAATATCACTTCCATCATTATTTATAGAATTCAAGATTATTATTATTTATTCACAAAATATTTCTTCATCTTATTATTATTATTATTATTATTATTATTATTATTATTATTATTGACATCATATTTTTCTGTCATGGAGAATAAAATTTATTTAATGCATCTAATCATGAAAATCTGCTGCTTTATGAATTAGGATAGGAATCCTCATATTATTTACTGCAAAAAATGAAACATTAAGGATTGCACCTCGGCCGCAAGTCTACCCTGACGATATGGAAAAATTACGCCTAAAAGTATGCAACCATTCTAACTGTACAAGAGTTACTTAATAAAGAAGGTGAATTGGTCTATCAGAACGGAGGAATATTCATGGCTCTCTGAAATGTTTAAGCTTCAGGAAGTCTACGTTATCATGTTTCCGTGGCTATCAGACCTCCCTCGATGCAGATCAACTCCACGCACCCCGGATCTGAAAAGTTTAACATGGGGCATGATGTTGCGTTCAACTCTCCCGGTTCAGGTCGACTCCACGCACCACGGACCTGAGAAGTTGAAACGCAGGGCATTGGGGTATGATGCAGCATTCTGCTTGGCCTACAGATCCTCAGCCGCAGGTGGCTTTATTCCTCGTTCCTAAGGACATCCTGGTCTGGTCTCCTCACATCCTGCCTTCTAGCCGCTAGTCATCTCCATGGACAGGGGTAATGAAATTATCCTATCTTGGGACTGGTATCCATGCGCATAAGGCATGCTGCTGGTAATTTTCATGTTTAATAATGGAGTTCACTGGTAAGACCCCCCCTGGTCTGACGGGACATGCAAATAACAATAATTCCAGGTGACAATGTCTTTGTGAATATAGGTGGAATCTGGCCTGATATTTCCCCGTATAAAAATATAAGTTGTGAGGGTAGCCCGTTAGCTTTGGCAAATGTTCGATTGCTAACTTATGATGTGGTTCCAGTTCTTAACAGTTTGTTGTTGGTAGTGGGGACTATACACAAAACCACAGTGAAATACTTGTAAAATACAAGTCGCACTCACATACCTTTTGATGTCTTGAAGTGTTCTATCAGGTGCAGAATTATAAGTTCGAAGCACTGTAAATTATGGCTATGTTCACCACCAACGTCGCACCTAGGCTATGTCCAAACGGACAGAGTAACGTCGCACTAATTGCCTAGTTCGAAGGAGCACTCGCTCATTCTGACGTCGTATTCAACTATATCGGTGACACACACACACACTTCGTGGTTCGATGACGGGTCAGAGTATGTCCGACTGTGTACTTGACCTGTGTCAAGGCCGGTTTTTATACCGTCTCACGGGCGCATATCGATCATTCAACTCGCATTACGTAATGCCTGATCTTCCATATCATTGGCTATGTTCATAGAACCCTCCAGAAGGTTTGTAATTTCCAATAGAATATCATGAGTAAGCAAGCATATTACTCCCCATACAATACTGAAGCGTTGAGATAAGTTTCTTCTATAACAAAAGCTTATAACGAATATGCCTTCAATATCCGCTAGCTTCACGTGGAACATGTGGCCGGTTCAAAGCTTGCGTTGAGTTGGCAGCTAGACCTTGACTCGCTGACGTCACGAGCGCGCTCTCTTTAAACTCACGCCAGACCACGACATCGTAAATGGGCACAGTACTATATGCCTTAGTTGCCTGAATAGTGAAAAATATTAAATCCTTTTATTCCCTTCATCCTATTGTGATCAAATATGATCAAATAGTAGATTTTAACTATTTCAAAATTGCATTTTTTATTCTGGTATGTTTTGGGGTCCGGTAATATTCAGTATCGCCAGGCATATAGGCTTCACATTCAGGTGGGTAAGAAAGTTCTATTTTTCAATTATATTGTCTTATTATAACACTAGATCATGATTTTCAAACAATCTTTACAAAATACATTAATGCATAGAAACAAGAAATAAACTAAAATATATGAATTACGGCATATGTTTCCTTTTATAGTTGGAACGTCTTCCTACACAACTGACACCCCATGATACTGTGCGAGACAGTTATTTTTTCATTACACCAAAGAAATACGGTAAAACACATGATACTTTGAATGAGGTCTCCACTGTATCTTAATTCTTAATCACAGCTCACATCGACCACGTTGTTGTTTTTTCCTTTCTTATTCAATTAAACGTTTAAATTATACGCCAAATCAATACATAAACAAATATATATGTTATATATTAGTACATGTTTCGACCCACAGTGGGGTCATCCTCAGCCTAGAAAGAAAATCAATTAAGAATTGGAAAACTAAAATGGCATATGCGCCTTAAATCTAAATTAAAATGAAAATTAAAGATAATAATTGATAAAATATAGTAATAAAAATGGATATCCTTACAAAGTAGTATTAATTAAATAAATATAAGATTGGTCTTTTAACAATAATTTTAAAAAAGTAGTTAGAAGTAAGAACTATTAGACGGTGAGTGTAAGAATGATAAGCTTTAAAATTTTTATCAAAATATACACAAAATAATTTAGAAAATCAATAAAATAATTCAGCTCGACCCTTGAGTTAAATAACTTGAATCCTCTTCAATACGGAGACTATTAACGATTTTAAAAGGTGCCAACCAGTATTATGATGACATGAAATAACCTAACAGATAGGAAAATAAACATGTCAGAAAAATGTATATAAATAAACGAAACATAATTAGCCAGCATATGAAACTGATAAAATCTACTTTAAATGATTTATTATCACCTACCTCGTTGTATGGGATGTAGACATTGGGAAATTCGTACAAGAATTTGAGTTGAAATGCCCAATATGGATATGTGGCAATTCAAATAAATGTCCAAAACGTTGAGAAGAGAAACCGGGATTCTTGAGATGGAATTGCGGTATCAGAAGTTCCACTTTAAAATTTGCCAGTGTTAGATTATGTATATGCTGATTTAATGCAACCGTCTATGGAGAAAGAAATGAATACGTATAGTTATCAGTCTTGATTTAAAGGAGGTATTAAATGTATTGGTTATACTATTAAGTAATCTTACCGTGTTGAAAATTCTCCCGTAGTACCATATGTACTGCATACATTAAGTACTTATCAAATCAATGAATTATAGGAGGCATGTCATTATTCGTAATCTAGGTGAATAAATATATGTCAACGAGCTTTAAGGTTTGGATGTATTGCATTCTTTAGGCTACCTAAGTGTAAAATATAGTTTCCAAGGAGATATGGGAGTGAAGTTTAATAAAAGTGCCGTTGTAGCGTTGCTATGCATAAAATACCCGCTCATATTTGCTTCATAGTTCGAAATGTTGTCATAAATATAAACTTTTGTCGTAAGTATTTAATTATAATAGGAAAATAATATAGTATGTTATATCTTAAAAAAGTATATTAATTTTCATTTGGCTCTTATCCTGGTTTAAATATATACACTTCATTGAGATGAACGTTTAGGTATATTGCATCTCACAGGAAACCAAATGCAATGGGTAGTTTAAAAGAAGATATGAAGATGCAATTTAACAAATTTGCCGTTGTAGCGTTGCTATGTATATGACCGAATCAACCTACCAAATATCAAATAGGTCACCAATAATGTGTATTAAATCCTTGTTTTAACAATTATTAGATGAATACTAGGAATTAAAATGTTCTAATGCTGCAATTGTCGAAGGGTAGGATTAGATTTACCTCTATGTTAAGCTAAGTGTCTGTTTTTAAGTGTAATCTATTTCTTTTTTAATCAAATATATTGACAATTTAACAAGCAAATGTGGGAAACGAAGGTAAGGTGATGCCGCTGATATTTCATTAAGGAATATAACAATATTTGTTATTGTGGAAATGTTATTATGTTCTTTACATTAATATGATTGTAAGTTCAATCTGTTAAGTTACTAAATATCGGATGTATAAATAAGGAGTTAAATATCAAACATGATAAACAGTCCTAAAATCTATTTAAACAGAGGTCATGGCAAATAAATCATATATATAAATAAATCAGAAAAGCGCCACATTGTGAAATACTTGGGCATCTCATGAAAATCCACGGAATTGTGCAAAAAGGGGGATATTTCAATGAGCTGAAACGAAACATGTGTATATGATCTTTGTGAAAGCCTAAGTGATTTGGTATTTCATTTCAACATATGAAAATTAAAATGAGACAAAAATACAGACTTGCTAAGACTCGTAAGATTGAGAAAATATAAGTGAATGTAGTGTAAACGTATTTGAATGCTTAATGTTTGTCTTGTATATATTTATTTAATAATAAGATTTGCTGTGACTAGTTTTATAAATCGATGAAAAATGTTGATATTGGTAATATTGTATCTTTAATTGTCAGTTAATTCAGTTCTTTAAATTGGATTGATGTTATGAATGGTGATGAAAAATTGTATAAAATTTTGATTTATGGTTGTTAAAGATGTTTATGGAGGTAGGATTGTTTGTTTCTTGTTTTTTATATGGTTCAAGATTGTGATGAACAAGGGGTTACTTTCGTTATTTATTTCATTTATGTTGAGGTCTGGGTATAATTTTTGGTTGATGTATATTTCTATTTTTTCAAGAATGTTTAATTGTTTGCCTTTATCGGATAAATGTAAAATTGTTAAGTCTGTGTTAATAGATGTAAAAGCATGGTTCATATTATTTATGTGTTCTCCCATACTTGAATATTTCTTATATTTGACAGCATTAACGTGTTCGATGTAACGTTTATTAGAAGTTCTCCCAGTTTGGCCAATATATGTGAGTTTGCAAGTGTTACATTCAAGTTTATATACTCCTGATTTATTGAACATGTTTTCTGTATTTATTTTGTTGTGATTGTAAATCATTTTGGATGTAGTATTATGTGTTTTAAATGCAATTTTACAATTTTTCTTTTTAAATATATTTGTTATACTGTAAATTTTATTGTTGGTGTATGTGAATGTTAGCAATGTCTTATTTACATCTTCATTATTTAGTGTTGAACTTATTTTATTCTTAATCTGTTTTAAGATATTATTAACGAATAGTTTATTGTATCCATTAAGTTCAGCAATGGTATAAATTGTGTGTATTTCTCTGATTTCATGTGTGTATTTAATGCCCTTGTAATAAGACTATAGAATGTTGATTTTTTATGAGATCCTGGGTGCACAGAATCATTTCGTATGATATTAGAAGTCATCGTAGGTTTACGGAATATGCTGTATGTGAAATGGTTATTTTCCCGCGTAATTGATATGTCCAGATAGTTCAAGGTTTTATTATTTTCAGATTCTAAAGTGAACTTAATGTTAGGGTCTAAAGAATTCATATGAGTGAGAAAAGTATCGATATTAATGATATCTTTATTAATAACGATAAATATATCATCTACATATCTTCCCCAAATTTCAAGACCAGGAAATTTATTGATAATGAAATGATGTTCTAAATAGTCGATGTAAATATTGGCTAAAATCCCTGAAGCTGGGGAACCCATGCCTAAACCATCTATTTGTTGATATATAGATCCATTAAACGTGAAGTAGTTGTTATTTAAGATGAATGTTAGAATTGAAATGAATTCTTCAATCTCAACTAGACTTAAACCACTGTTTTGTGTTAAATTATCCTATTATTATTATATTTAAAAAGAAAAAATGTAAAATTGCATTTAAAACACATAATAATACATCCAATGAAGTGTATATATTTAAACCAGGATAAGAGCCAAACCCGGCCGAAGCCGTCGGATTTTTTAAGAGCGTTAAAAATCCCTCAGTATGCCTTCCTTCGGAGGGGAAGTAAAGCCGGCGGTCCCATGTCATAGATTTATGGCATGTTAAAGATCCTTCCACTAATTGTGAAGCTAAATTGGATAGGTTAAGAATGTAAACAACGCTCTTAGGTTTCTATGTTCGTTGCCAAGAGCCGACTGCGGCGGCATCTAGTAGCTCAGTCCTGAACTTGGCCTAGTAGTCGTTGACGGTGGCGCTTGGCGGCAAAAGTAGGAACTATTTGAAAAATTCTTAGTTGCAGTACTTAAATTAACAAACAGATAACACACACTAATACAGTCATCACAATTAACACCGGTTATCAGACAGATTCTACACACACCCAAAGTACACGGGGCTACATGACCGCGTTGTCGCAGCCCCTAAACTTAAGAACCAACCAACCAGAGCCAAATGAAAATTAATATACTTTTTTAAGATATAACATACTATACTATTTTCCTATTATAATTAAATACTTACGACAAAAGTTTATATTTATGACAACATTTCGAACTATGAAGCAAATATGAGCGGGTATTTTATGCATAGCAACGCTACAACGGCACTTTTATTAAACTTCACTCCCATATCTCCTTGGAAACTATATTTTACACTTAGGTAGCCTAAAGAATGCAATACATCCAAACCTTAAAGCTCGTTGACATATATTTATTCACCTAGATTACGAATAATGACATGCCTCCTATAATTCATTGATTTGATAAATACTTAATGTATGCAGTACATATGGTACTACGGGAGAATTTTCAACACGGTAAGATTACTTAATAGTATAACCAATACATTTAATACCTCCTTTAAATCAAGACTGATAACTATACGTATTCATTTCTTTCTCCATAGACGGTTGCATTAAATCAGCATATACATAATCTAACACTGGCAAATTTTAAAGTGGAACTTCTGATACCGCAATTCCATCTCAAGAATCCCGGTTTCTCTTCTCAACGTTTTGGACATTTATTTGAATTGCCACATATCCATATTGGGCATTTCAACTCAAATTCTTGTACGAATTTCCCAATGTCTACATCCCATACAACGAGGTAGGTGATAATAAATCATTTAAAGTAGATTTTATCAGTTTCATATGCTGGCTAATTATGTTTCGTTTATTTATACACATTTTTCTGACATGTTTATTTTCCTATCTGTTAGGTTATTTCATGTCATCATAATACTGGTTGGCACCTTTTAAAATCGTTAATAGTCTCCGTATTGAAGAGGATTCAAGTTATTTAACTCAAGGGCCGAGCTGAATTATTTTATTGATTTTCTAAATTATTTTGTGTATATTTTGATAAAAATTTTAAAGCTTAACATTCTTACACTCACCGTCTAATAGTTCTTACTTCTAACTACTTTTTTAAAATTATTGTTAAAAGACCAATCTTATATTTATTTAATTAATACTACTTTGTAAGGATATCCATTTTTATTACTATATTTTATCAATTATTATCTTTAATTTTCATTTTAATTTAGATTTAAGGCGCATATGCCATTTTAGTTTTCCAATTCTTAATTGATTTTCTTTCTAGGCTGAGGATGACCCCACTGTGGGTCGAAACATGTACTAATATATAACATATATATTTGTTTATGTATTGATTTGGCGTATAATTTAAACGTTTAATTCTAACATCAATACGGATATTTAAAACATTTGTTTCCAAAGGCAAATGTATTTGCATTCTTATTCAATATCAACAAAATGTCTCCCACGATTTCCTAGTCTGAAATCATTGGGCAGAAAATATTCTGTTTTCCTTCTTTAGGCTAGATAAGTTCGCTCTAGGGATTATGGTGACTTCATAACACGTGAATTTTTTACCTACAATAGGAATTTATTTCTAGTTCATCAGTCCTCGGGCAATATTGCACCGGAACTGAAGCTAAGGTACCTACTTGTTCATAATGCTGACAATATAAATGACAGGTAGGCGTTAAAACACCGTTTCTTGGATCGACGGTTTAAACCATATAGGCCTACCAGTACTGCTCTAAGTCGATTGGCGTGGTCCACTCCACCCATGTGTGCATTGTAGTCTTCCACAATAACTGAACAATTGCCAATAATATTTATTCCATCCTGCATTCTAGAGACAGTTGTAGCCTCTGTTCCATGGAAGTTAGATGCAAAACCCACACCGTCATTGTCTTTCCATAGGAAAACACTGATGTCTATCGAATAAATTTTGTGGTTAAACATCCCCTTTTCATTTGTCTTTTAGGCATAATATTCTGTGGGACGCCCTTTCTAGTCATTCTAATGGTGCCACAAACTAGAGTATCTTCCAATTTCAATCTCTCATCAAGTGGGAGAAATGTGAAATATTTATCAACGTACGATTTACTCCATTATCCCCAGAATGGCTTCCAAAGACTTAGAACAACTTTTCTTGATATATCTCAAATTTCAGTGTGTATCCTCTCTGATTGGCAGTGCACCACAATTTATAACCCCTTTTTACTGACTTCTGTGTCGCATACAAATTGGTCTGAAACAACAGATTTTCAATAATAGGTTCAAGCACAGATAATACGACTTCTGTTGCTGTGTTACACGCAGAATATATTTCTTCAGTTGGACCTGGGGGAAGAAAAGCATAGTATTAGCACATAACCAACAGTAGGTAACAATACTGTTTATTGGTGATAATTGACAAAAATGCATGGACCTTCATTCATGCTGTACGATGGACTTCTACTTCCCAAGTCACGTTTTATCCATTTTGTCCGGCATGGCTGGAGAGGCATTTGAGGTGGATGAAACTGGATCCGTTTCTTCAGGGGAATTTTCAAAATTTTCTGCGTCAACTTCCTCCACTACTTCCTCATAAAAAATGTCCCCAAATAATGTTGAACTATTTGCCGTAAATTCATCTCCATGGTCCCCTTCCTTCTCTATATCATCTTCTGGCAAGTCTTCTATTATTATCTGACACATATCGTCATCAGTCAGTCTGGCTCTTTTATAACACATGTTGTAAGCCAATAATATATCAGGTAATATTATTTTTATTTGAGTTGCAGTATAACGTAATAATTAGAGAGAAATAATCTTGGGCTTATATACTGAGGAAAACCTATTAACAAGAGAATAGTATGCATAAATTGCATATTATTTCTGGTTATTATCCTACTTTCGATTTTAGCAAAAAATTAAAGTAGACTTGCAGGGCCAAAAAATGTGTGTCTGTCTGTGTGTGTGTCTGTGTATGGGTGTGTGAGTCTGTGTGTGTGTGTGTGTGTGAGAGAGAGAGAGAGAGAGCGTGTGTACTCTGAATGTCTGTCCCCCCTATCAATTCGAACACGGTGAAACCGAATTGAACGAAATTTGGTACAGAGGTAGAACAAGCAAAGGGCACCTCAGTGTCATGTTTTATATCGCCGCCATCTTTACCAAAACTGAATGGCGGCCACTCAAACGTTCAAAACGTAAAATCAAATAACGACTAACCACATTATCCGATCTCTACCAAATTTGGTAACAAGATACCTTCATATAGGACGCGTTTTGTGACCAAATTACAAGATCATCCGCCGTACCATGTCGGGATGGCGGCCGTGCGAATTATGCAAACTTTATAATCTATATCATGGGACCCACCAGTTCCGATTATCGAGCCGAGAATCGTTTTAACTGTTCTAAAGGAAGAGGCACGTTCAAAATTAAAAGTTTATTTTGTAATACTATAGTGCAGAAGGGATTTTAAAAAGCTGAGCCATCTCAGTAACAAGACAAGATGGCAGCGGATATCTTGTGCCTGACTTATATTTCACTAATTTGAGAATTGCAAGCAATATAGCGTACTGATACAAAATAAATAAACTTTGTATGAAATGCTTTATATATAAATAATATACTCCACTGATGAAATCGTTTAGTCTAAATCATTATTTACTAACAAGTTCTATGTAAGTCATATTATATAGAACGATGTTCGTTGGCACAATTGGCTACGGGGTAACGCGTTGGCCTATCACTCATATGCCTATGGTTCAAACCCCATCAGAGTTAGGTTTTCTTGCTTGGAATTTGATATATTTATTGTTTTGTAATGACTCAGACGTTTTAAAATTAAGCGCTATATTGTGCATATTACGGTGGAAAATATATATTTAATTAAAACATAATTCGCCAGCAGATTTGCTCGAGACATCTGGCAACCCAAAAGGTAACTGCACGCCGTCCTACTTATTAACTTCCAGATTTTATTGAAAAGTTTCTTCTTATGGCCGCTAGAATGCACTTGCCTTGTTAGGACACGGCCGAGCGCAGCTCGCATTCAGTCGGCCATGGTTAGGGTTATATTGTACGATACTTGTCCACTAGATGTCACGACTGGTCTACGTGGGACTCCATTGATTAGTACCGTATACCATTGACATTCTATGCGCATCGAACTTGAAGAATGACAAGATGATACTACGAGACATGTTTTACTTTTTATTTTAAGGGTTTGTAACAGCCTATTGTGCGTTATTTAAAAATGTTGTTTGAAGTAAAGAACAAAACGATTTCACATAGTAACTGAATTCTAGCCGTTGGTGCTAGTTCAGGTTACTTTTATTTCAGGCAAATAGCAATCGAAAATATCCACATAGTTTGTATACACACGTCTCTGTAGGGTCATGGAAAGATTTGTTAATTCAATTAGGGTTGTGAAAGCCATGCACAACCAGACGTGTAAAGACATGCCTCAACTCAAAGTTGGATGTTGCCCACGGCAGGTTGATTATGTAATAATAATAATGTTATTTGTTTTACGTCCCTTTTAACTACTGCTGCATTTAGAGACGCCAGGGTGCCGCAATTTTGGCCCGAAGGGGATCTTTAACGTGCCAGTAAATCTACTGACACGGCTCCCTCGCATTAGTGCACCCTCAAATGCCAGCTGACTGCGCCAGGATACGAACCTGCAACCTAGGGCCCAGCAAGCGAGAACGTTACCACTGAACCACGCCGCCAGTCCGGTCGATTATGTCTCCAGATCCATAACATTCTTGAGATACTTCTTATCTTTCTTTCTTTCCTTCTTTCTTCAATGATGGTAGTAGTTTTTTTCTAGGTTGTGGCGTTTGGTAGAGGTAAATAGTTTCTAAGGTCTTCAACCAAGAAATGATTCTATTATACTCTTTGATAATAACGACGAGTTATAACTATACTCATACATTTAAGAGAAAGTAGGCTATATGTTCTTTACTGAACATCTTGTTATATATATGACATACATGAAACCCTACATCTGGCCTGACGGTACTTCAGAGTACCACCCCATTTATAGGCTATATCATCCCACCAAATATAAATTTCATGAATATGAGTATTTTATTGAATAATAGAAGTATACTTACATGCAATCAGATCACTTGCAAGTTGAATATGACCGTAGGAGCGAAGAAATAAATCATCAAAATGACAATATGTTCACAGTGGCAATACTGTTAATGCATTCCTAGGAATAAAACGATGTCCCAGGCCTAATACGAACACCAACCTCAAAACGCAAATATCTCTTCTGCGGGAATGAGGTACGTAAGAGAAACGTGAGAAGAAAACATGATTAGGATTCTCTGAATAATTTAAAAACCGAGAAATACAATACGATACTTAAAATCACGTCAGACAACTAAGCGATATGCAGAAGATATTACCATTTTAATTAGTGGTGAAATTTACAAAAACCATACAAAAAAGATAACATAATATAATGCATAAACTAGAAACACACTTAGAAGTTCACTATCTAAAGCCAAACATAAAAAAGGCTCATTATATTAATTTTAGGATAGATGCTCCAAAACTTCCAGATATTAATCTACGTATTGTACTCGTCCAACAACAAATAGACAGCACCGATGAACAAACCTTTCTTAGTATGACAATGGAAACAGATCTTAGTTGGAAAAAAACACATAATTAAACTAAAATCTAAATTAAACAGTGCAATATTTGTATTAAAGCAGTTAAGGCAGGAAGTTAACATTAATATCCTGTTATCAAGTTATTATGCTCTATTTCACTCCCACCTGGTTTGTGGTATAAATCTATATGTCAGTGCAACAAAAGAAGTTTTGAGCAATGTTTTTACTCTGCAGAAGAGAGCCATCTGTGTTATGTTTCGTTTACACCCTGTAACAACTTGTAGGGACTATTT
Source organism: Meconema thalassinum (assembly GCA_946902985.2). NCBI lineage: Eukaryota > Metazoa > Arthropoda > Insecta > Orthoptera > Tettigoniidae > Meconema > Meconema thalassinum. The sequence continues at coordinate 757,836,678 of OX336388.2, read as the reverse complement.
TAAAAAGTTCCGAATAATGACATTACCATCATTGCACTTACTCAATCGTTCTATGTATATTAAGACACAAATTCTAACTGGAAATGCTAATATTGTAAAAGATTCTGATCTACACTCGTTCAAAACTAGAATCAACATGGATGTTCGCTGTCAATATTATAGAGGAGCTTTCAGAAAAAGAGATCCCTTGTATACTGTCTCCAAATATTTGAACTTGTTGCTCTTAACTCTAAGAAATGCCATAACCATTTCGACATTCAAATTAAAAATTAAACAAGTAGTTCCGCGAAGAACTATATAGTAGCCTATTTTCATATAACCTACTTATGTTAATTGCCATTATAAACATACAAAATTTCAGTTTGATTGCTGTAATAGATTCGTAGATATTGAGAACCGACTAAATATTTTGGATGGTCGCCATGTTGGATTTTTATATATGTAGGTCCTAGAGTTTTTAAAATTTCTCACAGCTGCCATCTCGTGGTTATGGAAACAATTGAAACAAATTAGATGCCAGTGGATTACCATTTGTATAAGGGTTTACTGTACCAAGTTTCACTGCACTCGGATGGTTAAATTGCGCGAAACGTTCATGTGAATGTTTATATTTCGCGTCGCCGCCATGTTGGATTTCTGATCACCAGGTTATTGAAAGTCCTATAGGTGAACTTATGTTCATAGCCCCTATGAACATAAAAAAAATCAGTTTGATTGCTATAATAGATTCGTAGATATTCAGAGCCGTCTAAATATTTCGGATGGTTGCCTTGTTGGATTGTTATATGTATAGGCCCTAGAGTCATGTACCATTAAAGGAAAATTATTGCATAGTTTCATTATTCAAACTTTCACTTCGATCGCATGGTTACGACACAAGAAATGACAACTTAATTTTAAAATTCGCACAGCCGCCATCTTGAGGTTATGTAAACAATTGAACTAAATTAGGTATCAGTGAATTACAATGTGTATAAGCATTTGCTGTACTAAGTTTCATTGCGTTTGGATCATTAAATCGCGAGAAAGGTCTATTTAAAATTTTCAAATTCGCTTGGTCGCCATGTTCGTTTTGTAGTTAACCGGTTTCTGAAAGGCTTATAGATGAACTTCCAGAAGTGCCCTTTATATCCGTACAAAATTTCCGGGTGATACCGCTAATAGTTTCAGAGATAGAGAATGCCGGTGAAATATTTCGCAGAGCCGCCATCTTGAGGTTATGTAAACAATTGAACGAAGTTAGATGTTGTTGCATAACAATGTGTATAAACATATACTGCACCAAGTTTTATTGCGTTTGGTTGGTTATATCGCGAGTAACGTCTATTTGAAAGTCGGAACTTCACTTGGCCGCCATGTAGGTTTTGTAGTTACCAGGTTTTCAAAACTCACACAGGTGAACTTCTAGTAGTTCTCTTTATCTCCGTACAAAATGCCAGGGCGATATCGGTAATAGATTCGCAGATATTGAATGCTGGGGAAATATTTCGCACAGCCGCTATGTTGGATTGCTCAGACGTAAAATAAAATTGAAGGGCACGGTCGGGGTCGTCCGGATTAGTGTTATGAACTTACCGAGTTTCATTGAAATCGCTCCAGCCGATTAGAAGTTATTAGGGGGAAACACACACACACCATCACTCATACGCACGCAAACACAGACACACGGACAAAATGTGATCTCATAAGCCTATTTTTTCATAAATGAAAATAGGCTAAAAATGGCTCACAGTCAAGGCATTGTATTCCATAGAAGAATTCGAAACAATGTGCACAGAGATATGAGTGTTCATTTTTGCATATTGTTCATTGAACCTGTGCCCCTGTAATTATGTATTTTATGATTGACGACTCCCATATGTATATTAACATATTACCATGGAGAAATAAAGAAATGAATGAATGAACCATGCGTCCAGGTTTAACAAAGAAACAACTTGGATATAAAAGTGTATTTAAGCTATTTATTTACAGAAGAATGAAAAACCAACATTGTTCTTCTACGCATATTCTCATCACGTTACAGTTGTATCACCGATAGAATAGTGCATTTGTGATTAACAATGCAAGATGCACGAGAATTATTTAAATCTACTTTTGAAATAGGGTCATTTATATTCCGTACGCTGTATCTCTGGTGAACTTGATACTCATTAGAATACTCAAGCGACTGTTGCCAATAGTTTTGAGGTTATTCCCATGGGATGTTGACTCTGATCTCCAATGATGTTTCGGAGTAAATTAATTAGATTTTTCTCCCCTTAAATCAACAACCACAAGCAATTTAATATTTCTATTGATGCGTTTTTTTAAGGGCTGGAATATTCCATTACTGCCTAAATGAGTTGCAGTAAAACACAGTGATTTAAAACGCCTGGATGATATTCAATGGCAGCGAGCACCGATACACAACGTTGGTCAACCCTAACTAAGTAGACCAATTGGCTCCCATGATCCTCCTACCTCTCCGCGAGCGCTCAAATGTGCATTATTGCTTTAATCCATATAGTTCTCATTATTTCTAAGTGTAGCAAGAATGAATTTAGGTTTCTTATCAATGAAACAAACAATAAATAAATTCTACAAATCGCCCAGGAACGATTTCTATATCTTCTCCTAAGAAACATACGAAATAGTTCGAACAATCATGGCAATGTATTAAAACTCAGCAATATATTTTTTTACACAGAGCGTGTGTATCGGTGCCAATGTATGTTTATGATCCAACTGTATGAATTGACATGTGAGCTGCGAGTTGTTTCTTCCTATTAAATGACTGTTTGCATTTATCACAGGCATTCGGTCGAATACCAGTATGTCTCGTCATGTGACACGCAAGGGCTCCTCTTCTTTTAAAAGCCTTATTGCATATTTCGCAGGAGAACGGTCGTTTGCCGTTATGAATACCAAGTGTGTCCTAAAATTTATTCTTTTGGGAAATGTCTTTTTGCATATGTTACAAATATATTGCTTACTGCTACTATGAACTGCCATGTGGGATTTCAGGTTTCCTTTGGTAGCAAAGGATTTCTCACACAAATTGCAGGGTACTAAACCATCTCCTGTATGTACAGACATGTGATTTTTGAAATTTCCGTATGAACGAAATTTCTTCCCACAAACATTGCAGGAATGTGCTGGGATATCTCCAGTGTGAAATGACATATGATTCCTTAGTCCTGCACGTGAAATGTACGTCTTCCCGCAAATATCGCAGGAGGATGGATTTTCCCCCGTATGTACTCTAACATGAGATAAGAGTTGGGTTTTCCAAGTAAAAGCTTCCCCGCATTCAGTACAAATGTGTGGTCTAGCAGAAGTGTGGGTAGACCGATGACTTTTCAAGTTTTTAATCCCTGTGAAACTTTTATCACACATGTTACACGAGTACGGCCTTTCACCGGTATGCAAGTGCATGTGATTCTTGAGATTACTTTTTGTTGTGTAGGTTTTATCACACACACTGCAGGAGAATGGTCTCTCTCCTGAATGTACAAGCTGGTGAGATATCAGTGTACTTCTATAATGGAACGTCTTTTCACACAACGTACAGGCATGTCTCTTCTTGCTTATACTCCAAGAATTTATCTGTTTTTTGATATGGCCCCTCTTGGTAGTTGTCATCTCTTTCTTATTTGCGTTCTCACAGTGACGAAACGACGACACTTCATTCCTGGAACACGACAAGTATGTTAACAATTCTAATCTGGAACAAATAACAATTACACTAGTTGCAGCTTTTGGGAGCGAGACTTACAGGCCATTACAGTATTTGGATTTATTTAAATTGTTGGATAAATTGTAAGGAACTAGGCTTATGTCGAAAAAATATCGAGACGGGAACTTTCTTTACCGCATTTGCACACCATGTGATGGTGCATCTAGCATGGCTTCCTATGCAACGCGGCACTGTAAGAAATCCCCGTATTATTCCGTTGTAGGGCTGATGACCCTCTTATTGACGCTACTTAAGCAGCAATTGCCGCTTTCCAATGTAATTACGTTGAGATGTACCTCCTTCTTACACGGAATTCAGTGTAGCTCTCAATCAACTGAAATCAAGAAAGGTACCTAGCCCAGATAACATCCCACTGGAATTAATTCAAGCTGGAGGTCAGTCCCTCAAAACGCGGATTTTCACTCTTATTCTCAAAATTTGGGAATTAGGAGAAGTACCTGGTGACCTAAAGAACGCCACTATCATCACAATCTTCAAGAAAGGTGATCGTAGTGTTTGTTGTAACTATCGCGGTATATCGCTACTATCTACTGTGGGTAAAATTCTCGCCAGAATTTTACTTAATCGCCTTCAGGTTATCTCAGAAAAGATTCTCCCCGAGTCCCAGTGTGGATTTTGATCTTCCAGAAGCACAACTGACTTCATTTTCTGCGTAAGACAACTACAAGAAAAATGTAGTGAGCAACAGAATCCACTCTTCTTAGTCTTTTATGATCTGGAAAAGGCCTTTGACTCAGTTCCAAGATCTGCTATGTGGGCGGTGCTATAACGCTTTGGCTGTCCTCGACGCTTTGTTGATCTAATCCAAGCTCTCCATGATGGCATGACCGGTCAGATTTGTCGGCAAAATAAGATCTCTGACGAATTTCCTATCACTCATGGACTGAACAAGGCTGCGTACTTGCTCCAACACTGTTTGCATTGTATTTGGCTGCAATGCTCTATAAATCGCCCACAAACATCCCAGGTGTAGATGTCAGGTACCGTTTAGATGGAGGGCTCTTCAACCTAGCTCGATTTCGCTCCAAGAAGCTAACTCAGGTTAAGAAGATAACCAATATGTTGTATGCAGATGATGCGGCATCGCCTACACTCACGCCAGTGGAGTTGCAACAGACTGTTAATTGCTACAAGAATGCATGTGATCGTTTTGGTCTCACCATTAATGTTCAGAAGACCAAGGTTCTGGCACAACCCTCACCAGGCACTTCCCTTCCGCACTTCAACATTTCTATCTCAGATACTCCATTGGAGCAGGTAGATCACTTCTCGTATCTGGGCAGTCTGCTATCTGTACACGGCAATTGTGGTCAGGATGTTGAGAAGAGAATCGGTGCTGCCCATGCGGCATTTGGGAGACTATCGCACCGTGTCTTCTTGAATAAAGATCTGACCGTGAAGACGAAGCTCATGGTGTACCAAGCTGTTCTCATCTCAACATTGTTGTATGGCTGTGAAACCTGGACCCTTTATCGACATGACTTCCGAAAGCTTGAGCGCTTCCATCAACAGACACTTCGATCCATCCTTAAGATAAAGTGGGAAGACCCCATCACCAATCTTGATGTTTTTGAGAAAGCGCTTGCTAATAGTATAGAATCATCCATCATTGGTCATCAACTTAGATGGATTGGACATGTCCATCGGATGGATGATACGAGACTACCACGCCAGGTTCTGTATAGTGAACTCACCTCCGGCACCAGACCTCATGGAGGCCCTAAGAGACGTTACAAGGACCAATTTAAGCAGAATATGAAGTTGACAGGTCTCAATCCACAAACCTGGGACCAGCTTGCTAAAGACCGTTCAACTTGGCGCCAGACCATCCCGGCTCCTGTCAAAATGTTTGAAGAAGAACGTCGTAGAATTGTTAAGGCCAAGCGACAAGCACGAAAGCTCCGTGCAGCACAGCCACGCCCTCCACCAACAGTTCTGTGTGATCTGTGTGGACGTTTGTTTCATGCACGCATGGGCTGTTCAGTCTCCGCAAACATGCCCACAGACCTCAACCTTAGATTATTTTAGACTGTTTTGGAAGAAGATGTATACTCGGAAACGAGTTAAAGTCGACGAGGACGATGACGACGATTCTCCGTCTACTGACCATATGATATAGTAACTTATCTCAAGCATCCATCCGTAGTGTCCCCTAATGAATCATATAAAACCAATGGAACTGAACTCAATGGCCTACTCACGACATACGTAGAAGACTTGGAATACTCAGAACTTCTGAGCCTGCCATTAACATTTAATTTAAAGTGATAGAGAAGATTGCAATACATGATATCACACCAACATTAGGGTCCCTACGAAGTCGTAAAAGTGCCAATAATCTATGAGATAGGGATCTCGCTACCAAGAGGCTTGATATCATTAGGTTCAAGGAATGGTCATATTCAGTCGGAACTGGTGAAGTACATGAGACTTGACTTACTTCATCATCTACCAACACATATGCTTAATATATAGATATCTGAAGGAGTTCCTGGCATAATGAATTGTTTGTCTCCTGTTGTGAAGGGTTTCTCATCGCAATGACTTTAACACATGTCAGAGTCACTGTAAGTTTGGGAGAATTTGTCAAGATCGAATCTTGCAGCTTTCCTTTGCACCATCTCCAACTTGTTCGAAAGAGGTGATTGGTAGGGGTCCCACACACTCGTGGCGTATTCCAAAATCGGTTTCACAAGACACTTGTAAGCCAATTCCTTGGCCTGAATACTACTGCCCTTTATGTTTCTCATTACGAAATATAATCTATAAGCAAATATTGTCCCTTTTATGCTGTTAGTGAAAGACAGGCATTTATTTTTTTCTGCACTTACCCTCATAGTCTGACGTCCGATTTAAGTTAACAGATTCTACCGGGTCGTTTAAATATAGGAGAAACACCAATGGCCTTACTACACTTCCTCGTGCAATTCCATAGGTGACTTTTGCCTCTTTCGAAAATACTCCCCCCACGTTGACTGTCAGATTACCATTCTTTTATCAAGACCCTACTTCCAAGCTTATATACACAGGACGTCATGTGGGACCATGCCAAATGCCAGAGCTAAATCAATGATTACAGTGTCCACTTGGCCTCCTGTATCCGTGACTTCTGAAATAACTGACCAAACTCCACTACCTGTGATTTCCATGATTATCCTATCCTGAATCCGTGTTGTATACCATACAAAAGTCATTCTTCACCCAAAACTCTATTATATAATCTGCAATAAATCCGTTTCATTTGTTTACAAACAACTGCTGTCAGGCTCAGGTGTCTAATAGTTACCTGGCATGGTTTTATCCCCTCCTTTATAGATAGGAACTATAATAGCTTTCTTCCAGTCTGACTTGACAGACCCATTGTTCAGAGGAACGGTCATCAATATCCTACGGTAGGAAAGTATTTGTCCTCCATCTATCTTAAGAATGTTACCAGGCACCTCATCGAGTCCCACAGACTTGAATTTCTTGATTGTCTTCAGATGTTTCCTAACCCCCCCCCCACCCATTATGAATAGTGAATGGTTTAATTGTATTTTCATTAAATTCTGATAAAATGGGCATGCTAGCTTTTGAAGTAAAAACCCTACTATACCATTCATTAAGCTCTTCTTTTTTTTGCGGGTTTTATGTGACGAGATTTAGTTCTGAGTCCCTCATGTACTTAATGTCATCTCTGTTTTTTCTCAGATAATTATATAAAGTACTAGCATTACCCGTCGCGGCTTCGCTCACGAAAATTGTAGTTGTAAAGAGTACACTTGGCAACGTCTCATTCATGAATGCTATGTTTGATTTACCGTTTAATTTTGAATAGTAATGATAATAATTTGGTAAAGACCGTAAACAATCAGACAATAAAGACAATATAGCACAACAATGGCACATATATATCAAAATCTCCCCAACGTCACGTCGCATCGCATGTATAAAATTCGACTCAAAATCACAACACGGTTCCCGACCAAAAACGTAAATAGGAAATAAGTGAGATACAGTATATTAAACACACTGACTAAACACAAAATCCATTTACCTAAATTTCTAAGAAAAAAGTACACATCATAAAATTATACAAGTAAATGACCGCTACGCCCACATTTTCCCCCTTTCACCTCATAATATACACCACATCGAAAAACCCTTAGACACGCGTCTGCTGATTTTTTAAAATCATTAGTTAATATGCCGAGTATCACATCCCCAAATGAAACCGCTCGTAAGCTATTGTTATTCAATGAAATGCACCTCTTTAGAACCTGAATATCCAAAAATCCTTCCTTAGTAGACGTTTTCGACATACAACAAACATATCCCCAAAATTTCATGTTTCTAACTTTACCGGTAATAGTTTTGGTTGGTCGATGAGAGTGAATATCCAAATATCCTTCCTTAGTGGACGTTTTTCTTCCAGAATATCACCCCTCCCCATGGACCCCTTAAATTGGATTTATGAAAAAAACAGTCGAACAGCTATTTACTTATTTTTAAGCTGATTTTTTTCCTCTTAGTTTCAAACTCCTCGCCTATGTCGTTTGAGAGATACACGCTCCGTTGGGAATCCTTCAACCCCACTTTTCACCCCTTTCACCTCATAATATACACCACATCGAAAAATCATTAGACACGTGTCTGCTTATTTTTAATGATCAGTTTATATGCCAAGTATCACATCCCCAAATGAAACCACTCGTGAGATATTGTTATTCAACGAAATGCACGCTTACCCCCCTTAACACCCCTTTATAACCTGAATATCCAAAACTCCTTCCGTAGAGGACGTTTTCGACATACAACGAATATATCCCCAACATTTCATTTTTCTAATTTCAATTTTGGCTGGGCGATGATGTGTGAGTGAGTCAGTCAGGACATTTTCTTTAATTTAATTTTAAGATTTTCACCCCTCCCCATGAACCCCTTATTGGATTAAAAAAAACGGTTGAACACCCATTTACTTATTTCTAAGCTGCTTTTTCCCCTTAGTTTGATGAGTGAGTGAGTCAGTCAATCAGTTCGGACACGTTCTTTCTTGTCCCCCCCCCCCCCGAATTTCACCCCTTCTCATGGGCCCCTTAAATTGGATTTATGAGGGGAAAAAACGGTCGAACACCTATTTACTTATTTTTTAAGCTGATTTTTTTCGCTGAATTTCATACTTCTCGCCTATGTCGTTTAAGAGATACACGCCCCGTTAAGAATCCTTCAACCCCCAATTTTCACCCCTTTCACCTCATAATATACACCACATCGAAAAACCCTTAGACACATGCCTGCTTATTTTTAATGATTAGTTTATATGCCGAGTTTCACATCCCCAAATGAAACAACTCGTGAGATATTGTTATTGAGTGAAATGCAAATTTAACCCCCTTAACACCCCTTTAGAACATGAATATCCATAAATCCATCCTTAGTGCACGTTTTCGACATACAACGAACATATCCCCAAAATGTCATGTTTCTTACTGCAATCGGTTTGGCTGGGCGATTATTTATTTAGCTTTAGGAATCACATTGCACAAATACAAATATAGTCCATATACACGTTTACATAATAATCTATACTCCGCCTTTTTCCGGTCCCAAGTCCGGAATGCGAAAGGAGGAGGGTTAGCTGGTTTAGCAACCAGCTGTATAAAAACTGCTAACGCCGAGTGTTGGGTGGCGGTAAATAACTCGACCCCTTGAAGGGGCCAACGGCTTCTGGCGGATGAGCCCCTTTAGATGGGGTGATGGTCCCCTCAGTATAGGAAATGACACTGAAATCCATTACGTATATTTTGACCCAACGGCAAAACGGGCGGAGGAGGAACCTCCCTTGTGGTTCTCAACGGTCGTGGAGGCGGATGAGGTCATGCCAGATGGACTGGCTGTGAAGGCGCAACTCAATCGTATTTAGAGTCTGCGGCAGTCCATTGCAGTCACGTCTCATTTCATTTGTGCCGCAGGGTATAGTTCCGAGATCATAGTGTGTGGGACACTTCCTTCCTTAAACAAAATCTCGCTTGTGGCACCTTTTTCCTGCTGTCACATCTTTCAACTCAAGTCCAACTGCACCCAGCGGGTCACCCCTATTGCGGTCGAAAAACGGAGATTATCCAAAATTTAATTATAGGATCCTGGAATGTACGAACATTACTTGATTTGAAGGACAATAACAGACCTGAGAGAAGAACAGCGCTCGTCACCCATGAGCTTGGTCGTATGAACATAGATAAGTGAGACTGTCCAGCGAAGGAAAAATTACAGAGTTCAGTTCAGGTTACACCATATTCTGGAAAGGGAAAGATGAGGGAGAGTGCCGTATTCATGGTGTTGGTTTCGCTATAAAAACCACACTGGTGATTAATCACCAGCTAACTCCAACTGCTGTCAGCGAAAGAATTATGACCATCCGAATCCCACTCTCCGGGGGTAAGTTTATGACTCTTATCTCTGCATATGCTCCCACCTTGGAAGCTGATATAGAAGTTAAAGACCAATTCTACAACCTGCTGAGCGCAATCATCACCAAAGTACCACCTAGAGACAAGCTCTTAATGCTTGGCGATTCCAACGCCAGAGTTGGTAAAGATCATCAATTATGGAACAATGTGATGGGAAAACAAGGACTTGGCATCAGCAATGCCACTGGTCTGTTACTCCATGGTCTATGTGCTGAACATGAACTCTTTATTACCAACACTCAGTTCCGCCTGCCGAATCGCTACAAAACCACTTGGATGCAATCCTCGCTCGAAGTACTGGCACATCCTTGACTATATCATCACCAGGCAATGTGATAAAAAGGACATCCTTGTCACCAGGACTGCAAGAAATGTCGATGACTGTTGGACAGATCACAAGCTCCTTTTTTGCCGGTTGAGGATCTCAATCTACCACAAACCGAAACGATCCATCCACAACCTGTCCAGACGGAAATTTGACACTTCTAAACTCCAAGTAAAATCAATTGCTACAGATTACAGAAATGAAATCGCATCCAGTTAACACAAATAGTGTAGTACACGAATGGGCCTCGCTTCAGAAGGTCATCACTGAGTCAGCTGAGGAAACAATTGGTTTTGTGAAGAACAAAAGTCAAGACTGGTTTGATGAAAATAATGATGAAATTATGTTTCTGATCAATGCAAAACGGGAAGCCCATCTATCCTTTCTTCAAGATCCATCTTCCAGTGTGAAAAATCACATTTCGTATAACTTAAGGGGAAATGTCAGGCACAAATCAGGGAAATGAAGAACAACTGGTGGCAGCAAAAAGCTGAAGAACTGCAAAAACTGTCTGATGCCCGTGACCTGCAAAACTTCTATGCAGGCATAAAGGAGGTATATGGCCCAATCCGATCTTCATCAGGTACATTGAAAACTGCTGACAATTCCACCATTTTAACTGATCAAGGACAAATTTTGGAGCGTTGGAAGGAACATTTCTCTGCACTTCTAAATCGTGCCTCCAATGTTGCCGAGGATTTTCTTCGCAACGTCCCTCAGCAGCCCCAACAACCATGGATGGCAGTTCCGCCAACATTCAAAGATTTCACCAAAGCGCTCGATCAACTAAAGCTGAGAAAGGCTCCTGGTCCTGATAACATTCCTCTGGAGTTGTTACAAAGTGGAGGTATGGCTTTGAAGACTCGACTTTTTACACTTATCCTCTTAATTTGGGAAACTCGAGAAGTACCCGGCGACTTGAAGAATGCTGCCATCATCACTATCTTCAAGAAAGGCGATCGTAGTGTTTATGGGAACTACCGTGGTATATCGCTATTAACCATTGCAGGTAAAGTTCTCGCAATAATTCTACTAAACCGGCTCCAAAGTATCTCTGAGAGGATTTTGCCCGAGTCTCAATGTGGCTTCCGAACCTCCAGGGGCACAACAGACATGATATTCTGTGCCAGACAACTCCAGGAAAAATGCAGAGAGCAACAGGAGCCTCTGTATTTAGTTTTCTATGACCTGGAAAAAGCCTTTGATTCAGTACCAAGATCTGCAATGTGGAAAGTATCAGCGCACTTTGGATGTCCAGATCGCTATGTGGAATTAGTTCAAGCTCTTCAGGATGGAATGTCTGAGAAAGTTCTTAATGGTAACTTTGTATCCGATCCGTTTCCAATCACTCACAGTTTGAAACAAGGCTGTGTGCTTGCTTCAACACTCTTTGCATTGCATATGGCTGCCGTGATGTATGAATCATCTTCCAACAACCCAGGCATAGAGATAAAGTTTCGCTTCGATGGAGGCCTTTTCAATCTGGGAAGACTTCGTTCACAGAGACATACCCAAGTTACCCGGGTGACAGACCTGCAGTATGCCGATGACACCGCATCTCCTGCTCCGACACCTGCAGAGCTTCAACAATCGGTCAATCGCTTTAGCACTGCGTGTGATCACTTTGGTCTTACCATCAATGCAAAGAAAACTAAGGTACTTGCACGACCTGCCCCAGGATTACCTCTTCCTGAGCTCAATATATCCATCTTAGACTCAACACTGGAGCAGGTTGATCATTTTTCATATCTTGGTAGAGCTCAGCAACTTGAAGTGAGACCCTGGTGACAGCGCTAGCTCTGTCAGCAAATGTGACAGAGAGGAGGGTGAGCTTGAGCGAGAGAGTGGACTGTGAACGCTTGTCAACACATCTATTGGCTCCCGGCCAGCGATGGATTACACCCCTCTACTCAGATCTTGGTCTTGCTTGAGCTGGTCAGAGCGGGTAGGGGGGAAGTACTTTTAGTTCGCATTTTTTCCGGGGTTTCAGTTAGAGTTGCTGAGCTTTAGCATCTTGTCTAAACGGTGCACATGCGAACAAGATGTCGACAAAAGAATTGGGGCTGCCCATGCAGCATTTGCACAGAGTCTTCATGAATAAAGACCTAAAGATTCATACCAAACTCATGGTGTACTAAGCTATCGTCATCTCAACGCTACTGTATGGCTGTGAAACTTGGACACTCTATCGCCGTGATATCAGGAAACTTGAGCGCTTCCACCAACAAAAGATGAGAAACATCTTGGACATTAAGCGGGAGGACTACGTTACCAACACTGCAGTTCTCGAGAAAGCGCATCTCAATAGCATTGAGGCAACCATCACCGCTCATCAACTGAGATGGTTAGGCCATGTTCACCGTATGAGTGATACCAGGCTTCCACGTCAATTCTTTTATGGTGAACTTTGCTCTGGCATTAGACCACATGAGGCCCCTCTGAAGACCAGCTAAAACACATCACGAAGACGACTGGTATACCTATCCACTCATGGGAAACATCTGCTGTGAACCGTTTACTGTGGCGGAACACTACATCGACCGCTGTCAACTTATTTGAAGAAGAACGTCGCAGACATGGAGAGGCTAAACGACAAGCAAGAAAGCTTCGTCTATTACAACCCCGCCCTTCCCCGACCATTCAGTGCAATTTATGTGGGCGAATGTTTCATGTCAGGTATGGCATGTTTAGTCATCAGAAACACATCCACAAGCTAGTCTGTAAAGCTCTATGCAGGAAGAAGTATGTGTACTCGGAATCGAGTTACAGCCGACGACGACGACGACGACGATACACGACATCTTCATGGGTGTTTTCAGTGTTATTAATGCAAAGAAGGTATGCATTTTCTATACTGCTCTGTACATATGTTGCCACTCCATAAACCTTATCATACGTAGCACCTAAGAGATCGAAACCAGGTATTTTACCTCCTGAGGAGAATTGGTTTACATTCTCAACAGGATGTTCTTGAACCGCAAGTACATCAACTCTGTTATCATCCAATATCTTACGTAAGAGATGGTATTGGGCTCTACTAATGCCTTCGATGTTCAGTTGACACAATCTAATGTTTGGACTCAGATTTCTGAATAGATGGTCATGAAAAGGTCCGTTTCTTTGATTTTTGGCCATTTTGGCAATGTGATATACGCCAGGAGATCGCAAGGATTATCTGGCTCCAGTAATATTGTTACTCGTCTAGCACCACCCAGGGGACACGTGCAGGGTAATGTAAGGTTATACCTGCGGACGTGAGCAACGGTCATCCCCCGGCTGGGTGATGATGAGTGAATATCCAAAAATCCTTCCATAGTGGACGTTCTTTCCCTAGAATTTCACCCCTCCTCATGGGCCCCTTGAATTGGATTTATGATAAAACGGTCAATCACCTATTTACTTATTTTTCAAGCTGATTTTACCCCCCGAGTTTCATACTTTTTGCCTCTGTCGTTTAAGAGATACTTGCTCCGTTAGGAATCCTGCAGCCCCCACTTTTCACCCCTTTCACCTCATAATTTACACCACATCAAAAAAACCTCAGAAACGTGTCTTCTTAAATTTAGCCTATTTTCAATTTTAAAAAATAGGCTTATGAGATCACCTTTTGTCCGTGTGTGTGTGCGTGTGTGTGTGAGAGAGAGAGAGAGGTGTGTCTCCCCCTAATAACTTCTAAACGGCTGGAGCGATTTCAATGAAAGTCGCAAAGTTCATAGCACTATTCCGGACGAACCTGACCGTGCCCTTCAAATTTTGTTACGTCTTACCAATCCAAAATGGCGGCTGTACGAAATATTTCACCAGCATTCAATATCTTCGAAACTATTACCGATATCACCCTGGAATTTTGTACGGTAATAAACGGAACTACTAGAAGTTCACCTATTTGACTTTTGAAAACCTGGTATCTACAAAACCACCATGGTGGACACGCGAATTTGTGACTTTTAAATAGACGTTTCTCGCGATTTAACCAACCAAACGCAATACAACTTGGCACAGTATATGTTTATACACATTGTAATGCACTGGTATCTAATTTAGTTCAATTGTTTACATAACCTCAAGATGGCGGCTGTGCGAATTTTAAAATTAAGTTTTTATTTCTTGTGTCGTAATCATGCGATCGAAGGGAACGTTTGAATAATGAACCTACGCAATAATTTTCCTTTAATGGTACATGACTCTATGGCCTATACATTTAACAATCCTACATGGCGACCATCCGAAATATTTAGACGGCTCTGAATATCTACGAATCTATTATAGCAATCAAACTGAATTCTTTCATGTTCATAGGGGCTATGAACTTAAGTTCCCCTAGAGGACTTTAAATAACCTGGTGATAAGAAATCCAACATGGCGGCGACGCGAAGTATAAATATTCACATGGACGTTTCTCGCAATTTAACCCCCCGAGTACAGTGAAACTTGGTACAGTAAATCCTTATACGAATGTTAATCCACTGGCATCTAATTTATTTCAATTGTTTCCATAACCACAAGATGGCAGCTGTGCGAAATCTTAAAATCTCCTTGTTATTTCTTGTGTCCTAATCATGCGATTGAAGTTTGAATGCTACAGGTATACAATAATCTTCATGTAACAGTTCATAACTCTAGGACCTACATATATAAAATCCAACATGGCAACCATCCGAAATATTTAGTCGGTTCTCAATATCTACGAATCTATTACAGCAATAAAACTGAAATTTTGTATGTTGATAGTGGCAGTTAACATAAGTAGGATATATGAAAATAGGCTGTATAGTTCTTCACGGAACTACTTGTTAGTGATGAGTTTATATGCCGAGTATCACATCACCCAATGAATCCAATCGGGAGATATTGTTATTCAATGAAATGCAGGTCAACCCCCTTAACACCCCTTTAGAACCTGAATATCCAAAGAGCCTACCCTACTGGGCGTTTTCGACTTACAACGAACATATTGCCAAAATTTCATGTTTCTAAAGCTGAAAGCAAGCTTGTAGTTTAACGTGACCGTTAATCGCGAGGTCATGAGCCACGGGACCTCCTTTTTACGTGGAATCCGAACCACAGGACATGGCATTTCACTTCGAAAATCTCACATGCATTGACCGGGAATCGAACCCGGACCGCCTTGGATTTCATGTTTCTAACTGTAATAGCTTTGGCTGGGCGATGATGAGTCAGAGAGTGAGTGAGTCAGTCAGGACACTTTGTTTTACACAAATGATTTATGTTTCCCGGTTTTAGTATAGTCTTCATGTACGAATCTTGTGCTTTACGTTTTTCTGTCTTCAATTCCTTGAAAATTAGTTGGTATTTTCTGTCATTTGTCCTATCTGATATTAGTTTGTTGTGAATTCTTCTAGGCTTTATCATTAGAATTTTAACACGTGAATTGTAGTATCATGGGCCGTAATTTCCTTTCACCGTATATTTTGGAACGTACCGGTATAGTGATTGACTTGCATGAATTATATTTTTGAAATCTAAGCACACATCTTAAACACCTGCGCCAGTCTATGCCCGTCCAGGAAAGTTGACTTAAAGTAATTTGATAAATATAATGTGTCCGCCTTATTATATTTCCGAACAACCATTTCGGTAATCTCTTGGATTAACATTGGAGTAACATTTCGACAGCCTAATGGCCACTAATTCCAGGAATATTTTCAACACAATCAGATTGTCTACACGCATGATGAGGAAAACGTCTAATATATTTCTACCCCTAGTGGGTCTTTCCACTCCTCTATGAAGGAGTTCGATATATGTTGTTCCCATCCTCCTAGCATTTAACCACCTGACAAATCTACTTTTGGGAGGTTTAAATCCCCTGCTATGATAAGATCTTTACCTGACCCAAGCACTGAACAAATGTTAATTATTTTGCAAAGGATGTCAGTGTTTTGGTTCGGAGATCTGCAGGCACCAATTATTATTAGTAGCCTATCTTACCACCAGTAGTTCTAAAGAGTTTTATGCCAAGAGCTTCGTATTCTTTATCTATGTAATCTTGGGATGTCAAGTCATTTTTAAAGCAATTAAAAATACCTCCCCAACATTTTAATCTCTTTCTTCTGTACACAGGGGCCAGCCGGGAAAATTTCATTATTTCCTAGGTCATCTGATAACCAAGATTCCGTTCCGATGACTACATCGAGTTTGTGTAGTTCAATCAAAGTCGTAAATTGTATAGTTTTGTTTAAAACTCTTTGACAATTGACCGGAGGGGCAGATGACCTCGTAGTTCCGCCCCCTTAAAACAACAATAACTAACTAAATAATTAATAATTGACCGGAAGACTTCGTAGAGCCTTAATTGTCTGAAAAAGTCCTTGGAGAACTGCTGTAGGCCCCGTTCTGCGCTGCTGGGTTTCTTCGCCGCTAATCTTCCCCGTTCGTTTTCCCCATCTGGTGTTGCCGTCACTCCTCGTTGGTACATTTGTCTCTGTAACTTCTCTAAATTTTCATCTTCTTTCGATATCAGTCAGCCGTCCGTCCAGCGCCGTCATCAGTCTGCGTAAGGAAAGACTCAGTAAACCTTGAATACAGTTTATCATTAGTCTCATCATTCCTTGATGATGCAAATGAAGTTCGTCTCTACCGAAGTACCTGTCGTCGATCCAACTGTGTCCATCTACGAAGAACACTCCGTTACTTTCAGCAACCTACTGAAGACCTTCGTTTCGTCGGCCTATCTTCTTCTTCGAAACATCTGGCCAAATTACCACTTTTGCTCTCGAAAACTTCTCTTGGTTCTATTTAGTAGATGGTAAATATCTCATACCCTATATACAGTCCCTTGTCATTGCTTTTGAAATTGAGCGTCAGCGAAATAACACTACTGTGGAAATCACTTCCTGAAGGCCCGCATTAGAACACACAAACTGTAGCCGCTCGCAAAGCTGAAATGGAAATACCCATCAACCGATAAACACGACTGTTCACGTTGGTCACTACGCTGGTCAACTATCAACTCTTCTTATTATTAGAAACTGATCTCGCAATGATATACGCCTGCCCTTCCGGAAAGCAATTGCACCGTTTTATTAAAATTCATGAGTAGTTTTCCACTGTCCAGACTTGTAGCGCATCGAGTGCTTTTTGTAGCTTGGTTTCGTCATGTGACGCAATAATCATATCATCAGCGTAAATGTAGTTTAGTTAGTTATTGTTGTTTTAAGGGGCGGAACTACGAGGAGCGTAAATGTAGGCTATATCTTTGGTGACTCCATCTCTAGACAGTCTCATCTCATCTCATCTCATCTCATCTCCGTTGGCTTCTCTGGGACGTGACGATCCCGTGCCGCTCTCACCAACTGCCTCCATTTCCTCCTATCCAGCACAGTATTCTCCCATCCAGTAATACCCATCTATCTGCAGTCAGAGGTCACCTCATCTTGCCATCTACTCCTAGGTCTTCCAGGGGGTCTCGAGCCTTCGATCTTCTTCTCGTACACCTGGCGAACTATTCTGGCAGCGTCCATTCTGATGACAAGCCCTGCCCATTGTAGCCGTTTCACTTTCATGACGTTCACTACCCTGGGTTGAGTGGCTAACTTGTACAACTCATGATTTTATCTGAGAACCCATCTTTGTGTTTCCTGGTCAAAAATGGGGCCGAAATTTTTTCTATATACAGTACCTTGTTTTCGAAGACTGTAAGTTGGTGTTCCTCGCTTTTGGTCACACTCCATGTTTCGGCTCCGTATAGCAGTACTGGCCTGATGATCGTGTTGTAGGTTTTAGTTTTGTTTTCCTGGTCAGAAATTTAGAAGAAAGTAAATTCTGCAGGGAAAAGTAAACATTGTTTGCATTCCGTAATCTAATTTGGTGTTCAACTTGTCTTCTGTTGCAGTCATTAATGTTTACACCAAGGAATTTGAAGTTTGGCATGTTCTTAAAGGTAAAATTGGCTATAGGAAGGTTATTGCATTGATCTGTAGTCATGTTTTCTCTCTGTATGGTCATGTATTCTGTCTTCTCTTCATTAATCTTTAGACTTTTATTAGCAGCAGTTTCATCTAATTTCCTGAATAGAGCTTCAATTTCTCCTCCATTATTTCCTATTAATAATATGTCAACTGCATATGACAGTTTTCGATCAAAATCATGGGTGGCAATATTCGACAGCAGGTGACTTAAAGGCCTTCACTGTAGCACATGGGTTTGCAATATGTCTTATAATTAAGCTCATGGAATCTGAGACTCGAATTGTATTGCCATTTAAAATATGATTGTGAATTGAAGTTAATCATAATGGCTTAGTTAAATCCACTACTACTATGTCTAGTAGTAAACAAAGTGTCAGCGTTAATCAATACTTTATTACTAAAGTATGAATACATGTTTCCGCTGGTCATTGCAGCCCTCAGTAGCTAAACAATTATATAAATATTCTTAAAAATAAAACTGCTCAAATTACAATTCTAGCAATTTCATATTTGTTCAAGGTTATAGCTAGTCATAATTGTATTATTGTAATATGCTCACTTCTTTATCTTAATTAAAACAATGCTTTTATACAGCCGTATCATATACTGATGCATTTAATAATAAAGTATTGATTAAGGTTGACACTTTGTTTTGTACTAACCTTAGTAGTTTATTTAATTTAAAATATTGTGACTCATAACCGTCAGTTCAGTATTCTCTAGCATTAGATATTCCAATTTCAATGATATGATGCTTCTCT
This sequence comes from Meconema thalassinum, assembly GCA_946902985.2. NCBI lineage: Eukaryota > Metazoa > Arthropoda > Insecta > Orthoptera > Tettigoniidae > Meconema > Meconema thalassinum. The sequence goes on along the minus strand of OX336388.2, from coordinate 757,817,473 downwards.
CATATCCCATTCAAGTTCTATCTACATGAAGGGTGATTTTCAAAGTTGGTCTAACAAAGAACTAACTTTCTGGGGGCTAAAATCAGCTAAGTTATATTTAAAAAAAATATATTATTGTATCTCGAGGGTTGACAATGCCCGGACAGCATTTTATGATTTAACATGAGTCATTTACTACTACATTTCTTTAATTAGAGGATCTGCAACAGATAACGAGATATTTGGTGGCTATATCTTAGGTGACAAATGCCATATACATACAGTAAGAGATGTCTTATTAGCTTTCCTTACACAGAACCACATGAACCTTCAAATCAAAGACCTGTTGATTAATTTGCTAGCTTAAGCCATCGGGGCTCAAGAAAATCCAACAGAAAGAAGGCGATACCTAAAGCAACTATTGATATAAATCTATTCGATTTTGTCACTCATGTCCAGCATCCCAATCTCTTTAGTAAATCAGTCACTTACTTGCTTGTAAGAGATTCAGTCATAAACTCTTCATCCAAGATTTTCTCTTGCCCTTCCTAAGAATAAAGGAGGAACTTATATTTCTCTTCAATCATCTTGCATAATCATTAAAAGCAACATTTCACTTCACAGTGCAATACAACTAAGGTAAAATAAGACTTACATAATGCAAAGATGCTGTGCTGCTGTTTTACTTAACTTTCGTGTGTTTTCATACTTTCCCACATTACCTTACTACTGTAGACACATACTGAGATATCCTGAATTCTGAAATGTTGAATTCCCCACCAAGCAGTGGTATTCAAACTATGTAACTGAGCAAATCAAAGTGGGGTTCGTCCCAATTAGTGCTCAACAAAATCTTCTCAGTGCATCAGACCAAAATCAGGTACGGCATTTCATCAACACTTCCTTTTGTTAATATTTTCAAAGAGTACATTTTGTAATGTCGAATAACACAACTGATGGGGGAAGCCTTATTTGTACATGGAAGCAATGTAGCCAGTATTAGGCTTTAATTTTAGTGCCTACCATCAGTACTATACATAGTTTCCTAAAAGACAACACATTTTGCAGCATTGGACTAAGCACCTAGGTCAGTTCGACACTTCGCTTTAAGAATTATTCTTTGATTATCTCCGGTATCAGGCATCCGAAAGGAATAAAAGTGATAGGCATAAAGATATCGTTCACGGTGAACAAATACACTGGATATTTTTGACCTGTTATGAATACTCTAGGAATTACAAACAATTAATAAAAGTGAAATCTGGTCGAATCAATCTATTTAAAGTAGAAATGATAAGAATTATAATTCAGCTGCTTTGACAGACAGTATAAAATAAATAGCATGCCATTAAACATGTGGGTTCGTTTAAGTAAAGGAGAAATTAGACCACAACATATCTTATCCAAGCAAGTTGCAGGGAATGAAGGAATAGGCGAGAGAAGTATGAATTATTACAATATACAAAACAAAAATCTAAAACAACAGAAATACAAAGATATGCAACTGATTTTGTTACTAAGTTTGAACTATTCTGTTCCTTTGTTCCAATCAATATGCTTGTGATTCAGATTAGTTATATATGAAAACACACAACAAAACACAGACGCCAACTACTGGTACTATGGTCACTAATTTCGTGGACTGTGCACTTCTGCAAAAAGTAGTTACAATAATATACCCGCACATTCTTACACACACATATGCATGCCCTCATTATAACTGCAGCTCGTGTTTTATATCTGAAGAGGTACTACTGGCTAGAAATTCTATGCAGGATTAATGACATGGCCTCTTGATAACCTTCACTACCCTGCAATTATTTGACTTTCAGGGCTTTGGGGCCAGGTAGCAACACGAACCTGACATAAATATTACCATAGATAAACTACAACAGAAAGATTTTTTTTGAATATACTGCCTGTATGTTAACTAGCTAATATATCGCAATATAATCCCACTTTGTATTTACTGAAATGAATATCAGCACCCCTATACATGACTGGTCTAGGAAATTACTGACTATAGGCCTCCTACTTACAACTTTACTGACTGAATTGACTGATCTTTATTGATTTGAGTTCATTGTCAAGTAATAATGTGAGAAGTTCAGTCATTTATTGCTATCTTTTGAAAAGTGATTTGAAAATATTTACTTAATTTTTTTTTGATTAGAAGGAACTGTATAACCAAAGGATATTGGAATATTCCAAAATGTTGATTTTGCCAAAAAGGTGTTAATGTTGTGCATACAGACAAAGTGACAGGATTTATCCTGCTAAATTAGCAGTTATATACCGTACATACCCATGCTTTCAAACAAATACAGAAACCACAATGGTTCTATTCTATGTATAGTCCCTGGGTGACAAATTATAATTTAGTCCAAGAATTGGATTTTCAGACCACCCTGATGACAAATGGAGCCATTACATTACCATACTCAAGTATATTTGTCCAGTGATCAGCTCTAACTGAAGTTTTAGTTTCCTATCATACACAGCTACAGTAGGATACAAGCCGGTCGTTTGTTTTAGACGATTGCTCTCGCTTCATATTTGTCCCGACCGGTTTCATGAAATGGAATTCCAGACCTGAGCTCGTGACGACACCATCGTGCAGACAGTACAGTCCACGTCGAAGTATTGTGTGACGCGGAAGTACACGTTACGAACAGAACGCCATTATATTTGCCAATGACTGTACTTCAGTAGTAGTGTGAGATAGCTTTCTCAATCAACTGACCGTCTGGGGCAGCTGACAACAACACAGGTACTGTAGTAACTCGCCTCCAGGCTTCTATTAAGATTTTTCACTCGTCTAAAACAAACGTCCGGCCTTCTAGTAATCATAGGAAAGAACTATATGCTTACAGTATTTGATACTTCTGATATACTGTATATAAAATAAACCCACCAAAATATTAAAGCTGATAGTGGAGGCACCTAGAATAGTTATGAAGTAGATGTCAGAAAACTTTGAAAATTGTCCAATTTATTCTTTGGTAACAAGAAAATAAGAATATCCCATAAGATTATAACATTATTTTTGTACTTTATGTACTTCAATAACAGAGCATCTCATATACTTCAGGCAGTATTTCATCACTAAAAAAGCTTGCCACGGTGGGTGAGTGGTTATAGTGTCGGACTACCAACCCCAAGATTGCAGGTTCGCCCCTGGCCATGGTAAGTGATTTTTGAAGGCGACAAAAATCACGATACTCATGTCATACGATGTTGGCATGTTAAAGAACCCATCTGAATTCAGTAGGCCGTGTTCAATGGCAAAATTAATCTCGGGATTTTCCGCCAACACAAAGTTCCTCCATTCTCTACTTGAAAGCGCTGTAGTGTCAAGGAGTTTAGATATCTAACCTCCTTGACTTTCATAGCGTTCAACGGAACGACGAAATTCGACATGCAAGCTACCCTCTGGGTGTCAATTAACAAAGCTTGCACCAGGCACCCGAGGCCATACGATATTATTATTATTATATCACTAAAAAAATCTGGTCCTTTTGAGGGGAACTAGACAATGCTCAATAGAGTACCTATCTTGAGTGTGCAAGTGTTATGATTGAAACAATGTATTCAGAAATAACATGTGTTAAAATAACTGTCAATAATATGTTTCGAAACTTACTGTTTTAATATCGTCGTATAATTCATCTTCGGCTATTGTCATGACTCCAATGTCTGGCTCTACTTTAATTGCAGCAAAATCTCCAGGATCAGCCCAGTCAGAAGTTCCCTAGGAATAAAATCATGATACAGCTTATTGTTGCTTGCAAACCACAATAATCAACTACCTGACCGAGGTGAGTGGATCCCTGGAAAGAATGTAGGCTATCGCGGTGAAGTGAGCGCACTGCACGGAAATAAAGAACAGTCTGGTTCGGTTCAGTGCAATTGTCCAGGGGCGTATTCTTTGGGCTACCGGGGCTACCGGCGGTAGCCCAAGAAGTTTGCATTAAAAATAAATAACACTTTATTACAGTTTCAACAAAGCATTCAAACAATCGTGACTTTCATGCACATTCTTCTTTATCGAAAGAAGTAATGGTTAATGGGTAGTCAACGCGGCAACGCAGTAGAAACCGACCAAGAAAGCGGCAGCCTTACGCCGCTCTCCCCATCTCTCCGCACCCACCCTTGTTCCGTGCAGGCACGGCCCTCATAGCGAGCGAGTTGCCGCTACAGTGAGCGGTTTCTTTGGAGTTAAAAGCGTTTAAAGCAACAAATAGCCTACAATAAATATACATTATCACGCGCGTGGATGTGAATATGTTTTAGAAGTTGTAGTATTTTCGATGTGTGATTTATTTAAGTGTGTGTATGCTGAAGAATCTTTATGTAGTGTTTCGTTTTAACTGTGCCAGTTGTGATTTTGTAACAAGATTATGTAACAAACACCTGCGGGGGCTTTGAATGCCAATGGCTGTATAATAGTGTAACCGGTTCATTCTCACTAAACCGGGGTTGTGGCTGATTATACTCACAATGAGGGAACAAATTAAAAAGAAACATCTCTTCCATTTATTCCTTTTCATTTTACACTAAGCATCAATCACTAACACTTCACTTCTCGGGATCTTATCACGCAATACCGTATCTACTTCCAAGACCAAAAACACAATAATCATCTCAATTCTTCGTACTCCTACGTTTCTACAATCACATATAATCTGACCTCTGACACACTAAACCTAACCAATTTCTTTTTTTCATCTAACCATCACAACAGATACTAACATGCCTTCCTACAATCTCCAAAGATAATCCGGACAGATACTCTAACACAAAATCCCTCAGTACGGACTCCCAACAAAAACAGCCAAAGATATACATATATATAAACAAAATAGCATAAAGAAAACATATAAAAGAAACTTCATTGGCAAGGCCACCTGCCATGCCACACAGAGATACAAACTGCCCTCCCAGCAAGCGCCATTTTCTTACCTAACAATAGAGCTGAGCCTTCCAATCAGAATGGTTGCAATAGGGAGTTTGTTAGAAGTTCCTTTCAGCCGTCGTTCATACAGGGAGAAAGATCATATTATACATATGACAAGGCCTACACCTGAATTGCAATTGTGTGCCAATGTATACACGTCATTTCATATTGTTACGGCTGTGAGTTTGTTTCATCGCTCGCCGCATGAGTCACAACTGCCCCCGGGCTGGGCTGTGCTCTGCCTCAGTGTATTGCGAGCGCCTTACGCCACAGGATTACTAGGACAAAGGGATGGTCCAGAATATTCGTGACCCAGCCAGTGATGGAAACCTCGAGAAGCCGTGAACCCTGGATGGGTCTAGAAGCATTTATTGAGTCACCGGCCTGCTATATAAGAGCGACCTGTCAAGCAGTGAGTGTGTGTTTTTCGAGCTAGTGCGAGCGCTTACCTTGAGCGACAGTTGTTGGCGACTTGACTTGCGAAACCCATAGTGAAGCTGATTCTCTTGACAGCGAGGGAGTGAGAAGCATACAGGGGACTGCCTGTGTTTTGAGCGAGTGTGATTTCACTGAGCGACAGAGGTATTGTGGCGAAGTGCCGTGCGAGTTACGAAATCCAGTGACATTGTTTCCCAGCTTGTGGACAGCGAAGCAGCGTGTAGCAGATTATCGTAAGTAACTGTAGTTTGTGTACATAAGGAGGAGGTGCAAGTATTCCTAGCGAGGACACGGGTCTCATTAGTGGAGGATTAGCTGCATGACTAAGTGAAAGGGGCAAGAGCGCTCCATAAGGAAGAGACTTGAGGAAACTGGAGTAAGGTTCTAATTGCTTGTATTTTCTGTTGAGTGGTGTATCTTTCTGGCCGCAATAAAGTTAATTATTTCTTTAAAGGAACAATCTGTGTTTTGCTTCAACCCACCGTAATCCAGTTAACAAAAGTGCCACTAGGGCGGTGGCACCTAACAACTGGTGTCAGAAGCCGGATTACGAACTCAAACACAAGCACAACACCTGACGGTCCTGGTTTCAAAACCCGAGCAGGTCATCTTACCACAATTCTCTAATTTTCCTGTGAGTGCATGCCCTTTACAAGACAAACATCTAAAATGGAATCGCAATTTGCAGCATTGCTAGAAAAGTTAAGTGGCATGGAAGCCAAGATGGAAGACGGCCAGAAGAAGTTAGCCGAGGACCTAACTGCCAAACTGGAAGACGGCCAGAAGAAGATGGAAGACGGTCAAAATAAGCTAGCGGAGGACCTGAAGAGGATAGAGGACGGCCAGAAGAAGATGGAAGACGCTCAGAATAAGTTGACACAGGACCTGAAGAAATTAGAACTGGGTCTGCGTGAGGAAGTCACGGCAGTGGAAAAGAAGTTCGACGCCTTACAAGTGGAAGTTGCCGAGCTGCTCCAACACCCGCTGATGGGGGTGGAGGAGAAATTCAACGCCTTACAAAAGGAAGTTGCCGAGCTGCGCCAACGCCCACTGACGGGGGTGGAAGAGAAATTCAACGCTTTACAAAAGGAAATTGCTGAGCTGAGCCAACGCCCGCCGACGGGGATGGAAGCGAGATTCAACGCTCTACAAGAGGAAGTTGCCGAGCTGCGCGAACGCCCGCCCACCGTTACACCGGGAATATCAGGAACGGGACATAGCAGAGTGACGCCCACAACCTTCGACGGAAAGGTCCCGTGGAGCACCTACTTACGTCAGTTCGAGGCAGCCTGTTCCATAAACAACTGGAACAGCACGGAAAAGGCTACAGCTCTCATTGTAGCGCTGAGAGGGGACGCCCTTAACGTCCTTCAGGCCATCCCGACTGGATCCCAGGACTACGCTTCACTAATCGCCCATATGGAGTCCCGATATGGAGATAGCCATCTTCAGCAGGCCTACCAGATGCAGCTCCGGACCCGGGTACAAAAGAACGCGGAAACCCTGCAGGAGTTCGAGATGGACATCGCACGCCTCGTAAGGCTCGCCTATCCAACAGCGCCGGCCGACTTTCTGGAACAGATTGCGACGCAGACCTTCACCGACGGGCTACGGGACTCGGACACTCAACAGGCGCTGCGACTCGCGCGCAATAAGACCCTGGCAGATGCGCTGAGCCACGCACTTGAGTTCGAGACGGCAAAACAGGCATCTAGAATGCACGCGCGGGTGCGTCAAGTGGACGTCGACGAACCATTAAAAACCAACGAGACCAAGCCCCTGGCCGACGAATTGATGGAGGCGCTAGGCCGATAGTCGCGGCGCCACCAGCAACGACACCGCTGGAAGACAACCGGAGAGGCGGCCCGGAAGAGGACTACCAACCTGTTGGACCTGTGGTAAGAAAGGCCACCTGAGCAAGGACTGCGGTGATCGCCGCCGAGGGTATCCGAAGGGAAATCAGTCGTCTGAAAACCGCGCGGCCCAGGGAAACGAGTATTAGCCAGCCTTGGGGGGCAAAGGTTGGCTTGTGACAGTCGTCAAGCCCCGGCAGTCCAAGTTCGTGTGACGAAGTTACGGAGGGACAATAGCAGCCTGATGGTCGACGGAGTCATCAACGGAGTGAGCTGGCCCATGCTGATCGACACGGGAGCGTCGAGGACCATCGTTAATCCCACTGTGATCCCGAAGTGGAGAGTGCAACCCACACAAAGGAATCTCCAGCTAATAACCGCGACCGGAGAGACCGCACCGGTACATGGCGAAGCATCACTGGAGTTCGTCATTGGTCGACGGGCGATAAAGCATCCAGTGCTTGTGGCTGACGTATCAAATGAAGTGATCATCGGACTGGACTTCCTGGACCAGAACAACATCTTGGATCTGAGTACCAACACTCTGCACTACGGAGGTGAGGAACTTGCTTTGCAACCAGCACACGAGGCCGTCGCCGTACGACGACGAGTAAGGCTGAGAGAGGACGTCATCGTTCCCGCCAGGACGGAAGTCAGCGCTGCCGTAATTGTCGTCGGAACAGCTGAGGGAGTGGCGGCTGTCATCGAGACAAAATATGAGGACATCCATACAAAAGGATTGCTAGTTGCCAAGACTCTCATCAACACGACGTCTCGGCCGTACGTCCGCCTGTCCAACCTGAACGACTACGATATTACGGTTCACCGGGACACCAACCTATGAGTCTGCGAGCCCGTTACCTGGATTGCCCGCATCACAGACACGACGGACGGACACCTGCAGACGGACAACCGAAGAAGACGCGCCCTGCCAGAAGAACTACAGAAGCTGTACCAAGGATCCCAGGACCATTTAGACGAGGAACAATCACGCCAACTTCGGGACCTGCTACGCGAATTCCAGGATGTCTTCTCCGTGGGGAGTAAAGACTTCGGCAGGACAAGCTTGGTCCAGCACAGAATCGACGTTGGGGACAGCGCACCGATTAGGGCCCCATTCCGACGTGTCCCGCTCGCCAAGCAAGCCGAAGTCGACCGGATGGTAGAAGAGATGAAGGAGCAAGGAGTGATCGAGCCATCACATAGTCCTTGGAGTTCTCCGGTCGTGCTAGTGAAGAAGAAGGACGGTTCCACCAGGTTCTGCGTGGATTACAGGCGGTTGAATGACGTCACGAAGAAGGACAGCTACCCTCTACCCCGGATCGACGACACCCTGGACACCATATCAGGGTCAAGATGGTTCTCCACCTTGGATTTGAAGAGTGGCTACTGGCAGGTGGAGGTCCACCCTAAGGACCGCGAGAAAACTGCGTTCTCTGTGGGCAGCGGGCTCTGGCAGTTCACCGTCATGCCATTTGGTCTGCTCAACGCCCCTGCGACCTTCGAAAGGCTAATGGAGTCCATTCTGAGGGGAGTACACTGGAAGACCTGTCTGGTCTACCTAGACGACGTCATCGTTCTGGGGAGAAGCTTCGAGGAGCACTACAGCAACCTGAAGGAGATCTTGATGAAGCTACGGGCTGCCCAGCTGAAGTTGAGCCCCAGGAAGTGTCAGCTCTTCCAGAAGCAGGTCCAGTTCCTTGGGCATATTGTGTCCGAGGAAGGGGTGCGCACCGACCCAGAAGAGACCGCAGCTGTGAGGGAGTGGCCAGTTCCGAAGGAGAAGTCCCAACTACGAAGCTTCCTGGGACTCTGCACTTATTACCGTCGCTTCGTGAGAGGATTCGCCGACATCGCCAAACCACTACATCGACTGACTGAGAAGGACCAACTCTTCACGTGGACAGCAGAATGCCACAGTGCCTTCGAACGACTCAAGCAGGCTCTGTGCACCGCGCCTATTCGGGCCTACCCCAGACCTGGAACACGGTTCATCGTCGATACCGATGCCAGCGACTTTGGCATAGGAGGAAAATAGAGGACGGCGAGGAGAGAGTAGTGGCCTACTTCCGCAAAGCCTTGTCAAAGCCAGAGAGGAACTACTGCGTCACCACGAAGGAACTGCTCGCCATCGTGAAGACCATCGAACACTTCCATAAGTACCTCTACGGGCAAGAATTTCTCATCAGGACCGACCATGCATCCCTGCGGTGGCTCCTGAACTTCAAACAGCCCGAGGGTCAACTCGCGCGGCGGATAGAGAGGCTTCAACAGTACAACTTTGAGATCCAGCACAGGAAAGGCCAACTGCATTCTAACGCCGACGCCCTGTCACGAAGACCGTGCCCCGAAGACTGCACCTTCTGTACCAGAAGAGAGGAGAACACCGGGGTACAGTGCCGAAGGACTACCGTGGAACTTCATGGGAGCTGGAGCCGCGAATCTTTCACGCGGGCACAAGCAGAAGATGATGATCTGGGACTGATAGCCGAATGGAAGAGGGCCTGTGTTCCCAGACCCGGGTGGAACATTGTGAGCGACTGCAGTCCAAAGTTCAAGTCCTACTGGGCGCAGTGGGACTCGCTGATTGTAAGGAATGGCCTCATCTGCCGGACCTGGGAGAGCACCGACGGGAAGATATCTCGGGAACAAGTCGTCGTTCCAAAGGCTATGACGGAGGAAGTCCTGAAGGAAGTTCATGGAGGATCATCTGGTGGACACCTAGGGATACAGAAGACCCTGGAGAAGCTGAGAGAGCGGTTCTACTGGATCGGATGCCGAACAGACGTGGAGAACCACTGCGCGAGGTGCCACGATTGCGCAGCCAGCAAAGGCCCAGGATGAAGACAACGGGGTCCACTGAAGACCTACAACGTGGGCGGCCCCATGGAGAGACTGGCCATCGATGTTGCTGGGCCATTCCCGTAGAGCGAGGCAGGGAACCGCTACATATTGGTCGTCAGCGACTACTTCACCAAATGGCCGGAGGCGTATGCAATCCCTAACCAAGAAGCCGCGACGATCGCAGAGACCCTGGTGAAGGAATTCGTCAGCCGGTACGGAGTACCCCTGGAGCTGCACTCCGACCAATGGAGGAACTTCGAGTCGCAGGTGTTCCAGAACCTCTGCCAGCTGCTGGGTATTCGGAAGACAAGGACGACGCCGCTACACCCTCAGTCTGACGGGATGGTAGAGCGATTCAATCGCACCATCGAGAATCATCTCCGAATAGTCGTCAGCGAGCACCAGAGGGATTGGGACAAACATCTTCCACTATTTCTCCTGGCCTACCGCGCCGCCGTGCATGAAGCCACCGGGTGTACACCAGCCCGGGCCATGTTTGGGAGGGAAATCCGTCTACCTGTCGATCTTGCCTTCGGCTGACCTGGGAATGATCCGGTCCCGGCAAGCCAGTATTGCCAAGAACTGGTCGACCAACTGGAGGACGTGCACGCGTTCGCGAGGAGGAGACTGCGGATCGAGACCTACCGAATGAAGACCCGATACGACCAACAGACGGATGCCGGTGGATTCCACGAGGACGACCTGGGCTGGCTCTTCAACCCAATACGGAAGAAAGGCCTGTCACCCTAACTGCAGAAGTCCTGGGAGGGCCCGTACCGAGTCGTGAAACGGATCAACGATGTCGTCTACAGGATCCAGCGGAGCCCGAGGGCGAAGATGAAGATCGTGCATCGAGATCGCCTGGCAGCCTACGGAGGGACACAGACCGACCAATGATTGATCGGGACGATCAGCCTTTTAGGAAGGGGGTGGTGCTACGGCTGTGAGTTTATTTCATCGCTCGCCGCATGAGTCACAACTGCCCCCGGGCTGGGCTGTGCTCTGCCTCAGTGTATTGCGTGCGCCTTACGCAACAGGACTACTAGGACAAAGGGATGATCCAGAATATTCGTGACCCAGCCAGTGATGGAAACCTCGAGAAGCCGTGAACCCTGGATGGGTCTAGAAGCATTTATTGAGTCACCGGCCTGCTATATAAGAGCGACCTGTTAAGCAGTGAGTGTGTGTTTTTCGAGCTAGTGCGAGCGCTTACCTTGAGCGACAGTTGTTGGCGACTTGACTTGCGAAACCCATAGTGAAGCTGATTCTCTTGACAGCGAGGGAGTGAGATGCATACAGGGGACTGCCTGTGTTTTGAGCGAGTGTGATTTCACTGAGCGACAGAGGTATTGTGGCGAAGTGCCGTGCGAGTTACGAAATCCAGTGACATTGTTTCCCAGCTTGTGGACAGCGAAGCAGCGTGTAGCAGGTTATCGTATATAACTGTAGTTTGTGTACATAAGGAAGAGGTGCAGTTCCTAGCGAGGACACGGGTCTCATTAGTGGAGGATTAGCTGCATGACTAAGTTAAAGGGGCAAGAGCGCTCCATAAGGAAGAGACTTGAGGAAACTGGAGTAAGGTTCTAATTGCTTGTATTTGTTGTTGAGTGGAGTATCTTTCTGGCCGCAATAAAGTTAATTATTTCTTTAAAGGAAAAATCTGTGTTGTGCTTCAACCCACCGTAATCCAGTTTACAAAAGTGCCACTAGGGGGGTGGCACGTAACAATATCATGTACATATGCTAGGTGGAATAAGTTATCTGGCAGTTGTAAACTGTCTAAATTGTATTGCTGGCCGTGTTTGTTATTTAGTCGTGAAGTTAATGTAGGGGAGACCGGGGATAGATTGGACAATTTTTAATCAACGATTTTTAGCAGGCACAGTAAGTGCCTTTTGGCTATGAAAACCACACCATGCAATTCCTCGCGATATGCACTATTCATTTTAGCCTGAGAAATTGGCCTCATATTTCCTGACACTATTTTGAGACAATACATCCTAAGAGGTGCAAAGTGTCCAATCTATCCCCATAGGTGGGGTTGGATTGGACACTTCAAGGGGATATTTTGGACAGGCAGACAAAATTTAAAGAAATAATGAAAAGAGTAATAAATGTATTGAAACCTTACATAAATGAAAAGAAACTAAAACACAAATGTTTGCATGATCAATTCATATTAAAAAATAAACCGTTTCATCTAATCCCTATCGTACATTTGTGAATTTTGGCAGGATCTTTTCTGAAAAGTAATGCTTGTCTCTTCTGACTGATAAGGGAGCATTTTTTTTGCAAATATCTTCGAACACAACAACAGATTTGTCTTCAACAGTGGGATAAATGAAACCCATGCTTTTACGTCGAAGAAACTTAATTTCATACTCGAATATAGGTTTAATCACTTTTACAACATTAACAGTGTAATGCACGACTGTTTTCTTATGAGGAAATTTCACAATTACAAAATCACCTTCCTTCACATCGTCAACACCGTCATCATATTCATCATCGTCACTCTCTTCAGAAGACTGCGAGGAACTGAAAGGGGAATCCCCTGACTCTTCAGAAAGGTCTTCAATGTCCTCTTCACTGGAAGATGATGACACCAATATTTGTCTTTTGGCAGCTGCGCCACCTTTTCTTTCATGCAGTTCCATTTTTTCGGGTGTGTCTGTAGCAATCATGCATCTTCCCCATCTTCCGGCCACGGTTGGACTGCTGGCCTAACCTAGATGTTCCCTTGGGAAAAGGTCTCACATATGTCGGTGAGATAGGAACTACTACCGCAGAGCTTGATGAAGAACTTGTCGCAGTGCTTGCTGTTTCAGCAACCAAAATACTGGCATTTTGATCTGCAACTTGGGCATTAACTCCAGTTGGAAGGGGACGATCAGACACTGCCGAAGACAAGAAGTCCTGATCAGAAAAGATATCCCTGTCAAAGGGTATAACTCCTGTACCCCTAAAACCAGATTTTATATTTTCTGGTGTTGCTCCTCGGTCCCAGGCAGAACTGCACAATTTTGGGAGAGCATACTGTAGATGTTCAGCGTTAGATTGGGGTTGGAGTTTATCCAAGAATTAACTCCTTAACTGAAGAACCTTTTAAACGGACCAAATACACAACGGTCTAGTGGCTGTAGTCTGCTGGATGTGTGCGAGGGAATAGTCAGCAATAAAACCCCATTTTCCTTACAAAAGTCCAAACTTTGAACACTTAAGTGTGAGTCGTGATTGTCCATAATCAGGAGTACGGGGCTTTCCTTAGAGCACCGCACATTCTCTTTAAAGAACTCAAGGACTTTGGCAAAGTTTTCTGATGTCATCCAGCCTGACTTGTGAACTAGCCCAAGAGCACCAACTGAAGCCGCAGACATCATCCTGTTTCATCAAGGCGCACCCGTGGAAAAATCCACACTGGTGGCAGTGCATTGCCATTAGCACAGATTATCCCAACCTGTGTAACAAGCTCTCCGCGTTACTTGTCCTACTTGTTTCAATCCCTTCTGCGCAATTATGTTTTCAGTATGTGGAACTGAGGTAACTCCAGTTACGTCTAAATTGAATATCTGACTTGGACGGAAACTGTGCCTCTTCATTACACATTCATGTTTGTTGAAGAATATGCTTACAGTATGCCTGTTGAAAGCGGCCGTCCTCGCCAGACTCGTAGCCTCTGACATGCGTAAAGAAAGGTTAGGATGTCTTCTCATAAAACCTGAAAACCAGTCTTGACCAACCTCTTTTCTTTCAGCCCACGTAGGCGGCAAATCTCAATCGTTCTTTTTGGTATGCCAACTTCTTCGTCATCTTTGGAGTTAGTCCGTAAAACATGCTTGAACATTGTAGAAGGTAGTCACCAAGCGCATTCCCCATCACATCCGGAATGACTTGCCTATTTTTGAAATTAGTGCAGAAAACCATGTTGTCGATGCCACACTCTTTGGCTCTCTTTACTAGGTAACCCAGTCGAGACTTCTTCACACCATATTGGTCTACTGCAACACGCAATGTAATCCTCTATGTATCACATTCCCTACTGCCGCTTTGGTGTCTTCTTCATTTGACTCTCTGTCTGTCCGTTCCCGGTAAATTCGAACCATCTATAAAATAAATAAATAAATAACTAAATAAATAAATAAATAAATAAATAAATAAATAAATAAATAATGATTATTTTAAAATAATACAAAAAAGCAGGGGATACATTGGACACCTGTCCAACGTAGCCCCAGGCCTGTCCAATGTAACCCCACGTGACAAAAAAACATAAAATACACTGCACTTTTCTCCATGTGAATGCTTTGGTTATTACATAGTATCATTTCATACGAAACACATTCACTAATGATACAAATATATTCCAAAGAAATTCTTTGGTGATGAAGTATCTAAATCACAACATTAAGCTCATCAAAATGTTATATATCAGCACACAAAAATTTTAAAAATTAACTCACCTTCTTAATTTCAAAAGCAGGCCGCCATATTGCATATCAGCTGGTCTTGCATGTAGCTGTGCACATTATTCAGTTACAGGTGTACCAACTATAGCACCATGGCGTCAAATTTAAAGCTGTCCAACGTAGCCCCGTGTCCAAAGTATCCCCGGTCTCCCCTATGGTCAAATGAAGTGTTTTCAAATATGAACTCTTTTCGCACGGTAGTTCAAAAACATGTTTTGTGTAATTAGAAGCTCAGTGGTAGCCCAGATCTTCAGACCAGTATACGCCACTGCAAATGGCAGCTGGGTTGCGTATCGTATAATGTGCTCGTGATGGAGCAGAAAGGAACAAAGTTATTCATGAATAAGCTCGGTGTGTTATTTCCAAAATTATTAACTTCTGTGACAGACGACTGATGGTATGAAAATACCTGTTACAAATTCTATTACGTATTTGAGACATAAGTACCAATAGACTTGACTTTCCTAGTGTTTGTTGATCATAGCGTTTGTTGGCTGGCTCAGCTAGGTCATCTTGGCCGGTGGCAATCATATCTCAAATGTGTAATATTCAAAGTGCTAGGCTATCACCTGTACCGACTGTAGTAAGGAAACATTGTCTAAGTTACGAAACGATAGCCAACTTGAAGAAAGTGGAGCCAACAAAATTAAGTCACTTCGTAAAAAGGGCAAACCGTTTGTGAATAAGATTATAATGGACGATACGGTTAAGTATTATCCGCAGGAAGTTTGAGGAACAGTAAATCAGTCCCAACAATGCGAAAACAATCAAAACTCATCAAGCAAGAGATGTATTTAATATTTACAGCAATTGCACAATAAAGAATGTTATGACGTCATGTTAAATACTGGTGGCACTGTGCTGGGCATGCAGCCTATTCGACAGTGAAGCACTTACAACACAGAGCATTCTTAAAGTTACACATGATTATGCCATTTTGGTAGGCCAATTAACTTCTTCTGACTATCGCAGTACAATGCTAAGTGGCACAGACACGCCACACTAATTTCGACATAATCCCCCAGCCTTTATAAACAACGGTCTAAACGTTGTGTCAATGTGTCAATTCCCTGATGGTAGAAGTCCGCGCCTTGACCTGGAGTTATCGGCGAATCGCTGTTTCAACTTGTTAATCATTTGAAAGTAGGGCTCGGGCTGTGATTCGAATTATTTGGCACTATTCGAATATTCGAGGGACACGAATAATTCGCGAATACGCGAATAATGTTCGAATATTCGAATATTATTCGAATACGATTGTTATTCTGGTATTCGAATAATAACGTATTCGTGCACATTCGAAAATATTGTATTCGAATAATTTGAAATATATGCCCATTGTTTTAGCCTACTTTTCACAGAAAAAGGAAAAAGGAAAAGTCCTAAACGGCTGCAACAATCCAAACCAAATTTGGTGTGAGTAAAGATCTATACCTGAATATCTCAAGCCCATATATGAAAATGATGTCAGTGCTACCAACTGCTAAAAACCGAAATTGAAATTTGAGCTCCATGTAGGATATCATGGAAGGTAAGCATGGGAGCAATTCCAAAATTGGCACACATATAGATAGCCTAATTATATTTCAGTTTAATTTCCGGGAGGCCATACAAGGCAGTGTTGCCAAAATGATTCTAAGCCTGATGATATATGGAGGAAAGAATAAGAGGAGATGCCCTGAGCTCGTTTGAGTGAAGCCAAGTGCTGCGTCCTATGTGGGTGTAACCTTAACTTGTATTCGGTGTTCCGTGACTTGCATTTGGTTGTACGAATCGAATGAGTGTTCTGTTTATTAATTTTAAGGTTCGTATTCTTGAACATCAAAATGTGTACGAACAATGAGTGAAAGTGGCTGTGCTCGAAATTAGGCCTAAAAACTGACGAATGCCTGTACACCAATAAGAACTTCAAAATTAATTTGGTGTAGGCCTAAATACCGTGATTAGTTCGGCATCAATATGATAGTTCCCAAGATGTTCCTTCTTTGGTAAAACTCGCACCTTTAGACACCTGTAGGCTAATCGATTTAATCAGTGTTTTAGCGTATTATTACGTTTTGCAGCGTCTTTCTTACAAAACTAGCCTGCATAGGTGCTCTCATATTTCTAGTTAAATTGGCTTTTAAAAATATAACGCAGCTTATTTGTGCCAATTACCGTGATGAACAGAGTGTATTCTGCATATAAAAAAAATCTTGACTTGTCATATCAGTTTTATGTCACTAAATTCCAAGACTAGTTGGAGTGGTTTACGGCTCTAAGCATAGGAACAGCCATTTTCTTGCTACCCAAAGTGGGCGTGCCGTTTGGCTTCAGCAGCTTGCACTAGGCAGCGCAGCGAAGGCATCTCCTTCCGTTCTTTCCTCCATGTGCTGATAGGTCCAACTTTTAAATGCATACACCTTCTACACTATCAATTGGATTTCAACCAAATTTCGTATGTACTATGTGTACATAACCAGATATGAGTGAGCGTATTCTTAAGAGCCATCAGGGCTGCCAACTGTTCATAAATGCTCTCTCTATTTATTTATTTATTTATTTATTTATTTATTTATTTATTTATTTATTTTCCAAATTCCCATAAATCAGAAAGTATGCAAGCCAACAGCTTTAAAATATGCACACGTACAGTACCTGACATTATAGATTAATTTGGAGTAACTAATATACGTCAGTGCTACCAACATGAGTCTAAGCCTGCTGATAGGACCATTTTTAAATACTTGTAACTTCTATACTATCAAATGGATTTAATCCAAAATTGGCCCAACAAGAGATATAATGTGTCAGATTATTTCTGACCAACACATCCATGACATTGTTGCCAACATGATTTTACGCGCGCTGATAGATCCAATGTCTAACTGCATGTAACATCCATGCTATCCATTGGACTTCAACCAAATGTTGTATTCTGTACCGGTACCTTAAGTGATGAAATAAGAAAATATTCAGTTACCAGGGCTGCAAACTGTAGTGCTCTATTAGGCTACATTATACCAGGTATACTTCGAACTAATTAGAAATGTCGATATTACCAACTTAATTTCGTCATTATTCTAGATAGTTCCATATAGATTAATCATTGGCATGAATCTTAAATTTTAAGAAAAGATGGCTATTTAGTTCGTCACGGAACTTCTTGTGCATTATTTGGATTGACTGTTTCGTAGGAATATTCTATTCGTATCGTTCGAATTACGGTATTTGTCTCATTCCTCTATCTATGAATTCAACCTTCACGCATGCGTTTCAGCCGTGCCCGGCTACTACGCTATTCCGGTTATTATGCGACTTTTTCTCGTCTTAAATGGGTTTTTGCTGCAAGTTATTGCGGAACAGGTTATGCATTTGCAAATTATTTAGTATGTCAGTGCGTTTATATGAGTGAATTTCGTAATTAGAAGTTTTGTTCAACAATGATAAGAAATTAAATTGAGGCTTGAAAAGCAATACTGTTACCGTTTAGAGGAAACGCGCACTATGATTTGGAGATATGTAGAGAAGTACAACTTTTGTACTCATCAAATAAAGTTAGTTCGGCCAATTAATATAAAAGTCGCATGTAAAGAATTCTTAGATCCATGGTATTTAATAAATGAAAAACCACAGAATTTTCAATCACATGCTAATTCTTTAATTCAGGGAAGAAAACAGAATACAAGCTAACCCGTGTTTGG
Source organism: Meconema thalassinum (assembly GCA_946902985.2). Lineage (NCBI taxonomy): Eukaryota > Metazoa > Arthropoda > Insecta > Orthoptera > Tettigoniidae > Meconema > Meconema thalassinum. The sequence goes on along the minus strand of OX336388.2, from coordinate 757,799,253 downwards.
GTAAACGACGATATATTGCCTAACGTTAAAAAAAAACAATATTAAAAACAAGATGTTCAGTAAAGAACATATAGCCTACTTTCTCCTAAATGTATGAGTATAGTTATAACTCGTTGTTATTATCAAAGAGTATAATAGAATCATTTCTTGGTTGAAGACCTTAGAAACTACCAAACGCCACAACCTAGAAACAAAAAAAGCTACTACCATCATTGAAGAAAGATAGATAAGAAGTATCTCAAGAATGTTATGGATCTGGAGACATAATCGATCGGACTGGCTGCGTGGCTCAGCGGTAACGTTCTCGCTTGCTGGGCCCTAGGTTGCAGGTTCGTATCCTGGCGCAGTCAGCTGGCATTTGAGGGTGCACAAATGCGAGGGAGCCGTGTCAGTAGATTTACTGGCACGTTAAAGATCCCCTTAGGGCCAAAATTCCGGCACCCCGGCGTATCTAAAAGCAGCAGTAGTTAAAATGGACGTAAAACAAATAACATTATTATTATTATTGTTATTATTACATAATCGACCTGCCGTGGGCAACATCCAACTTTGAGTTGAGGCATGTCTTTACACGTCTGGTTGTGCATGGCTTTCACAACCCCAATTGAATTAACAAATCTTTCCATGACCCTACAGAGATGTGTGTATACAAACTATGTGGATATTTTCGATTGCTATTTGCCTGAAATAAAAGTATTAATTAACAACCTGAACTAGCACCAACGGCTAGAATTCATTTACTATGTGAAATCGTTTTGTTCTTTACTTCAAATAACATTTTCAAATAACGCACAATAAGCTGTTACAAACCCTTTAAAATAAAAAGTAAAAATTTATTGTAGTATCATCTTGCCATTCTTCAAGTTCGATGCGCATAGAATGCCAATGGTGTACGGTACTAACCAATGGAGTCCCCCGTAGACCAGTCGTGATATCTAGTGGAGAAGTATCGAACAATATAAACCTAACAGGGCGAGTGCATTCTAGTGGCCATAAGAAGAAACTTTTCAATAAAATCTTGAAGTTAATAAGTAGGCCGGCGTGCAGTTACCTTTTTGGCCGCTAGATGTCTCGAGCAAATCTGCTGGTGAATTATATTTTAATTAAATATATATTTCCCCCCGTAATATGCACAATATAACGCTTTTTAAAACGTCTAAATCATTACAAAACAATAAATATATAAAATTTCAAGCAAAAAAAACTCTGATGGGGTTTGAACCATAGGCATATGTGTGGTAGGCCAACGCTTTACCACGGAGCCATTTGTGCCAACGAACATCGTTCTATATAAAATGACTTACATATAACTTGTTAGCAAATAATGATTTAGACTAAACGATTTCATCAGTGGAGTATATTATTTATTTATAAAGCATTTCATACAAAGTTTATTTATTATGTATCAGTACGCTATATTGCATGCAATACTCAAATTAGTGAAATATAAGTCAGGCACAAGATATCCGCTGCCATCTTGTCTTCTTACCGAGACGGCTCAGCTTTTTAAAATCACTTCTGCACTATAGTATTCCAAAATAAACTTTTAATTTTGAACGTGCCTCTTCCTTTAGAACAGTTAAATCGATTCTTGGCTCGATAATCGGAACTGGTGGGACCCATGATATGGATTATAAAGTTTGCATAATTCGCACGGCCGCCATCCTGAAATAGTACGGCGGATGACCTTGTAGTTTGGTCACAAGACGCGTCCTATAGGAAGGTATGTTATTACCAAATTTGGTAGAGATCGGATAATTTGGTTAGCCGCTATTTGATTTTACGTTTTGAACGTTTGAGTGGCCGCCATTCAGTTTTGGTAAACATGGCGGCGATATAAAACATGACACTGAGGTGCCCTTTGCTTGTTCTACCTCTGTACCAAATTTCGTTCAATTCGGTTTCACCGTGTTCGAATTGATAGGGGGGGGACAGACATTCAGAGTACACACACTCACACACACACACACACACACACACAGACTCACACACACACATACACACACACAGACAGACACACAATTTTTGGCCCTCTAGTGATCTCATAAGTCTACTTTAATTTTTGCAAAAATCGGAAGTAGGCTAATAAGAAACTCTTCGTGCCTTCTCTTAGCGCCGTGCAAATGCACATTTCCATCAATATAGGCACAACATTATCGACACGAGTACTTGAAAGAAAAACAAAAATAAGAACTTTCAATGTCAACAGGTTTTTAACTCAAAGATTATTTCACGCGAAAAATTTCTTATTTTGGACAAAAAAAACCAATTTGTCAACATTGTCAGGATCAAGGCATGTTCTTTTGGCATTAACAATATTGCCGCCCGTGGAAAAATTTATTTCTGATTGAACGGAGGTGCCGGGAATGCATAAGTACTTTCTCGCCAACTGACTTATTCTGGGGTATAACTTTTCATTAGCCTTCCACCATTTCAGGGGTCACCTACAGTTTCACGGGCGTTCCTCAAGTTTTCCAGCTCTTCGGCCACATTTTTCCTGCGCGGGGACGTATATGGACGCTTGAAAATGAAGTAGAGGTCCCTTTCAATGCTGGACGAGAGTGAGTGACGTTGTGGTTGTGAAGCATCCGAATCTTCTCCGGTATCACAAGAAAGCATCTGCGCTTGTGGTTCCACCCAAATCTTTTCCGTGTCTTGTGCATTTTCGTGTAAAAGATTTTTGTAACGTGAATCCACAGCAAACGCTAATTGGGTTAAACTTACACCTGTGGTCGGTTCTTCATCACTAATGTGAAATCGTCTTTTAAGAGTCCCAGAAATTGTCGATTTTAGAGTTTTTGATGTCTTGCTCTGTGAGTCGTCATCCTCATCTTTCATATTTTAATATTCGTGAGGTTGCGAATATTCGAATAATATTCGCTGTATTCGCACTATTCGGAATTCGAATATTCGAATATTTGAATTGCGTATTCGGTATTCGAATTATTCGAGGCGTATTCGAATTATTCGTGTAAAAGATTTTTGTATCGTGAATCCACAGCAAACGCTAATTGGGTTAAACTTACACCAGTGGTCAGTTCTTCATCACTAATGTGAAATCGTCTTTTAAAAGTCCCAGAAATTGTCGATTTTAGAGTTTTTGATGTCTTGCTCTGTGAGTCGTCATCCTCATCTTTAATTTTTCGTACTTCACACTCGAATTATTCGAGGCGTATTCGAATTATTCGAATACCGAATACGCAATTCGAATATTCGAATACTATTCGAATATGCGAATACGCGAATATTCCGAGCCCTATTTGAAAGTCTCTTTCCTCCCAGATATTATTTCAGCTTCACTAGCACATGCTGGATGCTCCCATACCTCGCATTGAAAATGATGAAGCAAAGCACAACTCAATAGTCTGGTCTTTAAAACAACAATCACCTCCACCACGTTCCGCGGCATAGCCGTGCTCACTAAATCGTAGGTTCGAGTCCCGGCGCTGACAGCGGCTATCCTGAGTATGGCCTTTCCCTTGGTTTTTACACACTCCAGCCAGACAAATGACGTGATAGTACCTTACTTCAAGTCCCGGGGTACCTACCCCATCCTTGACCCCACTGCAGTTACACACACTACTGCAAGCACCACATAAATACAGATCTCAGACACATTCAACACACACCCAACTACACGGGGTTGATGACCAAGATTTCTCAAGACCCTGAATTGAGTTAACAACATCTCCACACCCTATAACACTTCTCTGATTCTTCTATTTTTATTTGGAACATCTTTGGTCATCAGCCCCGTGTACTTGGGCATGTGTTGAGTTTGATATAAATTGTGTTCAGGGGCACCGAGAGGATTTAAGGGCCCCTATGCAATTTTCGTACTTCATCCTTCGAAGTGCGCACATAAACCGCCCTTATTCGTTGTACACAACTCCATGTTATAATACCAAAATGTTTAAAAGCCACACAATGTGATCGCCACTGATGTTTATGTGGTAATGAACCTGTAACTGGAATGCCCGTCTGATATCAAGTGGTACGTTATGTCCTAGCGTAAATATTTGGGGATTACGGGAAAACCGTTCTTAGGTAGATAACGGCCTAGGTGGTACGTTATGTCCTCGAAAATCAAGTGGTACGTTTTGTCCGTGGTAAGTTATGTCCGGACACCGTGCGGAAAATCTCGAGGAATAACCTTACTCACGATAGCTGTTGTGAGCGCTGGAATTCGAACCTCCAATCACCGCACTTGCTGCAGCTCCCCGCCATTTTTGTCGTGGTGAGTGATTTAACACGCACGACTACGCAGCGGGGACAGATTGTACTGTAACTAAAAATGTACATCACCGACTTTCAAATATAACTACCAAAATCTAGAAAATGGTGCAAACTTAGCCTACACAGATACAACCATAACGTACAGATGGGTACAAATCAACTCGGTCGTTGAGGACATTGAGTAAATAACAAGAAGTTCCGTGATGAACTAAAGAGCCTACTTTTCTTAAAATTAGATTCATGCCAATGATTAATCTACTGTATATGAACCTATCTAGAATAATGACGAAATTAAGTTGGTAATATCGAAATTTCTAAATAGTTCGAAATACTGTATACCTGGCATAATGTAGCCTAATAGAGAACTACAGTTGGCAGCCCTGGTAACTGAATATATTATTAGTTCCATCTCTTAAGGTACAGAATACAAAATTTGGTTGAAGTCCAATGGATACCATGGACGTTACATGCAGTTAAACATTGGATCTAACAGCGCGCGTAAAATCATGTTGGCATCAATGACATATATGTATTGGTCAGAAATAATCTGAATTAATATGATCCATTGTTGTGTCAATTTTGAATAAAATCCATTAGTTAGTATAGAAGTTACAGGCATTTTAAAATTGGACCAATCAGCAGGCTTAGAATCATGTTGGCAGCACTGGCGTAAGCCTATATTAGTTACTCCAAATTAATCTAGAATGCCTGGTACTATACGTGTGCAACGTTTAGAGCTATTGGCTTGCATACTTTCTGATATATTGATATGAGGGTAACAAAAATAGAGACAGTATTTATTAACAGTTGGCAGCCCTGGTTACTCTTAAGAATCGGCATAGTCATATCTGTTATGGTACACATAGCACACACGAAATTTGGTTGAAATCCAAATGATAATATAGAAGTTACATGTATTTAAAGTTGGACCTCTCAGCAGGCTTAGAATCATGTTGGTAGCACTGACATATATATATATAAGTTACTCCAAATTAATATAGAATGCCAAGTACTATACGTGTGCTTAGTATAAAGCTGTCGGCTTGCATACTTACTGATATATGGGTATTTGGATTTAAACAAGTAGTTCCGTGAAGAACTATACAGCCTAATTTCATATATCCTACTGATGTTAATTGCCTCTATCGACATACAAAATTTCAGTTTAATTGCTGTAACAGATTCGTAGATATTGAGAACCGTCTAAATATTTCAGATGGTCGCCAGGTTGGATTTTTATTTTTGTACTATTACATTAAGATTATTGTGTACGTGTGGTATTCAAACGTCAATCGCAAGATTAGAACACAAGAAGTAAAAACGAGATTTTAAAATTACGCACAGCAGCCATCTTGTGATTATGCAAACAATTGAAATAAATTACATGCCAGTGTATCAACATTTGTATAAGCATTTAACGTGCAACGTTTCACGGCACTCGGATAGTTAATTCGCGAGAAACGTCCATTTAAATATTTATACTTCGCGTCGCCGCCATGTTGGATGTGTGCTCACCAGGTTACTCAAAGTCCTATAGGTGAACATATGTTCATAGTCTCTATGAACATTTAAAAAAATCTGTTTGGTTGCTGTAAAAGATTCATAGATATGGAGAACCGTCTAAATATTTCGGAAGCTCGCTATTTAGGATTGTTATATGTATAGGCCATAGAGTTATGTACAATTCAAGGACAATTACTGCCTAGGTTCATTATTCAAACTTTCACTTCGATCGCATGATTACGACACAAGAAAGAAAAACATAATTTTAAAATTTCGCACAGCCGCCATATTGAGGTTATGTAAACAATTGAATTAAATTAGATGGCAGTGCATTACAATCTGCAAAATCATTTTCTGTACCACATTTAACTGTGCTCAGAGAGTTAAATCACGAGAAAAGTCTATTAAAATATTTCAAATTCGCTTGGTCGCCATGTTCGTTTTGTACTAGACAGGTTTATGAAATATACATAGGTAAACTTGTGTCAGTACCCTTTATCACCGTACAAAATTTCAGGGTGATATCTGTAATAGTTTCGGAGATATAGAATGTCAGTGAAATATTTCGCACAGCCGCCATTTTGAGGTTATGTAAATAATTGAACTAAATTAGACTCCAGTGCTTTACAATGTGTATAAACAATTGCTGTACCCATTCTCATTAACTTTGGGTAGTTAAATCGCGAGAAAAGTCTATTTAAAAGTCTCAACTTCGCTTGGCCGCCATGTTGATTTTGTAGTCACCAGGTTTTTGAAAGTCTCATAGGTGAACTTCGAGTAGTGCCCTTTATCACCGTACACAATTTCAGGGCGATATCGGTAATAGTTTCGGAGTTATTGAATGCTAGTGAAATATTTCGCACAGTCGCCATGTTGGATTGGTGAGACGTAACAAAATTTGAAGGGCACGGTCGAGGTCGCCGGGAATAGCGCCATAAACTTACCGAGTTTCATTGAAATCACTCCAGCCGTTTAGATTTTATTAGGGGACACACACACACACCTCACACACACACACGCGGACAAAAGGTGATCTCATAAGCCTATTTTTTCAAAATTGAAAATAGGCTAAAAATGAGAGCATTTATTAACAGTTGGCAGCCCTGGTGGCTCTTAAGAATACGCTCAGTCATATCTGTTTATGTACACATAGCACAAACGAAATTTGGTTGAAATCCAATTGATAGTGTAGAAGTTATACGCATTTAAAATTTCGACCTATCAGCAGGCTTATAATCATTTTGGCAACACTACCATGTATGGCCTCCTGGAAATTAAACTGCAATATTATTATCTATACGTGTGCCAATTTTGAAATAGGTCCCATTCTTACCTTCCAAGATATCCAACATGGAGCTCAAATTTCAATTGCGATTTTTCAGCAGTTGGTAGCACTGACATCATTTTCAAATATGGCCTTGAGATATTCAGGTATAGATCTTTACTCCTACCAAATTTTGTTTCGATTGCTGCAGCCGTTTAGGAGTTGATATGGGGGGGGGGGACACACACACAGCCAGCCAGCTAGACAGACAGACAGATAGAAGGACAGACAGACAGACAGACAGACAGACAGACAGACAGAAGGACAGTCAGACAGACATACATTTGCCCGATCTCATAAGTCTACTTTTTCCTCATTTTTGCAAAATGTGAAAAGTACGCTAGGTTAAAAATTATTATGTAACCCCAACACTGTAACAACACGAAATATTCCAATAGACAGAAGAGTTATGTGCCCTATGCCTTAAAAAACTGGAAGGATTTGGATTTATACAGTTTGCTTACTGACTTTGAAATGTCGAGTTAGCAGGAGCTATTATAGTACATTATGCAACGAGCCTATAATGGCAATAATTAAGACTCGAGTATGTTTATAAAACGAGCGTATGCAAGTTGTATAATTTCCATACGAGTGTCTTAATTTCCATGATAGGCGAGTTTCATACGACTGTTTATATTCGACGATAATTATTATAACTATTTTATGTTCGAAAATAAATATTCATAAATATCTGTCGAGATTTCGCCAGTTTTATGTACTGAACAAAGCGCATGGGATGCACAGAATGCCTTGTATTTGGCCATGGCCTCCTCGATTACGCAACGATGACACTAGGCCACGCAGTGCAATTTAAATTAGAAGGCCGTGGAACTCAGCGCTGGTGCGATGCTATTCTTATCTAATTGGTCAAACAACTGTTTCTTGGGCTCTGATTGGTGGGAAAAACTGTTTCATAATGAAATATAGTGTTATAATGAGCGTCGTTATAGTACAGTTTTCTGACATATAATAGTCAGGGTCGAACATAAACATAGATATACTGTACATACAGATTAAGGATGTACATAATGTGTACCGTTTGTTGCGAATGTGCTTCTGTAATTTTGTGAATGTATTTCTGTAATTAAATTTGTTTTTTGTAAGTTGGCACCCTTGGGGCGTCGATGAGCAAGATGGAACAGGTTTTGAGTAACTGAATGTAATGGCTGGATAGTGATGCTCCTTGTTGTGTACAATAAAAGTGATTGTTCTTGAATTGTAGACATGAGTTGAAGAATTGATTTGTAACATTTTGGCGACCATTGACAGGATTGTATTGAAAAAGTTGGTTTGGTAAACAATTTCCCTGTTTTGTTTTGTTTTGTTTTGTTTTGGATTTGTTGCCTTGAAATGGCCACGATTGAAAAGTTGAAAAAGAAGAGAAGTGCCTATCGGGCAAGTGCGACGAAAGCTATTGGAGCGTTCGGAGTTGAAGCCGATTTCCAAAAATTACGTGTGAAAATAAATACTCTCCGAACAATTGCGGATACCTTAAAAGAATTGGACGAAAGCATCTTGAACGAGTTGTTGAATGTTGACGGAAACGAGTATGCCTGTATCGAAGAAACAATGCACTGTGTTACCGTTCAAGAAGATCTTCTGCAAGCACTTCTTGAAGCCGAGGATAAAGTGGAAGGATTAAAACCTAGTGTTGCCAGTTGTGTTGATGCAGGAGATAATTTCAGCGTGCAGAGCAACGTGGCTTCGGCGTCGTCAACCATGTCGTCAGAGAGGTTAAGGCTACCGAAAATCACGCTTGAGGTATTCGACTTGGGTCCAGGTAACTGGATAAATTTTTGGACACAATTTCAAAGGATTCATGAGGATTCTAACATTACGAATGTTGATAAGTTAAGTTACTTGAAAATGTCACTGAAGGGACAGGCTAGGAAGTTAGTTGACAGTTATCCACACACAAGTGAGAATTATGTTAAAGTCTTGGAACATTTAAAGAATCGTTTTGGTAAAGATGAGATGGTTATAAATTGTATGTATAAAGATTTGTTGCAATTGGTTCGCTCGAATTTATCTGTGACTGACCTGTATGATAATATAAGTACTAAGTTGAGATCCCTAGAAACATTAGGCATGAATTCTGATAGGGCAGCAATCTTAGTTCCACTCATTGAAGAATGTCTCCCCATTGACGATTTGAAAATATGGGAAATAAGAGCAGCAGAAGAGGACGATGATAGTGGTAATAAAATTGATAAACTTTTGTGTTTTCTGGATAAAGAAGCCGAGAGTGAACAAAGACTGCGTAATCATGCTAAGGTGAATGAGGTTGATAAATTCACTGCGCCCAGAACAGAGCCAACAGCTGCAGCTCTCGTTTCTTTCACTCCTACTGTCAGGCAGAATCGGGTAAGTTATCAGCAAACAGGACGGTCACACAAAGTAACCCTAACCTGTTTGTTTTGTAATGAGAACCATCCCTCTTACAAGTGTTCTAAAGAAATGTCGGTTGAGGACCGTCGTAAAACTGTAAAAGAAAAACGAGCTTGTTTTGCATGCTTGCAGGGAGGTCACTCGAGACAGCAGTGTAGGAAAAGAATAGATTGTGGTAAATGTAAAGGGAGGCACTATGATATCATGTGTGTTGGTGAACCCAGCAGAACAGCGTCGTTATTTGCAGGGCCCAGTGGAACTGTCATTTTAAAAACATTAGTAGCACAATTGCGTGGTGTCACTGTTCGAATATTACTTGATACTGCTTCACACCGCAGTTATATTTCGGAAGCTATCTGTGAAAAATTGGGTTTGATCGAATGTGGTCGTGAAAATATTTGTCATATGCTGTTTGGTGGGAGTGTGTCATCTGAAATATCACATCCAATTCATGAAATTGAACTAACTAGCTTACAGGGTGATAACAGTTTTGTTCTTAAGGCACTTAGGGAGAAGAAGATTTGTGGTTTGATACCACCTGTGAATGATCCGCATTTGTTACGGAAGGTGGCTGCACATGGCATTGCATTGACAGATGATGGAGTTAACCGACCTATTGATGTGTTGTTAGGAGCTGATGTTATGGGCGAACTTGTTACAGGTGTGAAATGTATTGACTCTAAGCTGTTAGCATTTGAGACGAAGCTTGGATGGTGTCTCCTGGGTACCGCAGAGAGGCAAGAGGTAAGCAGTATGACAAACTTTGTGACCTCTTTGCTCAATTTACACCATCCTTTATGGGACTTAGAAGTTATTGGAATTGAGAAACAGACAGAAACAAAAAGGTCGGACATAGATGATAGATGTTTGCGAAATGTTGAAGACACAATTCGTTTCGAAGGTGAAAACTGTCGGTATGTAGTAACATTGCCCTGGATTGATGAGCACCCCCCTCTTCCCACTAATCGTGAAATGGCTGAAAGTCGTCTGAAATCAACAGTAAGCCGTTTAGATAACAATGGACTCTATGATGCGTATGATACTGTTTTTAAACAATGGGAAACAGATGGGATTATTGAAATAACATCTGATGAAAACATAGGGCACTTTCTACCACACAGACCAGTTATAAATTATGGGAAAACAACTAAAATCCGCCCAGTCTTTGATGCATCGGCGAAAAGTATTGGAAACGTCTCTCTAAATGATTGTTTAGCAACGGGACCCAACTTGATTGCTAGTATCGTACCTATCCTATTACGTTTCAGGTTACAGGAGGTCGGTGTTGTGGGAGACATAAAACAGGCTTTCTTAATGATTGGACTGAACCCTGAGGATCGAGAAATGTTAAAATTCTTGTGGTGGCGTGATAGGCATATTATAAAGCTGCGTCACTGTCGTGTAGTTTTTGGAGTTGTGTGTAGCCCATTTTTGCTGAATGCCACCATCACTCATCATTTGAATACTCTAAGTGGTGACTTAGTTGAAAGACTGAAAAATTCCTTTTACATGGATGATTGCCTTTGTTCATTTCAGTCCCTGAGTGATGCCAAGGAATTTGTGTCCGAAGCTACAAATGTGATGTCTCAAGCCAGTTTCCAACTCCGTGGGTGGGTTTTGTCAGGAGATGATGTGACACAAAATGTCTTAGGTGTCAAATGGCATGCTTTAGATGATCTGTTGGGATGCAACTTTAGCTTCGATCCAAAAGAGAAAATCAATGAATTAACTAAGAAGAAATTGCTGTCGATTATAAGCAGGGTGTTTGATCCATTGGGTTTGTTATCGGCACCTTTACTCCATCTGAAAATTGCATTGCAAATGGCATTTAAGCTCAAACTACACTGGGACACACCCCTTCCAAAAGAAATTCAAATGAAGTGCTCGCAGTGGCTTACTGAAGTTGATTTGATTGACAGCATTGTGGTGCCTATATGTTTAAGAGGTGTCTCTGACACAGCTTGTTTACATGTATTCAGTGATGCCAGTCTCCTTGGACTGGGCACTTGTGCCTTTATGAGGTATGAAAACAAAGATGGCTTTAATGTTCGATTTGTTTTAGCTAAGTCCAGAGTTGCACCAATGGAAGACATGTCAATCCCTCGTAAAGAGCTTGTAGAGGCAACACTTGCAGCAAGGCTTGGTTCTATTATTAGTAAATCGACTAATATTTCCAACATTGTGTACTGGTCTGATTCTATGATTGTTCTTTACTGGACCAAGAAAGGTGAATGGAAGACCTTTGTTGGAAACCGGGTAAAGGAAATCCACCAGTTGACGTCACCCGAGCAGTGGCGATTTGTTCCTGGCGATTGTAATCCTGCTGATATACTCAGCCGAGGATGCTTGTTGTCCGAATTTGTTGCATCAAAATGGTGGGAGGGTCCTCAGTGGCTCCTAGAGAATGAGAACAAGTGGTTAACTGTGAAAATAGCCCCTACAGAAGAGGAATCGAAGAAAACGGCTGTTAGTTTGTACAACACAAACGATGTAAGAGAAAACATGTTCACACACTTTGCTTCTTTCTCGAAAAATGTGCGTGTTGTTGGTTGGATCTACCGATTTCTTGAGAAAGCTAGTGGGAAAAGTTCAAACTGCGGAGAGGAGTTGACTGGCAAAGAAGTACGACATGCTGAATTAAAATTAGTACGGTGGATTCAGAGTAGTCACCCTCGAGATGTAAATAATTTCAACATTAAAACTGATGATGATGGCTTGATTCGAGTTCGTACTAAAATATTATCTGATGAGTTCACACCCATGTTCAAGGAACCCATTTTACTACCTCAGTGTGAACTAGTGGAGTCCATGGTGGTAGAATGTCATGAGAAAATGCACCATGCTGGAGCAAGTACTGTGTTAGGAGCCCTGAGAGAAGAATACTGGGTAGTCAGAGGTAGACGATTAGCCCGACGTGTTGTTAGTAAATGTGTTCGTTGTCTTAGGCACAAAGCCCAACCAGTGAGAACGCCACCTGTCGGGTTACCTAATAACCGTGTAAATCTTGGAAAGGTGTTCCAAGTTTGCGGAGTCGATTTGGCTGGACCTCTTTTCATAAAAGATGGTACTAGGGTTTGGATTGCCTTGTTCACCTGTGCTGTATACCGTGCAGTCCATCTTGAAGTGGTAGAGTCGCTCTCTACAGAATCGTTTTTACATGCTCTTCGAAGAATGATTGCCAGACGAGGCAGAATCACAACTATGTATAGTGATAACGGTACTAACTTTGTAGGAGTTTGGAATCTCATTAAGCAGACTACAGTTGAACGTGAATTGAAAATTCAGTGGCTATTTAACGTTCCCACAGGTGCTTGGTGGGGTGGATTTTTTGAGCGGCTTATTGGGGTGATGAAAAGACTGTTGAAAATATCCCTTGGTCGTACGTTATTAAATCTTTGTGAACTAATGACCTTGATTACCGAGATTGAGGCTGTTATGAATGTGCGTCCCATTACCTACATGTCTGAAGATGTTAATGAGTTGAGACCAATAACGCCTGCTATGTTTTTGCAGGAGCAGTTTGAGACAAAGGTGCCTGATCTTGACGAAGTGGATGAAAAGGGTCTTTCTGCTAGGGTGAAATATGTAGCTGAGGTTAGGATAAACCTAAAAGAACGTTTTCGTCAGGAATACCCAGGGTCTCTGATGTTAAACACTGCTAAGTCTTCTAAGAATGTCAGGGTGGGAGATGTTGTATGGGTTGTGTCTGACCAAAAGAAAAGAATTGATTGGGAATTGGCTCGAGTGCTTGAGATCTTCCCTGGTAAAGATGGAGTAACTAGAGTGGCAAAGGTAAAAACAGTTAAGAGTGAGTTGTTGCGACCAGTCCAACGTTTGTGCTTGATGGAGATTGGATCTCCTTATGAAAATAGTGATGGTTCTTTGTGTGGTCCCAATGCTGTTGACTTGGTGCCTGATTGTGACTCTAGTAACCCCCCTCAAGTAGTTGAGAGTGAAGCTGTTGCTCTGACAAGAAGGGGCAGGGTTGTTAAAAGGCCAACCAAACTGAATTTGTAAATATTTGTTTATTCCTATGTTTTGTATTATCTTTGTGCTTTTAGTTGAAACCTACCGTTTCAAGGTGGGAGAATGTTGTGAATGTGTTTCTGTAATTTGTGAATGTATTTCTGTAATTAAATTTGTTTTTTGTAAGTTGGCACCCTTGGAGCGTTGATGAGCAAGATGGAACAGGAGTAACTGAATGTAATGGCTGGATAGTGATGCTCCTTGTTGTGTACAATAAAAGTGATTGTTCTTGAATTGTAGACATGAGTTGAAGAATTGATTTGTAACACCGTTCTTCATTTCTCATAATCGATAATATGCCAGAATTTTGGGTTATAAAAATTAGCTTCAAAAATATTAAAAACTTATACTAGTATATTCTTATGTTGCATTTTCATAAACATTCACATAAACATATATTTTCATAAACATATATATATATATATATATATATATATATATATATATATATCTTTATTCGTTTAGTCGATTCCGACTCTCCGTGACCCCATGTACTAAACTACTCCAATTTCTGCTTTCCTGCACTGTCTCCCGAAGATTTTCCAAGCTGGAATTTAGTGCTTCTGTGATGCCATCCATCCATCTCATTCTTTGCCTCCCTCTTCTCCTTGGGCCTTCTATCTTCCCCAGCATTAAGGTCATCTCTAACGAATTATGTCTTCTAATGATGTGTCCAAAGTAGCTCAGCTTTTGTTTCAGGATTAAGCCCTCCAAGGAACACTGTGGTTTAATTTGCTGTAAAACTGACCTTTTTTTGTTCTCTTCGCAGTACATGGAACTCTAAGAACTTTCCTCCAACACCATAATTCGAAGGAAACTATTCTACGGCGTTCAGTTTTTCTTATGGTCCAGGTCTCACATCCGTACATCACAACTGGAAAACCCATAGCCCTTAATATAATATCACGTACCTTCAAATATAACTACTGTACCAGGATCTGGTAAATTGTACAAGCTTAGTCAATGCAAACATATCAAGAGTACCAACCCAAAGAGACTTAATGAAAGTATCGATTGTATTTTATTTAAATAGAATTGTATACTAATTGGAAATTTCTTAACATCATACTAAATATAAAACATTTCAACAGAAGGAATACTGGGTCTACACATCACCTGCTGATGGTCATCATCATCATCATCATCATCATCATCATCATCTTCTTCTTCTTTTTTATTTGGGTCATTAATGATATCGACTGGCTCGACCTTGATTTGAACTAGCTTGTCCATCGGTAGTTGCTCATTAGTCTCCTAGGGAACAAATAAGATTTCTTAACCAATTGTTTATTATTCCGTTAATCTACTACCGTGACTTTGTAACACTTGACTTGACTTGACTTTGTGACTAACAGGGTGACTTTGTGACACAAGGTTATTTTTTAAAATTTTGAATATCGCGCCGTAATTGTCATGGACAAATGTCAATGAGTAACTGAAGAGGGCGGCCGCATATGCAGAGCTACCTATTAGCAGACTCTCGAATCTGCTGCAATTCATTTGTTTCCAGCAACAATTTTCAAATTCAAACCGTTTGTCACGTTGATTCTACAAAGTCTGGGTACTTTGTTTTGTGGAGTGCAGTGCGTTTGCAGATAGAGCAAGACAGGTCATAATTCTTGATGATAAATATGATCGCTACTGTATAATATAATATTAAGTGTGTATGACGCTTATTGTTGAAGTTATTCTTGGGCGACTTTGTGACAGTCCGTTCAGATGAAATTTTGTATTCAAGGGACGAGGTCCTCTTCAAAATAGATCCACCCAAGCAAATTAGCAAACGCGGAATGTACCAAGCTCGAGAATTACATAATTTTGCATTATCTGATTAGAATTTGATTTAATTTTATTAGAATACCTGTTGATAAAAATAATTGTAAAATTTATGTTTATTTATCTAAAATATTGTATAAATATGTAAATACTATTATTAAATTATTTTCTAATATGTTAAATAAACATTTAATGGGGTGACTTTGTGAAACTGTGTTTTCCACATACGTTATAAGCCAAAAAATAGCATGCTGGGGTGACATTGTGACAAATGTTAATGCAAATTTATCAGTGGTTATGTAAGATTGAGACTCAAACAATATACTAGCAGGTAACAGAAGGATGGAGCAACCAAATTTAGTAGTTAGTTTTGGGTTTAGTTGAAAAATGGTGTACTGGAAACATAAAAATCTCAAAATCTGTCACAAAGTAACCCCCCTCTACGGTATCCTTTTGTAAGAGTTGCGTCTATTACAGAATTGAATTGAATGAAAAGCGATTTTATTAGTGGACTGGCTATGCCCGGCATGCGTTGTAATGCCAATCCAAGACAGATAGAGAAAGAAAGGAAGTTAATAATAGTGTTATTGGTTTTACGTCCCCTTTAACATCTGCGGCTCTTAGAGATGCCAGGGTGACGGAAATTTTGCCCGAGGGGGTCGTTAACGTTCCAGTATATCTACTGACACAGCCCCCTCGCATTTAAGCACCTTCAAACGCCAACTGGCTACGCCAGGATTCGATCCTGCAACTTGGGTCACAGCAGGCGAGAACGTTTCCGCTGAGCCACGCAGCCAGCCCAAGAAAAGTGAAAGAAATAACAAATAAAAAGAAGTGCTTGAATTGTAATTTCATAACATCTAGGTCATTTGCCCTTAATGATAATAAGCCAGCCAACTCCGTACAGGCCCTGGAGGCCCTGGGAGTAGTGGATGATAGAGGCTTCCACCCTTTCTGACATCGGCACTAGATGGGATGGAGTTGTCAGCTCCATGCCCGGCCGTCTTTGCTCCCAGGAATTACCCTGGTACTCATTTCTGGTGTAGGCTGAGTGAACCCCAGGGCTAGTTGCGTTTCCGAAAGTGGTAGTTTTCCTTCTGAAATCCACTACCTGGGTGGGGATCGAACCCACTCCCTTTCAGTCAGATCAGCGCCTCTACCGACAGCGCCACGCAGCCCCCAACAGGCTAATGAAAAAGGAAACGATTACTAAACGAACATGGTGAAATTTTAAAACTGATACCTTAGGTAATTCAGATTTCTACCTCTGATATCTTCCTAGCCTGAACCTTATTTGCTGGCTTAGGCCAATCCTCGTTGCATCTAGAGAACGAGCTGTTGGCGTACTGCTCGGGTCCCAGTTCCATGAATCTGAGAGTAATGTGGATTGCATGGATATAGCCTATGATGACAGGCGTGTGGGGTTCCCCGCATAAGGGACTTGAAACGATTCGCGCGCCATCACTCATTTGTTGAATCTACTCATGCGCTACCTATTGTAAAATGGATCGGTGATGGAATATGAATGCATACCGGTAATGGACTTGAAACGATTCGCGTGCCATGACCGTATTCGAACCGGCAGCCAAGATTGAGTTTAGTTTTAAGAACTGCACTTTACCACTGACCCACGCCATCTGGTAAAAACAAAAATAAAAGATAATCGGTGTGGAGTGATTGATAGACAATCTTACAGGCTGCATTAGAACTGTGCTGAGATAGCATGTCACCTCGCGATGAATCAGCAAGCCATTCTCACACCTTGCATTGCGGTGTCATAAGTATACAGATTGTGCAATTGGGTTGCTGTGGGATTTATGGCTTTCTGTTAAGCCCCTCACCCTTTTGTGTTACATAAATAATTTGTAGCTAGACACCTTACCTGGAGTGCACACAACAACTCACCTAAATGTCATCGCAATCGGATGAATGGTATATGAACGCATAGGAGACACTCAGACAAACTATCACGTAACATCGATTATTATACATATAGATTATTTAGGCAACAATATTTCAACAACTATATTTTGTCATTAACAATGCCAAATACTAGTATCGGGATAAGCAACATCCAGACTTGTGCAGTACACGAACGCGCGAGAATCATTCAGGAATGTAAGCCTACTAACAAGGCTGACCGTCTATAGCTTTCATCATAAGATATGTCATAATGAAACAAATTCATAAACCAAACTATAAGAGATTATTTGTAATATCTAACAGACTCAGAGGCAAATATATTACGATGTACAGTATATCAAATAGAATAATGAGCAATAGCAGAGACTTAGCTGATTTGAGTGATTACAAAATATTAATACCAAAGTACTGTAACTTAAAGTAACTTAAACAATAAAGCAAAAGAAAAATTAAATATACTTTTTAACAACATGAACAATTGAAAGGTCACTTACATTACTCCCTGTATCTGTCTCACAATTGATGAAAACAGGGTACTCCGCCATTTTATAGAATCTAGGAGAAAACAGAAATATGAAAACTCATTACGGTAGGTTACCGTACTGTACTTAGTTCCTAATATAAAATGTTAGTGTCATAATTTGAAATATTCTAGGGGTATTGGTTACTGATGCGAGTTATTCAGTGTTCAAAATTTGGTGCGCGTAGCATATTAATATATTATTCTGCAGTTGATTCTGTCAATGAAAATATGATTCTTACATGTGATATTTTATAACACAATCGAGATAGGGTTGTGTTACTATTTGCTAATTCTCGTGCTTGCCGACTGGCGGGGGAAGGGGTAGACCACCTCACTAATACACGCGCTTGTCAGGGACTGTAAGCAATGTATAGTTCTAAACTTCGACGTTGGCAAGATCAGTTCAAATGAGTAATAATCCACAATTTAGATTTACGGTGGACATGAAAGATTACCACTATCAGAAATGTTCTTATTCTCCTATTTTCTGATAGTTCAGGAGAGTAAAATTTATAGAAATTACTTTAGAGGATAAATTCAGCTATAAAATTTCACTTTCTAGAGATTCATAGTTTATGGGTCTACAAAATTATACGGATTTGTTCCATTCATTCTATAATCAGAGCGCTTAAAAGGAAAATGATCCTTCCGCTAGGATCCTATATTAATCTCAGATCTCCTTCAGTCAACACTGGATCGAGACGGCCATCTTAAGATCTTAAAATTGGATTTGAAAGTAAAGCCACTTATGAGATAAATGGATAAAAAACAGAAAATTTGTCTGTGCCCTTAACAAACCACTGGCCATTGAAAGCTCGTGTATAGCTATTGGGCGCGTGTTCATAATGTTAGATATGCTGCTATGGCATACTAATACCTTGATGCAGTTACTAAAATACCGATGTGAAATACTTATCCGACTGCTGGATAGACCTAACGGCAGCATCGGCTGTTCAACACCCTGTTGCGAATGCGACCGTCACATCAATTGGTACTATTGGCTGGTATATAATTCTATGGCCTACATAACACACAATTGAACATGCTAGCCATGAGAAATACTTCACCAGTGTTCAATATCGCCCAAATTATTACAGCAATCAAACAGAAATTTTGACGGTGATAGAGAACTATTAATTAAGTGCGTTTATGCAGCACTCCAAAACCTGATAAACACATAAAGAAAATGGCGGCAATCCGATACTTCAACATTTTATTACGGTACTTTTCTGGTGATCTGATCATCCGAGAACAGTTAAATTTTCATCTGAGAATCTTCATTCAGAGCTTAGTAAGAGGCAACAATTTCCTTTCATAAATTCATAATGATGTCAGTTCAAAATATTAAAGACAATATTTTTCTTTGTGGTATCGTATTAAAGCGATCGAAAAGAAGCTTCGTATAATGAACCATAGTAATTGCGCCGTGATTTCGTCTCATGACATGTTACTTGAAGAAATTTTATGCCCCAAGCATAGCGTTTAGAAGAGAAAGTGTGCCGACTCCCGAGTTTGCCGTATCTTTAGTATGGGTAGTTGCTGCGCCCGCCGGTAGACTGCGCAGCGGTTGGTTGTGGCTGGCTGAAGACACTTTCTAAGCGCTCGCGAGTTTGAAAACATGGAAATACTGCCGTGTTTAGTCCTTATTTCTTGGTGTTGAAAAGTGTATGCGATCAAGAAGCGATAGTGAAATAATACATACGTTATGACACTGGTGTGTTTAGTATTTGTAAGCCTTTACACTTATTTCTTTACGTTTGTGCTGTCGAGTGAATTATAACCTGGTAAGATTCGTCAAACAAAATTGTATAAGTGAATATGCCGTGTTGTTTTGTTCCCGGGTGCCGATCTGGATACGACAAGTCATCTGCAACAGGTAGGCACTTTTTTAGACCTCCAAAAGCCGAAGATGGATTTATTTAAATGGGCTAAGGCCATTCCGAGGAAAGACATTAAATTGTCTAGTAAGTCATATGCAGGCTATGTGACAAACATTGCTCCGATAATTTCCTTATAAAAACGGACACTTTCATTATGGAAGGAAAGGCAGTCGAAATGGCGAGAATGGGATGGAGTTTGAAGCCTGGTGCAGTCCCACACTATCTAGCCGGGTATATCGTTAGGCAACTAAGGAAAGGGATCAGCTGTGTGAAGTGTGCAACAACCCTTCAAAGTGAAAAGGCCGCCGGACACAACAGCTGCAACTTTCACTAATATAAAGGACTTTGGCACAATAAATGCCCTTACTTACCTAACTCAACCGTCTGACAGTGTCTTCAACATTCTTTTACAGGTCGAAGTAGTCGTTGAAATGGAATTATCTTCCCTTTCAATTTTGTGGGTTGATATATTTTATGAGTGTTAGGACAGCATTGATGAGATTGTTTTAGGGCCGTGATTTTTTGATGGTGTATGGAACATAAACTGGACCTTATTGGAAAACTCGTTTTTCGTTTCATGAAGTGCGCTTTTTCTTTCGTACGAAAGAAATTAGGAAAGAGCAGTCAACTTCTAAGTCTGGAAAATCATCGCGTAAGCTGTCCAAAGCTTCGGACAACTGTGAGCTATAAGTTATATGGGTGAGTTTGTCATTATACTGTATTATATTATATTTACTTTATTTGTGCAGTAGTGAATGGTCTGTAGCTTTACGATTTTCACACATTCAGTTACATTTTGACCCCCGTCAGAATGTTTTATTTCCTTATTATATGAACCTATGACGCAATCTGACGTTTCATAATTAACACAACGGACGTTAGCGTTGTATATACTCAGTACGGAGAATTTTATATTTGAATCATCTTGTCTAATACAACGTAGTGTAAGCTGCTAACATTCAGTTACTGAAAAGTAACATTCAACTGCTTGTATTGATACCGTCCTCACTCAGCGCTAGCCGACGCTAGAGCCACCTAGCGGCTGGACCATACAAACTCCACAAGTCGCATCACTTTCTCTTCTATACGCTATGCTCAAACTATTGAAATATAAGTCAGGGCCGTATTCACCAACGCCAGTAATTTGATTATCTTGGTTTATAGCTACAAGAATCTCAGATAATAGCTATGTCGTTATTCACCAACACAATTATCTCAGTTAATAGGGATTATCCTGGTTAATCACTTTACTGGAGAAATGTTGACCGGTAAAATGCCAAAACCTAAGGTAATCAACAGAACAAGATGGCGCGCAGACGAACGGAATACTTAATAAATGCTAGAGCAAACGACAGTGACGAAGAATATCAGCAAGAATATGCAGGAAAACGATCTTGGTGGATAAAAGGTCGTGCGTCATATTTTGAGGATTACGATGAAGTTGATTTTATCAGACGTTTTAGGTTATCTAAATCTTCTACTTTGTCAGTATTGTCCATCATAGAACCTAACCTTGAATTTGCAACGGACAGGTAAGATGAATACTATAACTCCAATAGGGAGTATATAGAAAGCATTCACTGTAAATTTAACAACTGAATAGTTATATTTGTGGTCTTTCGAGAACCATTCTGTGTGGCCAATAAATCAATTGCTGCTTGAATTAAGGTTTTATGCTACTGGTAGTAATCAGCTGAGAGTAGCGAATTATGCAGGGGTGAGTCAACCAACTGCTTGCCGAATCGTACATCGTGTGAACGCTGCCATAGCCTCTTTACGACCTCGCTGCAACAGTCTTCCGCAAACAAAGGAGGATATAAAGCAAACACAGATGGATTTTTATAACATTGCCAGATTTCCAAAAGCAGTAGGGGCAATGGACTGTACCCATTTTAGAATACGGTCTCCTGGAGGTAATCATGCCGAACTATTCCGAAATAGAAAGGGTTATTTTCGTTGAATGTGGAATTACTGACCTTGTGGCTAGATGGCCTGGCAGTAGTCATGATAGTACGATTTTCAACAACTGTGTACAACGAGCCAGGTTCGAACAAGGTGTCTACGGGGATCCAGTATTATTCGTAGATGCTGGCTACCCTTGTAGATCGTACCTAATGCCTCCTCTGGATGCGGTTCGCACACCTGAAGAGAATATTTATAACGAGCCACAAATAAGAACAAGAAATGTGATAGAGCGAATGTTTGGCATATTGAAGCGAAGATTCCCGGTTCTTGCTTTAGGTATGAATTTAGCGTTAGAGCACACGTTTCCAGTGATAACTGCTACAGCCGTTCTACATAACATTATGCGACAAGCAGTAGAAGAGCTACCTCAGGACGATCCACAGCTAGAACTACCAGTACCACGGGCTGAATTTTTAAGGGACGGTCAAATTGATGGACAAGCTGATCGATATAATGTGGCTCGTCGGGACAATTTTGTGAGAAGAACACTAATTGATACGTACTACAGAAGTATTTTATTGGAAGTGTAACACTTGTATAATAAAAAGGAAAATATTGAATTACATTGATTTTAATTGTTTTTAATTGGCCTCTTCTTACGTTTTAATTCAACACTAGACATTATTTACGAATATTCACTATACTATATCTCACACCTAACCTATAAAGCTACAGAACAGAACTTTGTTTTGACAATAAACTATGATTAGCGCGTCGCTAGTCAACTGTTTCCAGTGCATCTATATGAAAATTTCGGCGATGCAGTACAAATTGAAACGAAAACCGAGATTTGGAAAACCGGGGTAATAGAGGCAATGGTGAATACCGATGTTTATGTTATCTGAGATAATAGTATTAACCGAGTTTTTGAAATCTTAGATAACGGAAGAGTTTACCGGCGATGGTGAATACGGCCCTCAGGCAAGAGATATTAGCTGCCATCTTGTCTTGTAACCGAGACGGCTCAGCTTTTTAAAGTCACTGCTTCTGTATAATATTATATTATACACTTAAAATATCAAACGGGCCACGTCCTTTAGGACAGTTTAAATCAATCTCGGTTCGATAATCGGAACTGGTGGGTCCTAAGTTGTGGATTGTAATGATTGCATAATTCATACGGGCACCATCCTGAAATTGTAAGGCTGATGACCTTGAAGTTTGGACGTAGGACGCATCCCATACGAAGGTATGTGTTTAGAGATTTGGTAGCGATCCGATGATTAGATCGGTCGTAATTTAATTTTAAGTTTTGATCATTTGGGTGGCCGCCATTAAGTTTTGTAAAGATGGCGGCGATATAAAACATGACACTGAGGTGCTCTTTGCTAGTGCTACTCGGTACCAAATTCTGTCCAATTCGGTTTCCTCCTGTTTGAATTTATAGGGGAAGGGTGGGGGGGCATATATACACACTCACACACACAGACTGACAACTTTTGGCCCTGTAGATCTCATAAGTCCACTTTCATTTTTTTGTCGCAAAAATCGATAGTAGGCTAAAAAGAGGAATACACGGTTATGCATTTTATGCAAAGATTAGGTTGTGTAAGGTAAATAGCCTGGACTATAGCTCTCGGATAGTTATCTTGTAATAATTCAGAATTGATGGTACTCTGTATTAGTTAGATACATAGTTCTTAAATTTTATAAGATGTTTAGCATGAAAATGCTTCAAATATCATTGCTCATCTTCTTCAATTCATAATTAGGTATGGGCCATGCATGTTCTATAAATAAAATGTTACCGTGTTCTCTTTTATGATTATTATTTCACAGTCATGAAACCATATTTTGATATTTAATCACATGGGATAATAATCACATGTGTCATTGCAATGGTACTAGTAATAATAGTACTCTGTCTGTGGATATCTGAGATTGGGAGCTGAGAGTATTGCATTCTGACTTTCTGTCTTGAAGCCTTTCCTTCCTGTAATGTATCAATCTGACTGCATGTTTATTATCAACTCTTCATTCTCTTGCATTCAATACAACACTTCAATTGCTTCCCAAAGAGCTCACTACACAAAGAGCTCACTACACTACATCCCTCCCTTTCCGGGAAGTTATATAGTCCTCTAGTCTCTTCGGTGGTTTGGTGATTTTAGACGATCTGCGAAGAGGAGTTGGTTTCTCTGGTAGACGCGAAGTACCATTATTTGAATATCCACTGCCTTCATTATCTCTAACCTCCTCTCCAGCAGGGGGTGCAGATTCTGAGGAGTCTCCTGCTTCTAGTGGGAGATTCTTGAACAGGGAAAAATCCTTACAACTTGTCGGTCTGATCGTTCTGCTGTGACCTGATTTCCAGTTACAGATACCACTTTGTAGGGGTCTGGATCATCAGCCGGAGTAAATTTGTTTAAAGGTTGTTGCTTCAATAAAACTAGGTCATTAGGTGCCAGAGAATGATACCTTGCGTTCCTTTGAGTTATTTGCGTATTCTGCTTGTTTTGCTTTGTTTGGAGCATCTGCCACTCTAACATCCCAGTCTTCCTCTGCTTCATCAATAGTGGGTAAGAACCCAACATTGAAAGGATGCTTGAAGAGTAACTCAGCTGGACTCTTTCCAGTAGTTGCATGAGGTATAGCTCTATAGTTGAGAAGATAGCCATCCAATTCATCTGTCCAATTCTTCTTCTCGAAAACGGCTGCCTGGATAGTTTTCTTTACCGTTCGAAAAAAAACCTCTGAGTTCCCATTTGCTTCTGGCCAATAAGGTGTTATATGGCGGGCCTTTATACCCATTTCTTGAAGAAATGTAGAATATTCGTGGCTATTAAAAGGCGGTCCATTGTCATACTTCAAAATTCTTGGAACTCCAAACTCGGAAAACCATTTCCGTAAGACTTTTATCATGGAAGAAGCATTAGTTGAAGATACTGTCTCTGCCAGGGGAAACCTAGTATATTCATCTATAATGACTAATAGGTATTTATTATCAGGGAAGGGACCAGCAAAATATATAGAAAGTTCAGTCCAAGCTTGGTTAGGTAGGGGAGTGGATCTGATTGCATCTCGCTGATAATCTGCAGTGGTTGCCTGGCAAGCTATGCAAATCTTGATTTTCGTTTCAACTCTCGAGTCCATACCAGGAAACCAACAGCGATTACGGAGGAGCTGATTAGTTCTCACAATGCCTGGATGGCCCTTGTGTGCGAGGTGTATGCCCTTACTCTGAAGAGAACTAGGAATTATTATCCTGTTACCTCTTAGCAAAATACCATCTTGAGTGATGCAGATCATGGGAAGTAAAGGAATGTAAGGTTTGATTATATCTGAATTCTTCAATTTGCAAGAATTAGCCACCACAACTTGCTTTACTAGGCTAAGGGCTTTATCTTCTTCGGTGTGCTTGGCAATTAATTCCCTAGACAATGCAGTAGGTACAGCCTGATTAGCAACAAAATTAACGTACCTCTCAGCACGATTGGATTTGCTCGGAGGAGAGAATGGATGACGAGAGAAGTAATCAGAAGGATTAGAGGCTCCTGGGCGATAATTTAATATGAAATCGTATCCTTGAAGGCGAAGTCGTAATCTTTCCAATCGAGGGGTGGTGGACTTATCAGTTGACAGTATTCCAAGCAAGGGCTTGTGGTCAGTTATAACCTTGAAGTAGGCACCTAGGAGATAAAGGCGAAAATGTTCTATTGCCCAGGTTATGGCTAATAACTCCCGTTCAATTTGAGAAAACTCCTTCTCTGTTGCGCTAAGAGACCGACTAGCATAAGCTACCACTCCTGGGTCTGAGTCTTTAGGCTGAGAGAGAATAGCTGCTAGCCCTTCAGGTCCAGCGTCAACAATTACTTCTGTGACCTGATTAGGGTCAAAGAAGTTGTTCCTCAACTTTTGGCTTAACTTATTTTTAAGGGAGTTAAATGCCAATTTTTCCTGATGGCCCCACTGCCATGGAACATTCCTCTTTATCAGTCCCCGTAATGGAGCAGAGATCGTGGACAGATTCGGCAGGAATCGGGCACAGTATGCAACTGTTCCCAAGAAGCTACGCACCTCAGTTACTCATTTCGGCTCTGGAAGGCTGCTAATGGTTTCAAGTTTCCTGGGATCTGCCCGGATACCATCTTTAGAAAATTCATATCCAAAGAAGCTAAGTTTCCCAACAGAAAATACACATTTTCCTCTATTTAGTGTGAGGCCAGCATTTGATAATCTTCTTAGAACTGCTTCCAGGGCTGCATCATGTTCAGCCTTTGATTTCCCGAAAATTAGAATGTCATCGGAAATATTCCGGGCATTTGTGATGTCTGATATCAGATTTCGAATGCAACTCTGAAACTTCTCTGGGGCTGAAGATATTCCAAACATAAGTCTTTTATATCTCCATAAGCCAGTATGGGTGTGAAAAGTGGTAATGCTTCTAGAGCCCTCGTCTAGTTCAAATTGGTGAAACCGATCATTCAGATCGAGCTTAGAAAAAATCACTGCTCCTCGCAAAGACACAATTAGCTAATCGATAGTCGGCAGTTGGTGTCTCTCGCGCAGAACTGCAGTGTTTGCTGCGCGCATATCGACGCAGAGGCGCAACTTTTCGGGATTATTTGACGTGGGTACTAATACAATTGGTGATACCCAGGTTGTTGGGCCAACGAATGGCTCAATGATGTGCTCTTCCAAGCGACGAAGCTCTTCTTCAAGTTTAGGCCTGAGATGGAATGGTACTCGATTGTGCATCTGTACTACTGGAGGGACATTATGATTAATATGCAGTTTAATCTTGTCATATTTGAATTTGCCTGTACCGTTAAAACAGATGGATAAAGTTTCTCCACTTCGTCCGAAGAAATGGCACTTTAATACAATTCAGGTCTTGTGCAGTTTGGTAGCCCAGCAAAGAATCACCATGTACTTCAACTACATAAAACTTAGCTAAAGTGGAATGTGATTTGTAGGTTAACGTTGCAGAGAACTTTCCCAACACTTCAATTTTGTCTTCGATTGGTAGGGAAATAAGCGTTTCTTTGTTTCCGTTAACGTAACGGGTTTCAGAGAACCAAACGTTGCAGAATCAATGATGTTGACAGAACAGCCTGTATCCACAACAAATGAAGTTCTTTTATCCAAAAGGAAAATTTTTACTCGGGGAGGTGACGAGCTGTTGCCTGACACTCTACTTATGCTGTTAGAGTGAGTTGAGGAATCTGAATCTGATGAACTTCCATCAATATAATCTATATTGTTACCGGTATCAGTGTGAGTTCTATCCTTCTTTTGCTTAGTGCTCTTGCAAACTTTCTCAAAGTGATTAGTTTTATTGCATAATTTACACACATAACCCCTTGCAGGACAGGTTTTTCCTTGCGAATGAGGCCAATTTCCACCACAATAAAAGCATAAGCGGCTATTTCAAGGCGCACGTTTCGTTTTATTTCTTACTGTCTTAACCTTGTTTACGCTTTGATTCATGTGCTTGTCCTGAAAATCCAAAGCTGGAGCCGCGACGATTTCCTCATTCCGGCCGAACTCTAATGCGGCAGTGAAACTAATGCCAGACTTGGACAGTATATGCTTTTGTAAAGATACTGAATTTGCACCCACTAATAACTGCATAGTTAATTCGAAATCCAAGCGTTCCTTAAATTCACACGAAGAAGCAAGATTCCTTAATCTGGCCGAAAAATCAATAATTGTTTCATTATGGTTCTGGTAGGCCTTACGAAAAGAATATGCCTCATAAAAAGATTCTTCTTTGGCTGGAAGTGGGAATTAAGAGAAACTAAAGCATCTGAATAAGTAACCCCAGTATTGGGCAAGCTATCGAATATATCTGATACTTCATCACCAGCGGGATTGAGCAGAAGCGCTTTTTTTGCGTATATCATTCGTAATATCATTTGCCACAACGTACCTTTCAAAACATCTCATCCATTTCACCCAACGTTGTCCTAGCGATGATGGATCAGAATGAGGGTCGAAAATTGGAGGCTTGTTAATATTCATGTTTTTTTAACGTAAGTTCGTTCTCGTCGCCAATGTAATGTATCAATCTGACTGCATGTTTATTATCAACTCTTCATTCTCTTACATTCAATACAACACTTCAATTGTTTCCCAAAGAGCTCACTACACAAAGAGCTCACTACACTACACTTCCGTGTGTGTATGTGCTTTTCTTTTGTTCAATTCTTGAACATAGATTTTCTTCAAGATTATTCTTACTATATTATCATTTGTAAGTAATGTGCCTGGTACTCCTTAAAGTGTTTTATGAAGACATGTAAGTTAATTAATCATTATTTTCCATCTGGGACTTCTGTTATAGGAGCAGATGTCTTCTGATAACCAAGCAGAAATTAAGGATGAAGAAGAGCATGCATTTTCTTGTCAAAATATAAAACAAATTAATCCAGAAGAACTCAAACTTGAACATGGTATTCAGGTGACTGTATTACTGTTCTTTTTCAGGTTATCAATTGTTTTAATTTCAATCTTTTTATGGATTTTCAAGACCCACATAACACTTATTGAGAAGTGCTTGAATATAAGTCAGTGATTATTGCATTTGGTACAGAAAAATCAATCCGAAATTCTTAAATACGTGATTAATTGTGATATATAAATCACTGTAGTAGTATGTGCACTTAGCTCCTAAATATGAGTTTAATGACTAGGTCCGTGTGAGTGCGAGCGAACTCGTGACGTAGAGTGCAAGGCCATTGACCCCAATTAAAGTAGATAATAGGTTGAGGTTGAACAGCGATAAACGATAAGACTTTGACCTTTGACTGCTTTAAGCGATTGCGATAGAAATTAATGAGGGTGTTGACGTCATTGGCCTCAGCTAAAATTGATAAAAGGTTGAGGTTGAATGGCGATAAATGATAAGACTTTGACCTTTGACTGCTTAAAGCTATTGTGATAAAATTAATGGGTGTTGACGTCATAGGGTAGTTCATTGGGATGGTAGCCGACGTTGTATTATTAAATGGAATAAGTGTAGTAATGCTAACATATTGAGTTTAGAATCAGAAAAAAGGTCGAGGGATGGACCATGTTTATTTGTTATTTTGATAACGATAAATGAGTGGGCGATGACGTCATATGCTTGTTTTGTCGGGATGTTAATTGACGTTAGTTGGTCCTGTTTTAATGAAGATTAATGGCTAATGACGTCAAAGTTTTGTTTAATGGCTTGCTAGTTGACATCATTTGACTAATTAGTGTTATTTGATAAGACCTTAACCTTTGACCGCTTTCAGCGATTGTGATAAAATTAATGAGTGTTAATGTCATAGGCTTGTTTATTGGATTGGTAGTTGACGTCATTAGGCTCTGTTATTTTAATGAGATAACACGATTTAGTTTCAGTTCTCTAAGGTTCATTACTAAAGGTTAAACACTTTTTGCTGTCTTTAATATTATCTTCTTAGTATATACTGTATAAGAGCAGCATTCCTAGGAAGCCATAGTTACTTTCAACCATGTTGTCAGTGTTTGTATCTGTTATCGAAAATATTGAGCGTTTGAAGGACATTAAGTTAACAGCGGAGGGAGCCAGGCTTTCAAAATTTAATTTTACAGTTTCGGCTTGTAAAGTAGCAGAAGAAGTAATTTTTAATAGGTTTACAAATCAAGAAAATGGACTGACAGACATCGAAGTGATGGCATTAATGGCGCACCTAAGATTTAGAAGCTATCTCACATTAAATGGACTGATTATCAATATGTTAACTCACATCAAGTGCCGATTATACGAATTTG
Source organism: Meconema thalassinum (assembly GCA_946902985.2). Taxonomy (NCBI): domain Eukaryota; kingdom Metazoa; phylum Arthropoda; class Insecta; order Orthoptera; family Tettigoniidae; genus Meconema; species Meconema thalassinum. The sequence goes on along the minus strand of OX336388.2, from coordinate 757,769,984 downwards.
GAGAAGTGGCGGAGCGAATTATAAATTCTCCCCTCGAATGACAACAAGAGGAGGTTGTGGAGTAGAAATAAGGGGAAGTGGAAATTCAGCAGCTGCAGGGTCAGCAAGAGGAGCAGCAGGAGGAGGAGGTGGGTAGATTATAGGCTGAGGAATAACCTACCCACCAAGGGAAGATGATTAAGAAAAAGGAAGTGGGTTTCGGACTGGAGAAAAAGGATAAAGAAATAGGATGAGAGTTCCACAAAAGTTATAAATTTAACCTTTAATGCACTTAGAGGCGGTTGCAACTGCAAATCCGCTCTCTGATACCTAAAGTGGGTACGAGCTTGGTCGAAGCTGACGGGAACCGCAGCTAAGATTTGGGCGGTTTGCCAGAGAAAGGCTTTAGTGTATTTCCTCCTAAGCATGCATAAGACTACTATGGGGAAGGGTGATAGTCTGACAAGACAAATAGTAGCAGATTTGTTCTCTATTAACGATGGCATGAACTTGGGAAGAGTCAGGGAAGACAGGATCTTGCCTAACTGTAGTATTTGGGAAATGATAAATCCAAAAACAAATATTTAATTTATTTAACAAGGCAAAAGAGTCTAATAAATTTGACAAATATATAGTTTAAATTTTTAGTAACAATTTGGGGTCGCAGACCTCTTAACATTTAAAGTTTGCTCCAGACAATTAACAATTCTTTAGGTTTCAAACCTTATATATGTACTAAATTCTTTGTAAGATTTAAAAAAGACAAATGAAGTGATCAAAGTTTAAACATTAAATTAAGTACAAGGAGTGTACTTTAAGACATTTCCAGGTAACTATTTAAAAAAAGTTACAACTTCGAAAATAACAAAAAAGAAAGCGGGTAGAATGAAGGAGAAGTTCCTATAACTTCTTATATTTATACAGAATTACTGTTGGTTGATATACAAATAAGGGCAGGTCACTTACTGTGAAACCTGAAGAGAAAATCAGAAGGAAGGTTCTCGACCTCCTATGTTTAAGTAGGAATCACGAGCCAAATGGGGCAGTTTCCATTTCGTGAGACCTAGAAATAACTCACTCAAGAGTTGAAAGAATTGTTTTTCCTGATTATAAGGTAGAAACAATGTAAGTTTGAACCGTATATAAAACACGTAGTTATACAGAAATTAATTAATGATAAACAAACAAGATGGAAGGGCACTTCGTTTGAGTGACACCTTATTGGAAATGATCCAGATTTATAATTTTATTAATATGATTTGTTAGTAGAAGGTTTAGGAAAGATCGATTGAGATTGAGGATAAATGTTCATGGCCTTATTTAATGTAAACGGACGATCGCGACGCGGAAGAAATACTGAAAGCACTGTTTCTCACTATAGTTTGTTGAATAGATGAAAAGTTCACTGTAGTAACACGAAAGTTTATGGGAAAGAAAGTTATTGCAATGATGAAAATAACTGGTTGCACTAGGTAGGCGAGAGTCTATTTCTTGAGAAGTTTGTGAATTACAATTAAATGCGCCATAGAACATTCCAGCGGTGGAAGAAAATTCGCTATTGCAGTAATTTATAATGAAGATTCCTCATTTTAAATAATATTCCCACAAGTGAGTGAAAAATACATGACGGCAAGACTTGTAGATAAAGTACAGGATCTGGAAGGTTCCAGAACAGTCCTAATAGAAGAATGGGGCCAAAGTTAATCCAGCGGAGGAACTAGCTTGGTGATTTATAGACAGCGGGTATTAGATAATATCCCACGTGGTGAGAAGATTTCTCATTTAATTAGCTTAAGAAAAGCTACATTCTATTAAGGTTGGCTTAGACAGACAAAAGCTCAACATGGAAAATCCCGCGAAGAATGATTTTTGCCCCAAATAAGTAATCTCACGCTGTCTATAAAATATCGTTAAAAGCATGTAGAAGTTAAAACCGATGAAGATGAGTTTAAAACCTTAAAGCTGTACTTATCTTGGTTGCATGTCGAAGGTGAAGTTCCCTTTGACGGATACCTAATGTGCCAACATGGCGTAGAGAGTAGAGAGTGCCTCTTGGTTTGAGGAGACTGGCTCTAGTTGAGCCTTAACTGACCGAGTCAACTGCTGACTTACAAGTGAGACCTGCTCAGCAAAGCGCGGAGGGTCCAAGGAAGGGAAAGAGTGGGGGTAGGAGACAAGAGGTATACATATCAGCATAACCAACATAAGAAATGAAATTCTCTTGAGGAGATGGTCTTCAAAGAGTTTATAACAGGCGATACTAGCACAGCATGGTGAGTGAAAAAGTAAACGAAGTTCTCTTGCTCATGGAGAAGATAGCTGGCGATGGTAGCAAAATCTGGTGGCCAGATGGATAAGTAAATCCTCTTGCACCAGAAAGAATTGAGGAGCTTCAGAGATTCGCTGCTAGATGACGCTCGGTGGGTCATGGAAGATATACATCTAGAACAGACTCACAAAAGATATAAGCGACATGACCATCAAAGAGAAAATAGAAGATCACTGTTGGTGTTTGATAAAGAGGAAGGAATGAACAAGCAAAGAGCATTAAAAATTATATTCTCTCGTACCGTGTATTCCAAGAATACACCATACTGGGTGGGATACACACCAACAGAGAACAAGAAAAACAAGTAAACATTTAGAGATAATGGAGCGATCAAGGAAAGTTGTTTTGTGATCGGACCATTAGTGGTCAAGATTTTGGCCACCCTGACTCTCCCATCCCTTCCAGGATAACACTCGGTCACTCTACCAGAAGTCCAGACTAGGGGGGTGAAACATCCCTAACCAAGACCAAGTCCCCCACTTTAATGTCGGGACTGGAAAGAAACCACTTCTGTCTCCGTTGCAAGGAAGTTAAATATTCCAAGTTCCACCTCTTCCAAAAAGAATTACGGAGGGCTTCAAGTTTACGCCAAACGATAGGTAGATTAGAATCCCTGTAAGAATTGGGAAGAGGAGGAGGGGCAGAAAGAGAAGTGCGTGTAAGGGAGTGACCAGGTGTGAGTGGAAGCAGGTCATCAGGGTCATTGGAAAGCGGAGTTAAAAACGAGAATTAACAACACCTTCAATCAAAAAATAGCTAGAAACTGCGGGAAATAAGGCACTAGTAAAGATTGCGATAAGATGCGAAAGGAGAATTGACAAGTTTAAACAAATCGTATAGAAACAAGTACATCTATTAAGGATAAGAATATACCAAATAAACAAAGGAACTATGCGAGTAGGAGGCAAGAACGCCATAGGTAACAATCTAGTAGCCATAAACAATGACCTTAAGTCATAATAAGTATCAAAGAAGTTAATCAGAGAAATACTTAAGTCAGCGAGAAACGTGACATGAAAAGCATAAATACAAAAACACATCGAATGTAACGACAAGAAAAAACAAGTTTGTTCATCAATGAACAATAAGATTGCAAAATATGTAAGCAGAGTGCAATACATAAGCGCGTAAAAAATACGCAACGATGTTATGAAACAAGAATCGAAGCAGTTGTAGGATACGATCGTGAGTAAGTGGGAGACATAAGCATGAACGACCTTGACCCATATTGTACAGAGAGATAAGGAATATAAATAACTGAAAGAGTCCTTGAGCGGAACAAGTTTATTTTGGTGATGAGTTGAGCAGCTTCTGAACTTACAGAAGCGACTCGCAAGACAATGGTTGGCAATCAGCCAGAGTTGAGATAAGAAAAACTTGCTCTGACCTTGGCAAGCATACAGGAAATAAACAGCAACTTGGCCTTACTCAAGCTTGTATACAAACAAGATTGAAAAACAAGCAGTTCGAAATAAACAAACACAAGTTGAATCAGCCGTGACTTAAAGCGGAACGAGTAACACGACATGCAGTCATCCGTAGCTTGGACGTGAACAAACAATTTAAAGACACATGAAATAGAGTAGGAAATCAATTTCGCATAATTTGGAGGATCACGGAATCCGACAATTTTCAACAGAAAAAAGCTTGATTCTTCCGAAATAGGAAGAGAAGCTGGGACATTGAGAAGGAGTTTTTGCGTAAGAATAGTTATTCTAGATGCTAGAGAATTCAGATTTTCTGGCGATTTCAAAAGCGGCTTCCAATTGTGAGGAAGGAGGAGGGAGCCGGCCGCGGCCAACCTTCTAAATAGCGAAAGAAGTGAAACATAGCTTACAGCGAAGTGATGGTGACTGGTAGCCATGGTTTTACACAAGGGGAAGATAGTTTTCGATAGAGAGTTTAAGCAATTACCTGCTATAAAAAATGACATGAGAAGGTAAACGAAGTAACACAAGACGAGGCTAACTTGAATTGCCATCTTGTGCGGGAAGAAGGCACAACCATTTAAACAACTTACAAAGGTGGCGTAGTTGTTCACGATGAGACATCGTTTCGGCAAGTGTTTTTCAAAAGTAACGAGATCGAAAACATAGGAGTTCTCTTTTTCAGAAAGGGGATTTATGTCAGCTGTAACGAAATGACATTGCGCTTTGGTTTGAACACTGGGATGTTGGATTTCACCAGTAATAACCCAACCAAAATCGGTGTCTCTAGCGACCACGGTTGAAGATAGCCTACGAACCTGTTTACGGAGGCAATTCCAAAAAACATTGGCACTGGAAAGTACATCAATGGGACCTTGAGCATTAAACTGAGGATCAGCTAACCTTAAGTGCGAAGGAATCTTTAAACCGGAAGTATTAATAGAGCTGCTAGGAGTGTCCTTGCCGATACTGGTAAGAATGAGACAGTTTAAGTTAAGATTGGTGTTTCTTTGGCAAACGTCTCTGATTTTCAATTTTGAAGACTGCAAGACTTGAGTATTCAAATTGTCAATGCCAGATACATTGATGACGAATGACCTAGATTTTTAATTAACGATCGCGAAACAAAATTGTGAGTAGAAGCGGAATCGAGAAGACCGCGGGTTCGAACCCAATTTCCAAATTTATCTTGGATTTCGAATTGTACAGTGGACAAAAGGACTTGCGCACTGTGAGAAGTTTCGGCGTTAGAAATGCAGGAAGAAGCATTAGTTTGTTCGGAGCTGCTCTGCATGGAGTTTGAAGAAGCGAGTACTGATGACCTCGATTTATCATGAACATGCAATAAAGAATGGTGCGGTTTTTAGGTAGATTTCATTAGAAAGCTAACTATTGCAATGGGTACCATGTTTCGACTTCCGGAAAATTTCGACATATCTTCGCGTTTCACATCCCCCAGACCCCAAAACCACCGTCAGTTCAAAAGTTTATATATAATTTATGTATATATGTATCTATATATATATATATATATATCAGTTTCTTGTGGACACGATAACTGCCGTAATTTTGCACCAATCACTTTGCATTTTTTACATAACATGTATCCCTATAAAATCTCGGTCGAGTTCGTTAATGGGCAAAATCGGTCGAAGGGGGTGAAAATGGGGGGCTTTTTTCGAAAAAGTGAAATTTCGCTATAACTCTCTTAATACGTGAAATATCGAATCCATTCAAAGTTCATAATATGTGTCGGATAAGTGCCAAAAATTTATGTCAATTAAGTTTTTTAATAGCACCAACCATTGACCAAAGGGGTGAAAAAAGTGGGTTTTTCGGGAAACATTAATCATATCTCTCTTAATAGACACAATATCAAAACCGTACAAAATGGACAATATTCCTCCAATAATTACCTAAAACTTTTGTCTGAAAGACTTTTCGATATGACCCACCATTACGCCACGGAGTGAGCAAAATGATTTAAATTATAAGAAAATTCCAAGTGCCAAGAGTGGTTGCCATGACAACTTTACATTTAATTGATAAGGGATGAGCCATTAGCAGTTGCTATGACAACGCCACTGCACGAGATCATATTCTGTTTTCATATGTCTGTGGGAAGCGACTTCGGTATCGGAACTGGTAGCATGCTGAACTTCTATGCCCAAGGTCGCGGGTTCAAACCCGGCTGAAGTCGTCGGATTTACTAAGAGCGCCAAAAAACCCTGAGTATGCTTTCCTTCGGAGGGGAAGTTCCAACGTTCGTTGCGAGTTGATGGTTCCGGTGGCATCTAGTAGCCAAGTTCACAGCTAGGTGTCGTTGATGGTAGTATTTTAAATTATGTAGCCTATTTTAGGTAGATTTCATCAGAAAGCTAACTATTGCAATGGGTGCCATGTTTCGACTTCCGGAAAATTTCGACATATCTTCGCGTTTCACACCCCCCAGACGCCAAACCACCGTCAGTTCAAAAGTTTATATATATGTGTGTGTATATATATGCATATATATCAGTTTCTTGTGGACACGATAACTGCCGTAATTTTGCACCAATCACTTTAATGTTTTACATAATATGTAACCCCTTAAAAAATCGGTCGAGTTCGTTAATGTGCAAAATCGGTTAAAGGGGGTGAAAATTGGGGGGTGGTCTTTTTTTTCGAAAAAGTGAAATGTCGCTATAACTCTCTTAATACGTGAAATATCGAATCAATTCAAAGTTCATAATATTTGTCGGATAAGTGCCAAAAATTTATGTCAAATAGGTTTTTTGATAGCACCAACCATTGACCAAAGGGGTGGAAAAAAGTTTTTTTTTTCGGGAAACATTAATCATATCTCTCTTAATAGGCACAAAATCAAAACCGTACATAATGGAAAATATTCCCCTAATAATTACCTAAAACTTTGTCTGAAAGAATTTTTGATCTGACCTACCATTACGCCAAGGGATGAGAAAAATGAATCCGGAATTAAAGAACATGCCAAGTGCCATCAGAGGTTACCGTGACAACGCTTCTAAATTGATGAGGGATGAGCTATCAGAGGTTGCCAAGACAACGCCATTGCATGAGCTCACATTCATTTTTCCATCTGACTGTGGGAAGCGGCTAACTGGTAGCATGCTGAACTTATATGCCCAAGGTCGCTGGTTCAAAGCCGGCCAAAGTCGTCGGATTTTCTAAGAGCGCTAAAAATCCCTCAGCATGCTTTCCTTTGGAGGAGAAGTTCCAACGTTCGTTGCAAGTTGCTGGTTGCGGTGGCATCTAGTAGCCAAGTTCACAGCTAGGTGTCGTTCACGTTAGTATATGGTACAAAATTAGGAACTACTACTTAAAATTGACCGTCTGCAGACCTTACCTGAATTACAGTCTAATACAGTCATCACAATTAACACCGTTTATCAGTTTCTACACACCCGGGGTTACATGACCACGTTGTCGCAGCCCCTAAACTGAGGAACCAACAAAAATCTCTGCGGGAGATAAAATTTTGCGAGAAGAAGTAACAGACTGTCAGATAATTACACATCAGATCCAAACCTTGCATAAGGACAGTGTGATCACAAGTATAACAAGTAGTTCCGTGAAGAACTATACAGCCTATTTTCATATATCTTACTTATGTTAATTGGCTCTATCTACATACCAAATTTCAGTTTGATTGCTGTAATAGATTCGTAGATATTGAGAACCGACTAAATATTGCGGATGGTCACTATGTTGGATTTTATATATGTAGGTCCTAGAGTTATGTACTGTTACATGAAGATTATTGTGTACGTGTAGCATTCAAACTTCAATCGCATGATTAGGACACAAGAAGTAACAAGGAGATTTTAAAATTTCGCTCAGCTGCCATCTTGTGGTTATGGAAACAATTGAAATAAATTAGATGCCAGTGGATTAACATTCGTATAAGGATTTACTGTACCAAATTTCACTGCACTCAGATGGTTTAATTGCGAGAAACGTCCATGTGAATGTTTATACTTCGCGTCACCGCCATGTTGGATTTGTGATCACCAGGTTATTTAAAGTCCTACAGGTGAACTTAAGTTCATAGCCCCTATGAACATAAAAATGAGTTTGATTGCTATAATAGATTCGTAGATATTCAGAGCCGTCTAAATATTTCGGATGGTCGCCATGCTGGATTGTTAAATGTATAGGCCATAGAGTCATGTACCATTAAAGGAAAATTATTGCGTAGGTTCATTATTCAAACTTTCACTTCGATCGCATGACTACGACACAAGAAATAAAAACTTAATTTTAAAATTCGCACAGCCGCCATCTTGAGGTTATGTAAACAATCGAACTAAATTAGATACCAGTGCATTACAATGTGTATAAACATTTCCTGTACCAGATTTCATTCTGATTGGAACATTAAATCGCGAGTAAGGTCTATTTTAAATTTTCAAATTCGCTTGGCCGCCATGTTCGTTTTGTAGTTAACCGGTTTTTTAAAGTCTTATAGATGAACTTCCAGTAGTGCCCTTTATCTCCGTACAAAATTTCAGGGTGATACCGCTAATAGTTTCAGAGATATAGAATGCCGGAGAAATATTTCTCACAGCCGCCATCTTGTGGTTATGTAAACAATTGAACGAAGTTACATGTCGGTGCATTAGAATGTGTATAAACATATAATGTACCAAGTTTTATTGCGTTTGGTTGGTTAAATCGCGAGAAACGTCTATTTAAAGGTCGCAAATTCGCGTGGCCGCCATGTTGGTTTTGTAGTTACCAGTTTTTCAAAAGTCACATTGGTGAATTTCTAGTAGTTCCCTTAATCACCGTAAAAACATCCAGGGTGATATCGGTAATAGTTTGGGAGATATTGAATGCTGGTGAAATATTTCGCACAGCCGCCATGTTGGATTGATGAGACGTAACAAAATTTCAGGGGCACGGTCAGGGTCGCCCGGAATAGAGCTATGAACTTACCGAGTTTCATTGAAATCTCTCCAGCCGTTTAGAATTTATTAGGTGGGGACACACACACACCTCACACACACACACACACACACACACACACACACGGACAAAATGTGATCTCATAAGCCTATTTTTTCAAAGTTGAAAAGAGGCTAAAAATGAACCCCGAATGACAAGAAGGTTACCATCCCCATAAGACAATAAAATGATAAAAATATGCATACAAAAACGAAAAAAAAAGTTGATTTTTAACCTCTAAATGTAAAATACTTTCTTGCAATCAATGAGGTCTGATCCTCCTAAGAAAACCTGCATATTTTGCCTATTATAGCCAATCCCCTAGTTTGCCCGGTGAAATCTACCTCCGCCTTCCGGCGTGCCGAGAGGAGTTTTTTTGCAATGGAAACAGAGATTGGATGACGTGCAGTTTGAAGAAGAATGCTTAGGTGACAAGCAGTTGAAGCAATGTTTACTATTGGAGACAAACTTCCTTCGATCTTCGACAGACAATTCTTTAAAAGATTTGCACAAATACAAAATGTGCGACTTTTTGCAGAGCATGCATTTTAAAGATTTGTTGAGCGGCCTGGTATGTTCTCTTGGATGATTGAAAGAAGCAGAACGGGTTTGCTATTTCTCGACAGATGGGGGCTGATGACCCTTTGAAAAAGCAAGTTTTTTCTCAAAAATGTGACACTTATGACTCGTTTCGACATTTTCGCACTGAAATGCGAGTGCTGTAAGGACTTGGCATCGGCTGTTGAGAAACGAGATGAGGTGTTCGAACGAGTATTCCTCCTTGCGGGCGAGTTCGGTCTCCCAAGCCTTTAAAGTCGAAAAATCGAATCTGGATGTAGCTAGATGAATAAGTATGGTGTCCCATGTAAGAATTGAGGCTTTCACGGCCGGCGTTACAAAGTTCATCAATGTATTCCGGGCTTAAGGGCCGTGTTCCAGGGGCTTGTGACGGTCCCGACGTTTCGCCGAAAACTGCGTCCGGCATTTTCCAGGGTTCCTCTGACTTCGACAGCAGCGAAGCACTCAGTGGAATGGAGTGGCAGATCTTTTTTTTTTTTTTTTTTTTCGGGGGGGGCCCGAAAGGTTTCCCGCTCCCCCCGCGTGGCACCCGACCTTACTACTGGTGCCTCCGACATGCAGTTAGTCTACGATAGTAGAAGAGAAAGCATAGGGGATTGGAAAGGAAGGATTGCCCTTTGAGGCTTTGCGCCTGTCCCATCGCGGTCGCGATCTACCAGGCATAATGGATTGTTGTTAACATTGGTATATAGTGTTATATATGTGCACATATAAATATGTACACATATACAACGGTAAGATTGTAGGGCCAGGGGGAAACCGCATAGACAGAAAGGAAAGATTGTCTACACGTAAAACCTGGCGGCTTGGTTATTGCCACATGCAAGGATAATGTGGGTATGGAAATGAGTAGGTTTTGTTAGTACGGGAGGTGTATCATGCAACAGTTGCAAAATCCGTTTCCTCGCCAAGATTAGTATTTGTGGGAATCAGTTGGCTTGGCACTGCTGGGACTAGCACGTCCGCAATGGCGGACGAACTGCACTTCCGGGGTTAGGTTCGGAGCACAGTCCGCCCGCCTAGAGCGTCCTAGTACCAAGTCTCCGTGATCCGGAGAGGGGAGCCACGCCTGCGAACAGGGGCTTCTTCTCTCGTGTCCTGGACATAGCTGATGGTTGTTATCAATCACTCCGCCGCTGCATACACTCGTCCTGAAACTATAAGCTAATGATTATTAATAGTCCTCCCCTTGGCTATCCTTTCGGCAAGCCAGGGGAAGGGTTTTTAAAACTAATTCTAAGAGCTAATTTTTTTTTTTTTTTTTTTTTTTTTTGCTGAAACATAGAACGAACTGCTGAAACAGAGAGTCAGACGTACACATGGACATAGACAATTTCTACACATAAATATATACACTTCATGTATGCAGCAAGGGGAGCGCGTGCGGCCGCCTTGGTTGGCCTAAGCCGTGACCAAGGACTTCCTTGGGAATGTGGAGTTGAGGTTATCCATGGGAGAATTCCATGGGATGTGTATTTTGGAGGTGACATTTGTATTGTATGTCCCTGGGGTTAGTGCCGCTTTGCGCTACTCATAGCACCTACCTTTACCTGACTTTACCTGAAGAGAATGTGTCGAGGGGTAGGGTATTTGCTATTTCGGCCCATTTCGTGTCGGCCAAGGGCTCTTACGAGTGGGTTTGCCGAATAGCGCCTGGAGCGTAGCGACCTTAGTGCAAGTTGTCGCACAAAGGCCTTGATGCTTGGCGTGTTTGTTATACGTTCTAGCTCCCGCGTGGGTGTATCCCGCGGGAGCTTTTGTGCTAACCGCAAGCATTTGTTTTGGATCATCTGCAGCTTTTTGAGGTTCGACTTAGCTGTGTAACCCCATACAGGGCTGGCGTACATAATAATGGGCCTTATGAGGGCTTTATACATGTTTACGCCCAGCGTCTTGTCGAGACGACTCTTCCTATTTAGGAATGGGTAAAGCTGCAGTAATCGCATGTTGGCTTTGCGCTGTAGTGTTTTGACATGGTGCAGCATGGTTAGTTTAGCATCTAGGGTTACTCCCAGATACTTAACTGTGCTCGTCCATGGTATGTCGCGCGCAAATAGTGTGAGTGGCCTGATGGATTCGGGTCGGCGTGTGATGCGGTTTTTCTTGGTGGAGAGAACCGCCTGGCTTTTGTCCACGTTGACTTTTATCCGCCAGTCTCTGAAATAGGGTTCCAGGGCCCATAGCGCTTCCTGCAGCCGTTTCCGAATGCTGGCTATGCGGTAGTGTTGGGCTGTCATTGCCGAGTCATCAGCATAGAGGTATAACGTAGTTAAAGCTCCTGCTGGTGTTGGCATGTCATTGATGTACAGGCTGAACAGCACGGGAGCTATAATACTCCCCTGCGGGACGCCTGCTCTGATCTGTCGCTTAGTGGACAGCACGTTCAGAATATCAACCTGGAATGTGCGGCCTTCTAGATATGATTGGATAAGTCGTATGTAGGCCGGGTGGAAATTACAGTCTATTAGCTTGGCTAGTAGGCCTGTGTGCCACACCTTGTTAAAAGCTTTCTGGATGTCTAAGAAGACAGCTCCGGTGTCGCGTTTTAGGTTGAACCCTACCGTGGCGTTTTCGACTAGCCTCATAAGCTGCTGCGTTGAGGAGTGGTGGTTGCGAAACCCGAACTGCTCGTTCCTGAGCAGTCCATGTTCCTTAACGTGTGCTACTATTCTCTTTAGCAGTATTTTCTCGAATACTTTGCTTAGTGAGTCTAGTAGGCTTATTGGGCGGTAGTTGTCGGGATTTGTCTTGTTTTTGCCCGGTTTGCCGAATACTAATATTTTTGCTTGCTTCCAGCACTCAGGATAGTACTGTAGCGTGAGCATTGCATTAAAGATGGAGGTTAGTATTTGCAGGGCCTTGTCAGACAGCCATTTCAGAACTATATTCTGTAGGTTGTCTGGGCCCGGGGCTTTACGATTGGGGAGGTGCCGGATGATCCACTTAATTTCGTGTATATTAGTTTTGCGGACTTCCGGCTTGGGTGCATTGGTTATGAAGTCATTTACCTTTGCATCCATCCTGAGCGTAAACTCCGGGTTAGAGGGTGTATCATTGGGAGTGAATGCTTCCTCTAGGGAGTTCGCTAGGGCCTCTAGTTTGTCTCGTGTCGAATAGGCCGGTCCTGTCGGTGTTTCTAGGGTCGGCACCTGATGGGTTTCGCGGGTGAAGTGTCTCGCGAGGGGCCACACTGATGGTGTATTTTCTGTGGGGTTGGTACCAAATTTTGATATGAGGTTACCCCAAGAGCTGCACCGATGTTCATGGAGAGCGTTCTGGATTTCAACATTAAGTTGATTTTTCCTGACTCTGTCGTGGTCCCTGTGGTATTTCGTCCAGTCCCGCCTTATGTTGTTCCTTGCCCTTATTAGTGCCCGGATGCGTGCTGGTATTTCCAGTTTTCGCTCTCGGGTGTTTACAAGGGGAACACTTGAGTCCAAGGCGACTTGGATGGCTGAAACTAGGGTTTCCACGGCAGTGTCTAGCTCCTGTTTTGAGTGTAGGGGCATGTCATCTTTGCCATCTAGTTCTTGGTCTAGTATGGCCTTGAATTGGTTCCAGTTAGCAGCTTGGTAGTTGCGTATGGGCCTGGTTCCAGTTTCGATGACTTCGGGGGGGGGGGGGGGTCGCAAGTGTTATAATCGTTGGCTTGTGATTTGACGAAAGGTCATTAATCACACTGATTCTGTGACTGAGCGTTACCTGGTTCATCAGGCAAATGTCCAGAATGTCAGCAATGTCCGTCGAATTACGTTGCGGTACGAAGGTTGGCTCGTCTGGGGCAGCGACTATGTAGTCATTGGCTATCATATGCTCATAGAGCCTCCTCCCCGATTTATTGGGGCGGAGACATCCCCAGTGGGCACTTTTGGCATTGAAATCCCCTCCAAGTATGGTATGAGCGCCAGTTTTGAATAGGGTTTCAATGTCCTGTGTGTTTACCCGGTCGGCGATGTGATTGTACACTGAATAAATATTCAGGTGTGTACCTTGCACAGGCAAGCGGATTCCGCAGGCCTCGAGTGAATGCAGTTCTGGTTTGTCTAACTCCATATGAGCTATTTCTTTACGGACCAGTACTGCCACTCCTCCTTTCGACATGTCCGTGTGTTCGCGGCGATCGCGTCTTACTGTGTGAAAGCCTCTTATGGTGAATTTTTGCCTGGGCTGTAAGTGTGTTTCGGTGATCAGTGCCACGTGTATGTCGTGGGTTTGGAGGAATAACGCGAGTTCTGTTTTCTTTTTGCGGACGCCATCAGCGTTCCAATTTAGAACGCGGATTCCGTCCGTGTGTGAGTAGTTGGGGGTATTATTTGGGTTCCCCTCGTTCCCTTCAGGCAGGTCAGGTGTATTATCCATGACGGGATGTGAAGGTGGTGTTAATAAATGTGGTGAAAATGCTCATCCACTGGTTCATAGGGGCCGTGATAAGCTGCATAATTAGCGCCAACACGGCCTGGCACAATGTTCCCATCGTCAACCCTGGAAAGAGTTGATTTAGGAAGGCATTGATTTTGTCCCAGATGGTGCTGGGATCCTGATCCAGTGGTGGGCTGGCCTGAGTGGCTGTGTTTGAGGGAGGGGTGGGGGCAATAGGGAGGAGAGTAGCTGGGGGCGATGCGACTTCCTGTGGCTGGCAAGGGATGGAGCTAGAAGCCTGTTGGGCTTCTCTCGTTTGCTCCGCAGCCGTGGTGGTCTTTGCTTGGGTATTTTTGGGGCGTTTGGAACGGACCTTCTTCTTCCTTTGTTCCTTGGGAGGGGGCACTGAGATCGGGTCTGGGCTGGTGGAGGTGCTGGGCTGAGGGTTGATCTCAGTGTTAGGGTGTATCGTGTCTCTGTTAAGGGATGGCTGTGTCCCCCCTTCAAAGCTACGGTTGGTCCTGCCTGATGGGCCTTTAGGCATTGAGGATGCCTTGGTGCCTGAAGGGCCTCCACGTGCCTGGTGCATGCCACCTTGATGCGCACCAGTTGGCATCGTGCTTTGCCTGTTGGCTTCGTATGCCCTGCGGGTTGGGCAGTTCCTAAAGTTAGCCGCGTGTGGCCCCTTGCAGTTCCTGCACTTGGACTTGTCCTCATGAGGTCCAAATGGGCATTTGGCGGAGTGGTGTCCTTCCGCGCAGCGCCTGCAGCAAGGCCTATCGTGGCACCCCTTGGAGGTGTGACCCAGCCTTTGACAATTGCTGCATTGAGGAGCGTGCGTGGGAGTCCGGTATGGGGTGATGCTCACCTCCATGCGAGCCAGCATTTTTACATTTAATATGCTGTCCGCTTCCGGCCCCGCCGGGACTGTCACCAAGTACAGTGGGGAGTGTATGCGGGAGGACTTGGTGCGCATCGGTTCGATATTTTCCACTGGAAAATTTATCTCTTTAAATGCGGCTGCGAGGTCGGCACACGTCTTCTGGTTTGCCGGTGTGCCCAGCACATATCGCTTTACAGGCTTAGCTGAAACGATCTGCGAGTACGGCGCACGAACGGTTTCCAGGTACTCTATGCAGAAGTGGTAGGCTTTCCAGCTATCGCATAGAAGCCAGACAGATGTGCCAGGGTCTCGCTTGGAGGCTTTGAAGTGGTACTTGCTACGGTACTCATGTGGTAGTGCCGTTGAAAGTCCCACATCGATGTTGCCTATGTCGGTAGTGTACAGCGTGAGTGGCGGCGGCTTTTTAGGCTGTGGCCTGCGCGATCTGTCGGGGAAGGTGGAAGTGGTCGAGCCGGACGAGTCCCGCGAACCACTCCGCCTCTGCCCGTCTTCAGCATCAGCCGCTCGGGCTTGCCTCTTGGCATCAGCTTTCGCCCTCCTCGACAGGACCGGTGTGAAGCCCTCCTCCTGTTCCCCAAGCTCTGGAGTCTGTTTCCTGGGCTCAGGGGATCCAGGTTGCGTGGGGGGCTTTTTATTGGTTTTACCCTGCCCAGGTTTGGAAGTCCGCGCTGGTGCTGGCTTCTTAACCTTTGCTCGGGTGCCACTGCCAGCCTTCCCGCTCGACGATATCGCTGGCGGAGCTCCTTCCGGGCCTAGGCCTGTGGTTGGAGTCGCCGTGCTAGTCGGAGACTGGGACTGCTGGGCTGCCGACTTAGGGGCCTTTGACTTGTCCTTCCCTTTGGTATTACCGGCTTTCGTGTGACGTGGCTGATCAGGCGACACGTCCATTATTAACCGGCCTCCCGTAGGGTTGGGGTCAGTCGCATGGCTTCCCAAGTTGATGACCATGGACATCAGAGCTGGGATTACCTTCTCCTGGACCACTGACGGGGCGGCTTTCGCTGCCGGTCTTGTGGTCTCCAGGATGGGCGTCTCCTTGCCTTCTGTCAATGTTGGCACCAATGCCGCGCCTTGTGGTGTCGCTGGCGCGACGGGGCTGGAGTCGGGCTCTCCCATTGGCGGACTGCTGGGCAAGTCCAGGCAGCCGTCCGGGATATCTCCACAACTCGACAGCCTCGCTGGGGTGCCGTCTGTGATCTGGGGCGCTGCGGGAGCAAGCTGGACAGGTGCTTCCTGTAGCGGGCTGCAGGGCGCGGCAAGCCGCTGCGCCTGGGTCACGCTTACAGTGCTGCCTATCTTGCGCAGCTTTTCATGTGTGGTGCCAAGCACGGGGGACATGGTGTGCTTGGGTGTGAGCGTGTAGAGACTCCTTTGGTTCCCGTGCGGGCTGCCGGGTGTAGCGGGGCTAGTCACCGGGGTCACGCACAGGTTTGACATTGGATTATCTCTCCACCATTCAACCAGGTTTATTAGATCCTGATGGGTTCGGGGGGAGGCAAATGAGGGGAGAATGGGGGCGTAAGGGGTGGTGGGGAGCGCGCGGCGCGGGGTGGGGAATGAAAACATGAGGGATAGTATAAGTGAATAGCTTATGAAATAATAGGGGTCGCACCAGGGCCAAGAGGGGTTGCCAGACAAATTGCTCTTTCGGAGTCAGACAACTAGCTCTTTCGGAGTTGGCCTGGTGCTAGCCTATATATGAGATGAGGGGATATATCTAAAATCGAGCTAGTGAGCGCGGGATGATCCGACACGAACGGGTCCCTGACTCACGGCGTGCCCTAACCTAGCCCTAAGTGTGGATAGCCCACAACTGGTTGGGGAATGAGATGATGAAGTGCGGTGAAGTGATGAGATGCGGGCGGACGGTCCTTGGTGGTCCTGGCTGGCTGCAGTTGCCTCGGACTCCTGGCGTCCTTGGCTGGTGAGCGCGTGCCGGCTGGGCGAAGACTGGTCTGGCGGGGGTCGCCGAAGCGCTCCCCGCGGCGAAGTCCTGAAGTTCTCAGTCGGCTCTCTCCTGCAGTAGCGTGACCTTACTCGTTCAAGTCCAAGTTCGTCCGCGGAGTGGCAGATCGTTTCACCCCATTATATATAGGTGCATGCTGCGAAACGCTGCTCGCTATTGGTACGCCGTGGTGGGGGGGCATTCGCTGATTGGCTGTTGACCGGCCAATGGTTGAAGCGTATTGGAGCCCGGCGTTAGCCGACCTGTCCTAGCGGAGACTGGCAACTGATCTCCCGTTGCATATACTGGTTCGTCGCGGCCACCGTGTACTCTAGTTTTCAGTGTATTCAGCAGTGGAAACCAGGCTTTGTTGACCCGTTCAGATTCCTCCTTACGGTTGAAGCTGTTGGTATGCTTCAGGATTTCAATGGCTTCCCTTTGTAGCCGGGCGTGGTAGGACACTGTAGTGGACAGTACTTCGGTGTTGCTGTACTGTATATCGTGGCCTGCTTGCAGTGCGTGTTCGGCGACTGGCGACTTTTCCGTTTGTCCCAGCCGGCAGTGTCGGTTATGCTCCTTCAATCGGGTGGCGATGCTGCGTTTCGTAGTTCCAATATATACTTGACCGCAGCTGCACGGGATCTTGTAGACACCAGCAGTGGAGAGAGGATGGCGCTTGTCTTTAGCCGATCTCAGCATTTCCTTGATCTTCTTCGTAGGCCTATATATGGTTTTGACTCCATGGGACTCCAGTAGCCTCCCTATTCTATCAGTTACTCTACTGATGTACGGCAGAAAGGCTTTAGCTGCCGGCCGCTCTTCATTTTCCCTGTTAGTTGGACGCCTGGGATGGAGTGCACGCTGTACGTCTTTGTGGCTGAACCCGTTGGCGCGCAGGGCCATGTCGAGGTGGTTGAGCTCTTCGTTCAAGTGCTGTGGTTCACATATTCTCCTCGCACGTTCAGCCAGCGTCTTTATGACTCCGTATTTTTGTCGCGGGTGGTGGTTGGACGACTTCTGTAGATAGCGGTCTGTATGGGTCGGCTTGCGGTACACTGTGTGTCCCAACTTTAAGTCGGCTGTCTTCTTAACCAGAACATCTAGGAAAGCGAGCTGTTGTTCACTTTCTACCTCCATAGTGAACTGAATATTCGGGCTGATGCTGTTCAGATGCTGTAGGAACGGCTGTAATTGTTCCTCTCCATGGCTCCAGATTACAAAAGTGTCATCCACGTAGCGAAGCCACACCTTAGGTTTAAGTGGTGCGGTCTCTAGTGCCGTTATTTCGAACTTTTCCATGAAGAAGTTCGCGATCACCGGGCTCAGAGGACTGCCCATGGCGACACCGTCGATTTGTTCATAGTAACTGTCATTCCACAGGAAATAACTTGTGGTGAGGCAATGGCTGAACAAGTTCTTGATGTCCTCGGGAAAAATCTGAGCGATGTGGTCCAGGGCCTCCTTTACTGGTACCTTAGTGAAGAGCGAGACCACGTCGAAGCTGACAAGCAGGTCTCCGGCTTCCAACTGGATGTTTTTCAGCTTTTCTACGAAGTGGCCCGAATCTCTGATGTACGACTCTGGGCCACCGATGTGAGGTTGTAGTAAGGTGGCCAGATATTTCGAGATGTTATATGTAGGTGATCCAATGGCGCTAACAATGGGTCGTAGAGGTACGTCCTCCTTATGTATCTTGGGTAAGCCATACAGCCTAGGTGGTAGAGCTTCACTTCTGGAGGTTTCTCTCTTCTCGTTGTCTGCTAATGAAGAGGCCTTAATAAGGCTGTTGGTCTTGCGAAGAATCCGGTTGGTAGGATCTCTCGGTAGTCTGCGGTAGGTCTCAGGGTCTAACAATTCCGAGATCTTAGTGGTGTAATCATCAGTGGCCATGATGACAGTGGCGTTCCCTTTGTCCGCAGGAAGAATGATGACACTCTCGTCCAAGTTGAGAGTCCTTATGGCCTTCCTCTCTTGAACCGTGAGGTTGCTCTTCGGTGTCTGTGCCTTCCTGAGTATGCGTGAGGCTTCGTGACGAAATTCGTCCGCCTGGTCCGATGGTAAATTGCGAATACTGGCTTCAATATTCGCGACGATGTCCTCCACGGGAATCGAGGGAGGGGTAACGGCAAAGTTCCCTCCTTTAGCCAGTAGAGAAGTTTCGGCTTCTGACAGGCAACGGTTGGTTAGGTTGACGATTGTCCGTGAGGTGTCCAGGGCAGGTGGGTTCTCAAGCGCTGGTCGATTCTCCAGGTATCTCTCAAATTTCCTCTTCTGCCGTTTGGTCGACTGATCGAATGTCTCAATCATGGAACAGCTGGTGACACGGTCTACTTTCTCCCAGTCCTGCGGTGACAGCGTGGCGCTGAGAAAGTAATGTAGGTGTAGAAGTGCCTGGTCGTTGGTAGCCAGGTCCCTGGGTGTGGAGCTGATACGTTCCCGACGTAGAGAGCGCTCCGTTCGGTCGTAGATCCGGTGTGACTGGGCTGAATTCACCGGTCTCTTCATTCTCAGGAACTTGGGAATGATACCCGAGTCTCTGCATCGCAGAAGAAACGTGAGAGATGACAGGAGCTGCGCCTTCTTCTTCCGAAGTCTCTCGAAGCGACGAGATGAATTAGAAATTTCCTCCCCGTAGAGGCGATTCATGTAAGAATTGAGGCTTTCACGGCCGGCGTTACAGAGTTCATCGATGTATTCCGGGCTTAAGGGCCGTGTTCCAGGGGCTTGTGACGGTCCCGACGTTTCGCCGAAAACTGCGTCCGGCATTTTCCAGGGTTCCTCTGACTTCGACAGCAGCGAAGCACTCAGTGGAATGGAGTGGCAGATCGTTTCACCCCATTATATATAGTTGCATGCTGCGGAACGCTGCTCGCTATTGGTACGCCGTGGTGGGGGGGCATTCGCTGATTGGCTGTTGACCGGCCAATGGTTGAAGCGTATTGGAGCCCGGCGTTAGCCGACCTGTCCTAGCGGAGACTGGCAACTGATCTCCCGTTGCATATACTGGTTCGTCGCGGCCACCGTGTCCTCTAGTTTTCAGTGTATTCAGCAGTGGAAACCAGGCTTTGTTGACCCGTTCAGATTCCTCCTTACGGTTGAAACTGTTGGTATGCTTCAGGATTTCAATGGCTTCCCTTTGTAGCCGGGCGTGGTAGGACACTGTAGTGGACAGTACTTCGGTGTTGCTGTACTGTATATCGTGGCCTGCTTGCAGTGCGTGTTCGGCGACTGACGACTTTTCCGTTTGTCCCAGCCGGCAGTGTCGGTTATGCTCCTTCAATCGGGTGGCGATGCTGCGTTTGGTAGTTCCAATATATACTTGACCGCAGCTGCACGGGATCTTGTAGACACCAGCAGTGGAGAGAGGATGGCGCTTGTCTTTAGCCGATCTCAGCATTTCCTTGATCTTCTTCGTAGGCCTATATATGGTTTTGACTCCATGGGAATCCAGTAGCCTCCCTATTCTATCAGTTACTCTACTGATGTACGGCAGAAAGGCTTTAGCTGCCGGCCGCTCTTCATTTTCCCTGTTAGTTGGACGCCTGGGATGGAGTGCACGCTGTACGTCTTTGTGGCTGAACCCGTTGGCGCGCAGGGCCATGTCGAGGTGGTTGAGCTCTTCGTTCAAGTGCTGTGGTTCACATATTCTCCTCGCACGTTCAGCCAGCGTCTTTATGACTCCGTATTTTTGTCGCGGGTGGTGGTTGGACGACTTCTGTAGATAGCGGTCTGTATGGGTCGGCTTGCGGTACACTGTGTGTCCCAACTTTAAGTCGGCTGTCTTCATAACCAGAACATCTAGGAAAGCGAGCTGTTGTTCACTTTCTACCTCCATAGTGAACTGAATATTCGGGCTGATGCTGTTCAGATGCTGTAGGAACGGCTGTAATTGTTCCTCTCCATGGCTCCAGATTACAAAAGTGTCATCCACGTAGCGAAGCCACACCTTAGGTTTAAGTGGTGCGGTCTCTAGTGCCGTTATTTCGAACTTTTCCATGAAGAAGTTCGCGATCACCGGGCTCAGAGGACTGCCCATGGCGACACCGTCGATTTGTTCATAGTAACTGTCATTCCACAGGAAATAACTTGTGGTGAGGCAATGGCTGAACAAGTTCTTGATGTCCTCGGGAAAAATCTGAGCGATGTGGTCCAGGGCCTCCTTTACTGGTACCTTAGTGAAGAGCGAGACCACGTCGAAGCTGACAAGCAGGTCTCCGGCTTCCAACTGGATGTTTTTCAGCTTTTCTACGAAGTGGCCCGAATCTCTGATGTACGACTCTGTGCCACCGATGTGAGGTTGTAGTAAGGTGGCCAGATATTTCGAGATGTTATATGTAGGTGATCCAATGGCGCTAACAATGGGTCGTAGAGGTACGTCCTCCTTATGTATCTTGGGTAAGCCATACAGCCTAGGTGGTAGAGCTTCACTTCTGGTTTCTCTCTTCTCGTTGTCTGCTAATGAAGAGGCCTTAATAAGGCTGTTGGTCTTGCGAAGAATCCGGTTGGTAGGATCTCTCGGTAGTCTGCGGTAGGTCTCAGGGTCTAACAATTCCGAGATCTTAGTGGTGTAATCATCAGTGGCCATGATGACAGTGGCGTTCCCTTTGTCCGCAGGAAGAATGATGACACTCTCGTCCAAGTTGAGGGTCCTTATGGCCTTCCTCTCTTGAACCGTGAGGTTACTCTTCGGTGTCTGTGCCTTCCTGAGTATGCATGAGGCTTCGTGACGAATTTCGTCCGCCTGGTCCGATGGTAAATTGCGAATACTGGCTTCAATATTCGCGACGATGTCCTCCACGGGAATCGAGGGAGGGGTAACGGCAAAGTTCCCTCCTTTAGCCAGTAGAGAAGTTTCGGCTTCTGACAGGCAACGGTTGGTTAGGTTGACGATTGTCCGTGAGGTGTCCAGGGCAGGTGGGTTCTCAAGCGCGGGTCGATTCTCCAGGTATCTCTCAAATTTCCTCTTCTGCCGTTTGGTCGACTGATCGAATGTCGCAATCATGGAACAGCTGGTGACACGGTCTACTTTCTCCCAGTCCTGCGGTGACAGCGTGGCGCTGAGAAAGTAATGTAGGTGTAGAAGTGCCTGGTCGTTGGTAGCCAGGTCCCTGCGTGTGGAGCTGATACGTTCCCGAAGTAGAGAGCGCTCCGTTCGGTCGAAGATCCGGTGTGACTGGGCTGAATTCACCGGTCTCTTCATTCTCAGGAACTTGGGAATGATACCCGAGTCTCTGCATCGCAGAAGAAACGTGAGAGATGACAGGAGCTGCGCCTTCTTCTTCCGAAGTCTCTCGAAGCGACGAGATGAATTAGAAATTTCCTCCCCGTAGAGGCGATTCATGTAAGAATTGAGGCTTTCACGGCCGGCGTTACAAAGTTCATCGATGTATTCCGGGCTTAAGGGCCGTGTTCCAGGGGCTTGTGACGGTCCCGACGTTTCGCCGAAAACTGCGTCCGGCATTTTCCAGGGTTCCTCTGACTTCGACAGCAGCGAAGCACTCAGTGGAATGGAGTGGCAGATCGTTTCACCCCATTATATATAGTTGCATGCTGCGGAACGCTGCTCGCTATTGGTACGCCGTGGTGGGGGGGCATTCGCTGATTGGCTGTTGACCGGCCAATGGTTGAAGCGTATTGGAGCCCGGCGTTAGCCGACCTGTCCTAGCGGAGACTGGCAACTGATCTCCCGTTGCATATACTGGTTCGTCGCGGCCACCGTGTCCTCTAGTTTTCAGTGTATTCAGCAGTGGAAACCAGGCTTTGTTGACCCGTTCAGATTCCTCCTTACGGTTGAAGCTGCTGGTATGCTTCAGGATTTCAATGGCTTCCCTTTGTAGCCGGGCGTGGTAGGACACTGTAGTGGACAGTACTTCGGTGTTGCTGTACTGTATATCGTGGCCTGCTTGCAGTGCGTGTTCGGCGACTGACGACTTTTCCGTTTGTCCCAGCCGGCAGTGTCGGTTATGCTCCTTCAATCGGGTGGCGATGCTGCGTTTCGTAGTTCCAATATATACTTGACCGCAGCTGCACGGGATCTTGTAGACACCAGCAGTGGAGAGAGGATGGCGCTTGTCTTTAGCCGATCTCAGCATTTCCTTGATCTTCTTCGTAGGCCTATATATGGTTTTGACTCCATGGGACTCCAGTAGCCTCCCTATTCTATCAGTTACTCTACTGATGTACGGCAGAAACGCTTTAGCTGCCGGCCGCTCTTCATTTTCCCTGTTAGTTGGACGCCTGGGATGGAGTGCACGCTGTACGTCTTTGTGGCTGAACCCGTTGGCGCGCAGGGCCATGTCGAGGTGGTTGAGCTCTTCGTTCAAGTGCTGTGGTTCACATATTCTCCTCGCACGTTCAGCCAGCGTCTTTATGACTCCGTATTTTTGTCGCGGGTGGTGGTTGGACGACTTCTGTAGATAGCGGTCTGTATGGGTCGGCTTGCGGTACACTGTGTGTCCCAACTTTAAGTCGGCTGTCTTCTTAACCAGAACATCTAGGAAAGCGAGCTGTTGTTCACTTTCTACCTCCATAGTGAACTGAATATTCGGGCTGATGCTGTTCAGATGCTGTAGGAACGGCTGTAATTGTTCCTCTCCATGGCTCCAGATTACAAAAGTGTCATCCACGTAGCGAAGCCACACCTTAGGTTTAAGTGGTGCGGTCTCTAGTGCCGTTATTTCGAACTTTTCCATGAAGAAGTTCGCGATCACCGGGCTCAGAGGACTGCCCATGGCGACACCGTCGATTTGTTCATAGTAACTGTCATTCCACAGGAAATAACTTGTGGTGAGGCAATGGCTGAACAAGTTCTTGATGTCCTCGGGAAAAATCTGAGCGATGTGGTCCAGGGCCTCCTTTACTGGTACCTTAGTGAAGAGCGAGACCACGTCGAAGCTGACAAGCAGGTCTCCGGCTTCCAACTGGATGTTTTTCAGCTTTTCTACGAAGTGGCCCGAATCTCTGATGTACGACTCTGTCCCACCGATGTGAGGTTGTAGTAAGGTGGCCAGATATTTCGAGATGTTATATGTAGGTGATCCAATGGCGCTAACAATGGGTCGTAGAGGTACGTCCTCCTTATGTATCTTGGGTAAGCCATACAGCCTAGGTGGTAGAGCTTCACTTCTGGTTTCTCTCTTCTCGTTGTCTGCTAATGAAGAGGCCTTAATAAGGCTGTTGGTATTGCGAAGAATCCGGTTGGTAGGATCTCTCGGTAGTCTGCGGTAGGTCTCAGGGTCTAACAATTCCGAGATCTTAGTGGTGTAATCATCAGTGGCCATGATGACAGTGGCGTTCCCTTTGTCCGCAGGAAGAATGATGACACTCTCGTCCAAGTTGAGAGTCCTTATGGCCTTCCTCTCTTGAACCGTGAGGTTGCTCTTCGGTGTCTGTGCCTTCCTGAGTATGCGTGAGGCTTCGTGACGAATTTCGTCCGCCTGGTCCGATGGTAAATTGCGAATACTGGCTTCAATATTCGCGACGATGTCCTCCACGGGAATCGAGGGAGGGGTAACGGCAAAGTTCCCTCCTTTAGCCAGTAGAGAAGTTTCGGCTTCTGACAGGCAACGGTTGGTTAGGTTGACGATTGTCCGTGAGGTGTCCAGGGCAGGTGGGTTCTCAAGCGCGGGTCGATTCTCCAGGTATCTCTCAAATTTCCTCTTCTGCCGTTTGGTCGACTGATCGAATGTCGCAATCATGGAACAGCTGGTGACACGGTCTACTTTCTCCCAGTCCTGCGGTGACAGCGTGGCGCTGAGAAAGTAATGTAGGTGTAGAAGTGCCTGGTCGTTGGTAGCCAGGTCCCTGCGTGTGGAGCTGATACGTTCCCGAAATAGAGAGCGCTCCGTTCGGTCGTAGATCCGGTGTGACTGGGCTGAATTCACCGGTCTCTTCATTCTCAGGAACTTGGGAATGATACCCGAGTCTCTGCATCGCAGAAGAAACGTGAGATATGACAGGAGCTGCGCATTCTTCTTCCGAAGTCTCTCGAAGCGACGAGATGAATTAGAAATGTCCTCCCCGTAGAGGCGATTCATGTAAGAATTGAGGCTTTCACGGCCGGCGTTACAAAGTTCATCGATGTATTCCGGGCTTAAGGGCCGTGTTCCAGGGGCTTGTGACGGTCCCGACGTTTCGCCGAAATCTGCGTCCGGCATTTTCCAGGGTTCCTCTGACTTCGACAGCAGCGAAGCACTCAGTGGAATGGAGTGGCAGATCGTTTCACCCCATTATATATAGGTGCATGCTGCGGAACGCTGCTCGCTATTGGTACGCCGTGGTGGGGGGGCATTCGCTGATTGGCTGTTGACCGGCCAATGGTTGAAGCGTATTGGAGCCCGGCGTTAGCCGACCTGTCCTAGCGGAGACTGGCAACTGATCTCCCGTTGCATATACTGGTTCGTCGCGGCCACCGTGTCCTCTAGTTTTCAGTGTATTCAGCAGTGGAAACCAGGCTTTGTTGACCCGTTCAGATTCCTCCTTATGGTTGAAGCTGTTGGTATGCTTCAGGATTTCAATGGCTTCCCTTTGTAGCCGGGCGTGGTAGGACACTGTAGTGGACAGTACTTCGGTGTTGCTGTACTGTATATCGTGGCCTGCTTGCAGTGCGTGTTCGGCGACTGACGACTTTTCCGTTTGTCCCAGCCGGCAGTGTCGGTTATGCTCCTTCAATCGGGTGGCGATGCTGCGTTTCGTAGTTCCAATATATACTTGACCGCAGCTGCACGGGATCTTGTAGACACCAGCAGTGGAGAGAGGATGGCGCTTGTCTTTAGCCGATCTCAGCATTTCCTTGATCTTCTTCGTAGGCCTATATATGGTTTTGACTCCATGGGACTCCAGTAGCCTCCCTATTCTATCAGTTACTCTACTGATGTACGGCAGAAATGCTTTAGCTGCCGACCGCTCTTCATTTTCCCTGTTAGTTGGACGCCTGGGATGGAGTGCACGCTGTACGTCTTTGTGGCTGAACCCGTTGGCGCGCAGGGCCATGTCGAGGTGGTTGAGCTCTTCGTTCAAGTGCTGTGGTTCACATATTCTCCTCGCACGTTCAGCCAGCGTCTTTATGACTCCGTATTTTTGTCGCGGGTGGTGGTTGGACGACTTCTGTAGATAGCGGTCTGTATGGGTCGGCTTGCGGTACACTGTGTGTCCCAACTTTAAGTCGGCTGTCTTCATAACCAGAACATCTAAGAAAGCGAGCTGTTGTTCACTTTCTACCTCCATAGTGAACTGAATATTCGGGCTCATGCTGTTCAGATGCTGTAGGAACGGCTGTAATTGTTCCTCTCCATGGCTCCAGATTACAAAAGTGTCATCCACGTAGCGAAGCCACACCTTAGGTTTAAGTGGTGCGGTCTCAGTGCCGTTATTTCGAACTTTTCCCTGAAGAAGTTCGCGATCACCGGGCTCAGAGGACTGCCCATGGCGACACCGTCGATTTGTTCATAGTAACTGTCATTCCACAGGAAATAACTTGTGGTGAGGCAATGGCTGAACAAGTTCTTGATGTCCTCGGGAAAAATCTGAGCGATGTGGTCCAGGGCCTCCTTTACTGGTACCTTAGTGAAGAGCGAGACCACGTCGAAGCTGACAAGCAGGTCTCCGGCTTCCAACACCGCTATCTACAGAAGTCGTCCAACCACCACCCGCGACAAAAATACGGAGTCATAAAGACGCTGGCTGAACGTGCGAGGAGAATATGTGAACCACAGCACTTGAACGAAGAGCTCAACCACCTCGACATGGCCCTGCGCGCCAACGGGTTCAGCCACAAAGACGTACAGCGTGCACTCCATCCCAGGCGTCCAACTAACAGGGAAAATGAAGAGCGGCCGGCAGCTAAAGCCTTTCTGCCGTACATCAGTAGAGTAACTGATAGAATAGGGAGGCTACTGGAGTCCCATGGAGTCAAAACCATATATGGGCCTACGAAGAAGATCAAGGAAATGCTGAGATCGGCTAAAGACAAGCGCCATCCTCTCTCCACTGCTGGTGTCTACAAGATCCCGTGCAGCTGCGGTCAAGTATATATTGGAACTACGAAACGCAGCATCGCCACCCGATTGAAGGAGCATAACCGACACTGCCGGCTGGGACAAACGGAAAAGTCGTCAGTCGCCGAACACGCACTGCAAGCAGGCCACGATATACAGTACAGCAACACCGAAGTACTGTCCACTACAGTGTCCTACCACGCCCGGCTACAAAGGGAAGCCATTGAAATCCTGAAGCATACCAACAGCTTCAACCGTAAGGAGGAATCTGAACGGGTCAACAAAGCCTGGTTTCCACTGCTGAATACACTGAAAACTAGAGGACACGGTGGCCGCGACGAACCAGTATATGCAACGGGAGATCAGTTGCCAGTCTCCGCTAGGACAGGTCGGCTAACGCCGGGCTCCAATACGCTTCAACCATTGGCCGGTCAACAGCCAATCAGCGAATGCCCCCCCACCACGGCGTACCAATAGCGAGCAGCGTTCCGCAGCATGCACCTATATATAATGGGGTGAAACGATCTGCCACTCCATTCCACTGAGTGCTTCGCTGCTGTCGAAGTCAGAGGAACCCTGGAAAATGCCGGACGCAGTTTTCGGCGAAACGTCGGGACCGTCACAAGCCCCTGGAACACGGCCCTTAAGCCCGGAATACATCGATGAACTTTATGGTGTCCCATGTTTGGACGGGCTGCTTAAGTTGATATAATGCTCTAACATTTAGTTTCATAGAGTCTAACAGGTCTCTTAAAGAAGTGACGTCATTAGGTTTGACGACTGGCAGGTAAAACAGACAGCGGATATGGCGAGCCACACACAAACGTAAATTGCCATATCTCTCCTTAAGGAGATTAAAGGCGATGTGGTAGTTATCTGCGCTTAAAGGCAGTGACTGAACCAATGCCAAGGCCTCGCCTTCCAAAGACGTACGTAAGAAGTAGAATTTATGAATGTCGGTAATTTCCTTATTGTCATGAACGAGTTAGCAGTAAAGTTCATAAAAAGAATACCATTCACCTTCCTGGCCTGAGAAGTGATGTAGGCTTATCTTGGGAAGTAAAGGTTTCGGTTTGTTCTTGTTATCTGAAGCGGGTGCGAACTGGGCCGGATTGATGACCCTAGTGTCCGGTTCTGAGATACTGCGGATCAGTTGGTGGGCCTTGGCAATCCCATCAAAGTACAAGGGTTCGACCTCGTCCTGATCCGATTGAAGTTCTGGGCAAGCGGATTCAATCTCGGTTTGAGTTTGATCGTAATAATCATAGGACCGTTCGTACAACTTAAGGCGTTGTGTCAAGATGTCTAAATCACACTCGGCGGGATTTAATTTGTTGATGAAATTTCTGAATCTGGTGAGTTGCCCTTTATAGGAAGAACGTCTGGCAATGAGAGTTTCATCCTTTTCAGTAGGAGCCATGTCAAAGAAAATAGATTGAAATGTAACTCACGAAACTGTTGAACCTTGGAGATGCTGTCAGGCTGGCAGCAGCGAATAAGTAGAAAGAACGGGACACACCAAAGGAGACAGGAGCGGCCTCTTTCCCCTTCACAGGCTTTGCACGATGTGGTTATAGCTGAAAGATTCAAAGCAGATATTAATAAATTGCAAGGTATGGTCAAATAACCTCTGCAAAGGAACAACAAATGGACTCTCCCGGGTTTCTGGGATCAAATTTTGGGCAGATTATTGGCTGAGGAATAACCTACCCACCAAGGGAAGATGATTAAGAAAAAGGAAGCGGGTTTCGGACTGGAGAAAAAGGATAAAGAAATAGGATGAGAGTTCCACAAAAGTTATAAATTTAACCTTTAATGCACTTAGAGGCGGTTGCAACTGCAAATCCGCTCTCTGATACCTAAAGTGGGTACGAGCTTGGTCGAAGCTGACGGGAACCGCAGCTAAGACTTGGGCAGTTTGCCAGAGAAAGGCTTTAGTGTATTTCCTCCCAAGCATGCATAAGACTACTATGGGGAAGGGTGATAGTCTGGCAAGACAAATAGTAGCAGATTTGTTCTCTATTAACGATGGCATGAACTTGGGAAGAGTCAGGGAAGACAGGATCTTGCCTAACTGTAGTATTTGGGAAATGATAAATCCAAAAACAAATATTTAATTTATTTAACAAGGCAAAAGAGTCTAATAAATTTGACAAATATATAGTTTAAATTTTTAGTAACAATTTGGGGTCGCAGACCACCTAACATTTAAAGTTTGCTCCAGGCAATTAATAATTCTTTAGGTTTCAAACCTTATATATGTGCTAAAATCTTTGTAAGATTTAAAAAAGACAAATGAAGTGATTAAAGTTTAAACATTAAATTAAGTACAAGGATTGTACTTTAAGAAATTTCCAGGTAACTATTTTAAAAAAAAGTTACAACTTCGAAAATAACAAAAAAGAAAGCGGGTAGAATGAAGGAGAAGTTCCTATAACTTCTTATATTTATACAGAATTACTGTTGGTTGATATACAAATAAGGGCAGGTCACTTACTGTGAAACCTGAAGCGAAAATCAGAAGGAAGGTTCTCGACCTCCTATGTTTAAGTAGGAATCACGAGCCAAATGGGGCAGTTTCCATTTCGTGAGACCTAGAAATAACTTACTCAAGAGTTGAAAGAATTGTTTTTCCTGATTATAAGGTAGAAACAATTTAAGTTTGAACCGTGTATAAAACACCGAATTATACAGAAATTAATTAATGATAAACAAACAAGATGGAAGGGCACTTCGTTAGAGTGACACCTTATTGGAAATGATCCAGATTTATAATTTTATTAATATGGTTTGTTAGTAGAAGGTTTAGGAAAGATCGATTGGGATTGAGGATAAATGTTCATGGCCTTATTTAATGTAAACGGACGATCGCGACGCGGAAGAAATACTGAAAGCACTGTTTCTCACTATAGTTTGTTGAATAGATGAAAAGTTCACTGTAGTAACACGAAAGTTTATGGGAAAGAAAGTTATTGCAATGATGAAAATAACTGGTTCCACTAGGTAGGCGAGAGTCTATTTCTTGAGAAGTTTGTGAATTACAATTAAATGCGCCATAGAACATTCCAGCGGTGGAAGAAAATTCGCTATTGCAGTAATTTATAATGAAGATTCCTCATTTTAAATAATATTCCCACAAGTGAGTGAAAAATACATGACGGCAAGACTTGTAGATAAAGTACAGGATCTGGAAGGTTCCAGAACAGTCCTAATAGAAGAATGGGGCCAAAGTTAATCCAGCGGAGGAACTAGCTTGGTGATTTATAGACAGCGGGTATTAGATAATATCCCACGTGGTGAGAAGATTTCTCATTTAATTAGCTTAAGAAAAGCTACATTCTATTAAGGTTGGCTTAGACAGACAAAAGCTCAACATGGAAAATCCCGCGAAGAATGATTTTTGCCCCAAATAAGTAATCTCACGCTGTCTATAAAATATCGTTAAAAGCATGTAGAAGTTAAAACCGATGAAGATGAATTTAAAACCTTAAAGCTGTACTTATCTTGGTTGCATGTCGAAGGTGAAGTTTCCTTTGACGGATACCTAATGTGCCAACATGGCGTAGAGAGTAGAGAGTGCCTCTCGGTTTGAGGAGACTGGCTCTAGTTGAGCCTTAACTGACCGAGTCAACTGCCGACTTACAAGTGAGACCTGCTCAGCAAAGCGCGGAGGGTCCAAGGAAGGGAAAGAGTGGGGGTAGGAGACAAGAGGTATATATATCAGCATAACCAACATAAGAAATGAAATTCTCTTGAGGAGATGGTCTTCAAAGAGTTGATAACAGGCGATACTAGCACAGCATGGTGAGTGAAAAAGTAAACGAAGTTCTCTTGCTCATGGAGAAGATAGCTGGCGATGGTAGCAATATCTGGTGGCCAGATGGATAAGTAAATCCTCTTGCACCAGAAAGAATTGAGGAGCTTCAGAGATTCGCTGCTAGATGACGCTAGGTGGGTCATGGAAGATATATATCTAGAACAGACTCACAAAAGATATAAGCGACATGACCATCAAAGAGAAAATAGAAGATCACTGTTGGTGTTTGATAAAGAGGAAGGAATGAACAAGCAAAGAGCATTAAACATTATATTCTCTCGTACCGTGTATTCCAAGAATACACCAGGAGGATGACGATAGTGATGATGTAATTATGATTATTTAAATGTAGAGACATTTGAACAGATTTAAAAATACTTGTAATAATATATAACATAATATTTGTGTATTATCTTTGTGGTTTATATTAATTATATATAATACAAATTAGTGAAAACGTAAAGACCTTCCTTCTTAAAGAGGTAGGTAGTTCTTTTTCCACCAAGCTGATGTAAGTTGAAGATGCTGTTTGTCTGTATAGGGTGAGTACATACCTAAAAATGTTCTTTCTTGAGTGTGTAGGTTTTTCAGTCAGCTAAAAAATTATAAAAAATAATATAATAGGGTCTACGTATATCGAAAAATTATTAATAATAATTTGTTTTTGCGATAAATTAAAAAAACAAACTTACCATGTCGTTATTAGAATATATATTTGTTTGGAATCCATGAGTTGCGACTTAAGTCGAAACCTAGCCTTGATACATGTGCTTGATTTCCTTTTCTACGTAGTACTTTCTAAATTAAGTAAATATTAGGATGTTTTGTTTTCTGTAGTTCTTCCTCGTAAAACGCTCCAAATATTGGTAAATTTTTGTCTACTTGTAAAATATATGTTCGAGGATTAGTATGTTGTACTTTATAAATATTAAATAATTCCGTACTCCAATTAGGCATATATCATTTTATAAATTGTTTTTTGATTTTACTTATTCGAACAATATCACCAATTTTATACATTGTTTTTTTTTTTTTACTTTCATTATATTTTGTTGGTAAGCAGGGTTGATTGTTATCTTTTACATCAATAGGTTCCATGTGAATGCTGCAATGTATTTTGTGACTATACTTTACTAATAACTTTGGCAAAATATTAATCCAACTGTAAGATCCTTTTATGGTAAATTATTTCCACACCCATTCTTTTAGCGTGAGTTTAAATCGTCCTACAGCGCTAGCTTTAATGCTGCTGCCAGTTGAATAATTCTTTAGATTTCGTTTCTGAGACCATGTTTTGAATTCACGGTTATAAAATTCTGCCCCTCTATCTGTGTGCAAATAATTTGGTAATCTCTTACTTTTACAATAAACAAAATTCAAACTTTTTACAATCTAACTTCCTTTTTTGGTTTTTAGAGGAATTGTCCATGCATATTTCGAGTAAACATCGAAAATGGTTGATACATATTTAAATCCATTATTTCATTTTGCAAGTTTTGACATGCCCACAAGATTGGCTTCATGAAGGTCTTCAATTCTTTTGCTAATAATATGTCTTGAATGTTATTATCGAAGTGTTGCATGAAGTTCTTTTCCTAATTTTTGCCTAATTTCGTTAATTGTACATGGTTTAAGTTATTAGTTATTTTCTAAACAAAGATTTTTAACATACTGTGCATTGTTTTACAAATGACTCAATTTTTATTTAATATATCTTGCATTTCTTAGTTCTTCTTCGATTGCGAAGATTTCGCTGTCAAGTCTTGTGTGACCTACAGCTTTTGATGCAATTAATTTTTGAATTCTTGATACCAATTTCTTTGGTACATTCCAATGCACAAATAAGATATTATTTCCCCATTCTAATTTCCAAATGGCTGGAGGTTTGATGTGTTTCTATTGCCCGTATCCAATATGCAACGTATTTGGTTCTTCATCATTCTCATTATCTTGTTTCATAACTGTATCTATGTCTTCGTCAAGAAGGGGTTTAATTATTGTTTTGTACTTGTGAGATTTAGTTCCTCTTAAAGCTCCATTGTTTGCATAATTTCTTTTTTGCAAGTTTGAAATTCTTAATAATTTTAAATATGAAATTTAATCTCCTTTATCTATTGGACTGTTATCTGGCATTTTTCTTTGAAGTAATTCAAATAGACCTTCTGTTATAGGGTATTTTTCCCTGCTACTTTTGACCATTTTTTTATGAAACAAAATTCGTTCTCGTCCCAAGTATTGTTTATCATTTTTTATTGTCATACTGAATGTTGTACCCAAATTTTGTTTAATAAATGGGTCAAAGTAGCGTCTATGAAGTGTAATTATTTTGATGCTATCTCCATCTTCTTAGCCTGAAGTGATAGTTGTTTCTGAATCATCATATTTGCTTTCTTTTGTATTATTATTTTTAGTTGACGTTGCATTAGCAATAGCTACAAGTTGATTTAATGAATCAGTTACTGGTTTAAAGTTATTTTCTATGTCTAATTCTGTATGTCTAACATCATGTTTACGTGAAGATATTTGTCTTTAACATCCTTTTTTAAGCGAGAAAGTGTATCCTTTACTCGACTTTCAGCTTTAATCTTCAAGGTCTTCTCCATATGTTGCAGTAAGTACATCTGGTATCATGTTAAACGTTGTCATAGTTAAGTTGTTAACTTTCAACACGAATGAGCATCTAGTTTTTTCAACTAAAATTTACAACTGAATATAAACATCAAATCCATCGCGATATTGACCATTTTGTAAATCGCTTTCTTTATCGATAACCAAAACGCCAAACTTGAGTTATGCCATCAATAAGAACAAATATTAAATAACTGATCATAGCTCATACCTGTATTTACATGATCGTTATATACATAATGCAAGTTTGTTCCGTGTTGTTTAAAAATAATTTAAAAAATAGCGTTATCTCTAATTAGGTGTTTAGGTATACAAGAACATATTTGACAAAGATAAAATACGTTGTTCACATTTGCGAAAGGCTACAAAGCCTGTAATTAGAAATTTAAAATTTCTAATCTTACGAGAGAAAATTCTAGAACTCGGTGTCATTTGTTTCTTTTCTTAATCTAAAAATTAACACATGCTTGTAATATTTTCGTAATTTATATATTCTCCCTTTTCTAAAGTACATATTATATTTGTTACTTACATGTCTTTTTTCATACATGCTCGATTGTAAGACACTTTCTTTAAGTAATGTTCTAGTAATATTGTTCATAACGCAAGATCAAAACCATACTGGCAACCATTGCTTCATCCTCAATTGTCGACTTCTCCTGCTTGGCCCATCACAGCGCTTTCTTCATGGAAACGCCGAGAACACTTCTCAGCAGCTATATAAACGGCTGAGTTCGTCGACTACTCTGTGAATACCTGAATTCATGAATATGTGAATTGGTTCATCATTGGCAATGCGCCGCACTGGTGACACATCTCGTCCAGGACTTCAAATGACAACAACTCATTTCTTTCATCTACGACGCATTTTGTCGTATAGTGAATACTTCGAATACCAGTTTGAGCACCAGTTTTGTGAATACAAGAATTTCATCAACCATGTCGGACCTCGACTAAGCACTTCAGTTTTCTTCAAGTCTTGTTTCATCATGAAGCATCGCTACACTTTCGTCATGTCTTATAGAAAAGACTTCACATAACCTTACTTGGTTAAACTCGTCGCTATCTCAACGACATGTTTTGTTAAACAAAACTACCATCATGTTTGCTTGGCAAACATTCACATACAAAGTTCAACTCTGGCAGTTGTAAAAATTCGTCATGCATCTACTGCAATGATTCTACTTTATCTCAACTAAATAGGTCTGGCACCTATTAATTAAATCTTTTGCTACAAGTCTCCGTCACTGGAACTTAGCAGTTTTAAATATGTTCATTTTCAACTAAGTGAAGCGTGCTTCCTGCAAGTGTTTAACCAGTGCAAGTGCTTTTTAGTGTGCTACAATTTTTACTGCGCATTTCATATTTCACTACTCAATCTTCTGATGATGTATCCAGCGTGTTACTAATTATGGATATACAGCGTCTCACTAATTTGGAAGTTCCAGCCATGATATATTTAACCTGCAAATTCTACAACCAGGATAAGTAACATTTATTGTTCTATTTCAGACTCTTTAAAACTAACTTACAATATTTTTCTTCTGGGCTCTTATAATAGGCCGATCAAATTTGATTATGAGCATTTTTGCTCAAGTAACTCTGTAAAAAGCTTTTCTTCAAGCATTGATCTTGCCTTTCAATACCATTGATGGTAATTAATACAAATAGTGATTACATGTATTTATTTGCCTTAGACTTGCTTCACTTGTTTTATGAACTTTCGATTGGGATTGACATAGATGCTCGCTTTTGCTATTTTTGGTTTAGGAATGACATAACGGCTTGCTTTTGCCATTTGTTGATCAGCATTTAATGCTTACTTTTCTCTCTTTCTTCTTTTTTCTTCTGCGTCAGGATTAGGCCTCTGATCGCAATAACCCGTTAGGTTATATTTCCTTTTCTATGCATTACAAATTAATGCTTGTTTTTCTAATGCACTTTTCTTACACAAAGGCCTTTCACTTATCTTTAAGATTCAAATCTTTCTTCTCTTTCAAACTGCTTGGGTTAGGGCCCCAAGTGTCTGAAAGCAGGGAATTTCTACTTCCAAACTTTCTCTCTGAAAGTTTCCTGCATTTTCAGTTAATTGGGCAATGCTCCCAAGAATTTGCAGTTTCCTTAATATCTTGGGCTAATCCCCAAAGAACTACTGGTGATAGAGCCATTAAAAGTGTGCGGTTGTGTAAATCTCAATCGAGTTCTCTTCCATTCTCTACAGAATAGTAGTAATACTTAAATTATCATGACCTGTTATATGTTGTTGCTATTTGATAGATATTTATTATATTGTTATGATGATGCATTTAATTAACCAATAAATGTCAATCTGTTTAAGCGACATGTTCTCTTTTTCTTGTTCTATTCACTTTAAATGTGTTTCCACCTTTTCATTATAACGCTCAACTAAGTTTCAACTCTGACCATCAGTTTGAGTTCACTCAGAAGAGGGAAGTCGTTAATTGACTGATCCTATACCATATGTGAACATCATGATAAGGATCTCTACTGTAAACATCTTTCATATTTGTTGTTTATTGCTAGCTTCATCATCGAAAATAAATATTGAGTTTTTTCTAGCTTTTTCTGGAGCCATAGCTTCATTGTCAGAAAAAAAACTTTTTATTTCTTTTATAGAGTCCAAAACTTTTTAAATTCCTAGGCGAAACCCCACACAAGACACGGCACAAACCTAGAAGTATTGCTTAGTTTTAATTCACTGGCCGTGAAAGCCAATAAACCATCTTTTCGGAAGCCTTCATAGGGAGGTTGAGGCTGCTTGGGCTTTTAGTTCTCGCAGTCAAGAGGTGCAGTTGCACCTTATATAAAGGGAGGTGGCGCGCAGTTGGCTACTCCAGTGGGGGTCCGGGCGGGGACACCAAGAGCCCGCCGATGAGCCAGCTTGGTGTCCTAGGCGAAACCCCACACAAGACACGGCACAAACCTAGAAGAATTGCTGAGTTTTAATTCACTGGCCGTGAAGGCCAATATACCATATTTTTTGGAAGCCTTCATAGGGAGGTTGGGGCTGCTTGGGCTTTTAGTTCTCGCAGTCAAGAGGTGCAGTTGCACCTTATATAAAGGGAGGTGGCGCGCAGTTCGCTACTCTAGTGGGGGTCCGGGCGGGGACACCAAGAGCCCGCCGATGAGCCAGCTTAGTGTCCTAGGTGAAACCCCACACAAGACACGACAAAAACCTAGAAGAATTGCTGAGTTTTAATTCACTGGCCGGGAAAGCCAATATACCATCTTTTTGGAAGCCTTCATAGGGAGGTTGAGGCTGCTTGGGCTTTTAGTTCTCGCAGTCAAGAGGTGCAGTTGCACCTTATATAAAGGGAGGTGGCGCGCAGTTGGCTACTCCAGTGGGGGTCCGGGCGGGGACACCAAGAGCCCGCCGATGAGCCAGCTTGGTGTCCTAGGCGAAACCCCACACAAGACACGGCACAAACCTAGAAGAATTGCTGAGTTTTAATTCACTGGCCGTGAAAGCCAATATACCATCTTTTTGGAAGCCTTCATAGGGAGGTTGAGGCTGCTTGGGCTTTTAGTTCTCGCAGTCAAGGGGTGCAGTTGCACCTTATATAAAGGGAGGTGGCGCGCAGTTCGCTACTCCAGTGGGGGTCCGGGCGGGGACACCAAGAGCCCGCCGATGAGCCAGCTTGGTGTCCTAGGCGAAACCCCACACAAGACACGGCACAAACCTAGAAGAATTGCTGAGTTTTAATTCACTGGCCGTGAAGGCCAATATACCATATTTTTTGGAAGCCTTCATAGGGAGGTTGAGGCTGCTTGGGCTTTTAGTTCTCGCATTCAAGATGAGCAGTTGCACCTTACATAAAGGGAGGTGGCGCGCAGTTCGCTACTCCAGTGGGGGTCCGGGCGGGGACACCAAGAGCCCGCCGATGAGCCAGCTAGGTGTCCTAGGCGAAACCCCACACAAGACACGGCTCACACCTAGAAGAATTGTTGTTGTTGTTGTTGTTTGAGTCTTCAGTGTTTTGACTGGTTTGATGCAGCGCTCCATGCCTCCCTGTCCTGAGCTAATCGTTTCATCTCTACATAGCTACCACACCCTACATCCGAGGCAATCTGTTTAACATATTCTAACAGTTCGCTACTCCAGTGGGGGTCCGGGCGGAGACACCAAGAGCCCGCCGATAAGCCAGCTTGGTGTCCTAGGCGAAACCCCACACAAGACACGGCACAAACCTAGAAGAATTGCTGAGTTTCAATATATTTACTTTGTGCAAGTGATTTAGAATAAATATAAATGTTTTCAAAGCGGAGTCCATTCTTGTGACATAATACATTTGTCATTAGGTTTGTTTTGCCACAGTTAGATGGACCGCATATGATAAATCGAACAGTGTTCGGTAGGAAAACACTATGCTTTTTGTTTTTAATACCTTAACTTTTTTCCATCGTTAAAAGAAATTACTGATAAAGTGTTTGATTACTTAACATACATTATCATGTCTACGTTTACGTCTGATAATGCACACTGCACATAATGAACACATCAGCATAATGTGCTTCCACACGTATCATACCTATTATTATACGGAATAACATTAGGATTTCCAGGATTTAAATCATTGTTTTCAACATAAATCCCCCTTAAATATAGACAATATGGTGCCCATTTTTAGCCTATTTTCATTTATGAAAAAAAAAATAGGCTTATGAGATCACCTTTTGTCCGTGTGTCTGTGTGTGTGTGCGTATGTGTGTGATTCGTGTGTGTGCCCCACTAATGAAATCTAAACGGCTAGAGCGATTCCAATGAAACTCGGTAGGTTCGTAGCACTATTCCGGATGACCCCGACCGTGCCCTTCAAATTTTGTTACGTCACACCAATCCAACATGGCGGCTGTGCTTAATATTTCACCTCCATTCAATACCTCCGAAACTATTATCGATATCACCCTGGAATTTTGCACGGTGATAAAGGGAACTACTAGAAGTTCACCTATGTGACTTTTAAAAACCTGGTAACTACAAAACCAACATGGTGGTGAAGCGAATTTAAGACTTTTAAATAAACGTTTCTCGTGATTAAACCAACCAAGCGCAATGAAACTAGGTACAGAATATGGGTATACACATTGTAATGCACCGACATCAACTTCGTTCAATTGTTAACATAACCTCAACATGGTTGCTGTGCGAAATATTTCACCGGCATTCTATATCTCTGAAACTATTACCGGTATCACCCTGAAATTTTGTACGGAGATAGAGGGCACTACTGGAAGTTCATCAATGAGACTTTCAAAAACCGGTTAACTACAAAACGAACATGGCGGCCAAGCGAATTTACAACTTTTAAATAGACGTTTCTCGCGATTAAACCAACAAAACGCAATGAAACTTGATACAGAATATGTTTATACACATTGTAATGCACCGACATCTAACTTCGTTCAATTGTTAACATAACTTCAAGATGGTTGCTGTGTGAAATATTTCACCGGCATTATATATCTCTGAAACTATTATCGGTATCACCCTGAAATTTTGTACGGAGATAGAGGGCACTACTGGAAGTTCATCTATGAGAATTTCAGAAACCGGTTAACTACAAAACGAACATGGCGGCCAAGCGAAGTTGAAAGTTTTAAATAGACTTTTCTCACGATTTAATGATCCAAACGCAATGAAACTTGGTGGAGGAAATGTTTAAACACATTGTAATGCACTGGTATCTAATTTAGTACATTTCTTTACATTACCACAAGATGGCGGCTGTGCGAATTTTATAATTAAGTTCTTATTTCGTGTGTCGTAATAATGCGATCGAAGTGAAAGTTTGAATAATGAACCTAAGCAAAAATTTTCCTTTAATGTTAAATGACTCTATGGCCTATGCATATAACAATCCAACATGACGACCTTCCGAAATATTTAGACGGTTCTCAATATCTACGAATCTATTACAGAAGCAAACTAAATTTTGTAATGTTCATAGGGGCTATGAACATAAGTTCACCTATAGGACTTTCAATAACCTGGTGATCACAAATCTAACATGGTGGCAACGCGAAGTATAAATATTCACATGGACGTTTCTCGTAATTTAACCATCCGAGTGCAGTGACACTTGGTACAGTAAATCCTCACACAAATGATAATCCACTGGCGTCTAATTTATTTCAATTGTTTCCATAACCACAAGATGGCAGCTGTGCGAAATTTTAAAATCTATTTTTTTTACTTCTTGTGTCCTAATCATGCGATTGAAGTTTGAATACTACACGTACCGTAAACAATAATCTTCATGTAACAGTACATAATGCTAAGACCTACATATATAAAAATCCAACATGGCGACCATCCGCAATATTTAGTCGGTTTTCAATATCTACGAATCTATTACAGCAATTAAACTGGCATTTTGTATGTTGATAGTGGCAATTAACATTAGTAGGATATATGAAAATAGGCTTTAGTTTTTCACGGAACTACTTGTTTATGATCATTTTAAGGATAATGGTTTTCGTTCCAATTTTTAATTTCAATCTTAGAAAATATACATTTAACGTTATCACCATGTCCAGTATAATAAAATCCTGCTGATGCTAAACATAAATCATTTGGAAATTCAGCAGGCCAATTTTGAAAAGTTCTAAGTCGTTCATATTCTGATTTTAATCCTATGTTTGGAGAAATGCAATGTATGTAAGGACAAGAAAGAGCGCATTACTTATGACAATCAAATGGATCATCTCCTTTTACCCAATAACTGAGTTCATGATTACAAAAGTACACCTTGCTACATCCTTACATCCAAAATAATAAAATCAAGTTGCTGCTAACCAACCAGTGTTTGTAAGACTGATTCAAGACCCGTTCTTAAATGTTTTTAGCCAATCTCTTTCAGATTTAAAATTTAATTCTTTTTGACTGAATATCATTAGCATTAACTGTATTTTGTAATACTTTACACAACATAATACTTCATGCTGCTCTTTACTTTACAACATGTACACCACTGTAAACTGATATAAAATAACAAAACACACTAACTGATATGCATGATTGCGTGTATCAGGTTGGCTGAGCGGTCTAAGGCGTTAGACTTAAGATCTAATTTTCATAAATTGAAAGCGAGGGTTCAAATCCCTCACCTGATAATATTATATATATATTTATCTACATTTGGAGTGAGGCGGTATTTGAACTACAAGAATAAACAACAACCTTTCATATGTTTGAAGTGGTGCTAAGACCATTTATCTTTACTAATTTAGAATTACAATTAACCCATTTTTATTAAAAAACATTTTTTTCTTTTTTCCTTTGTATGAGTGTTGAGATGATCTCAAATTAGTTGTCGAGATGTTTAT
The DNA here is from genome assembly GCA_946902985.2 of Meconema thalassinum. Classification (NCBI taxonomy): domain Eukaryota; kingdom Metazoa; phylum Arthropoda; class Insecta; order Orthoptera; family Tettigoniidae; genus Meconema; species Meconema thalassinum. The sequence goes on along the minus strand of OX336388.2, from coordinate 757,729,710 downwards.
TTCCTGTAAAAAAAATACAATGTGTTAACAGTAACAAAAAATTAAACCTGGTATAGGTGAAAAGTTGATTTAATTTAAAAAAGTACCTTTATTGGGCAGTATTCACTTTTGCATCGAAGATGAAACATGTGAACTATTCTTTTTAGATGTTCTGGTAGATGCTCCCACTCCGAACGAATTGGATGTGGTTCATATATAGTCAGTATGTTTAGAGGAAAGTGTTTCCTATCAAATTTACTAAAACCTTGAAGTCCGTTGTTTCGAAACTTGTTTATTATCGAACAAACAATTTTCATAATGCCATCTGAATAATTTAACCGATGTTGTACAGCATTAACATTAAATTTAGACCAACAATTGCTTCCTATTGCTAGTGATGGTAAATGTTTTGGACAATCTGTAGATAAACGACTGCTATGCATCAACATTAAAACCATCATTCCTTCAATTGTTTTACGATCATGAACAATAGCACAATAAAGAGTTGTATCTTCAGGTATATTCTCACTTGTCTAAATTTCAATTCGCACATCAACAGTAGATCTCTTCACTGATTCCACTTGCTCGAGACAATTAATTACAATAATTGGACAATGTGCCTTAAATTCATCTCGTGAAACTAGTCTCCGAACGAAAATCATTGATCTAATAATATACATTATGTAATTTAACGAATATGTCATACAATTCACTGTATTTTTTTTTAGCAATTTCAGATGTTGGCATTTCATATGGATAAAAAATTCAATTTAAAAATACTCTTACAGATTTAATGCTACATTGGTCAAAAAGGCAGAGCATTTATTTAGTACGTTTCTCCTCGTTTGAAAACTTAATAAAAATTGTCTTGGTTTTTCAATTTCTTTCTAGAATCCCCCGTTAAACCTAGCAGGTTGCTTAATGGAAGTATTACATGAAAATGTTTTGTGGTATTATCAACAATATTTGAATTACATGCAGTTGTTGTTAAAGAGGGAAAGTAACCAGCATTTTTTAAAGCTGGATATTGTTTCAACTCTCTCGTGAGCTTCCTGAAAGGGCTGACTCGCTTGGCGAGTATTGGGGTGACGTGTTAGGAAGTCGAGAGGGTGAGACGGGGTGAGTGTAATCGAAAATAATGGGAAGACAGCTTGGCCGTGTCAGTTGTGGAAGTGCAGACGAGCGACCTTGCCGTATGCGGATAAATGCCGATTGCGCAGAGTGCGTGCGGGAAGGGAGAAGGGGAATGGGAATGCTTACGTTAGGATAAATAACAGCTGGCAAGTAGACAATTAGGATGAAGTGCAGGAGAGTATTCCTATGTCTTCAGTGTTCACCCAATGCAACTCGAATATAGAATGAATTTACAAATTGTGAGGGTTTGGTGTGTGAAGGATTTGAGGATTATCTTAAAAGTACAGCTTACCGCTTCTGGCGTAGACGGAGTGTAGAATTGAGGTGTCGATGTAGAGCTTGGTGGCTACCGGCAGCGATTATAGAGCAACTGTCCCCGATGTTCCTCCGGTCCGTATGTTTATTCATTTGCTCCGTTTGTTGTGTGTGTCACCGCTATTCATGTTGAAGTAAACTTGCCTGGATTCCTTGTTGACTGTTCTACATCGCGTGTTTATGGTGGTTGCTTCATATTGCCTCACGTGTTCAACCATTCCTTCCGCCTTGTGTGCTGGACTTCTGTGTAGTTTATGAGGTATAAGGGGTTTCTAGAGACGTTACAGCCTTTATAAGTGCTGGGGATGTAACAACCCCCCATCTCCCCTAATACCTGTCCTGAGGTATTGGCAGAGGCGTGTGGGCTTAGTCTTGGTTGTGATGTTCTTATTATCCTTCTTCTTGTGTTGTCCTCCTGTCCTTTTCCTTTCTTCTGTTTTGACATCCTTCTGGGTTATGGTGTACGGCGTGTTTATTGTTTGTCTGGCTAAGTTGTACTTTTCAGCGTAGGGCTAGGGTAGGTACATAATTTTAACATGATATTTTGATGATTGTAAGATATGATAGTGTGTACTGAGCCCGCTGAGCTCATTCTCCGTGATATTTTTCCTTGCAACACATTTGCTAATGTTATGCATCATCTTTGAACGCACCCGAAGACCAGCGCATGGCTGGAGATGATTATGGATGTACTTTTGACTTTGAAGAAATCCACGTTTTTTTATCTGAGTCCTTATTAACATGTCTCCATTTTTCACAAGGCTGAGATCATCTCATTTTGTAATTCAGCATATTCTGAACATTCTGGTGAATGTGATTTTATATTATGGGAATGTATTTTACATCGCAGATACGCGAAACGGGAGGAGTTAGTCGCTAAACGACTAATGTATTCACTAGATCCAGCCGGCAGGAGCGCCGCACTACGCACTCGAGTTTGGTTTATCGTCTACACTGGACGTGTGAAATTGTCCGTCTTGTTAGACGAGGAAATAGTCCGCCTGGAAGGCGAGGAAATTATCAAAGTTCATCGTTGTGTTTTTATGCACCAAGTAGTGTTCCATCGAGTGATAATTAACGCCTGTGTGTGCGTGAATAACGTTCTTATTACATTTGTGAAAATTTGTGAAAATTTCGACGCCGTGGAACACCACATGTCAACCACGAGGCCGTCAGAATTCTATGTCCACGAGGGACACAAAATATTCTAAAGTTAGTGAACAAATAACAGTTCCTGTGGTTAACTTGAACGCCATAAACAGTGAAAACATTGCAGCCGCTATTGTGAGCATTTTTAACCGTGGATTGCTAGGATGCCACGTGATTCAGTGTAACAGTAAAATCTGTGTGAACACGCCAAGTAGGCGAGATAATAGAAGCTGTGAAAGCAGACAGTGCAAGGGCAATTTGATAAAGTCTGCATTGCGTAATCTCAGTGAGTTATTACTGTTAATCATTTTAGCTTCAGTGAAAGCTGTGTTATAATTGTGATTTCTACGAGGGAAAATAACCACCAATCATGTATTATTCAACTGACCACGTGTATCAAGTGATTATTCATCTATCTACGATGGGGTTGATGGAGTGAGAACCCCATAATGTGAAGGAGCCGTTCTAAGGAAACTACAACATGACGGAAGACCCAGAGGTACCGCACGTGGAGGAGATGGACGTGTTGGGATATGAAGAATGACCACTACCACCATGGGAGAAAAGCAGACGACATCATTACGTCGACCACGAGGACTCATCAATACCCTGGTCATGGATAAGGCCTGGAATGGAGGTCTAGTTTGGACAACCCTTGTCCAGAAACCATAGGATGATTTTTACCCCTCAGTTCTTTGGAAAGAACGAGGTGACGATGCCTTAAGTCAGTGAGTCCGTTCCTTCTCTCTTTGTACTGTGCCCATTTACGATGGATTGGTTGGGCGTGATTTTGAAGCGAGCGTGCTGTGACGTAGGCGAGGCTGCTACAGGCTGTCGAGTCGCCATAATTTGAAAGAGCCGCGTGTCCCACGTGCAGCCAGGGAATATTGGAACGCAATATGTTTGCTAGGTTTTTGGTTAAGGAAGATGATTGTATCAGCATTTCAGAATTACATTTTGAGTAATTCTTCAGTTTATTCTTGATGTTTGATGGAATCTAATGACCTTCCAGAGTTTCCCATGATGAGGACCAATAGGATAGAAGACCTCGCATTACGTAATGCGATATCAGACATCGATATCTGCCATTGAGGCTGTATAAAAGCTGGCTCTTTTGGAGGTCAAGTTACAGTTACAGTCACCTGTCGACCTGTCTACGTGAAGCAGGTCGCCACGATATTCTAATGCGCCGTCATACTGCGCAACTGCTCCTAGAAGATAGGCAATCTCAGCAACGTTCTTATGTCCAAGGGACATTGTTTTATTTTGCACTAGTGGCGAAAAAGTTAAAGTGTTATCGAGTGCTCCGAAACTTATAATTATTATCATTATTGTGACAATTGAACATGTTGAATACTTCAAGAAAATTACAGGTATGTGAGTGTGACTTGTTTTACACAAGTGATTGACTATTGTACTGTGTGTCACTCCTACCAATTACACACCACTTATGAACTGGGATCGTGTCCAAGCTAGCCATATGACATTTGCAAAGTGCTAGTGTGCTACCCTAATCTTATATATAAAAGTGAAAGTCTGTATGTATGTGGGTATGTGGGTATGTGGATCTGTTCCGTATACAAATCTACACCGTTCCACCAATCTCAACCAAATTTTGCATACACATAGTTTAGGACCCAGAAGGAACCGCTGGCTATCTTATATATAAAAGTGAAAGTCTGTATGTATGTGGGTATGTGGGTATGTGGATCTGTTCCGTATACAAATCTACACCGTTCCACCAATCTCAACCAAATTTTGCATACACATAGTTTAGGACCCAGAAGGAACCGCTGGCTACATGAATTTTCGATAGTCTTTCTCATTCTTCTGATTTCGACCCTTTTGCACTCCAGCACATGCTAATCAAATCATAAAATATACTCATGAAGGAATGGCAAGGCGGATAGTTTCCATGGCAACATAGCTCAAGTCGAGACACGGCCGACTAGATGCCATTTGCGCTCTGCACTACCGGTATAGAAAATGAGGATCTTTACTTGAAATCACGTTAGTTACTCAACTGCTCACACAGCACTGTCAACCGAGTTTAGCATAACAAAGACTTGACACTATCTTCTACTATATATTTGTCAAATACCACTCACTCACTCATTCATTCATCACGAAATCTCAGAAACCATCAAACGGATTGGAATGAAATTTGGTATGCAGCTTCCCCAAGGGCCGCAAATGCCCACTAAGAGAGGATTTTTGGATAGTCTGGTTCTAAAGGGGTGTTAAGGGGGTAGACCTGCATTTCATTGAACAGCAATATCTCCCGATTGGTTTAATTGGGGGATGTGATACTCGGCACATAAACTCATCATTAAAAATAAGAAGACACGAGTCGGAGGGTTTTTCGATGTGGTGTATATTATGAGGTGAAAGGGGTGAAAAGTGGGGATTGAAAGATTCCTAACGGAGCGTGTATCTCTTAAACGACATAGGCGAGGAGTTTGAAACTCAGCGGGAAAAAATCAGCATAAAAATAAGTAAATATTTGTTTGACCGTTTTATCATAAATCCAATTTAAGGGGCCCATGGGGAGGGGTGAAATTCTGGAGGGGGGGGGGGAGAAACAGGAAAGAAAGTGTCCTAACTGATTGACTGACTGACTCACTCATCAAACTCAGGGGGAAAAACTGCTTTAAAGTAAGTAAATAGCTGTTCGACAGTTTTTTTTTTCATAAATCAAATTTAAGGGGTTCTTGGGGAGGGGTGAAATTCTGAAAAAAGAAAATTGAAAGAAAATGTCCTGACTCACTCACTCATCATCGCCCAGCCAAAATTATTGAAGTTAGAAACATGACACTTTGGGGATATGTTCATTGTATTTCAAAACAGTCTACTAAGGGAGGATTTTCGGATATTCAGGTTCTAAAGGGGTCTTAATGGGGTTAAACCTGCATATCATTGAATAACAATATCTCCCGATTGGTTTCATTGGGGGATGTGATACACGGCATATAAACTCATCATTAAAAAGTAAGACACATGTCTGAGGGTTTTTCGATGTGGTGTATATTATGAGGTGAAAGGGGTGAAAAGTAGGGATTGAAAGATTCCTAACGGAGCGTGTATGTCTTAAACGACATAGGCGAGGAGTTTGAAACTCCGGGGAAAAAAATCAGCATAAAAATAAGTAAATATGTGTTTGACCGTTTTTTCATAAATCCAATTTAAGAGGCCCATGGGGAGGGGTGAAATTCTGTGGGGGGGGGGGGGACAGGAAAGAAAATGTCCTAACTGATTGACTGACTGACTCACTCATCAAACTCAGGGGGAAAACTGCTTTAAAGTAAGTAAATAGCTGTTCGACAGTTTTTTATCAATCAAATTGAAGGGGTTCATCGGGAGGGGTGAAATTCTGAAGGAAAAAAATTAAAGAAAATGTCCTGACTCATTCACTCACTCCTCATCGCCCAGCCAAAAATATTGAAGTTGGAAACATGGCATTTTGGGGATATGTTCGTTGTATGTCAAAACCGTACACTAAGGGAGGATTTATGGATATTCAGGCTCTAAAGGGGTTTTAAGGGGGTTAAACCTGAATTTCATTGAATAACAATATCTCACGAGTGGTTTCATTTGTGGATGTGATACTCGGCATATAAACTAATCATTAAAAATAAGCAGACATGTTTCTAAGGGTTTTTCGATGTGATGTATTATTATGAGGTGAAAGGGGTGAAAAGTAGGGATTGAAGGATTCCTAACGGAGCGTGTAGGCCTATCTCTTAAACGACATAGGCGAGAAATTTGAAACGCAGCGAAATAACATCAGCTAAAAAGATAAGTAAATCGGTGTTCGACCGTTTTTTCATAAATTACTTTAAGGGGCCAATGGAGTGGGGTGAAATTCTGGGGGAAAAAGGAGAGAAAGTGTCCTAATTGACTAACTCGCTCACTCACCAAACTCAGGGGAAAGAGACAGCTTTAAAATAAGTTAATAGGTGTACAAGCGTTTTTTCATCAATCCAATTTAAGGGGCCTATGGGGAGGGGTGAAATTCTGGTAAAAATAATTGAAAGAAAATGTCCTGTCTGACTCACTCAATCATCACGCCCGGCGAAAACTATTAAAGTTGGAAAAATGAAATTTTGGGAATATGTTCGCTGTATGTCGAAAACGTCAACTAAGGAATGATTTTTGTTTATTCGGTTTTTAAAGAGATGTTAAGGGGGCAAACGTGCATTTCAATGAATAACGATATGTCATGAGTTGTTTCTTAGGGGATGTGATATTCGGTATATAAACTAATCATTAAAAATAATCAGACATATGTCTAAGGGTTTATCGATGTGGTGTATATTATGAGGTGATAGGGGTGAAAATTGGGGGTTGAGGGATTCTTGACGGAGCGTGTATCTCTTAAAGGACATAGGCGAGAAGTTTGAAATTCGGCGGAAAAAGAACAGCTTAAAATACAAGTAAATAGGTGTTCGACTGTTTTTTTTTCATAAATCCAATTTAAGGGGCCCTTGGAGAGAGGTGAAATTCTGGGGGAAAAATAACAGGAAAGAAAGTGTCCTAACTGATTGACTCACTTACTCACTCATCAAACTCAGGGGGAAAACAGCTTTAAATAAGTAAATAGGTGTTCGACCGTTTGTTTCATAAATCCAATTTAAGGGGTTCATGGGGAGGGGTGAAATTATCAAAAATAAATGAAATAAAATGTCCTGACTGACTCACTCACTCATCATAGCCCAGCCAAAATTATTAAAGTTAGAAACATGAAATTTTGGGGATATGTTCGTTGTATGTCGAAAACGTCCACTAAGGAAAGAGTTTTGAATATTCAGGTTCTAAATAGGTGTTAAGGGGGGTAAACGTGCATTTCATTGAATAACAATATCTCACGAGTGGTTTCATTTGGGGATGTGATACTTGGCATATATACTAATCATTAAAAATAAGCTGACACATGTCTAATGGTTTTTCGATGTAGTGTATATTATGAGGTGAAAGGGATGAAAAGTGGGGGTTAAAAGATTCCTAACGGACCCTGTATCTCTTAAACGACATAGGCGAGGAGTTTGAAACTCGGAGGAAATCAATCAGCTTAAAAATAAATAAATAAATAATTAAATAAATAAATAAATAAATAAATAAATAAATAAACAAATAAAATAAATATGTGTTCGGCCGTTTTTTCATAAATCCAATTTAAGGGGCCTATGGGGAGGGGTGAAATTCTGGAAGATAAACGTCCCCTAAGGAAGGATTTTTGGATGTTCACTCTCATCGGCCAACCCAAACGATTAAAGTTAGAAGAATGATATTTTGGGGATATGTTTGTTGTGTGTCGAAAACGCCTACCAAGGAGGGATTTTTGGATATTCAGGTTCTAAAGGGGTGTTAATGGGGTTAAACCTGCATTTCATTGAATAACAATATGACACGACTATGACGCGAGCGAAGCGAGGCTAAAAATGAGATGATGTGCGTCTATGTATTACTCAATCACGCAAGTACCACTGGTCCGATTTACATGAATTTTACATGGAAGTAGCTGATTTACCTGGTTAACATATAGGTTACTTTTGATTTCAATACTTTGTACTATTTAAAGATGGCGACCATTTTAGTGACTTTACTACACCCTTTGGTTTAAAACTTTCATATTTCCATTTCAAATACAAAGAGAACGCTAAGAAATAGCAAACATTTGATGGTATGTACGAGGTTAAAAATTACATTTTCTATCCGAAAGGTATCTCCAACCGTTAGCGAGTAAGACCTAAATTTGTGCTATAAAACACGGTCAACGCCGAGCGGTGTAGTTGGACAAAATGTTCCATCCTTAATCTCCCTCTGCGCAGCACCTCGCCTATCCCCTGTTTTAACTGTCACCTTCATATTTTAATTTATTTATGACGCGTAGCGAAGCACGGGTACTTCAGCTAGTAGCTTATATTTTACATGGGGAATATCATGCCAGAATCAGCCCATGTTTAGTGAAGACATTATTACCAGGAATTATTATTATCATCCTGACTCGTAATATCAACTTGGACATATAAGTGGACATTCTAATAGACTATGGGCCACATTAGCAGAATACTTTGTGTGCGTTTGAAACTACCCCTTAATATCATAAAGTCAATGCCCCACTGTTCGAGCATGACTAGCGGCTAGAGCGGCAGTATGTGAGGGGAACAATGCCTGGATGACAGGATAGGGAACGAGAGCCATGCCATTTGCGGCATATTTCTGTGGACGACGAGGAAGGCGAACGCTAGTACATATCCCTTTCTTAGCATGTAGTCTTCACGGATCCCAATGCCAGGGTTCGATCCGCACCGAGGGATGTCCAACCGCCACAGAACCCATGATGTAGTAGACTTCCGAACAACGTAAACACTTTTCAGAGCCATGCATTTTCTCAGTTCCGATAAACCGATTCACTTTCTTGATAGTTAGGAAACGTAATAATTAGAGATGGTTGCATATTTCTAGGCGTATTTTTTTGGTAGTCGCTTTAGACTTGTAGTTGGAGGTGCATCCTCAATGTTTTTCACTTGATCTACTATATAAAGCTCAAATACCACTGACTCATTCATTCATCACGAAATCTCTGAAACCACCAAACGGATTGGAATGAAATTTGGTATCCAGCTTCCTCAAGGGCCGCAAACGCCCACTAAGAAAGAATTTTGGGATATTCAGGTTCTAAAGGGGTGTTAAGGGGGTAGACCTGCATTTCATTGAATAGCAATATTTCCCGATTGGTTTCATTGGGGGATGTGATACTCAGCATATAAACTCAGCACAAAAAATAAGAAGACACGTGTCTGAGGGTTTTTCGATGTGGTGTATATTATGAGGTTAAAGGGGTGAAAAGTGGGGGTTGAAGGATTCCTAACGGAGCGTGTATCTCTTAAACGACATAGGCGAGGAGTTTGGAACTCAGCCGAAAAAAATCAGCATAAAAATAACTAAACAGGTGTTTGACCGTTTTTTCATAAATCCAATTTAAGGGGCCCATGGGGAGGGGTGAAATTATGGGGGGTGGGGGGGTGGAAACGTAATATGTCTGTGTGTAAAATTATACATGGCCTATGTTGTAGACAATAACACATTACATCTTTTTTGTCTCTTGCTATTTCATCATACGACGAATACTTACGGAGTTATTAATGATTTTGTACTTTTTGGCCGGAATTTTCAAAGTCCCAGGAATGACATAAAAATTGATTCGAATGAAATTTCAAAAAATAGTTTTTTTAATACTTTTATTATATTTTTCACGTCTTTTAGGGTCCAAAACCAACGTGATATTTTGATGTTTTTTTCGTCCCATGCATTTTTGGTTTCAGGTGATAGAATTATTTTCCACTAGGACCGATGCTTATCTATTATATATAATCCAAAATTGACTCATCACCGCAGGGCTCAAATCACTAGACCTAGAAATCTGAAAATTTGCATGTTGGTTGATCCGAGTTTGTAGAGGCTCACTAAGAAACGGTTTTTGAAAATTCAATTTGTAAGTGCCTTTTTTCGGCCCTTTGGCATTGACCATCCAAAATTGACTCATCGACGCAGGGCTCAAACCACTAGACCTAGAAAGCTGAAATTGTGCATGTTGGTTGATTCGGGTATGTAGAGGCTCACTAAGAAACGGTTTTTGAAAATTCAACTTGTAAGTGCCTTTTTTCGGCCCTTTGGCATTGACCATCCAAAATTGATTCATCGACGCAGGGCTCAAACCACTAGACCTAGAAAGCTGAAATTTTGCATGTTGGTTGATCCGATTATGTAGGGGCTCACTAAGAAACGGTTTTTGAATATTCATTTTGTAAGTAACTTTATTCGGCCCTTTGGCACTGAGCAAGGACAGTCGGTACAAAGTTCGGATTTAGCTCATTTTAAGGCGCCAGATTCGAGAAACAATACTCGGAGGTCCTATTGGGACCCCGAAACACACTTTTTAAGTTCCTAATATGAACGGTTTTGGAGATATTCCCAAATAACTGTGTTTCCCTCTGAGAAACAGATCAACGTTACTATGGCAACCGCTGAAATTTCGCAGACAGGGGATAGTTTTCTGGCAATATCTCGAAAACCGTTCGTTTTAGGGCCTTAAAACGCGAGGTTCGGTTCCCACTTCTTAGAAGTGGAAACCACGAACATTGCTCCTCGCATTGATACGCGCAAAAAGAGCTATTTTCCATATTTCTACGAGCAAATCGACTTGGAAAGTCTCATCTATTATATATAATCCAATATTGACTCATCACCGCAGGGCTCAAACCACTAGACCTAGAAAGCTGAAATTTTGCATGTTGGTTTATCCGAGTATGTAAGGGCTCACTAAGAAACGGTTTTCGAAAATTCAATTTGTAAGTGCCTTTTTCGGCCCTTTGGCATTGACCATCCAAAATTGACTCATCGACGCAGGGCTCAAACCACTAGACCTAGAAAGCTGAAATTTGGCATGTTGGTTGATCCGAGTATGTACAGGCCCACTAAGAAACGGTTTCTGAATATTCATTTTGTAAGTAACTTTATTCGGCCCTTTGGCACTGAGCAAGGACAGTCGGTACAAAGTTCGGATTTAGCTCATTTTAAGGCGCCAGATTCGAGAAACAATACTCGGAGGTCCTATTGGGACCCCGAAACACACTTTTTAAGTTCCTAATATGAACGGTTTTGGAGATATTCCCAAATAACTGTGTTTCCCTCTGAGAAACAGATCAACGTTACTATGGCAACCGCTGAAATTTCGCAGACCGGGGATAGTTTTCTGGCAATATCTCGAAAACCGTTCGTTTTAGGGCCTTAAAACGCGAGGTTCGGTTCCCACTTCTTAGAAGTGGAAACCACGAACATTGCTCCTCGCATTGATACGCGCAAAAAGAGCTATTTTCCATATTTCTACGAGCAAATCGACTTGGAAAGTCTCATCTATTATATATAATCCAATATTGACTCATCACCGCAGGGCTCAAACCACTAGACCTAGAAAGCTGAAATTTTGCATGTTGGTTGATCCGAGTATGTAAGGGCTCACTAAGAAACGGTTTTTGAAAATTCAATTTGTAAGTGCCTTTTTCGGCCCTTTGGCATTGACCATCCAAAATTGACTCATCGACGCAGGGCTCAAACCACTAGACCTAGAAAGCTGAAATTTGGCATGTTGGTTGATCCGAGTATGTACAGGCCCACTAAGAAACGGTTTCTGAATATTCATTTTGTAAGTAACTTTATTCGGCCCTTTGGCACTGAGCAAGGACAGTCGGTACAAAGTTCGGATTTAGCTCATTTTAAGGCGCCAGATTCGAGAAACAATACTCGGAGGTCCTGTTGGGACCCCGAAACACACTTTTTAAGTTCCTAATATGAACGGTTTTGGAGATATTCCCAAATAACTGTGTTTCCCTCTGAGAAACAGATCAACGTTACTATGGCAACCGCTGAAATTTCGCAGACCGGGGATAGTTTTCTGGCAATATCTCGAAATCCGTTCGTTTTAGGACCTTAAAACGCGAGGTTTGGTTCCCACTTCTTAGAAGTGGAAACCACGAACATTGCTCCTCGCATTGATACGCGCAAAAAGAGCTATTTTCCATATTTCTACGAGCAAATCGACTTGGAAAGTCTCATCTATCATCATACTAATATATAAAAATGAGATGGTGTGTGTCTGCCTGTCTGTTACTCAATAACTCAAAAACCACTGGTCCGATTTAAATGAAATATTGCATGGATGTAGCTGATTTACCAGGTTTAAATATAGGATACTTTTGATTTCGAAATTTTGCACTATTAAAAAATGGCGACCATTTTAGTGACGTCATTAGACCCTTTGGTTTCAAAATTTCATATTTCCATATCAAATAAAAAGAGAACGGTAGGAAATAGTAAACTTTTGATGGCACATACGAGCTTTGAAATTTAATTTCCTATCCGAGGGTTCCTTATCACTTTTCGTGTATCTCCAACAGTTAGCGAGTAAAACCGACATTTGTCACGTCACTACACCCTTTGGTTTCAAAATTTCATATTTCCTTTTCAAATAAAAAGAGAACGCTAAGAAATAGCAAACTTTTGATGGTATACATGAGCTATAACATTTAATTTTCTATCCGAAAGTTCCTTATCACTTTTCGTATATCTCCAACGGTTAGCGAGTAAAACCAAAATCTGTGCAATAAAACACGGTCAACACCGAGCGGTGCAGTATATCTCTCTATATATAAAAATGAAAATTTGAGTGTTTTTCTCTGAATTTATACGGAAATTTGAGTTGTTTACACGTTTCAGACTGTTTTATGATGGATGCGTGCGAAAATATTTTTTTTTTTGTCTGTCTGTTCGTTTTTTTGTTTGTCGGTGGACAAATTTGTTCCCTTATAACTCGAGAACGGCTGGGTGTATCAACGTAAAATTTGGTACAGATATCCATCAGAGGCACGACACTAATCATTGATGAAACTCTTCTCCGTACCTCTCATAAAAGGGGGCCTACCCCCTTAAAATACATGCTGAAGGACGAGACAAAACTCATTTTCAGCCCCTCAATGTGAGAGACAAAACTCGGGTCCCCGAAAACCACATTTCAGGCCCGAAGACCAACCGTTTTTGAGAAATTCCCAGAAAACTAATTTAATTTAATAAACTAATGAACGAATGCCTGCCAGTAACCATGCCAACGGATTCTCAGAGGTCCCATCTATTGCTGTAAGACGCAATGCAATTCCATTAATTACATTAGTGTGAAAGTTTGCAAACGGCTAGAAGGTTATCACGGAACCAAAGCCGTAAAATTCATCAATACGTTTAACGCGCTTAAGGGGATCAAGGGGTACTCTAGAATTTTTTCACGCGATTTACACCTGCGGGTGTGGTACGGCAGGTCTATTATATTCCTATCCCCATATTATTCATTCATTCATTCATTCATTTCGTATAGGCCATCTATGGACCGCGTCATTCCAACCGTCTCCTACTGGCTTTGATGTTTGCCCTGTACGCCCGCATTCGTTCTCGGTGGACTTCCTTCCGTTCCTGGGTCCAAATCTTTCCCGTTTTCTGCTTCGGTTTTTCTTGGAAACCTTTACAAGCTTGAAGTTTCCCTTTGAGTGGGACACACTCCTGAATGTCTGTTGGTGTAATCCCCACTTCTTTCAGATCTTTATCCAGTTCAATGAACCAGGCCCATTTTGTTTTCCTCTCCTGAAAGTAAGTTATGTTGCGGTTGGTCAGTCTCGCTGGGCTCATTCGTTTCACATGCCCAACAAATGGTAACCTTCTCTTCCGGATGACGTTGCTTATCTTCTCCACATGAGTATATAGGTCATGGTTATGCCGTCTTCTGTATTCCCCATTGTCTTTGATGGAACCCAATATCTTTTTCAAAATTTTTCTTTCATTGGCCTCCAGTTTCTCGACCAAGCCTTTTTTGTTCATCATGAGGCATTCAGAAGCATGCAAGACTTCCGGACGGATGACACTGCAGTAATGTTTTAGTTTTGCGTTGAAGGATATTGACCTTTTCATATAGATGTCCTTAGTTAAATGGTAGGCCATTTCCATTTTGCTCAAGCGCGATGTGAATGCTTCTTTCTCTGATAATATCCCTTCCCTGGCCCGTCCTGAAAAGAAAAGTACATGGCCATTGGCTGAATAAAAGTAAATAAAAAAATAAGTGTTATAATTTCTCCCTATATTATATTATTATTAGTATTATATTATGGCGTACAACGACGAGACAAAGCCCTCGGTGCCAGCAACAAAACTCGGGGGCCCTAAGGGGTCCTTGAAAACTACATTATAAGGCTCTAAATCCAACAGTTTGTGAAATATTCCCAGAAAACTAATTTAATTTAATTTAACAAACTAATGAAGGAATGCAAATCGGTAACCATGAGAACATTATCTCATGGGGTGGCATACAAGTTTCCATCTATTTCTGTAAGAAGCAATGACACTCCATTTATTACATTTCTGTGAAAGTTTGCAAATGGCTATAAGGTTATCACGGAACTAACGTAGACCGTATAATTCATCAATGCAATTAAGTGGGTGAAGGGGTAACCTAGAATTTTTTCATGCAATTTTCACGTTCGACATATAGTACAGAAGGTCTATTATATCTCCAAACAGCAACATTATTTTCAAAAATTCCTGAATTGAACTAGCATTTTTTGCGGCTTTTAGGAATTTGGGCAATTTGAGTCTAGAGAACCTGAATTTCCATGCACCACAAGCCTTTATAATTTATGAAAGAGGTCTTCCTGTGTATGGGCACCTAGCACAACGTAGAGGGTCAGTTTTTATGTGACGTGTATTGCGTTTCGTCTACAAGACTTTCAATTGTATTTCACGTCAGGAAGTACACGTTAGGTGAATTTAGTCTGAGAGCACATTTTAACTTTTTTTTGTCGACATACGGGGTCATCATAAGGATGATTTTATTTGATACTGTGTGGTAGATATACAAATATTTGGATATCTGGGTAATATGTTGTAGACAATAGAATTGTCTGTCTGTCTTTCTGTGTATCTTTATGTACGCCTATACCTCGTGTTCGGATGCTTGGTGCATCGTAAAATTAGGTATGGTAACCATGAGAGTCAATACACCAATCATTTATAAAACTCTGCACCGTACTTTTCATACAGTAGAAGGGTGGATATAGAGAAAAACTTCTCAATATATGCTAAAATATGCGAAATACAAAAATTATCCTACAAGGACGACCAAAGCATATGTTGCGCTTCTCAATGTGAGACAGATAATTCGGGAATCTATAAAGGGTCTCCGGAAACTACATTTTAAGGGCCTTAAATTAACAGTGTGTGTGATATTCCCCGTAAACTAAGTTCGTTCTGATAAACTTGATGGAATGACAAACCGCTAACCATTGCACAGTAGCTCAATTGGTAATGTCTGGTGTTAACTACGAACACCGTTCGAAGAACGGGTACTTCTGCTAGTCAACTATATAAAGCTCAAATACCACTGACTCATTCATTCATCACGAAATCTCTGAAACCACCAAACGGATTGGAATGAAATTTGGTATCCAGCTTCCTCAAGGGCCGCAAACGCCCACTAAGAAAGGATTTTGGGATATTCAGGTTCTAAAGGGGTGTTAAGGGGGTAGACCTGCATTTCATTGAATAGCAATATTTCCCGATTGGTTTCATTGGGGGATGTGATACTCGGCCTATAAACTCAGCACAAAAAATAAGAAGACACGTGTCTGAGGGTTTTCCGATGTGGTGTATATTATGAGGTGAAAGGGGTGAAAAGTGGGGGTTGAAGGATTCCTAACGGAGCGTGTATCTCTTAAACGACATAGGCGAGGAGTTTGGAACTCAGCCGAAAAAAATCAGCATAAAAATAACTAAACAGGTGTTTGACCGTTTTTTCATAAATCCAATTTAAGGGGCCCATGGGGAGGGGTGAAATTATGGGGGGGGGGTGGAAACGTAATATGTCTGTGTGTAAAATTATACATGGCCTATGTTGTAGACAATAACACATTACATCTTTTTTGTCTCTTGCTATTTCATCATACGACGAATACTTACGGAGTTATTAATGATTTTGTACTTTTTGGCCGGAATTTTCAAAGTCCCAGGAATGACATAAAAATTGATTCGAATGAAATTTCAAAAAAATAGTGTTTTTTAATACTTTTATTATATTTTTCACTTCTTTTAGGGTCCGAAACCAACATGATATTTTGATGTTTTTTTTCGTCCCATGCATTTTTGGTTTCAGGTGATAGAATCATTTTCCACTAGGACCGATGCTTATCTACTATATAAAGCTCAAATACCACTGACTCATTCATTCATCACGAAATCTCTGAAACCACCAAACGGATTGGAATGCAATTTGGTATCCAGCTTCCTCAAGGGCCGCAAACGCCCACTAAGGAAGGATTTTTGGATATTCAGGTTCTAAAGGGGTGTTAAGGGGTAGACCTGCATTTCATTGAATAGCAATATTTCCCGATTGGTTTCATTGGGGGATGTGATACTCGGCATATAAACTCAGCACAAAAAATAAGAAGACACGTGTCTGAGGGTTTTTCGATGTGGTGTATATTATGAGGTGAAAGGGGTGAAAAGTGGGGGCTGAAGGATTCCTAACGGAGCGTGTATCTCTTAAACGACATAGGCGAGGAGTTTGGAACTCAGCCGAAAAAACTCAGCATAAAAATAACTAAACAGGTGTTTGACCGTTTTTTCATAAATCCAACTTAAGGGGCCCATGGGGAGGGGTGAAATTATGGGGGTGGGGGTGGAAACGTAATATGCCTGTGTGTAAAATTATACATGGCCTGTGTTGTAGAAAATAACACATTACATCTTTTTTGTCTCTTGCTATTTCATCATACGACGAATACTTACGGAGTTATTAATGATTTTGTACTTTTTGGCCGGAATTTTCAAAGTCCCAGGAATGACATAAAAATTGATTCGAATGAAATTTCAAAAAATAGTTTTTTAATACTTTTATTATATTTTTCACGTCTTTTAGGGTCCAAAACCAACATGATATTTTGATGTTTTTTTCGTCCCATGCATTTTTGGTTTCAGGTGATAGAATTATTTTCCACTAGGACCCATGCTTATCTATCTATCTAACTAATGTTATAACAGGATTCCAAATGTTATTGCGGGCGAAGCCGCGGGTAACAGCTAGTATTCTTATATATAATATGGGATGTCCTACCCCATTCGTAACGCAGCAGATTTATGACACATAAAATGCATTAAGATTTGTTTCATATTATAACTGGAAATATTTTCCAAAGGATAATAATAATAAATATCTCTATAAATTAATAATTGATGAACACTGAAGTTTGTCGAATAACAGTGGAAGTAATATTCTTTGAGGATCAAAAATATAAAAAATATAGTAAATTTGTTGAATTATGATTAAACAATTAGTTGACTGTGTAAAATCGGGGATCTTATGATCAGTAATATTATTGGATGTTGTGAAATGAATCTTTAATGATGTTGATTAGGTGCCAATGCACTTTATGAAGTTATTTAAATGAGGCGTTGATCCTCGTATGAGTGGATGTTTGCGGGAGTGATAACCTGATACACAAAAAGCTGTTTGCTTTAGAAAATAAAATGGGAGTTCCGGGAGTAATATCCTGTCCCATAGTAAATGCTTCAAATGTTATTCCAATTCCAAAAAATTCCCATGAAATACAATAATCATAAATCACTGATTTATTATAATATAATGACGTCATCTCTAACCTCATGCCAATCTTTATTGTGGCTAGTGAAAATCATGTTCAGTGCAATAGACCCACTTATTCAATAATATGGTTCTGAAATTATAAAGAGATATTCGAGGCCAACTTTGAAGCCGATAATTTTCATCATTATTATTATTATTGTTGCTATGTTTGCTTTAAAATTTCTAACTGCTGTGATCAAGATTAATAATTAAATGAGATGCCATTGAACATGCTGCGTTAGGAAGAGTAATTAGAAATTGTGTGTTTTCATAGTAGTAGAACAATCGGATGTGAAACTACTCCATGACAGTGTATATAATTCGTGTAAATATGTGAATAGGATTAATTTAAACTGCAACCTAATAGGGGAAAAAATATTGTTATGTCATCCCTAATTGTATAGAGTAAAAGAATAACGTGTGGTTCCAAACGTAGTCAAAACCAACGGAATTTTTCATGAAGAGACTATGATTTGTTTTGTGTGAGATGCATATTCAGGATATGAAGTGCGTATTGCTATTATTTTTTTGCTATTGCCAACAGGCAGGATTTCATGAATAAATAGGTGGTGAATTGGTTTGATCAAAATATGTCTTTGCTTTCTGTTATGTGTCGTGACGTCTTTCCTTTTCCTTTACGGGGAGCGTGAATGCAGTGTACAGTAAATATAGCCCAAGCCCAGAACGCCCTGAGATAGATCTCGTGCTGACACTGCGCTCACTGCTGCCTCGCATGTGGTCATCTGTCCATCCCAGTTGGACAGACGGACACAGTACGATTCTTTTAGCGATGGAGTAGTTTAGTTAAACCAACCGAACGCATCTTGGCAGCCAATAGGTAGGTTTTTATATTTAGCACTCATTTATTTGTCATTCACTTACAGTGATAATTAGCCACCCTTTTGATTGAACATGGTTCAATCGGTGCATTCTTTTGGACGTCGAGAGATGTCAAGTCTATTTGCTAGCTAAACGTGACTGTAGTTTTTGAGCTACTTTGTTTAGCCCTGGTATGGGTGGATTTTTGTTTGTTTTCTTTGATACGACGATTAACCGTCACTTTTAGTGGTACTTTTTATGGTGACACCCATTCTTGGTAATTTTATGTCACGCCTCTGATCTATTTAGATTAGGCCGTATCGGTTGGTGGTCAACTGACACCATCAGTTTTGTAACTATGCTATATGTTTGATTATGATGAGCTTTGATGCCATCCAGTTCTTGGTGAAGAACATAGTCAGGGAATTAACTTGTATGCAACTAGAGCATCGAACCCTGGACTAACATCGTATTATTAGCAAACTCAGCAGATGTGAGAATTTGCGTATTTTTCTGTATTATTTGTGTCTATTGATTTGACACAGGATTTTTGTTGGTTATGATAATGTAAACAATACTTGAAGTGACCTCTCTGTCATGTCAAAGACACTCCTATTGAGTGCCATTATTACCTTTTACTACTATTTGTTCTGAAAGACATGTTACGTCTAATTTTTTACTATGTGTTTCTACGTAGTACAATTGTGTTATTAGATGTTATATTGGGATAAGCCACAGGCCAGTTCATAAAGGATTTTCTTAGGGGAGAACTGATGCCTACATGTGAATCCAGTGTTTTGTTAAAGTTGCCTGACGCAACGAAGGTAACGAGCACAAGCTCATTGCTATGAACAGGTGGAAATATTACCCAGTGACCACCGAGCGCACAGAAGTGAGCCATACTTATTTGAGACTCTAGACGAATGCTTATAGCATCGATTTCTGTTAGTTTTGTATTTTCATTATTTAGGTGAAGTTCTCAGCAGCCATTTTGTATAAATCAGCTGTTTTGATCTTATGATGGGTGACCGGCAAAAGTCACATGCTTGATCGCTTTGCATAGCGACTATGTTTAACATTATTTGAGAGTGTACTTTTAATATTCAGATAAGGTTTATTCCTTGTTATTTGACTAGTGTAATACACCCTTGTTGGAGACTATTCATGGTATTTTAGTGCTTGTAATGCACGTGTGTCCAGACTCAGTTCTGTTGACTTGTTATTAACGGGAGGTAACTGAAGTGTTTCCCAGGCCTGCCCGAGGTTAATCAGATGTGCCGAGTGCCACTGATAACTTGTATTGTTATTGTATTGTCCGAGCGATGGGAGCTCGTTGAAGGTATTCTGACTTTTATGTCGATGTGACAGCAGATAAATGATCTCGCAGGAGACGCTACTGCTCAGCCCAGGTGTCTAGGATCGTCATGAACCGACAATGAATTTAAACCTAAGAAATAATAATCAAGCGCATTATTACTCTAAACAAGCTGATAATTAATTGTTTCTGATAATCTTGAAATGCACATTCTGAGCTTGCTGACCAATACCTCATGATGTTATACATTTCCTGGCGGAAATGACTTAGGACAGTTCACACTATTTTGAGACGACGGAGTGTTGCTTAACCTTTAGTTCGTAGCTGGTGGAGCACGACACTCAATTGATGTAAGTCATAGTTATAATCACGCCATTGCCAACCTAATTAACACGCACTTAGATGACTTTGGATGCAAGGAGTATTTCCAAAACGTGTAGGTATGGTAATAACATGCATTTTGGTACTGTGTTTCATTTATTTTACAATGTGTGTAATCCCATGTTTACCTTTCTCTGAGTTGATGAACAGGTAGCTTGTAAGTGTGTGTTAAATGTTTTTTCTTGTCATGTAGATTTGATGTTAATGTTTTGCTTTACGGACGTCATCGACGTAAATTTTGTATTCATTGTTAGGACTTAGCTAAATTAATTAACGTTACATGTAAATAATGAAATGGTATCATCGTAACTTATATTTGTTTGCTGCCCTGTTAAATGTAAATTCTGCTAGTAACTTAAATGTGTAACTTGGATTAGGAATTCTTTGCGTACCATTTTCCTATTGATATTGTTGTTGATTATCCTTGTAATTAGATCTTTCGTGAGGGCTTACCTTTGTTTACAGATAGGGCTTGAATCTTTTTTCCTCCTTTTTTATTAGTTTGCGGATTAGCCGATATAAACCCTCCGAACTAGGATAGGTGCGTGCTGATTTTAAAATAAAAGTGTTCACGAGTTTTACTTAAGTCTGGATGTTTTTCATTTCTCAGTCTAGTTGTCTATGACCTTAGCCACCATGTTACCCCAGATCCCCTGGATCATAGTTTCTCGTGCTGCTATGGCCTATAAGAAATGCATCCGATCCTGTCGGCACATGGGTGGGTCCGGCAAGTGAGGTGTCTGGGAAGTCACTTCGGTTGTTGGCAACGCTGACAGCTCCTCTGACGGGCACAGTACATAGTGTCGTTCAGGGTAATGGATTATCCCCCTGTTCTTTTCTTTTGAATGTTTAAGTTGTCAGTTTCGGTGGTTTACAGTTTACAATTGCAGTTTACAGTAGTTACATTTAAGATGGTTGTGGATGATGTGGTTTTTCTATTTTATTTCATTTTTGATAATGTACTTTATTTCGGGGATGAGATGATTTCATACATAGTGCTCTTGGTATATTTATATTAGCCTTATATTCAATCAGTCTTATGTTTTATTCACTTACCTATGCTCATTTGTATTCGTTGTGACACATCTAGCTGCCCATGGGCCGAGTAGTACTTCTCACGTCAGGTTTTGTTGGTTTTTGTTCTCTTTGAATTTTCCTAACATGGTATGTCCTCGTTATTTGATTGTGTGGTTATGGGCGTCCGCTACATATTCGTCCTTTCCATAATGGGAGCTGCTTTTAGGGATAGAGCAGCGGCTTCGGTGGCGTAGTTGGTAGCATGCTGAGCTTCTATGGCCAAGATCGCGGGTTCAAACCCGGCCTAAGTTGTCGGATTTTTAAGAGCGTTAAAAATCCCTCAGTTGCCTTCCTTCGGAGGGGAAGTAAAGCTGGTGGTCCCATGCCATAGATTTATGGCATGTTAAAGAACCTTCCACTAATTACACCTGCGTGAAGCTAAATTATAGTTAAACACTTGACAAACGCTCTTAGGTTCCTACGTTCGTCGTCAGGAGCCAACTGCGGTGGCGTCTGGTAACCAAGTTCTGAACTAGTAGTTGTTGACGGTGGCGTTTGGCGACAAAAGTAGGAACTACCTGAAAAAAATCAATGTCCGCAGTCCTCGCTTGAATTTGGAAACACACAATAATACTGCCACCACAATTAACACTGGTTATCACACAGATTCTACACACACCCAAACTACACGGGGCTACATGACCGCGTTGTCGCAGCCCCTAAACTAAGTAACCAACCAACCAACCAACCAGGGATAGAGCCACCTTCCATACTATAAAATGAATGAGTGTGGGTGCCGTTCGTGTAATTTGAAGTGACGAGTTGTTATATTTATTACTTGGGTAACAAAAATTGAAATCAAAGTGAATTTGGAAAGGCGAAGATATGAATTTGTTTGGGTGCAGTGATGGAACACTTGCTTTTAGTGCCGTGTTTCATTTAGTGCATGAGTACTTACAATTGTTACTTGTGGTAATGCCTTACAGTTATTCTTATGGACTATGGTACCGTTGTATGATTAAGCTATGACTAGATTGCGGTCAAGGGTGAATATGGTGATAATTGGTTATGCCGTACAGTTATTCTTATGGACTATGGTACCTTTGTATGATTAAGCTATGACTAGATTGTGGTCACTTATAGTTAAGGGTGAATATGGTGATTATTGGTTATGCCGTACAGTTATTCTTATGGACTATGGTACCGTTGTATGATTAAGCTATGACTAGATTGTGGTCACTTATAGTTAAGGGTGAATATGGTGATTATTGGTTATGCCGTACAGTTATTCTTATGGACTATGGTACCGTTGTATGATTAAGCTATGACTAGATTGTGGTCACCTTATATTTAAGGGTGAAGATGGCGAATTATTTTAACAGTTGTGAATAGTGGATGAGTATGTTATTTACCCCTGTGGGAGGGTAGTTTTTGTGTGTCGATGATCAATAGTGAGAGATGTCTTTGACAAAGGTATGTCATCTCTTGCCATGGTTTATGTGCTGCATTAGTGGCGTTGATTTTGTGCATTTGTTTATGTATTTACGTGATATAGTTGTGTAGTTAAGGTCCAATGTTCGATGTCCCACACCATCGAAAATTGTCGTGTTGGTTTCTTCTTGACGTTCTGTAAAATGAGGAGAGATATAGTGTCTTCTGTAACATAAAGGTGATGTTAGTTTCTGTTGAGTGCGTGATGTTCCTGAAATGGAAGTTAGACATGTTAGTGGCATTACAGTACAGTAGGTGTTTGCAATTGCTTGGCCGTGTATTTCCTCTTCTATCTTCGTTGATCAACCGTGTGTACCTGTAGTGCGTGAGTGATAAAATCGTATAATACATGGTGGCCACTACTTCTGGAAAACCTGGAAATCCTGGAAAACTCCTAAATTATTATTAGGTCTGGAAAACTCCTGGAAAATGATGAAAACATTGAAAACTCCTGGAAAATAGCCACTGTTAATTAATTATAAAAATCTTTCCATCTTAAATCATACTCCCACTGCGGTTTTGGGCGAGCACTCTATCGTTAACGAAAGAAATTCCCTCAGGCTACCTGTTTCTGTGTGGGAGAACACGCGATAGTATTTTTTGTAAAACATAGCGAGTATAGACAACTTCACCGCAATGAAATTGCAGGCGGCATCCTCTTCTCTTTTTTTAAGCGGATATTTGAGTCACTAAGGCTGTTTTAAACAACAATTAAATCATTTGTGTGTTGGCTTGTGTATCAATAACGCAATCACCACTAATTTTTGTCAACATCTGTATAAGTAAACCAAACACAACTGCTTTATTTTGGTCTTGAAGTAGGGAACCGGTAAAGCAGCCCCCCCCCCCGGACTCGCGCTTATTTTTAAGTCTGGAAAAATGAGAATTACTCCTGGAAAACTCATGGAAAACTACTGGAAAATCGTTGACCGATTTGAGTGGCCACCATGATAATAGGTTGTGTGGATCGATCATAGATTACGACGGAATGTGTGATTGGGATTTGCATAATACGTCTTGTCTACGAGTGTTGCCGCGGTTATAATCTTCTTTTCTTGATTTTTCGCAGTTTATTTGTACGAGCGTTTGCGTCAGCGACTTGTCTAATATGCTGGTGTGACTTTTTATATCACCTTCTTTTCTTGAGGTATTTACGTTTAATTGTTGTGTTGCGCTGGACGACTTGTGTACGAGTGTGGTTTTGAATTAATACATATGTTTATACATACGTGGACTATGTCCTATGCATATATGACACGGATTCAAGAAATGAAGATATGATCTTACCAGAAATCAACAGTTTACAACATTCGATCAAATTCACTAAGGAGAGAGTGAATTGTAAACTACCTTGATATAATAATCAAACGGTCGAACAATAACCTGTCGTACCGGATCTTTCGCAAGGCCACACAAACGTCACTTACTATCGATAATTGCTCCAACCACCCAAGCCCACAATTAGCAGGCTTCAATTCAATGGTCCACAGGCCCATAAGTATAGCCATGACAAAAGAAAATTACAACAAAGAGATTAGAACAATAAAACAAATAGCTAAGGAAAACTATTTTCCACCTAATAAGATGGATCAAATAATACAATGACATCGGACAAAAGGTAGTATATTGCAAACACCAACCAGTGAAGTTAGCAAGTTCGCACGTTTCAATTTCGTGAATGCAAATTCATACAAAATCACTAATCTTTTCAAAAAACAAGGCATGAAATTAGCATTCAGAACGAATAACACACTAGGTAAGCACCTCCACAATATAAATTTAAAAAAATACATACTCAAAATCAGGAGTGTGCTTATTCTCATACCACGAAACAGGGTGTCTGGCAAATTACGTATGACAGACAGGAAGGAGGATGGACACATGTTATAAAGAACATAGAAATGCCATCAGACACAGGAAACACTCAGCAGTATGCGAGCACATGTATAACACAGGAAATATCTTCACAAACATAGAAACAGACCTGAAAATCATACACTACGAAACGAATTGGTCGTTAATAGTTGACATTGTTCTTCACAATTAGCATACTATCATAGTCATACAGCCTAGATCATTGCCGGCCACGTAACAATCAACTTAAAAAAAACAAGTAATGTTTTAAGTTACTACAACGGATAGCTCTGATAACACGTGGACTGAACATTAATGACTAGTATTCAGAACAACTAACAGAGCGCAGCATGAGCGCACTACTGGCGACACGATTAAACATAGCTTTTACATTGAGTGGTCAGTCCGCTGGAGGTACGCAGCGGAACCGGACCACAAGGATCAGCTCTAAGAAGATAAAAACAAAAACAAAACTCCATTACTTCCAGTGCATTTGTGTATTTTTGTAACTGTGTATTCGCCACGCGAGAACTTGCAATTCAATTAGACCAATAGTTTAAATAGCGCTGCCTTGGGTTTTTGTGGGTATCTTCCCACATAACCTAACGGCGGTACTCTTTGAGGATCCAACCAGCCTTCGGGCTGACTACCTAACAGACAATAACGAAATAGACAGACAATTTCAATATTGAAATTATCCATAATAACAAGAAGACAACAGGAAACATACTTAATCCACATTAATAATAATAATAATAATGATAATAATAAAAACGCAACAACCATAGAAGTGTATTATACGGTCTGTAAGTTATGACAAACTTACTGTATGTACGGTAATACAGTAGCCTCTCACAAATCCGGACCTCAAAAATCCGGACTCCGGCAAATCCGGACCGCTCAAAAAATATTTTTTGTAATACAAAATCAGTAAAATGTAGGTAACGTGATGCTTAAGCGCCTTCAATTTCTCCGCGACCATTCCGCATTACAAGAAAACGTGCTGAAACTGTGAAGCAGAAAAATATTCAAGACTTTTTCAAGCGTGTGTAAGTTTGTTTTTACACACTGTTTCTGATGATTTATTTTCATTTATTTTGCATACTGTAGTACTGTAATGTAAATTCTTAAGTCTTATTAAAGTTGTTCAATACTATTAACCATCTATTTTTTCTACCCCTGTGTTCAGTTAATTGCAGTTCAGAACTGTTTTATGCGAGTAACAATAAAGTACACATATCGGCACGGAGTGGCGGCGATCGCGGCACGCAAACCACTGCCGCGACCGACGTCACTCTGTCTCCGGGAAATCCGGATTTTTCGGAATCCGGATCGGCCGTCCGCCACATTGGTCCGGATTTTCGAGAGTCTACTGTATAAATATAATATTTACTACCCAGCCAGGGAATTGTTACCTCTAGACCTGGAGCGGGGCTGTTGTGTATACATTACGTCACTCACCACGTTATCACTGCCTAGGGTGGGTGCAGGGCAAGAGGAGGAACGCATGTACAGTCATACAATGTGAACACACCGCACAGTGCACGACCCAGCACGAAACATGCACACACACAATATGCGATGAGGTTACGCTGGTGACGACTGCCCGTCTATCGCAGGCGTGTGGCTGCGCTCCGCTGGCATGGTAGTAGTTATGATTAAGTGTGATTCATAAACATCGTACACCCGTCAAGCCTAAGTGAACAGGATCTGAGGATGAACGCGTGACGTTCGAAACATGTCATCCAATTAAGTAGGTACTTCTACATACAACATGGTGGCCACTACTCCTGGAAAATCTGGAAAACCTGGAAATCCTGGAAAACTCCTTGATTTTTATTAGGTCCGGAAAACTCCTGGAAAATGACGAAAAATTTGAAAACTCCTGGAATATAGCCACTGTTAACTAATTAGAAAAATCTTTCCATTCACTGCTAAAATTCCCAGTCCTTGATATTGCGGAGAAGCAAGGGCCATCTATTATATTACATTCGATACTGTTTATTTATTAGCCTACTTTCGATTTTTGCAAAAAATGAAAGTAGACTTATGAGATTACTACAGGGCGAAAAAAGTGTGTCTGTCTGTGTGTGTGTATGTGTGTGAGTCTGTGTGTGTGTGTGTGTGTGTGTGTGTGTGTGAGTGTGGACTCTGAATGTCTGTCCCCCCCTATCAATTCGAACACGGTGAGCGCAAATTGAACGAAATTTGGTACAAAGGTAGCACTAGCAAAGGACACCTCAGTGTCATGTTTTATATCGCCGCCATCTTAACGGAAACGTAATGGCGGCCACACAAATGTTCAAAGCTTAAATCAAATTACGACTAACCTAATCATCCGATCCCTACCAAATTTTGCAACAACATACCTTTATGGGTGAAGCATCCTTTGACCAAACTAATAGGTCATCAGCCTAATAGTTTGCGGATGGCGGCCATCTTTGTGTGAAAATCGATTGCCCCTATCAATTCGAACATGGTGAAACCGAATGGAACGAAATTTGGTACAGAGGTAGTACCAGCAAAGGGCACCGCAGTGTCATGATTTATATCGCCGCCATCTTGACGGAAACGTAATGGCGGCCACACAAATGTTCAAAGCTTAAATCAAATTACGACTAACCTAATCATCCGACCTCTACCAAATTTTGCAACAACATACCTTTATGGAGGGAGCATTCCTTGACAAATCTAATAGGTCATTAGCCTAATAGTTTGCGGATGGCGGCCATCTTTGTGTCAAAATCGATTACCCCTATTAATTCAAACACGGTGAAACCGAATGGAATGAAATTTGGTGCAGAGGTAGCACTAGCAAAGGGCACCCCAGTGTCATGTTTTATATTGCCGCCATCTTGACGGAAACGTAATGGCGGCCACCCATATGTTCAAAGCTTAAATCAAATTACGACTAACCTAATCATCCGATCTCTACCAAATTTTGCAACAACATACCTTTATGAAGGGGGCATCCTTTAACAAATCTAATAGGTCATTAGCCTAATAGTTTGCGGATGGCGGCCATCTTTGTGTCAAAATTGATTACCCCTATTAATTCGAACACGGTGAAACCGAATGGAATGAAGTTTGGTACAGAGGTAGCACTAGCAAAGGGCACCTCAGTGTCATGTTTTATATCACCGCCATCTTGACGGAAACGTAATGGCGGCCACACAAATGTTCAAAGCTTAAATCAAATTACGACTAACCTAATCATCCGATCTCTACCAAATTTTGCATCAACATACCATTATGGAGGGAGCATCCTTTGACCAAACTAATAGGTCATTAGCCTAATAGTTTGCGGATGGCGGCCATCTTTGTGTCAAAATCGATTACCCCTATTAATTCAAACACGGTGAAACCGAATGGAATGAAATTTGGTACAGAGGTATCACTAGCATAGGGCACCTCAGTTTCATGTTTTATATCGCCGCCATCTTGACGGAAACGTAATGGCGGCCACACAAATATTCAAAGCTTAAATCAAATTACGATTAACCTAATCATCCGATCTCTACCAAATTTTGCATCAACATACCATTATGGAGGGAGCATCCTTTGACCAAACTAATAGGTCATTAGCCTAATATTTTGCGGATGGCGGCCATCTTTGTGTGAAAATCTATTCCCCTATTAATTCCAACACGGTGAAACCGAATGGAACGAAATTTGGTACAGAGGTAGCACTAGAAAAGGCCACCTCAGTGTCATGTTTTATATCACCGCCATCTTGACGGAAACGTAATCGCGGCCACCCAAATGTTAAAGGCTAAAATGTAATTACGACCAACCTAATAATCTAATCTCTACCAAATTTTGCAACAACAAATCTTTATGTGGGAAGCATATTCTGACCAAACTGCTAGATCATCAGCCCAATAGTTTGCAGTATGTGTGCAAATCGATTCCCCCTATCAATTCAAACACGGTGAAACCGAATTGAACGAAATTTGGTACAGAGGTAGCACTAGCAAAAGGCACCTCAGTGTCATGTTTTATATCGCCGCCATCTTGACGGAAACGGAATGACGGCCACCCAAATGTTAAAAGCTTAAATCAAATTTCGACCATCCTAATAATTTGATCTCTACCGGATTTTGCAACAACATGCCTTTTTGTGGAAGGCATCTTATGACTGACTACAAGGTCATCAGCCCAATAGTTTGCAAATAGCGGCCATGTATGTGTGCAAATCCATTCCCCAGATCAATTCAAACACGGTGAAACCGAATTGAATGAATTTTTTTACAGAGGTAGCACTAGCAAAGGGCACCTCATATTCATGTTTAATATCCCTATAGCAAGTTGTATTTCAACAAGCTACTACAACCAACATTCAATTATACTCCTTGAAAAGGACAAAAAGTTATAACAATACCCATGCATTTAGGAGAAAGTAGGCTATATGTTCTTTACTGAACATCTTGTTTTTATATGTAAACGTCTTGTGTGCTGAAGTCTTTTTAATTGAAATAATTTTACATAAAATCTGCTTATTTTTAACCCGAAATCTACGCGCCGTGTTTTATCTTAAATCATACTCCCACTGCGGTTTTGGGTGAGCGCTCTATCGTTAACGAAAGAAATTTCCTCAGGCTACCTGTTCCTGTGTGGGAGAACACGCGATAGTATTTTTGTAAAACATATTGAGTATAGACAACTTCACCGCAATAAAATTGCAGGCGGCATTCTTTTCTCTTTTTTTAAGCGGAAATTTGAGTCACAAAGGCTTTTTTAAAACAACAATTAAATTATTTGTGTGTAGGCTTGCGTATCAATACCGCAATCACCACTAATGTTTGTCAACATCTGTATAAGTAAACCAAACACAGCTGCTTTATTTTGGTCTGAAGTAGGCAACCGATAAAGCCCCCCTCGAGACTCGCGCTTATTTTCAAGTCTGGAAAAATGAGAATTACTCCTGGAAAATTCCCGGAAAACTCCTGGAAAATAGTTAACCGATTTGAGTGGCCACCATGATACAAGCGTGTTAGTGGGTAGGGTGTGTAAATATTGTAATTGGACACAATTCGTGTTGCCCGACTGAAAAGCTTTCTTTATTAGAATTAGGCAACACTGAGAAATGGCTTCTATCACAAAAATTAACGACGAACCTTGCAGCATCTTTATGCACTTGGTATACATGTTCTAACTAAATAAATATATCAAGCTTTTCATCAAGTTGGACTTCTTTATTCTATTGAATACGATATTACTTAGCCGCGTAAAGAATCAGAAAGGACCTTGGTTGGTTGGTTCTTAAGTTTAGGGGCAGCGACAACGCGGTCATGTAGCCCCGTGTACTTTGGGTGTGTGTAGAATCTGTCTGATAACCAGTGTTAATTGTCATGACTGTATTAGTGTGTGTATCTGTTTTAATTCAAGTAAGGACTGCAGACGATCAATTTTCAAGTAGTTACTACTTTTGCCGCCAAACGCCACCGTCAACGACTACTAATTCAGAACTTAGCTACCTCCGCAGTCGGCTCTTGACAACGAACGTAGGAATCTAAGAGCGTTGTTAACCTATACAATTTAGCTTCACACAGGTGTAATAATTAGTGGAAGGTTCTTTAACATGCCATAAATCTATGACATGGGACCGCCGGCTTTACTTCCCCTCCGAAGGAAGGCATACTGAGGGATTTTTAACGCTCTTAAAGAATCCGACGACTTCGGCCGGATTTGAACCCATGATCTTGGGCATAGAAGCTCAGCATGCTACCGACTACGCCACCGAAGCCGCCGAAAGAACCTTAGCTTAACAATAAATAGGAGCAAAGTACGCACGTTAATGATAATTGTTGTTTTAAGGAGCCTAGCATAGGCCCCTAATGGTTTGGGGGGATAGTGAAAGATGAGAATGAAAACTATAACTAATACTAACTGCAAACTTAAAAACTAGAAGAAGAAAGGGTAAACAAGTAAAAGATAAGGCAAATAAAGGACAGGAAGAAAAGAAATGCCCTCAACCCTCGAAGAATGTGGATTGAGGGACTTTGAAGGAAAGAGAGCCATGAAAGGCAGATAGGAAAGGGAAAGAGGGGAGGGCCTTCCCTACGGTCAGAGAAAAAAGGGACAAAACGGACCCAGCTCAGGAATCCCTCGGGGTCGCCAACTCCCAAACTCACCAGCCGTGAGCCCTTGAGGGTGTAGCAATATCCAGGGTGCACCAGAAGTGGTGGGGCTACATACACTCTGCCTCCTTGAGGGCCTTGTGCAGAAGGCAGGAGATAACAGGAAATTAAAAATAAGGCTGACCCCTCGCAGAAGGAGGGTATCAGGAAAGATGAAACAAGGGCCAACTAAGGCGGGAAAGTGAAAGACTCCCTAGACCTCGGATACCCTAATACCGTCGGGGTCGGAAGAGAACAAGAGTTGACCAAGAGAGGTCGACAAGAAAGAAGACGGAGGAGCCCGGCACAAGTAAGTGGAAGTAATGCCGAACTCAGCTAGGGCCCCGTGGTCGCCATCCCACGTCCCACTAGATATGAGCCCCTGGGGGGGGGGGCAAAAAACTTAGAAGAGGTGGGTTCGATTCCTTCCTCAACCATACTGGAAGTGGTTCTACTCCAGGCAAATGCCGGGATGGTTCCTAAATTAAGGACACGGCCGCCTCCTTCCCAACCCTCATCTGAATTACAACTACACACACTTATACAGCCATCATAATAACACAGGTTATCAAACAATTTCCACACACACCCAAATACACGGGGCTACATGACAACGACGTCGCTAAGCCCCTAATTGAGAGAATAGCTTCCTGAGAGTATACACAGCAATTGTGCTCTAATTTAGTTCCTCCTATCTGGCACCTTATTTTCTTGTGTTTCTTTCTACCGGCATCACCTACGCTTTTAAATTGCTGACTTAAGTTTCCGAAATAAAATGATGATGATGATGATGATGATAATTGTTGTTTTAAGGGGCCTAACATCTAGGTTATCGGCCCCTAATGGTTTGGGTGATCGTGAAGATCATAATGAAATGAAAACTATAATTAAAACTAACTACTGTACTAACTTATATACTAGGAGAAGAAATGGAAACAAAAAAAAAAAGATAAGGCTTATAAAGGTCAGGAGGAAAAGAAATGCCCTCAACCCTCGAAGAAGGCGGATTGAGGGACTTGGAAGGAAGGAGAGCCATAAAAGGCAGATAGGAAAGTGAAAGGGGAGAGGGTCCGCCCCAGAGGTAATGGATAAAAGGGGGAATACCGGTCCCAGCTCAGGAATCCCTCGGGGTAGCCAACTCCCGAACTCACCAGCCGTGAATCCCTGAGGGTGTAGCATTATCTAGGGTGCACCAGAAGTGGTGGGGCTACATACACCCTGCCTCCATGAGGGCATTGAGCAGAAGGCAGGAGATAACAGGAAATTAAAAATAAGGCTGACCCCTCGCAGAAGGAGGGTATCAGGAAATATGCGGCAAGGGCCAATTAAGGCGGAAAAGGATGAGACTCCCTATGCCTCGGATACCCTAGCCTAATACCGTCAGGGTCGGAAAAGAACAAGAGTTAACCAAGGGTGGTCGACAGAAAAGATGACAGAAAGTAGCCTGGCACAAGTAAGTGGAAGTAATGCCGAACTCAGCTAGGGCCCCGTGGTCGCCATCCCACGTCCCACTAGATGTGAGCCCCTGGGGGAGAAATAAAATGACTGCTACTGTAATATTAACTTTTTAAATCGTTTCCTATAATAACGTTATGTTATAACTTCTAACTGTTGTGGATTTAAAGACAACGTATTGCCGAAATTTTTGCGCTGGGAGTAGACATTATTTAGTTCCCAGTGAAATTATTATCCGACTTGGCTGGATCGAACCCGCAATATTGTCGTTGAAGGTCAACGCTTAATCTATTGTGACACTGCAACCCAACATTATGGATTCTATATGGCATGACCAAGAACAAAAATAAATGGACCTACTCTTATCCATTATTACTTGATAATGCTATGCATGCAAGCGTGTAGCCCATTTTTAGATTCCATTAAGATACGGTAGTAAAATGGATTTGTTTGCGCACTGCAGCCGAAAGAGTACTTAAACTTTAACACTAACCTCATAATTATATTGCTTTTTTTTTTTTATAGTTTAATGAATGTGTATCGATTCCTGTTGCAGACATGTCTTTAATGGGGGCATTCATTTGACGATTTAACAGCGAGAACTACTGCGCAATAGAAAGGCTGAAATCGTAAAACAGGTTATGTAAGTACATAGTTTTACTAGCCTATTCTTAATTGATTAAGAACATATATTTATCTAAGAGTGGAATTTTCACGAGCACATTGATGGCAAATTGAGGTTTTCAACTATTAGGTCGTGTATTGTACAAATGGTACAACTTTTTTCAGGTGAAAGGTTGAGAATTAGAATGTGAAATTCGTGCGGGACTCATGCCCATTAGCCCAGTTGCATGACATACTAAATTGTTTTTTTTTTTTCATTTAGGGGAGCTTAGTCATTTCAGGCCTGTGCTCTTGGGTGTTTAGGCCTATATTATATAGAATGGTCTGATAACCTGTTTTACTGTCGTGCCCGTATTAGTGTGTGTATGTTTTTAATTAAGATGAGGATAGGAATTTAGGCGGCCGTGACCTTAAGCTAGGAACCATCCCGGGATTTGCCTGGTGTAGAAATGGGAAAACCACGATGGCTGTGGTTGGAATCGAACCCACCGCTGATCAGT
This sequence comes from Meconema thalassinum, assembly GCA_946902985.2. Lineage (NCBI taxonomy): Eukaryota > Metazoa > Arthropoda > Insecta > Orthoptera > Tettigoniidae > Meconema > Meconema thalassinum. Next base: position 757,696,326 of record OX336388.2, on the reverse strand, counting down.
TTTGGCTCACGAGGTTTAGAGTAGCCCGTTCCTGGCCTCAGACTAGAATTAAAATTCTTGGTAGAGCTGGGAATCGAACTCGGACCTCCGGGATTACAGCCAAGAATCATATCAATGACATGCCAAATGGAGGCATCGCTATTCTTCAATAGTCAGAGAGTTAGTTAGTTAGTAATTATTGTTTTAAGGGGTGCAACAGCAAGTTCATTTGCCCCTTATTATTAATTAATATCGTATGGTCTCGGGTGCCGGGTGAAAGCTTTGTTATTTGACGCTCAGAGGGCAGCTTGCATGTCGATTTTGTTGTTCCTTGGAACGCTATGAAAGTCAAGGAGGTTCGATATCTAAGTTCATTAACACTATACAGTACGGTAGTCCTTTTTGGGAGAGAAAGGAGGAACTGTTCTGTTTTGGCGGAAAATCCCGAGATTAATTTTGCCATTATGAACACGGCCTACTGAATTCAAATGGGTTCTTCAACATGCGAAGATTTTTGTCGCCTTTCACAAATCACTTACCACGGCCAGGAGAAAATCTGCAAGTTTGGGGTTGGCAGTCCGAAACGATAACCACTCACCCACCACCCACCCCTCTAATAGCCAGAGAAACTATGTACGGTACTGTAGTTAAATATGATATCAATACCAACAGAGATGGGAGCTACAATTTCAGCTGGTGTCATTGACATCTCGCGCATTCTGGCGAGTCTAAAATTGTCTAGTAACAGTCCACTGAATGCGCTGAAACGTATGTGCTGCTCTGGATTAGCATATTGTGGCCCGGCCAAGTTCTCCGCGCGACTGACAAATTTAAGCATCGATGTTCATGCTCCAGAATTAGAGGCTCACAATGTGTCCGGTATCCCACTACACTGCTTAAACTTCTCTGATTACCAATATTTTTCAACGACAAACAGTGCATGCCGGGTTATCGGGAAATGTGTTAAAAAGACGACATAAGCTATTTGTTTAGGTTTAAAAGTTATGCAATGCACTGCATTTTTGTCTCCCAAAGCAGTGAAACTGGTCCCCGAGAGAGAAAGAAGGACTGAGTGCACACTGGATAAGACAAGACTCACTGGCATTGCATTATGATAAGATGCACACAGAAAGCAGACCCGACAAGACGGTCGCTTGGAGATATTATTGAGTGGCCACTAATGAGACAGCTCATTGAACCTGACCGGCCGCCTCGTTGCCTATTGACTAGCATCTTTGGCCTGGGTTCGATTCCCAGCTGTGGAACGATGATGATGATGATGATGATGATGATAATTGTTGTTTTAAGGAGCCTAACATCTAGGTTATCGGCCCCTAATGGTGTGGGTGTTCGTGGAGATGATAATGAAATGGAAACTATAACTAAAACTAACTACTAACTTCTTATACTAGAAGAAGAAATGGAAAACAAAAGGAGAATAAGGCAAATAAAGGACAGGAGGAAAAGAAATGCCCTCAACCCTCGAAGAATGTGGATTGAGGGACTTGGAAGGAAGGAGAGCCATAAAAGGCAGATAGGAATGTGAAAGAGGAGAGTGTCCTCCCCACAGGTAATGGATAAAAGGGGGAAAACCGGACCCAGCTCAGGAATCCCTCGGGGTCACCACCTCCAGAGCTCACCAGCCGTGAGCCCCTGAGGGTGTATAAATATCCAGGGTGCACCAGAAGTGGTGGGGCTACATACACCCTGCCTCCTTGAGGGCCTTGAGCAGAAGGCAGGAAATAACAGGAAAAGAAAAAGAAGGCTGACCCCTCGCAGAAGGAGGGTATCAAAAAAGATGAAATAAGGGCCAACTAAGGCGGGAAAGGAAGAGACTCCCTAGGCCTCGGATATCCTAATACCGTCGGGATCGGAAGAGAACAAGACTTGACCAAGTGAGATCGTCAGGAAAGAAGACGGAGAGGAGCCCGGCACAAGTAAGTGGACTCAGCTGAGACTCCGTGGTCGCCAACCCACGTCCCACTAGATGTGAGCCCTGAGGGGGGGGGGGGGGCTCTAGAAAGGAATGTAATTCTAGTCTGAGGTCTGAAACGGGGAAAACTCAGCTTCGTGAGGCAAAACTGAGAAAGGGTGGGTTCGATTCCTACTACGGCCATCCTGGAAGTGGTTTTCCGTGGTTTCCCAGTTCTACTCCAGGCAAATGCCAGGATAGTGCCTAACGTAAGGCCACGGCCTCTTCCTACCCAAATCCTACCTCAATTACAAATACACCCTCTAGTACAGACACCACTGTGGCATAGATAGCACACAAGTTGTATACACACCTAAATGCGAGGGGCTACATGACCACGATGTTACAAAGCCCATAAAGAACCAGCAACAACACTGGACCTGATCGATGCACTAAAGCATCTTTTCCCTGCACGGGGCAATCGATACTGGACGGAGAGCTGAACGTTCAAGGGCACGATGTTTTCATTCTCGTGGTACGATAAGCTGAAATGGACGGCGGAACATGCGGGATCTTCATTGTAAATATTCCATTCCTTTCAAGTAATAAAAATTCAGAAAATGTTCTAGAATTTTGCCGTGTCTTTTGCGAGGAATCACCTAGGTGCACCAAGTCAGGTTCATCAGTGGTCTCATGGTATACCTGACCGCCTCTATAGGGAGGGAGTAATGTTGTGGGAGCTCTCAGTTCACGCAGAAAAGAAGTGCGGTGCACTTCACTTAAATGGGGTGCAGTGCACGGTCCACTACCCCAGCCGGGGTCTGGGCAGGGCACCAAGAGTCCATTGAATCTTACTTGGTGTACCTAGGTGAAATCCGAAAAAGACACGGCAAAGAAGAAATAATGGATTTTATTTCTTTTCTGGTTGTCTTTAATTCCCATCCCTTTCAATCAGTGATTATACCGGTATCGTATTCCAGTAGTACTAAACACGCAATTCAACTAAAAATAACATCGCCTGGGTTGCAATGATTCCACACCTTCCTAGAACAACTCGAGTTTTTGCTATAAAACGCGATTCAAAGAGCAAATATCACACAGTCTTAGTATTAAATGTGTCCGTGCCCGTCGTCGTAATAGACGCGGACCAATTTACGGGTTTGACCTATTGTGTCACTTCCGCCTGATAGGCTACATGCGTGGTGGCAATGACGACGTTTTTTGATTGGTCCTTTACGCATCATGCACATTGCAGGGCTAGTCCGTTCCCTGCCTTCCGCTCGCAGAACCAGGTGCATTTGAGGCTTAAGATCGTATGTTATAAATGTTTCACTAAAAATAATAAATATTATTTTATTTACTATAAAATCCCGACCAATTCTGGTTGCCAACGAAGACAAAGCACATTCAACAAAGAATAAATAATGCTCAAACGAGATAATGATTTTAAATACAGGACCTATCATATAAAACAAAGAAGACTTCATAATAGTTAAGAACGAATGGTAGAGATTTTAAAAATGTCAGTATTATAAAGGTGGTTACTCAAAATCAGAATCGATCCTTTCAGAGCGTCAAGAGCGGCATTCTTGAAAATCTGTGACTGGATCCCTACGATTTTGAAGACTTGAACAATTCCTATCATGAGTCACTACACGTATTTTCTTCACGTTGTATGCTTGCTGGAAATAAGGTATTGCTGATTCATATATTAGCTTCTTCTCAAGACCGTCTATTGAAAACTGATCCTGATTCCTTTCGAAACGTACCGCGTGGGGGGAATGATAATCCAAATTCTTCGTGTCCTAGCCTGCGATGGTATTGTTATGCCCTTTTAACGGGGGTTGGTAGAACAAGGAATACTGGGGGTGAGGCTAGAGGGTGGTGTTTAATTAGGACGATTTTCACCAAAGGTGCTGAAACTCCGAATGTGTCTATGAGAGGGCGTTGGAGCGATCGGGAGGAGCCCTGTGTGATCAGGTTCGTAGATTTAAGGGATGCACTCTTAGTGAGGTGTTTAGCTTGCGGAGCAAGTACCGCTAGTGAGTAAATCAACTATCCGCTGATCGCACAACGTTATACTCGGCAGGCACGCGACCAAGCACTACAAGGATATGACAATGAAAAGGTCTTTACTGCTTGCAGAGCGGTTTTATAAATAATGACACTGACAGGTCAAGGTGGAAGGTAGGGAGTTAGGCGGTAAAGACAGTATTCGTGAATAAATGTTACAATGGATGTGTGGTAATTGGGGTCACTTGTTTATTGGAGCAGCAAGTGTTTTAAATGCGTCCCTCTATTTCGGGACGGTGTAGCACAGTGTAAGTGTTACAAACAAGTAATTAAGGTGTCACAAGGGAAGGAGTACACTTGTAAATGTCAGGACTCTGAGAAACACACTTACCTCGAGGTGTGATGTCGTGACACAGTTGGATAAAGCCTCCGACAGGAGCAGACAACTGGTCCTTTGGAGTCGGCCCTTTTAAGCCTTCCTGAACTGCTGACTCGGTATTTCCTCACTTTGTTGTTGTTCTAGTTAGCTCCCGTGTATTTGTCCATGCGTTGTGTAAGCCGTGATGCAAGAGCTGAAGCCTCAGCTCTGCTGGCTAGGTGTAATTGAAGTGTGTGTTCGGCTGTTGTTTTTGGTTCCAGCCTGAGGGTAGTTTTGGGGTTAAATTAATGTAGTGGATTGGCCAGATGCGTGGGCGTGTTTTAGGGTTAACTGTAGAAGTGTGGCCGTCCACCGTGTAGTTGATTTGAGGGTGCATGTGAACATCCCTCTCGGGGGTACGTAAGATCCCTAAGGGGTGTAGGGACCCCAGGGGCCCTAACTATATTACAAGAATGCAATGGACCTCATCAAGATCTTCAAAATTATAATTTTCCAATGATTTTGCAAACAGATTCCTGATAGACTGAATCTTGTTCTTATCATGCCAGGCTACAAAGGGAGGCCATTGAAATCCTGAAGCATACTAACAGCTTCAATCTTAAGGAGGAAGCAGAACGTGTGAACAGAGCTTAGCTTCCAGTCCTTAATCCCCTCAAGCCTGCCCTCATTGACCGTCGTAGACGAGAAGATGCAACAGAAGAGCAGCTCTGTCATTGATGCATTACTTTTATGTGGTACGCTGTTGCTATGGTAGCCTCTATGTGTGGGTTGTTGACTATTTATATATCTTCTGTTTACTTGTTTTACCTAGCTTAATGTAACCTGTGAACATGCTGAACGCAGTTTTCAGCGAAACGCCAGGACAACAAAATGTCCTTAGAACACGGCCTATAAGCCCGCGAAACAGACATTCCTATTTCAACGCCAGTCGTGAAAGTCTGAATTTTTACTGAATCTTGTTCCCTTACCACTTTTACTTCTACTGTCAACAGTCACTCGTCGAATGAGGTAGCTCGTTGAACCTAATCGCTGCACTAAGGCCGTGGTGATATAAAGGTCTCACTGAACATAAATATTATTATACCTTGTTTACAGGAGGTTCTTACTTCTTTTGCTCCTACTGTCACCAGTCACTCGACCAATGATACAGCTCATTCAACCGGAGCTGATCACTGCTCTGAGGACTCACTACACCTCTAGTGGCATTGTGCTGCAGACTCTTCAAGAAGACGACCTAAATGGTATGTTCCCACTTTCTCATTTCCATGTATTATTCGTCTATATTACCATTTAGTACGAGCATTATTTTATTTGTTGTTTACATCTGTAAATCACCCAGGAACACCAATGATGGCTAGATGATAGAGCCCGACACACCAGACACTACCGTGACGTGAACGGGGAGGAGTGGGACCATTCTAGCTCGGCTGATTACTCGCGTCACTTTTAAAACCGAAACGAAATATCACGTTTCCCGCTGGGTTAAGTTTTGCAGGATACGGTTTCTACATATGAGTAATATGAAAGGCAACATTTTCCTGAATACATAGAAACATGAATCAGAATTCTACGGCCAGTAGTTTACTTTTTATGTTAATTTGAAATTATTTGAAATAGGACACTACTCATTGATCATTAATCACTTGTTCCTAGCTGCTGCAGAGTGCAGGAGCCAATGCAATGGTGTCAAGTCGTTGCACAACGACGAGGTAGGTGAGTGAAGCTCTCCCTCCAATGCGTTAGCATTATGTTCCCACGTTCAAGTCCAAGCAGAGCATTAACGATGTTGCTACATCGGAAACTGGGGGGGCAGGTCATGTCACGTGTTTTAGAGGAGGCGTGGAGGATATAAAATGCGTTACTGCGTCGCGGCAGAGACTGGTGGGTCGGGTTCTTGAGCCTAACACGTGGGATGTCCCGAATAAACGTTAGGTCATTTTACTTCACTGGGAAGCTGTACTACAAAGTGTGAAAACACATTGTAATCGTAACAAAAGACAAACCATTGGCTATGTTTCCAAATCGTCACCACCATGAAATCAATTTCAAGAAACCATTCTGGTAAAATTCGCTGCTGTGTGATTTCAGAAAGTAGACTATTTCATAGCCTGTTGAACCTCTTTTCTGCTTCCGAAGTGCAGGAGTGACCAGATCAGCCTTCATCTTCCTTCCCCCCCATCTTTACTGGTATGCGATCTCAACGCGACACAGTTCTGGCAGGGAACTATTGTCCTGTTAAACAAATTGTCATTATTTATGAATTGAGAGTGCAATTCGTCACTACTGTGGGTAATTCTCTTTCTTTGAATGCTCATGTGTATATACCATCCGCTTAGCTTAACGGTTATGCGGGCTCGACGCGACACAGTTGTTCGAGTAAACGCACTTTATTCCCGTTGACATTTCAAGAAACGCAAGGTTTTTCTCGTAGTATTAAGACGACTTAGAAGATATTGGTACAAACGGACGGCACCTTCTAACTACCTCTGGTTTCAGAGCTTGAGTATTCATAATAATAATACTAATAATAATGTTATTGGTTTTGCGTCCCTTTTAACTACTGTGTTTTTTAGAGACGCCGGGGTGCCGGAATTTTGTCCGGAGGGGATCTTAAACATACCAGTAAATATACTAACACGGTCCCCTCGCAATTGCGCACCCTCAAATGCCAACCGATTGCGCCAGGATTAGATCATTCAACATTTACAAACCTCACCTTCTAACTCCTTCTGGTTTAGGAGCTGGAGTTTTGTGAAACATAGACCTTAGCGTATTATATAATAAGATAATGATAACAATAGTATTATTAGTAAGGTCGGTATCTGGGTGAGAAATGGCTCAGAAGAACTATATTCACTGACTGAACGATTCCCCTAACTTGCACGGAAAAGACGCATGAAATTTTACGGACTTATAGTTCGAATGGACAACTCCCGACTGTCCAAGAAAATCTTCCTCATAGTCAATGGAACCCGACAAACCAAAGTACTCTGGCTAGCAGACGCTCAATAGGACCTCACTGAAATCAACACTGACCCACTAACAACGACACGGACTGCATATCGACATAAAGTAAATTCATATAAGTTTCCACCCAAGTTTGAAACTCAAACTCAAAGCTGCATGGACAAAAGATAAAAGGCAGGCACATGGCGAAAGGATGATGAAGTTTTGGGAAGATAAGAAGACAAGAAGACCAATGGTAAATAATGATTCTATAGTAATAATAATAATAGTAATAATAGCCTAATAAGACAGTTATATTGCCGGAAGCTTTATATGCCTCAGAAACCGTATGCCTGGGTGGCCACTCTAAAATTGCAGACATTGTAAAACACGAACGGAAAATTCTCCGGAAAATGTATGGTCCCACGAGAGAAAATGGAATGTTGATTAAGAGGAGAGCAGCGGACCTCTACTCCTTCACTGACAGTTTCATTGATGCCGTACGGAAGTGACGCCTGCATTTCTATGGCCATATCTACAGAATGGACAGCGACAGAGATTATTCAGAATAATCAACTCAAAGAAGAGCAAGATAAAATGGCTAGAAGAAACTAAGGCGGACCTCCAAGAAATGAATATCACAGACGACATCATAGACAATCGTGGAGCTTTTAGGACAAAAGTAGCCTACCATAAATTTAGGGAGAAACCCATAAAGAAAACAGGTAGGAAGAGGTCGACAGAACGCTAGATGCAACACAGTGCATTCATGAAGAGATTTTGGGAGGATAAGAAGGCGAAAACCACCAGGCCAACTAACAAGTTCAAACGCGCTCTTTGAATGGGCATAACGACGAAAGAAAGAATAGCCTAATAATAGTGATAATTATAACAACAATAATTATAATAAAATAAAAATAATAATAATAATTATACTTTTTTTAGCGTATGGCTTTTAGTGCCGGGAGTGTCCGAGGACATGTTCGGCTCGCCAGTTTTGTAGCTGCTTCGAGACGGACACCCAATGGGTGAGCTACAAGTACCGTTGGGGAGGAAAGTTGGAAGGGAAGGGCGAGGAGTTGGAAGGTAGCGGCTGTGGCCTATAGGTAGGGACCAACCCCGGCATTTGCCTGGAAGGAAGATGGGAAACCACAGAAGACCATCTTCAAGGTTGCCGGCGGGGGGATTCGAACCTCCTCGCCTCCCGGATGTGAGCGACTGCCATTAGTCATGCCGTAACGACCACGGCTAACTCACCCGGTATAATAATATTGAACAGATGTGTAAATAATTCTGGTTTACTTTGTAACTACAGATTTAACATGTAGGCCTACTGTAAACATAAAAGCTATATAATTTCTATAAACATGAGGGATATGAGGGAAACGGGGAAGGACAACTCTGAGCAACGATATATTTAGAAAATTTAATAAAAACAGTTTTTTTAATAGTTTTGAAATTGCACAAATTGTTTCTGGTAGATACAATGTCTATGTGTCCTTGGAAATATGTATAATGTTGTTTGAGTCTTCAGTCTTTTGACTGGTTTGATGCACCCGTCCAGGCCTCCCTGTCCTGAGCTAATCGTTTCATCTCTACATAGCTACCACACCCTACATCCGAGGCAATCTGTTTAACATATTTTAACCTTGGTCTACCCCTACAGTTCTTGTCCTCGACCCTTCCTTCCATAACTAAGCTTGCTATTCCTGGGTGTCTTAGTATGTGTCCTACTAACCTATCTCTTCTCTTCATTAGCAGTCGCCAGAAACATCTCTCCTCTCCCACTCGTCTTAATACCTCTTCGTTTGTAACCCTATCTATCCATCTGATCTTCAACATTCTCCTGTAACACCACATTTCAAATGCTTCAATTCTCCTTTTTTCTGCTGAACCAATAGTCCAAGTTTCACTTCCATAGAGCGCCGCGCTCCAGACAAAGGCTTTCAAAAATGACTTCCTAATACCTAAATCTATATTCGATGTCAACAGATTCCTTTTTTTTTTGTAGAAATGCTTTCCTTGCCTGAGCCAACATACTTTTTATATTCTCTTTGCTTCGTCCATCACTGGTTATTTTGCTACCTAAGTAACAGAAGTCTCCTACTTCCTTCAGCTTAATGTTGGACAAAATTTATGACAGGTACAGTCATACAATTATTTTTTTACTTTATTTTCTGTCACTTGAAGCTGTAATCCCTCTCCCTCTACCGTAAAGTATTCATTTATGAAAATTTCAAAATATTTCTTAAAATTTTTGATTTTTAATACATTTATTGAATAGTTATAGAATCTTTCCGCACAAGAGCCATTTATTACGAGCCGGGCTTTGATTTGAGGTATCTTATGTTTGGAATGTAAACATGTAACAATAATTATGCTCCTTTCTTCACATCTAGATCTTGCTGTGAAGAGCTTCCTGGTTTGGCTTGAGAAATACCTTTCTACAAGGTATATCCTCTCAGCTTCTCTAAATGTGAATGCTTCAAGTCACTTTGTGAAGTATGGGAGTACTAAAGAACTCCGCGTTATCTTACTGAGTAGGGAGGACACTGGACTACATCTCATGAAGGTGAGGTCACTCAACATTGACAGATTATCATCATTATAGTTAGGAAGATAAGGAAAAGCCGTATTTTTTCTGAACTTCTTTTACCCGAAATGTTAAAAATAAGTGTGAATGAAGGGTCCCTGGTCTAGTTTAATGCGAGTTTAAATGTGCCTATAAATGCACCAGTACAGTTCATTTTATATATGGACCATTTGTTGAAGGGCGTAAACTGGCCGGGTGGGATTCAATTACAGTAGAACCCCTCTCATCCGCCCTCGGCGGATCCGTCGCTCCGGTTGATCCGACTGTGCTCGAGCCGAACTTGTCCCGACTCGTAGCGGTGACTCATGACCCGTCGCGCCATTGTTGTCCGATTTAGTGCTCCGTCATTCTTTCCTATCGTTTCTGTCATTCGTGTTTTGTACAGTACGACTGCACTGTGAAGTTTATTGTGCTTACTGTTCGTTGGTTTTACGACATTGTTCTTCTGTGTTCGTTACAGTGCTGTACAGTAATTTGTTTTATGTACATTGTGTGTACTGTACACAGGGCCGGATTTAGATTTTATGCGCTCCTATGCCCGTGGGATTTTGCCGCCCCCTCTTCACATCATCGTGAAGAAGGGAGAATTTAGACCTCAGAAAGGTCGTTGTGAGGGTAATTTTTATTTTATTCTAATGTTTCGGGAAGTAAAAGCAATTAAATAAATTAAAATGATGAGAGAATCAACTGTTTCTAAATTTGTATATATAAACTATAAATAAATAGGCCAACGAGATATTAAAATAAGTTTAAACCATTTAAGACTCATTATACACTTACAGATATTCAGATACACACTACATCATACAACCTACAACTATGCATAGGATAATTAATTATTCAAATTAAACTGATATTAATATTCAAGACTTAAATTTTCTCCTAATAAATCATAAAAGATTCCTGTTCTAATGCTGAAGTCGAAAAATCTGCTGTTGCAAAACTTTTGTTGGGAAATGATGGCCATAATATAAATTGGAAATGTGTCAAAATTCGGAAAGTTTAATTTAAATCATAAAATTATACGAAATACGTGAATTGTAGCCTATAATATTTTATGGAAGTTTTCTGAAAAAAAAATAAAAAAAATTGCAAATTAATTTGGCGCCCCTCAGTCGGGGCCAATGGGGCCTATTGGTAAATCCAACCCTGGATGTACAGTTGTGTGTGGTTTTTTTTCAACATGTCAGGAGTGAAAAGTAAACACGTTTCTCTTTCATTAAATGAATAATTAACAATGCTACGAAAACTGGACAAAGGGGAATCACTCCAAAATTTGCCAAGGAACTCAATGAAGGCGTTGCGACAATTAAAGATTGGAGAATAAATCGGAAATACATTGTATCATGTACAGTGATGATAGATTGTGAAAACGCTATTAATAATCACAAAAAATTAAAAAAGCCTAAACTTGAACTGCTTGACAACGCACTGTGGATGTGGCTCTACCAAGAAAGAAGGAAAGGAACCGCGATATCCTGAGTTCAGAGATTGTTAATTTTAATGTAAGTCCGCATTTTTCTGTACTTTCTGATAATACGATCTTTCTCATTCCCAAAGGGGACATATTACAGGGGTTGTATTGTAGGTGAAACCAGGTAAACAGTATGGCGTATGCTGATGACCTGGTTGTAATGACAGACACCGTTGAAAGCTTACGAGCCAACATGTTAGAACTTGAACAGAAATGTACAGAGTATGGTATGAAACTGATATGAGGGTAGCAAGAATCATTGCTGGGACAAATAGATGGGAGCAATGGCAGGAAGGTACTCGTAATGAAAAGATAGAGGCTAAATTAGAAATAAACACGCAAGATGTTCGCATGAGCCAACTCAGATGATGGGGAGATGTGAAGAGAATGGGTGAAGAAAGATTACCTAAGAGGGTAATGAGTTCGGCTGTACATTGTAAGAGACGCAGATGTAGACGAGAGGTACGGTGTGGCTACAGCGATGATCGCCGGGCGCACATCGCTGGCGATCTTCGTTATTTTATGAACGCATGTAAACAAATGGGACTGGTTTCCCTACAGCGATCTGCGCTGGCGTCAATTCATTGCATTTCGGCAGCGATGATCGCTGGCCATTTCGTGAACACAAGAATAACGATAAAGCTCTCATCTCTTAGGGAAACAGTATCATGGCTTCCATTCAGACAGTATTTTGTAATTTCTCAAAATAAAATGATGATTTTTAATCTTTTAATAAATTATGTTGCTTGTCACAGAAACGTGTGCTTATTTGTTCACCTGTATTGTAATACATATTATTTAGGACAGACACACGGTAACATAAGTTACCATGTAACATATTATGCTATGATGATTTCATAGCCCTTACTCAAAGGTGTCATCAATCCAAAAGTTGGTTCTATTCAAACTTAAAAACTTCATAAGTTTAATATTTAATATTTTCATTAATTGGTTCTGATCACCCCCCGAAGTTACGCCACTGGTCTTGAGTATTCCTTAAATTTTATTTGATCATTAAGCAGGTGTCTATGAATCAGGGCATTACAACATGCTTCTGTACGCCTAGTTTTGTACATGTCATTATTTATAGGGTACAGAATGTAGCTCAAGGGGGACTAACCCGTTACAAACATTGCTCAGCACTATTAGTTTGGAGTCTTTTTCGCACCATGTACATATACCTAATTCGATCAGCATCTCTTCTTCCTCTTTTAAAAGAAGCAATATTAACGCTGATGTAATTCTGCTTAAGGTCATTCGGGCAACGTTATATTATTTCAGACTATGATCAGCTGATTAGTATCTACCCCCCACGAACCTGTATAAGCAAAGAATAGGCTACTGAGCTGTTGAGAAGTGAAAGTGATCCTGTTGCAGGAGGCAGTGGACGAAGGACGATGATCGCCGGCTAGGGAAACCGCTTTTCTGACTTAGTGCGCCGAGCGATCATCGCCAGCGATGTGCGCCGGCGATCATCGCTGTAGCCAAACCGTACTTAGGAGGCGATGGTTAGATTCAGAATTCCATATGGACAAACGAGATGAACAATCTTAATTTAGACGTAGTGAAAGCTATGATGACAATTAAAAACTCATCGTAAGGATGTGTCATGTAAAAAAATTTGTTATATTTTTTTTTAAACAATATTTATATAGATTCGCTACTTACTCAGGCTGTGTCCCAAAGCTACATTTTCTGCCGTAGTGGACTAGATAGTCGACTAATATTCCGGATATGACGTCACAAGTCATGATCCAAAGCTGCTTAGCACATAGCAATCAAGTCTGTAGTAGCTAGAGAACGAAAGTGCTTGATTGTCGACTTGTATAAAGAATTTACAGATCTAGCTAGTCTTTTATCTTTGACTGTTATCCGAAGCAAATATGGACACCTCATCAAGAACGGTTAATGCCATGAACAAAAAATAGTAATCCTAGGGTAACATACTTTTAACATCATTAACAGTATAAGTAAAGTCTCCGTGGCTTAGGCGGCAGCACACCGGCATCTCACCGCTGGGTCCGTGGTTCAAATCCCGGTCACTCCATGTGAGATCTGTGCTGGACAAAACGGAGGCAGACAGGTTTTTCTCCGGGTACTCCGGTTTTCCCTATCAAAATTTCATTCCAGCAACACTCTCCACTATCATTTCATTTCATCTGTCATTCATTTAATCATTGCCCCAGAGGAGTGCGTCAGGCCTCGGCAGCCGGCACAGTTCATATCCTCGCCGCTAGATGGGGGCTTCATTCATTCCATTCCTGACCCGGTCGGAAACTGGAAACAGGCTGTGGATTTTTTGTCAACAGTATAAGTCAACTTTTATGTCAACAGAATTTTATGTTTAAGGCTTTTAAGTTTCCCTCTTATTAGACAATATCACAACATGTAGACAGTATTACTCCATATTTATATAAAACTAGCTGAAGTACCCGTTCTTCGAACGGTGTTCGGTGTTAACACCAGACATTGTCAATTGAGCTACTGTTCCAATGGTTAGCGGTTTGTCATTCCTTCATAAGTTTATCAGAATGAAGTTAGTTTTCTGGGAATATCACACACACTCTTAATTTATGGGCCTTAAAATGTGGTTTTCGGAGACCCTTTATAGACTCCCGAATGTTGTGCCTCACATAGAGAAGCGCAACATATGCTTTGGTCGTCCTTCTAGGATAATTTTTATATTTCGCCTATTATAGCATGTATTTTGAGAAGTTTTTCCCTGTATCCACCTTTCTACTGTATGAAAAGTACGGTGAAGAGTTTTATAAATGATTGGTGTATTGACTCTCATGGTTACCATACCTAATTTTACGATGCACAAAGCATACGAACACGAGTTATAGGTGTACATAAAGATACACAGAAAGACAGACAGACAATTCTATTGTCTACAACATATCACCCAGATATCCAAATATGGGTATATCTACCACACAGTATCAAACAAAATCATCCTTACGATGAACCCGTTTGTCGAAAAAAAAAAAGATTAGTTAAAATGTGCTCTCAAACTAAATTCACCTAACGTGTACTTCCTGACGTGAAATAGAATTGAAAGCCTTGTAGACGAAACGCAATACACGTCACATAAAAACTGACCCTCTACGTTGTCTTAGATCCCCATACACAGGAAGACCTCTTTCATAAATTTTAAAGGCTTGTGGTGCATGAAAATTTCGGTTCTTTAGCCTCAAATGGCCCAAATTCCTAAAAGCCGCAAAAAATGCAGATTCAATTCAGGAATTTTTGAAAATAATGTTGCTGTTTGGAGATATAATAGACCTTCTGTACTAAATGTCGCACGTGAAAATTGCGTGAAAATATTCTAGGTTACCCCTTGACCCCCTAAATTGCATTGATGAATTATAGAGTCTAAGTTGGTTCCGTGATAACCTTATAGCCATTTGCAAACTTTCACAGAAATGTAATAAATGGAGTGACATTGCTTCTTACAGAAATAGATGGAAAGTTGGATGCCACCCCTTGAGATAATGTTGTCATGGTTACCGATTTGCATTCCTTCATTATTCATAATGTTGAATTTTGGGCTTATGCCGTGTTTATTATATTAAAATTCGACGCGTTTCGAAAGAAACCATGCCTTTCTTCGTCAGGAATAATCTGGAATACGACAATGATTGCTAAGAGAAAGCAACAAAGAACATATAGAAGGTGCCCAAAGATGGACGCCATTATAGACCCATGTTAGGGACAACGGAAAGCAGCAGTGAATTACTTTCTCAGGGTTCTGATAATAGGTAGCCAGGATTCACTGAGATTGTAGCCGGTGTCGCGGTTGAAATTATCTGGGTGTTTACGTATTTCAACCGCCTCCCTGATGATTCTGGGACGATATTGCTTTATACGGGCAAGAACATCCACTCCTTGGAACATGACATCATGGCCAGGTGTTAATGCATGATCGGCAACAGCTGATTTATCAGGTTGAATGAGCCTGATACATCTATTATGTTCATTAATGCGAGTGCATATTGTTCTCGAAGTCTGCCCGATGTAAACCTTGCCACAAGTACAGGGAACTCTGTAGATACCCGGTTGTTGCAATTTAGGCAAACTGTCCTTAGTTGGTCGCAGGAGTTGCCTAATCTTAACAGAAGTTCCAAATACAGTCCGTATGTTGTACCGACGTAGGATTTTAGCAATACGATCCGTCGTGTTATGTATGTAAGGTAGGTAAGCAGTTCCTCTTACATCTCTTTTCTCAACTGACGTCCTATTATTATTTGTTGGTTTCAGAACCGTAGAGATCTAAGCCTTGCTATAACCGTTGCTCTCAAAGGCGGTTCGCAATGTATTAATTTCTTCTTGTAAAGAAGACACTTCACAAATCCTCTTAGCCCGGGTAGTTAGAGTTGTAAGGATACCATGTTTCTGGGCAGGGTGATGGTGAGAACTTGCGTGGAGATATATATTGGTGTGTGTTGGCTTACGAAAAACACTGTGTCCTAAGGATCCATCCTCTTTCTTGGTGACGAGAACATCTAAAAACGGTATTTTGCCGTCAGATTCCTCTTCCATGGTGAAACAAATAGAAGGGTGCTGGAGATTAAGGTGATCCAGGAAATGGCTAAGATTTTTCTCACCTTCCGTCCAAACAACGAACGTGTCATCCACATAACGCCACCAGATCTTCGGTTTGAAAGGAGCCGACGACAAAGCTTTCTCTTCAAAGTTCTCCATGAAGAAATTAGCCACAACAGGAGAGAGAGGACTACCCATGGCCACACCATCAGTCTGCTCATAAAAATTCCCATTCCATAGAAAGTAGGAGGAGGTCATGCAGTGATAAAAAAAAGCCTTGTGATGTCTTCAGGAAAAAAAGCCATTAATGAGAGACATAACACCATCAATAGGTACTCTCGTAAACAGAGACACCACGTCGAGACTCACTAGGATATCACCCGGCTGAAGTGTTATAGCTTTCAACTTTTCCACGAAGTGTGTGGAATCCTTAATGTACGAAGGCGTGTTACCCAGAAGCGGCTGAAGTAGTCTACCTAAGTATTTGGAAAGGGCATATGTAGGAGAACCAATCGTACTAACAATAGGTCTAAGAGGAACATCTTCTTTATGTATTTTAGGAAGACCATAGAGTCTCGGAGGAATAGCATCCCCTGGAAGGAGAGTCTTCGCTGCATCCGCTGGAATAGATGATTGCTTGATCAATTTGACGGTGACATTTGAGTAGCGAGTAGTAGGATCACGACTATTAATCCTATATACAGGATCTGATAACAAAGACGAGATCTTGGAATCATAATCAACTTTATCCAACACCACTGTCGCGTTACCCTTGTCAGCGGGGAGAACGATTATATCAGAATTGTCCCTTAGATCTTTAAGTGCCCGGCTTTCGCCTTGTTTTAAGTTGGTGTTAGGTGGCTTAGCGTTCTTGAGAACTCTGGAACATTCTTGTCTGGCTTCCTCGGCCTCTTCAGGTGTGAGGTGATGTACCGAGGATTCTACAGATGTAATAAGTTCTTCAATAGGAATTCTTCTAGGCGCTGCAGAAAAATTGAGACCTATTGAAGAACTTATTACATCTGTAGAATCCTCGGTACATCACCTCACAACTGAAGAGGCAGGAAGCCATACAAGAATGTTCCAGAGTTCTCAAGAACGCTAAGCCACCTAACACCAACTTAAAACAAGGCGAAAGCCGGGCACTTAAAGATCTAAGGGACAATTCTGATATTATCGTTCTCCCCGCTGACAAGGGTAACGCGACAGTGGTGTTGGATAAAGTTGATTATGATTCCAAGATCTCGTCTTTGTTATCAGATCCAGAATATAGGATTAATAGTCGTGATCCTACTACTCGCTACTCAAATGTCACCGTCAAATTGATCAAGCAATCATCTATTCCAGCGGATGCAGCGAAGACTCTCCTTCCAGGGGATGCTATTCCTCCGAGACTCTATGGTCTTCCTAAAATACATAAAGAAGATGTTCCTCTTAGACCTATTGTTAGTACGATTGGTTCTCCTACATATGCCCTTTCCAAATACTTAGGTAGACTACTTCAGCCGCTTCTGGGTAACACGCCTTCGTACATTAAGGATTCCACACACTTCGTGGAAAAGTTGAAAGCTATAACACTTCAGCCGGGTGATATCCTAGTGAGTCTCGACGTGGTGTCTCTGTTTACGAGAGTACCTATTGATGGTGTTATGTCTCTCATTAATGGCTTTTTTCCTGAAGACATCACAAGGCTTTTTTTTTATCACTGCATGACCTCCTCCTACTTTCTATGGAATGGGAATTTTTATGAGCAGACTGATGGTGTGGCCATGTGTAGTCCTCTCTCTCCTGTTGTGGCTAATTTCTTCATGGAGAACTTTGAAGAGAAAGCTTTGTCGTCGGCTCCTTTCAATCCGAAGATCTGGTGGCGTTATGTGGATGACACGTTCGTTGTTTGTACGGAAGGTGAGGAAAATCTTAGCCATTTCCTGGATAACCTTAATCTCCAGCATCCTTCTATTTGTTTCACCATGGAAAAGGAATCTGACGGCAAAATACCGTTTTTAGAAGTTCTCGTCACCAAGAAAGAGGATTGATCTTTAGGACACAGCGTTTTTCGTAAGCCAACACACACCAATAGATATTTCCACGCAAGTTCTCATCATCACCCTGCCCAGAAACATGGTGTCCTTACAACTCTAACTACCCGGGCTAGGAGGATTTGTGAAGTGTCTTCTTTACAAGAAGAAATTAATACCTTGCGAACCACCTTTGAGAGCAACGGTTATAGCAAGGCTTTGATCTCTACGGTTCTGAAACCAACAAATAATAATAGGACGTCAGTTGAGAAAAGAGATGTAAGAGGAACATCTTACCTACCTTACATACATAACACGACGGATCGTATTGCTAAAATCCTTCGTCGGTACAACATACGGACTGTATTTGGAACTTCTGTTTAGATTAGGCAACTCCTGCGACCAACTAAGGACAGTTTGCCTAAATTGCAACAACCGGGTATCTACAGAGTTCCCTGTACTTGTGGCAAGGTTTACATCGGGCAGACTTCGAGAACAATATGCACTCGCATTAAGGAATATAATAGATGTATCAGGCTCATTCAACCTGATAAATCAGCTGTTGCCGATCATGCATTAACACCTGGCCATGATGTCATGTTCCAAGGAGTGGATGTTCTTGCCCGTATAAAGCAATATCGTCCCAGAATCATCAGGGAGGCGGTTGAAATACGTAAACACCCAGATAATTTCAACCGCGACACCGGCTACAATCTCAGTGAATCCTGGCTACCTATTATCAGAACCCTGAGAAAGTAATTCACTGCTGCTTTCCGTTGTCCCTAACATGGGGCTATAATGGCGTCCATCTTTGGGCACCTTCTATATGTTCTTTGTTGCTTTCTCTTAGCAATCATTGTCGTATTCCAGATTATTCCTGACGAAGAAAGGCATGGTTTCTTTCGAAACGCGCCGAATTTGAATATAATAAACACGGCATAAGCCCAAAATTCAACATAGTAACACGGGCCATGAAAGTCTAAATGACAATTCCTTCATTAGTTTGTTAAATTAAATTAAATTATTTTCCTGGGAATATTTCAGAAACTGTTGGTTTTTGAGCCTTATAATGTAGTTTACGAGGACCCTTTAGGGCCCCCGAGTTTTGTTTCCGTCCCCGAGGGGCTTTGACTCGCCGTTGTACGCCATGATATAATACTAATAATAATAATATAATATAGGGATAGGAATATAATAGACCTGCCGTACCACATCCGCAGGTGTAAATCGCGTGAAAATATTCTAGAGTACCCCTTGAAGGAACTCAATTTTATCCAATCAATCAAATTCTTTTCTGATCAATAACCCCCTTAAGCGCATTATACGTATTGATGAATTTTACAGCTTAATTTGGTTCCGTGATAACCTTCTAGCCGTTTGCAAATTATCACACTAATGTAATTAATGGAATTGCATTGCGTCTTACAGCAATAGATGGACCTTTGAGATTTTGTTGCCATGGTTACCGGCTTGCATTCGTTCATTAGTGAATGAAATTACTTTTCTGGGAATATCTCAAAAACGGTTTGTTTTAGGGCCTTAAAATGTGGTTTTCTGAGACCCTTTAGGGCCCCCGAGTTTTGTCTCTCACATTGAGGGACTAGTTAGTTAGTTAGTTATTGTTGTTTTAAGGGGCGGAACTACGAGGTCATCTGCCCCTCTTAACACAGATTAAAGAATACAAATTTTGAATTGAATTTAAAATTTTGAGGTGGACATCTAAATTTAAAAAGACCAAAAATTAATAAAACAAAAACAAACAATTAAATAAAAAATAAAAATTATAAAAATAAACAAAAATTACGAAAAAAAACAAAACATTATCATTCAAAAACGAACAAGTCGTTGAGTCAATGTTCACTGGAAAATTTAGATTGCTGGCCCTAACCCACTCTCACTTATAAAGCGGATAACGCGATCAGCAGCCACCGCGTCAACGGCTAATATAAGTTTGAGTGTCGTCTGCAAACCAAGGTTTCTTCGTAAGTCAGCAAGATCCACACACTCGGTAAAAATGTGGGCCACGGTGAATACGGCTCCACAGGTACAAAGTGGGGGGTCTTCCCTTCTCATTAGGTACGAGTGGGTGGATCTTGTATGACCTATCCTTAGCCTACACAAAATGACGGACTCTCTCCGGGCCCGGAAGGAGCTCCGCCACACGCGAGTTGTTCCCTTGATCGCTCTCAGTTTACTGGGCAGTGGGTCAGCTAGCCACTGACTCTCCCAAAAAGCCAGAACTTGTAGGCGTAACTGAGAGCGAATATCTCTAGCGGGTACCTCCATTGGTCGAGGTGGTAGTGATACCGCCTCTTTTGCAGCTTGATCTGCTAACTCATTTCCCACAATTCCCATGTGGCTTGGAAGCCACAGAAAGGTGATTCGAGTGTCAGCGTGGCACAGCCCGGCTAGTAGGTCGTGGATTCGCTGCACTAGGGGGTGTTGCGGGAAACATGTAGCAATTGACTGCAACGAACTCAAAGAGTCGGTACACACGAGAAAGTGGATTCGTGCATCCTGTAGTGCAAACTGCAGAGCTTCATAGATGGCAACGAGCTCCGCAGTAAACACACTACAGGCCTCAGGCAAAGAGATCTTGGTATTTGCACCATCAATAACGTAAGCACAACCCACTTTCTCGTCCACCTTCGAACCATCCGTGTATAGAATGCCAGCGTTCGGAAATTGGTGAACTATGCTGTGGAACTGCCTCCGGTAAACGGAGGCATCCGTGTTCACCTTAGGACCTCGGTGCAGAGCTAACCGAATTTCCGGACGCGGGACTTGCCACGGAGGCACCTCGCTAGATGTCCGGATCATACAGGGACCTACAGCCACTCCTATTTCAGTACACGAGTTATCAAGTCTAATACCAACCGGCCGGGTGGCACGAGGCCGGTTGGCGTAACCCTGGTGGTTTTGGGTACCGAAGAGAGCTTGATAGGTCGGGTGATGCGGCATTTGACGCACATTGGCAGCATATGCTAAAAGCATATGTTGGCGTCTATAATTTAAAGGTGGAACACCCGATTCGGCGAGTAGGCTGGGTATCGGGCTGGTCCGGAAGGCACCGGTAGCCAGCCTAACGCCACTATGGTGGATACTGTCCAGCATTTTCAAGGTTGCCGGCCTTGCTGAACCGTATGCCGCAGAACCATAGTCTAGCCGGGACAGGACGAGGGCTTGGTAGAACCGTAGCAGCACCGCACGGTCAGCCCCCCACGTAGTGCCACTAAGAAACCTGAGCATGTTCAGTTTCCTGAGACATGTCATTTTCAATTGCCGTATATGGTGCTGCCACGTTAACTTGCTGTCAAAATGGAGCCCCAGGAAGCGATAAGTGTCAACCAACGGCAACGCAGCATCCCTGAGATGTAGTTCAGGGTGTAAATGTAGCCTCCGGAGCCGACAAAAATGGACGACGAAGGTTTTCGCTGCTGAAAAACGAAAACCCCGGTCGTGAGCCCACCTGTCGACCCGGTTGATAGCTAGCTGCAATTGCCGTTCCACGACTGCCATACTTCCAGAGCTGTAATGCAGAGCTAAATCGTCTACATACAGCGATGGAACTGCCGCGGACCCGGCGGCGGCAACAATGCCATTAATGGCAATCGCGAACAAGGTGACACTCAGCACTGAACCCTGAGGAACTCCATTTTCTTGGGTATAGTATTGCGACAATGTCCTACCGACCCTTACACGGAAGAGTCGGACGGACATGAAATTCGCAATGAAAGTCGGTAAGTTTCCACGGAGTCCCCACTTGTGAAGGGTGGAAAGGATCCCGTAGCGCCATGTGGTGTCGTAGGCTTTCTCGAGGTCAAAGAAAACCGTGACTAGGTGCTGCTTTCGGAAAAAAGCCTCCTGTATGGCGCTCTCATGTAGCACCAGATGGTCAGTGGTGGACCTATGAGAGCGAAATCCACATTGGTACTCAGACAGGAGACCTTTATCCTCCAAGAACCACACCAGTCGACGGTTCACCATCTTTTCGAGCAGCTTACATAGGCCATTTGTCAAACAAATGGGCCTATAGCTGCTTACAAACTTGGGATCCTTTCCAGCCTTAGGAATCGGTATCACGATCCCCTCTCGCCATTGAGATGGAAACTCCCCTTCAATCCATATACGATTAAAGAGGATCAACAGTTGTTTTATACTGGATTCGCACAGATGCTTTAACATTTGATTATGTATGTTATCCGGTCCAGGAGCCGTATCCCTGCACAGTGCAAGCGCACTGCGCAGTTCCCATTCAGAGAATGGTACATTATAGGACTCCGAAGCAGCAGTGGCAAAGGACAAGGGGTGAGTCTCTGCCCCCCGCTTCAGAGTCAGAAATGTAGGATCGTAACTCCCGGAGCAGGATACATCGGAGAAGTGCGAGCCAATGCTGTTGGCAATGGCGAGATGGTCCGTGATGATGTCTCCATTGATGGACACTCCGGGTATCGACAGTGATGTCGGGAGTCCGGAGATCCGGCGAAGCTTAGTCCACACTTGAGATGATGCAGTATGCGCCGTCATGGACGACACATACTTTTCCCACGTCGTTTTCTTACTCTCCCGAATCAGATATCGGGCTCTGGCACGCATCCTTCTGAAGGTGATAAGGTTGGCCATGGTGTTTTGCCTCCGATAGCATTTGAAAGCACGTCGACGATCTTTAATGGCTGCTGCAATCTCGGCTGTCCACCAAGGGACAAGCTTCCGGCGTGAGTTTCCGGATGAGGAAGGTATTGTTTCCTCAGCAGCAGCCAAAATACCATTCGTTATGTGAATGGTATGATCGTCGACACTCTCAAAGGTATCTTCGGCAAACACCGCACGTGCCGTGAAAGTTGGCCAATCAGCCCGACGGAGACGCCATCGACTTGGTAACTCGATGGCTCTCTGGTTCGGAAGAGTAACGATAATTGGAAAATGGTCACTATTACAAAGGTCGTCGTGTACACCCCACTGTAGCAGGGCAACCAGCGCACGACTGCACAAGGTAATATCGACACTTGAATAAGTGCCGTGTGCAATAGAGAAGTGCGTAGGTTCCCCTGTGTTCAACAAACACAGGTCCAGCCGCCTGATCAGCCTCTCAAAATCTCTCCCTTTGCCGCTAGTGGTAGCGGAGCCCCAGATGGTGTTGTGGGCATTAACATCTCCCAGAAGGAGAAAAGGAGGGGGGAGCTGAGAGACTAGATCCTCCAGCTGTCCGTAATCCGGTTGAGAATCAGGCGGGATGTACACGTTACATACTGTTGCCATTACTGGCAACGAAGTACGAACTGCAACTGCTTCTAGCTGAGTACGCAACGGCACCTCTTCACTAAAGAGACTAGAGTGGACGAGAGTGCAGACGCCACCGGCGGCCACAGCTCCGTCCACCCGGTCTTTAGAGAAGAGTTTGAAGTGTCGCATTGTTGTCTCATGTCCAGGACGAAACCTGGATTCCTGAAGACAGACAATGTTTGCCGTAAACTGAGAAATCAATTGGCGTACTTCAGCGAGATGTCGAAAATAGCTATTACAGTTCCATTGTAATAGTGCCATAGTGTGGACTTAAGTAGAAGATAGTCGTCTACTTATGCTTAACCGTTTGCCAACCATCCCTATCCTTAGGAGTGGGTGATAGGGTAGGAGAGCATTCCTCAATCTCCACATCTCCTTCGGAGGACGAAGAAAACGGAGCGAATGCTCTCTTGGTTGGCGAACGGTTATCGCCGGACTTTCCGGGTCTCGTCCTTGGTGAAGAGCGAGAGCGGTGACGAGGGACCTTCTCCCGGTCCGATGACTGGGAGTCCGTCCCCGGCACGTCCCGACTATTTTTCTTCTTGAACCGGCGTTGACGTCTATTTGGGGAAGTAGTTGGTCCCTTCCCCCCTGACGTCTCCGTCCTGCCAAACAATGCAGCACTTGCTAGGACTGCTCCTCCGGTGGTCGTGGAAGCAGAATTGCCAGCAGGTATTGGAGCTGCCTTTTCAGCAGGAGGGCAAGAGAGACGGCGATGAACAGTCTCTTTCTTACCCGCCGTTCCTGTTCCCTGTTTTGTTTGGCTGGATGTGGGTCCAGCCGTGGCCGGCGAAGACTTCCTCCTCGAACGAGTCGGAGATTGCTTCTTCACTGGCCTTATCGGAGGAGTTGCCTTCTCCGATGGCGCCGGTTTAGTTGGAGGCACCTGCGCCTTTTGTTGGATGCCAGAAGAAGATTCCGTAACCTTCTTCTGGCTAACAGGGGTGATAATATGGCTATTTGTAGCCCCTTTAACAGTGGTAACTCTTTTAGAACTTGCCGATGTCAAGTTTGCCGCTTGATTACTAGATTCGTTTGATACCTTTTGAGCATATGATACTGAGAAAATAGGAGAGGCCATGGAGCGATATTTTCTGCGTGCTTCAGTGTAGGAGAGCTCGTCTAAGGTCTTTATTTCTTGAATTTTCTTCTCCTCTAGGAAGGCAGGACATTCCTTCCAGCGAGGAGAGTGCTCTCCCTTGCAATTTGGACATGCGGGAGGTGGTGTACATTCCGCTCCCTCATGTGTGGCCTTGCCACAGGAAAGACAGATAGGCTTTCCCGAGCAACGAGATGAGGTATGTCCAAATCGCTGACACTGAAAACACCGCAATGGAGATGGAATATACGGTCGCACATCGAGAGTGTACATTGACACTTTGATCCTCTTGGGCAGGCTATCCGACTCAAACGATAAGATGAACGCCCCGGTGTCAACTAGTACACCATTCATCTTACGTTTGATTCGTCTCACCTCGACAACGCCATGCTTTCCAGTTCTTTCCAGGATACGCTCGTCGGTAGTGTTCACCAGGTCCCTATGAAATACTAAACCTTTCTTCAGGTTTAGGGACTGGTGCTTCACTAACTCGACTGGAATACCACCGAAACTTGTCGTCCCAAGAAGACCATCTGTCTGTCTCTTTCCTTGAGTTTTTATCAAGAGTGCGCCGTTTCGCAGCTTTTTTACTGTGTCTACATCGCCCCATTTCACCTCAATTGCATCATGTAAATCAAAAGGATCAACGTTTGTAAAATTTTGCCCATCGGTCCTTGTTACCATAAGGTACCGAGGGAAAAACGTTGAATCCTTTTCATCAAGCGGCGAAACTAGAGGCATAAACTTCCTCTTCTTAAATTTTAAAGACGGCTTTGGAAGGGAGCCACCCTGTGAAATAATGGACGCTATGTTTGGTCCCACGAGTAGCTAGGGAACTAAAAGTCAACCCCCGGCAGAGCCCCGCTTGCCCGGGGTAAGGCTAAGGTTCTCCAGAGGTCGCCAGGTATCTGGAGGTGGGTCGCTTGTGACTACTCACCCAGTAGCCATTCATCACCTCGCCACGACCACTCAGCTTGTGATTAGGGGAGGATTCCACCTCCTGTCACGCACACACACATTTACACCAAAGAAAGAAAAGATGAGACAAGGGCCAACTAAGGCGGGAAAGTGAAAGACTCCCTAGGCCTAGGATACCCTAATACCGTCGGGGTCAGAAGAGAACAAGAGTTGACCAAGTGAGGTCGACAGGAAAGAAGACAGAGAGGAGCCCGGCACAAGTAAGTGGAAGCAATGCCGGACTCAGCTGGGGCCCCGTGGTCGCCAACCCACTTCCCACTAGATGTGAGCCCCTGGGGGTCATTGAGGGACTGAAAATGAGCTTTGTCTCGTCCTTCTACGCCTATTTCAGTATGTATTTTAAGGTGGTAGGCCCCCTTTAATGAGAGGTACGGAGAAGAGTTACATCAATGATTAGTGTCATGCCTCTGATGGATATCTGTACCAAATTTTACGTTGATACACCCAGCCGTTCTCGAGTTATAAGGGAACAAATTTGCCCACAGACAGACATACAGACAGACAAAACAATTATTTTCGCGCGCATCCATCATAAAACAGTCTGAAACGTGTAAATAACTCAAATTTCCGTAGGAGTTCAGAAAGAAACCAGACAAAATTTCATTTTTATATATGTAGAGATATACTGCTCCGCTCGATGTTGACCGTGTTTTATTGCACAAATATAGGTTTCACTCGCTAACCGTTGGAGATACACGAAAAGTGATAAGGACCTTTAGGATAGAAAATTATATGTTAAAGCTCGTGTATGCCATCAAAAGTTTGCTATTTCTTAGCGTTCTCTTTTTATTTGAAATGGGAATATGAAATTTTGAAACCAAACGGGTTAGTGACGTCAGAAATGTTGGTTTAACTCGCTAACCGTTGGAGATACACGAAAAGTGATAAGGACCCCTCGGATAGGAAATTAAATTTTAAAGCTCTTATGTGCCATTAAAAGTTTGCTATTTCTTAGCGTTCTCTTTTTATTTGAAATGGAAATATGAAAATTTGAAACCAAAGGGTGTAGTGACGTCACAAATGTGGGTTTTACTCGCTAACCGTTGGAGATACACGAAAAGTGATAAGGACCCCTCGGATAGAAACTTAAATTTTAAAGCTCATATGTGCCATCAAAAGTTTGCTATTTCTTAGCGTTCTCTTTTTATTTGAAATGGAAATATGAAATTTTGAAACCAAAGTGTGTAGTGACGTCACTAAAATGGTCGCCATTTTTAATAGTGCAAAATATTGAAATCGAAAGTATCCTATATGTAAACCTGGTAAATCAGCTACATCCAAGCAAAATTTAATTTAAATCGGACCAGTGGTTCTTGCGTTATTGAGTAACACACAGACAGACAGACAGACAGACAGACAGACACACACATACCATCTCATTTTTAGCCTACTTTTCACATTTTACAAAAATGAGGAAAAAGTAGACTTATGAGATCGGGCAAATGTGTGTCTGTCTGTCCTTCTGTCTGTCTGTCTGTCCTTCTGTCTGTCTGTCTGGCTGGCTGGCTGTGTGTGTGTCGTCCCCCCCTATCAACTCCTAAACGGCTGGAGCAATCGAAACAAAATTTGGTAGGAGTAAAGATCTATACCTGAATATCTCACGGCCATATTTGAAAATTATGTCAGTGCTACCAACTGCTAAAAAATCGCAATTGAAATTTGAGCTCCATGTTGGATATCTTGGAAGGTATGAATGCCAACTATTTCAAAATTGGCACACGTATAGATAATAATATTGCAGTTTAATTTCCAGGAGGCCATACATGGCAGTGTTGTCAAAATGACTATAAGCCTGCTGATAGTTCCAAATTTTAAATGCATATAACTTCTACACTATCAATTGGATTTCAACTAAATTTCGTATGTGGTATGTGTACATAAACAGATATGACTCAGAGTATTCTTAAGAACCACCAGGGCTGCCAACTGTTAATAAATGCTCTCAATTCGTTTTATCCAAATACCCACATATCAGAAAGTATGCAAGCCGACAGCATTAAACTATGCACACGTTTAGTACCTGACATTCTATATTAATTTTGAGTAACTTATATACGTCAGTGCTACCAACATGATTCTAAGCCTGCTGAGAGGTCCAACTTTAAATACACGTATCTTCTATACTATCATTTGGATTTCAACCAAATTTCGTGTGTGCTATGTGTACCATAACAGATATGACTATGCTGGTTCTTATAGTAACCAGGGCTGCCAACTGTTAATAAATACTGTCTCTATTTGTGTTACCCTAATATCAATATATCAGAAAGTATGCAAGCCAATAGCTGTAAACTTTGCACACGTATAGTACCTGGCATTCTAGATTAATTTGGAGTAACTAATATACATCAGTACTCCGAACATGATTCTAAGCCTGCCGATAGGTCCAATTTTAACATGCATGTAACTTCTATACTAACTAATGGATTTCATTCAAAATTAACACAACAATAGATCATATTATTTCAGATTATTTCTGATCAATACATGTATGTCATTGTGGCCAACATTATTTTACGCGCGCTGTTAGATCCAATGTTTAACTGCATGTAACGTCCATGCTATCCATTGGACTTCAACCAAATGTTGTATTCTGTACCTTAAGATAAGTAACTAAGAATATATTCAGTCACCAGGGCTGCCAACTGTAGTTCTCTATTAGGCTACATTATGCCAGGTATACAGTATTTCGAACTAATTAGAAATTTCGATATTACCTACTTAATTTCGTCATTATTCTAGATAGATCCATATAGATTAATCATTGGCATGCATCTTAAATTTTAAGAAAAGTAGGCTCTTTAGTTCGTCACGGAACTTCTTGTTATATATTAGTATGATACTGTTAAGATTAATTTCAAATTTGTTATAGAACAATTCGAATGAATTGTTGGCCTGTTATTGCATGCTAGTTAGTTATTGTTGTTTTAAGGGGCGGAACTACGAGGTCATCTGCCCCTGTTATTACATGCTGGCATTTGGTTTCATTTGTTAAAATCCACACAAAGCTGAAGAATGCCACAATGTGGGAGAGATTGGTACTGATTAATTAATTAATTAATTTGATATTAATTATAATTATTGGTTAAGGGGGAATAAAGTAATTCAACACCAATTGGCATAACCTTAAAGTGAAAAAAAAAACAGATGATGGGGAGCACTGCCTTGCTGCGCTTCAGTTTAGCACCAACATGTAAGCCTAGTGTATTTCGGAACACAAGCCTATGGAGGAGGCCATGCTTCAGGCACACATGTCCCGAAGTTCCGTAGAACATCAGCTCTAGCTCTATGCTACTCTGCAGGCGAATATACCTTCCCGGTTTGGTACAGATCAGCCCATGCGAAGCATATCGACATCGCTCTCAACGAAAGTTGCAGGATCATTACAGGATGCTTAAAACCAACACCTATTGAGAAGGTCGAACTTCTAGCTGGTATTGCTCCTGGTGAGATTCGTAGGGAGGTAGCAGCTAACAAAGAGAGGCTCCAATCATCTACTTCAGAAGCCCATCCCCTCTATGGATACCCTCCTGCCACACGGAGGCTGACATCTAGAAAGTGTTTTCTCCGCACATCAGTTGAGCTTCAAGGGAAAGCAGAGAATTCTAGGATCAAGATGTGGAAAGAAAGAACTAACCACCATTCCAACTGGATGGAGCCGAAGGAAAGTCTTCCATGTGGACACCAGGAGAAGTGGACAACTTGGAAAGCCCTTAACAGACTTCGTACTGGAGTCGGCAGAACAAAATTAATCTGCGGAAGTGGGGTTTCTCAAGCGACTCATCACTCTGTGACTGTAGAGAGCTGCAGACAATCCAACATTTATGTCAGTGTGACTTACGTCCTTCAAAGTGCACTATGAAAGATTTGATTGCAGCCTCCTCCAGCGCTATTGACGTCGCAAAAATCATCTAGCTCAAATTTGTTGCTTCAATATTTGATTGTTTTGTATAACAGACCTGTATATATGTATGGTAGAAATGTAGATATTCTATATTCAATATTCAAAATTCATATTGATACATCTGACACGAATAAACAAAGAGACAAGGAGCAGTTGCTAGCATTATTTAGTTACTAGTTATCAACTTGAGCTTTGGGACACAGCCTTAGCATTAATCAGTGGCCTTAGAATACCCATTTCATTCTCAAGGAATATGCACAGTTAAATTTTCCTATTTTTCATTGTTATAGGCAAATTAAATCTCCAGTTTTCGGTATTATAGTCTGAAGCCTCGGTGGGATTGACGCCAACTTCCCAGAGCGCTCTGAGCATCTAGTGAGCCTCCTTTAAAACAAGCTTAAGTCTGGGTGGGTAGAGAGGGCGATTGCGCATGCGTCAAGTGGTAGGTCGATAGCTGAATACGTCAACAGAGAGCCTACTGTCGACCAAAATATTATGTGTACTCGAGTTTGAAGGTTGTTTGTGAAGTAACCAATTGACCTACATACCATCCAGTAACATCATCATTTTCGTAATTTTATTTTACGGTAGTTCATGTAGGTTTGGAATTTTTAATTTATATTTTAATATTTTTATCGCAATTGGAACACAAAAAGTGCCCGTTTTTAAGCGTGTTTCAACCATGCGTCACATTTAAAAATGATTATCTTACAAACCCGTCTTCAGATCGAATCCAAATTTTATCACAATACACATTGGAATGTTGTATAACTGGTTTATTAATTTTAAAATTTTGTGCCTCCAAGAAACAAAGTTGTTATCATTTTAAGGTAACTTTTTCTCGGCTCTGGGTGGTTTGATAATATAGTTCTTGGTCGCGTTGTAATCCTTATACACACATCAAAAAAAGTTTTGCATCACCTCGGTTCCCAGATCTCCGGCATATAGACGTTGACTGTGTATATTGTATCAAAGATACAGTCCCTTTGACTGTTCAGAGATGTCACTAAAACTGCTCAAAGATGTAAACAACCATGCATGAGCAGGGCCTATTAGACGGAGGGGGTACGACAGCCGATCAGTTCCAGTCATTCCACCAGGACGAAGGTACGCTGCTCATGTTGTCTGTAGTTCTACCATGCCTAGAAGGTCAATACCGCAGTTCGATCGCGTCCGCATTGTTACTTTGTGTCAAGAAGGGCTCTCAACAAGGGAAGTTTCCAGGCGTCTCAGAGTGAACCAAAGCGATGTTGTTCGGACATGGAGGAGGTACAGAGATACAGGAACTGTCGATGACAGGCCTCGCTCAGGCCGCTCAAGGGCTACTACTGTAGTGGATGACCGCTACTTACGGATTGCCGCTCGGAGGAACCCTGACAGCAATGCCACCATGTTGAATAATGCGTTTCGTTCAGCCACAGGACGTCGTGTTTCAACTCAAACTGTGCGCAATAGGCTGCATGATGCGCAACTTCACTCCCGACGTCCATGGCGAGGTCCAGCTTTGCAACCCCGACACCATGCAGCGCGGTACAGATGGGCCCAACAACATGCTGAATGGACCCCACAGAATTGGCATCACGTTCTCTTCACCGATGAGTGTCGCATATGCCTTCAACCAGACAATCGTCGGAGACGTGTTTGGAGGCACCCTGGTCAGGCTGAACGTCTTAGACACACTGTCCAGCGAGTGCAGCAAGGTGGTGGTTCCCTGATGTTTTGGGGTGGCATTATGTGGGGCCGACGTACGCCACTGGTGGTCATGGAAGGCTCCGAAACGGCTTTACGATACCTGAATGACATCCTCCGACCCATAGTGCACCCATATCGGCAGAATATTGGAGAGGCATTTGTCTTCATGGACGACAATTCTCGACCTCATCGTGCACATCTTGTGAATGCGTTCCTTCAAGATAACGACATCGCTCGACTACAGTGGCCAGCATGTTCGCCAGACATGAACCCTATCGAACATGCCTGGGATATGTTGAAAAGGGCTGTTTATGGACGTCTTGACCCACCAACCACTCTGAGAGATTTACGCCGAATTGTCGTTGAGGAGTGGGACAATTTGGACCAACAGTGTCTTGATGAACTTGTGGATAGTATGCCACGACGAATACAGGCATGCATCAATGCAAGAGGACGTGCTACTGGGTATTAGAGGTAGTGGTGTGTACTGCAATCTGGACCACAAATGCTGAAAGTCTAGCTGTATGATGGTACAACATGCAATATGTGGGTCTCATGAGCAATAAAACGAGCTGAAATGTTGTTTGTGTTGATCTCTATTCCCTTTGTATTTAAAGGTTCCGGAACTCTTGGAACCGAGGTGATGCAAAACTTTTTTTGATGTGTGTACATCAAAAAGGTATGCTGTATGATTGTAAAATACGTAAATTAATTCACTTATTTTATATCGGTTTGTATTTGTACGGGGAATTAAGACACGGTTCACCCGTTAGCCGCTCCGGTGAAAGCTGTGCAGCGTCGCCAAGATGGGCTCCATCACGCGTCATGGCGTGCCTCGCTAGAAGTGATGGGCTCCATATCAGCAACGCTGTACAGCATTTCCCGGAGCGGCTAGCTGGTGAACCATGTCTTAATTCCCCGTATAAATACAAACCGATATAAAATAAGTGAATTAATGTACGTATTTCACAGTCATACAGCATAACGTTTTGATGTATAAGGATTACAACGCAACCAAAAACTAAATTTTCCAACTACCCCGAGCCAAGAAAAAGTTACCTTACAAAAATGATAACAACTTTCGTTCTTGAACACACAAAATTTTGAAATTAATAACCCAGTTATACAACATTCCAATGTATATTGTGTTAAAATTTGGATTCGATCTGATGAAGGGCTTGTGAGATAATATTTCTTAAATGTGACGCATGGTTGAAACACGCTTAAAAACGGGCACTTTTTGTGTTTCAACATCGATAAAAAATATTAAAATATATACTAAAAATTCCAAAGCTACATGAACTAACGTAGAATAGAACGACGAAAATGATGATGTTATTGGATTTTATGTAGGTCTTTTGGTTACTTCACAAACAACCTTCAAACTCGAGTGCACATAATATTTTGGTCGAGAGTAGGCCCCAAGTGAGGCGGGTGGTATTTCAGCGCGTACATGTTCGTTTGTAAGTTTTAAAACATGGCTCAGTGTAGTGATTTATTAGTGTATTTAAAATCAAGACGATTTTCTTCGTTGTCCTATGAAGAGAAATGTGCAGTGAAAGAGAGAAGACCAAAACCTCATCTAAATATTGTACAGGGTAATAAACATCAGTCACGTAAATTCCAGTCACAGTGGTATTTTAAATCGTATGGCCTCGAGCGTGGTATGAGCAGTATGAATAGTTAGCAACAAGTGATTCGATGGGCACGATGCATTGTTGTGTTTGTATTCTGTTTGGTGGCGATAGTAAAGAATGGAGTGAAACTGGGATTGCGTGTATTAACAAGTAGTTCCGTGAAGAATTATACAGCATATTTTCATATATCCTACTCATGTTAATTGCCTCGATCAACATACAAAATTTCAGTTTGATTGTTGTGATAGATTCGTAGATATTGAGAACCGTCTAAATATTTCAGATGGTCGCCAGGTTGTATTTTTAGCCTACTCTTCACATTTTGCAAAAATGAGGAAAAAGTAGACTTATGAGATCGGGCAAATGTGTGCCTGTCTGTCTGTCTGTCCTTCTGGCTGTGTGTGTGTCCCCCCCCCCCTATCAACTCCTAAACGACTGCAGCAATCAAAACAAAATTTGGTAAAGATCTATACCTGAATATCTCAAGGCCATATTTGAAAATGATGTCAGTGCTACCAACTGCTGAAAATCGCAATTGAAATTTGAGCTCCATGTTGGATATCTTGGAAGGCATGAATGGGAGCTATTTCAAAATAGGCACACGTATAGATAATAATATTGCAGTTTAATTTCCAGGAGGCCATACATGGCAGTGTTGCCAAAATGATTCTAAGCCTGCTGATAGGTCCAAATTTTAAATGCATATAACTTCTATACTATCAATTGGATTTCAACCAAATTTCGTATGTGCTATGTGTATATAAACAGATATGACTGAGCGTATTCTTAAGGGCCATCAGGGCTGCCAACTGTTATTAAATGCTATCATTTAAAAATCCAAATACCCATATATCAGAAAGTATGCAAGACGACAGCTTTAAACTATGCATACGTATAGTACCTGACATTCTATATTAATTTGGAGTAACTTATATACGTCAGTGCTACCAACATGATTCTAAGCCTGCTGAGAGGTCCAAATTTAAATACATGTAACTTCAATACTATCATTTGGATTTTAACCAAATTTCGTGTGTGCTACGTGTACCATAACAGATATGACTGTGCCGATTCTTAAGAGTAACCAGGGCTGCCAACTGTTAATAAATACTGTCTCTATTTTTGCGACCCCAATATCAATATATCAGGAAGTATGCAAGTCAATAGCTCTAAACTTTGCACAGGTATAGTACCTGGCATTCTATATTAATTTGGAGTAACTAATATAAGCCTACGCCAGTGCTGCCAACGTGATTCTAAGCCTGCTGATAGGTCCAATTTTAAAATGCATGTGACTTCTATACTAACTAATGGATTTCATTCAAAATTGACACAACAATAGATCATATTATTTCAGATTATTTCTGACCAATACATGTATGTCATTGTTGCCAACATGATTTTACGCGCGCTGTTAGATCCAATGTTTAACTGCATGTAACGTCCATGCTATCCATTGGACTTCAACCAAATTTTGTATTTCCTTAAGAGATGGAACTAAGAATATATTCAGTCACCAGGGCTGCCAACTGTAGTTTTCTATTAGGCTACATTATGCCAGCTATACAGTATTTCGAACTAATTAGATATTTCGATATTACCAACTTAATTTCGTCATTATTCTAGATAGATCCATATAGATTATTCATTGGCATGAATCTTAAATTTTAAGAAAAGTAGGCTCTTTAGTTCGTCACGGAACTTCTTGTTATTTATGTACTATTACATGAAGATTATTGTGTAAGTATGGAATTCAGACTTCAATCGCATGATTAGGACACAAGAAGTAAAAACGAGATTTTAAAATTTCGTACAGCTGCCATCTTGTGTTTATGAAAACAATTGAAATAAATTAGATGCCAGTGGATTAACATTTGTATAAGCAGTCTACGTGCAAAGTTTCACTGCACTCGGATGGTAAAATCGCAAGAAACATCTATTTAAATATTTATATTTCACGTCGCCGCCATGTTGGATTTGTGCTCACCAGGTTACTGAAAGTCGAATAGGTGAACATATGTTCATTTCCTCTATGAATATAAAAAAATCAGTTTGATTGCTGTAAAAGATTCGTAGATATTGAGAACCGTAAAAATATTTCGGATGCTCGCCATTTTGAATTGTTTTATGTATAGGCCATAGAGTTATGTACCATTAAAGGAAAATTATTCCGTATCTTCATTATCCAAATTTTCACTTCGATCGCATGATTACGACAAAATAAATTAAGACTTAATTTTAAAATTTCGCACAGTCGCCATCGTGAGGTTATGTAAACAATTGAACAAAATTAGATACCAGTGCATTACAATGTGTATAATCATTTACTGTACCACATTTCACTGCGCTCAGGTGGTTAATCACGATAAAAGTCTATTATAATATTTCAAATTCGCTTGGCCGCCATGTTCGTTTTGTAATTTATAGGTTTTTGAAAGTTACACAAATAAACTTGTAGCAGAGCCTTGTATCACAGTACAAAATTTCAGGGTGATATCATAAATAGTTTCGGAGATATTGAATGCCAGTGAAATATTTCGCACAGCCGCCGTTTTGAGGTTATGGAAACAATTGAACTAAACTAGACGCCAGTGCATTACAATATCTATAAACATTTTCTGTACCATGCTTCATTACGTTTGGATGATTACATCGCGAGAAAAGTCTATTTAAAAGTCTCAACTTCGCTTGGCCGCCATATTGGTTTTGTAGTTACCAGGTTTTTGAAAGTCTCATAGGTTGAACTTCTAGTAGTTCCCTTTATCACCGTACAAAATTTCAGGGTGATATCGGTAATAGCGTCGGAGATACTGAATGCTGGTGAAATATTTCGCACAGCCGCCATGTTGGATTGGTGAGACACAATAAAATTTGAAGGGCACGGTCCGAGTGGGCCAGAATGGTGCTATGATCTTGAGTTTCATTGAAATCGCTCCGGCCGTTTAGAATTTATTAGGGGACACACACACACACACACACACACACCATCACACACACAGACACACGGACAAAAGGTGATCTATTAAGCCGATGTTTTTCGTAAAATGAAAATAGGCTAAAAATTTAGAGCACGAAAGCACCAAATTTCTCAGAAACATATTCTTAATTGGGAACGATATAATCTTCTGGGACAACACATAATAAGGTATACCAATAAGGTACCGTATAAGGTATGAACATTAAAATACCCAGTTAAATGAATGTAGCCGGCCCCGTGGTGTTGGGGTAGCGCGCCTGTCTCTCACCCGGAGGCCCCGGGTTCGATCCCCGGCTCCGTCAGGGATTTTAAAACTGACGTGAGGGTTGGAACGGGGTGCACTCAGCCTCGTGAGGACAATTGAGTAGCTGTCTGACAGTGAGACAGCGCCCCGATCACGAATGCCAAGATTAACGGCCGAGGGGACCCGACGCGCTGATCACGCGTCACCCCAATATCTGCAGGCCAAATGGCTGGGCAGCGGTCGCTTGGTCGGCCTTAGCCCGTCATGGGCTGGATAGTGCCAGGGGTTAACCTTTTTTTTTGTTGACTTGAGTTAAATGAATGTAGCTCCGTCACTGGGTTTATACCGCGTGAGTTAGCCGTGGTCGTTACGGCGTGACAACTGGCAGTCGCTCACACCCGGGAAGCGAGGAGGTTCGAATCCCCCCGCCGGCAACCTTGAAGATGGTCTTCTGTGGTTTCCCATCTTCCTTCCAGGCAAATGCCGAGGTTGGTCCCTAACTATAGGCCACAGTCGCTACCTTCCAACTCCTTACATTCCAACTTCCCTCCCCAACGGTACTTGTAGCTCAACCATTGGGTGTCCGTCTCGAAGCAGCTACAAAACTGGCGAGCCGAACGTGTCCTCGGACACTCCCGGCACTAAAAAGCCATACGCTAAAAAAATTAAAAAATAAATAAATAGAATACCCAGTTAAATGAATGTAGCTTCGTCACTGGGTTAATAGATGGCGAACACTGGTTGTCATGGTTACCATGGTATCGGGGATTGATGACGCTAATTCCAAATATGCCTTAGCTCAAAAACATATATGAGCCATTTTTAGCCTACTTTCGATTTTTGCAAAAAATGAAAGTAGACTTATGAGATCACTTCAGGGCGAAAAAAAGTGTGTCTGTCTGTGTGTGTGTATGTGTGTGTGTGTGAGTGTGTGTACTCTGAATGTCTGTCCCCCCCCCCTATCAATTCGAACACGGTGAGCGCAAATTGAACGAAATTTGGTACAAAGGTAGCACTAGAAAAGGACACCTCAGTGTCATGTTTTATATCGCCGCCATCTTGACGGAAACGTAATGGCGGCCACACAAATGTTCAAAGCTTAAATCAAATTACGACTAACCTAATCATCCGATCTCTACCAAATTTTGCAACAACATACCTTTATGGGGGCAGCATCCTTTGACCAAACTAATAGGTCATCAGCCTAATAGTTTGCGGATCGCGGCCTTCTTTGTGTGAAAATCGATTGCCCCTATTAATTCGAACACGGTGAAACCGAATGGAACGAAATTTGGTACAGAGGTAGTACTAGCAAAGGGCACCCCAGCGTCATGTTTTATATCGCCGCCATCTTGACGGAAACGTAATGGTGGCCACACAAATGTTCAAAGCTTAAATCA
The DNA here is from genome assembly GCA_946902985.2 of Meconema thalassinum. NCBI lineage: Eukaryota > Metazoa > Arthropoda > Insecta > Orthoptera > Tettigoniidae > Meconema > Meconema thalassinum. The sequence goes on along the minus strand of OX336388.2, from coordinate 757,659,253 downwards.
TATTACGACTAACCTAATCATCCGATCTCTACCAAATTTTGCAACAACATACCTTTATGGAGGGAGCATCCTATGACAAATCTAATAGGTCATTAGCCTAATAGTTTGCGGATGGCGGCCATCTTTGTGTCAAAATCGATTACCCCTATTAATTCGAACACGGTGAACCCGAATGGAATGAAATTCGGTAAAGAGGTAGTACTAGCAAAGGGCACCTCAGTGTCATGTTTTATATCACCGCCATCTTGACGGAAACGTAATGGCGGCCATACAAATGTTCAAAGCTTAAATTAAATTACGACTAACCTAATCATCCGATCTCCACCAAATTTTGCAACAACATACCTTTATGGAGGAAGCATCCTTTGACAAATCTAATAGGTCATTAGCCTAATAGTTTGCGGATGGCGGCCATCTTTGTGTCAAAATCGATTACCCCTATTAATTCGAACACGGTGAAACCGAATGGAATGAAATTTGGTACAGAGGTAGCACTAGCAAAGGGCACCTCAGTGTCATGTTTTATATCGCCGCCATCTTGACGGAAACGTAATGGCGGCCACACAAATATTCAAAGCTTAATTCGAATTACGATTAACCTAATCATCCGATCTCGACCAAATTTTGCATCAACATACCATTATGGAGGGAGCACCCTTTGACCAAACTAATAGGTCATTAGCCTAATATTTTGCGGATGGCGGCCATCTTTGTGTGAAAATCGATTCCCCCTATTAATTCGAACACGGTGAAACCGAATGGAACGAAATTTGGTACAGAGGTAGCACTAGAAAAGGCCACCTCAGTGTCATGTTTTATATCACCGCCATCTTGACGGAAACGTAATCGCGGCCACCCAAATGTTAAAGGCTAAAATGTAATTACGACCAACCTAATAATCTAGTCCTTACCAAATTTTGCAACAACAAATCTTTATGTGGGAAACATATTCTGACCAAACTGCTAGATCATCAGCCCAATAGTTTGCAGATGGTGGCCAAGTATGTGTGCAAATCGATTCCCCCTATCTATTCAAACACGGTGAAACCGAATTGAACGAAATTTGGTACAGAGGTAGCACTAGCAAAAGGCACCTCAGTGTCATGTTTTATATCGCCGCCATCTTGACGGAAACGGAATGACGGCCACCCAAATGTTAAAAGCTTAAATCAAATTTCGACCATCCTAATAATTTGATCTCTACCGGATTTTGCAACAACATGCCTTTTTGTGGAAATCATCTTATGACTGACTACAAGGTCATCAGCCCAATAGTTTGCAAATAGCGGCCATGTATGTGTGCAAATCCATTCCCCAGATCAATTCAAACACGGTGAAACCGAATTGAATGAATTTTTTTACAGAGGTAGCACTAGCAAAGGGCACCTCATATTCATGTTTAATATCCCTATAGCACGTTGTATTTCAACAAGCTACTACAACCAACATTCAATTATACTCCTTGAAAAGGACAAAGAGTTATAACAATACCCATGCATTTAGGAGAAAGTAGGCTATATGTTCTTTACTGAACATCTTGTTTATTAAGTAATATCGATAATGGTCGTGAAAGTCTTAAAAATATTGAAATTAGATTAGATTAATCCTTGCTAGCCAGAATGCAGATAATTCTAGAGCTGGACGATTTTGCTCTGTTTTCCCCAGCTGTTCTCGAAGTTCCGCCCGCCCAATGCTCGCTGGTTGCTTTTCACGAACTCCGCTGCTGAAGGACTCTTGGGAGACGTGGATATCCCATTCGACTGCGAGTTCTTGGTGGCTGGGACCAAACAGTTGACAGAGGTGTATCGTCTCAAGAGCACTCTCCCTCTGGTGACGTCTCCGTGGGGCAGCTGGAGTTCCAGCGATGGCCTAGTCGCTCCTATCCTTAATTTATACCAACGCAGAAACGACCTCCAAGGAACGAACCTCAACGGAGTAGCCGTTCACGTAAGACCCATAAATAGAGCTTGGAAGATCACATCTTTAATGAAATAAACTACTAGTCAGGAGAAACCAAAGTGACACCCTTAGTCAATATTTTATCACTTTTCGGCTGTTCATTGCAGCCTTCATCAGATAAAAAAAATGATAGAAATATTTTTAAAATTAAATAGTAATATGGTCACTTCTTTGCCTTATGTTTAACAAAATTTCTATTATTTTCTATCTTGTTTTAACTGATAAAGGCTGCAATGAACACTTTGTTTTCTACTTATCGCAGTAGATTATTTAATTTAGTATGAATACGGATTTAACTATGTCACAATAAAGAACCTAGCCAACATTCACGCGTTTGACATCGTAATGTGTTACTGAATTTAATGAAATATACACATTTTAATAACAAATTCAATACCTTATGAATCCATATTTAGTTCAATATTCATTAATAATGCCATATCAATCTTTTAACACCCACGAGCAATAAATCTACAGTTCAAACCGGGTTAAAAAACTTGGGGGTAATTAGGTTAATACCGTTCATTAATTGACAAAACTATTTCCAGTAACAAACGAAGGAAAATATCCGTAATTAATTCCTAACAATCAAAATACTTATATTCGTGATACTAGAACAGTAAGGTGGCTACTCTTAAGGATGAAAACTTAACGCAATAAATGGCAAATAAAGTGCATTTTCTTGTGAAATGACATTCCTTTTGGCAGTTGGGAGTTCTGTTTGTGCAACCATATGCCCCACACGTCGGCATTTCGACCCACACACGAAATATCACAGAAATATGTCAGCCCATCACTTGCTATTCTAATGAGCCTAACGCAATGTTTTGAGCATTAGCACGGGAGTAACTTGTAGCTTCTTGTCCTGGCCGTTAGGGTCTCTCATTATTACTCCTTGATCCAGAACGAGCATTGCAAAGTGGGGATTTCCTATTACGTCCGTGCTTTGTGAATGTGTGGAAGAACAGACTATAACAGCCAGTACATGGAATGCAGCAACTGCCCTTTGCGCTGCACGATGGAGGACCTGATGACTGTGACATATACACGACCGTAATTTGACTAATTTCTGGGCAGACATCTTACGATATTCTATGATAATATAATTTATCTTAGTCGTCCATGTGGCCCACCATCGTGTAATGTTTGGTTTCCTTTTAGTTTATAACGTTTTATTAGCATAGTACAAGCTTGCCACGGTGGGTGAGTGGTTATCGTGTCGGACCTCCAACCCCAAGCTATAGTCCGGGACAGCTTAAATAAGTTACTAGATCAAAACAGGGTAGCCAACATTAACAGCCGTCCCCTATGCCTACGTAAATGTTGGTTTATGCTTGCATTTCTTCAAGTTAAGTTGTTTTCATGTGCGAGCACATTGTCGCCAACCCTGCTTAAAAACTCGCCTTCTCCAAAGACCATAATACCACTAAAATTGCGTACCACACAGTTGCCGACATGTTTCTGGCGATAACTCCCAGAATGCATTTTTCACTAAGTCAGCCAACATTATAATTACGACATTCACTAATGACTTATTATTTGAATAATTTCACAGTTTTCTTTGGAATTTCAAGTCTAATAAAGTTGTAACAAGTTGTACAAGGTAAGTACTACTAATATACATCGACTAAAACAGTTTTTACAGTTATTATAGGCTCTTGATACATTGAGTAAGTATTAATGTTTCTGTTCTTATGGATTTTATATGATGCTTTAAAAATCAATCTACAAGAGATAATTTAAGTTAACTTCACTACCATAATACTGCTTAAGAGTTACTGTTGAGGACTGATGACCAAGATGTCCCTAACTTGAGAAAGGACTGCTTCACAACTCCATGTAAAATGTATTTTCGTGAAAGGGCCTTTACTTAGTTTGGATCATTTGCGAAACGTGTTACATGGATGTGTGTGCTGACTTTTTGGTATTAAATGATGTAAGTTGGCAACACCAAATGTGGCGGCCATGTTGGTTTCCTAGTAACTTATTTAAGGTGTCCTGGACTATAGCAGGTTCGCTCCTGCCCGTGGTAAATGATTTTTGTAAGGCGACGGCATGTCATATGTTGTTGACATGTTAAAGAACCCATTTGAATTCAGTAGACCCTGTTCATAGTGGCAAAATTAATATTGGGATTTTCCGCCAACACAAAAGTTCCTCCTTTCTCTACTAGAAAGCGCTAATGGTGTCAAGGAGCTTAGATATCTTACCTCCTTGACTTTCATAGCGTTCCAAGGAATGACTAAATTCGACATGCAAGCTGCCCTCTGGGTGTCAAATAACAAAGCTTGCACCCGCCACCCCAGGCCATACGATCCAATTATTATTAGCATAGTACAGTGTTTACTTATGATATCAATAAATCATTGAAATCTTGGAGGGCATCACACTAAGCAAGAACAAAAAAAATGTGCAAGTGCTAAGATTCTCCCCTTTGGTTTTTAGATTCCACCCATGCAGATGGTACATAACGACACTGAAGGACGCATTATCGCCACTGGATTGTTCGCCGACTTTACTCGTGTCCTGGCAGCTGCACTGAACTTCAGGTATGTAAAACTTCGTTTGTTCGGCCCCTTGTATTCCAAATGTTTCGTTAGTCCGGGTCAAATTTTGCAAAACTGTCAATAAATTGTATTTTATCCAAAAAGTATTTTTCATTCGTTAAGCTGTTATAGCTTATAGCTAAGTCTTCAGTCTTTTGACTGGTGTGATGCAGCTTTCCATGCCTCCCTGTCCTGAGCTAATCGTTTCATCTCCACATTGCTACCACATCTTGCATCCGAGACTATCTGTTTAACAGCCCCCAGGGGCTCACACCTTGTGGGACGTGGGTTGGCGACCACGGGACCCCAGCTGAGTCCAGCATTGCTGCCACGTACTTGTGCCGGACCCCTCTGTGTCTTCTTTCCTGTCGACCTCGCTTGGTCAACTCTTGTTCTCTTCTGGCCCCGATGGTATTAGGGTATCCGAGGCCTAGGGAGTCTCTTCCTTTCCCACCTTAAAGGCCCTTGTCTCATCTTTCCTGATTCCCTCCTTCTGCGAGGGGTCAGCCTTCTTTTTCTTTTCATGTTATCTCCTGCCTTCTGCTCAAGGCCCTCTAGGAGGCCGGGTGTTTGTATCCCCACCACTTTTGGTGCACCCTAGATATTGCTACACCCTCAGGGGCTCTCGGCTGGTGAGTTCGGGAGTTGGCGACCCCGAAGGATTCCTGAGCTGAGTCCAGTTTCCCCCTTTTGTTCCTTACCTGTAGGGAGGACCCTCTCCTCTTTCACTTTCCTGTCTGCCTTTCATGGCTCTCCTACCCTCTAAGTCCCTCAATACTCATTCTTCGAGGGTTGAGGGCATTTTTTCCCTCCTGTCCTTTATTTGCCTTATTCTCCTTTTATTTTCCATTGCTTCTTCTTTTTTTGTCGTGTAGCCTCCTGAGAGGCCGAGTGCAGGTCTTTCTAGTCGACGCCCGTGGGCGGCCTGCGCGTCGGGACGAGAGATGGAATGGATGAAGATGAATGAAACTGGGCAAGGATGTGGAAGGAAGCGGCCGTGGCCTGTCAGAAGGTACTGTCCCAGCATTTGCCTGGTGTTGAAAATGGGAAACCACTGAAAACCATTTCAAGGACAGCCGACGGTGGGGCTCGAACCCGCGCGTCTACCGAGTCAGCAGAGAGCTTGGCCCCTTGACCTAACGCAGCGCTTTAGCCCGCGTAGCCACTACTGTCGGTATTTCTTCTTCTAGTATGAAGGTTAGTAGTGTACCCATGTGAGTAATGTCCATGGAAAACACATCTGCCTCCAGCCAGCATCAGTCCTCAGACGTGTACCGTCCACCCACTGAGCAGTTGCATATTTTTAATCTGAGACTAAAAGGTATCAACTCTACAATAATAAAGCACAACTCTATTCTAAAGACTTTAATTGAGCTCTAAATCATGGATTCACACAAACAAAAACACAATCCCAACAATAATACATAAAACAATGCAAATCTTATTCCTTCAATCCACTAATATTCGCACTTTATCCTCGCAAATCCAAATGATTATTCAATCATTTACCATGAGATGAACATAAAATTCATTCTCAAGTGCGCTGATGCACTGGTAAATTACACATATAATTGTACTTACAATCTTACGTCACCTATTGTGACCACTTTAATTTCACAATCTAGTTGTTTATTCTCAACACATCCTATTTTACATTATGCGTACAATTATGTTCTGTATTTCTCTTCCCACCAAAATGCTCTACCATGCATTAACCAATTTATGGGTTGCACATCATATTTACTTGCAACTCCACTGTTACTTGTAATTATACCCCTTTCTGCAGTTCCACTTAATGCAGTTCCACTTTATGCAGTTCCACTGTATGCCGTCATGAGTTCATTTTTAAAGATTCCGTTACCGCTGTGTCGGATGGTATTTTATGCTACCCTTGCGTGGGCATAGCATATGGCATCTAGTGTCCACCTTCGGAAACAGGCGACAATGTCAGTATAAAAATGTAACTTTCAACATCTCATAAGTTTGCCAAGTATTAAGTTATCAGAATGATCCTTAATTATCAATGTGTTTCAAACCACACAAATTCATTATACAATACAACAATGCTTCTTCTATTACAAGCAGGGTTTCAAAGTCTTTGCACTCTAAACGTCACCCTCCAAGGGTCGTTTAAAATCTCTCCCCTGGCTCTTCCTGTATACAATGGGTCTGGGCCGGGCGGTAACAAAACACTTGCTACGTCCCTCGCTCTGTTACCTTTTTTTTTCTCCAAGCAGTAGCATGTGGCTTTAATACAATAGAGCAGTCTCACTGATCTGCGCAACGCATATGATCTAACTAAACTGTATGCAAGATAGGGTATGTTTAAGCATTTATTCCTATCCTTAGGATATTAATAGCTGGTCTCAACAGGTCCATTTACATTATATGAAGGAACGAGATTCATCATACACATATCGTGGGATAACCGGCATCTTGTTAAATGACATGGTCAGGCACACTTCCTGCCGTCAAAAATTCACTCCCAGGAGCTGAAATTATTCAATAGCTAGTTCTCGGTCGATATCAGGTGTCATGATGAGGTGTCCATTGTTATCCTCCCATGCACCACTGGATTCGAACCCGGAACATTTCATAGCAATCCTCAGAGCTAGGGTTCCCTTTCACTAAATACGCTCTGGCAAATAATAATATGTCTGTATGCCCTTGACTATACGAGATTTCACACGTCGATTAGATTACCTGGCTCCCGTGACCATGGTGATATGATCCCGTCCTTTAATTAGTAAGATAAAATCTATCAATTACTCTTACAAGGTTATAAAACCCTTCCAGTTCCTATATTCTTGCATATGTATTTCCATTATCATAATATACTCTGATATTAAATTCCTTTGCTTAGCCCAACACGTATAATACTACTGCTTGGATACACACGTATTCCAATTAGCATATAATTTGCTTACTAACATTCTCCCTGATGTGTATTCATTTATTCTTATTATTATTATTATTACCGACATAAATTTTCCCTATACCGACACAACGTAACCGTATTCAATAACCGAACATCCGTGTTCGTTACGTTAACTTTCTGTATAACTCAATTGCCATTTTTACATTAGTGGTAACGATTTATCCACTCAATGGTGTACAAAGACATCTCAACTTGACTAAAATCAACACAACATTAATATCTCGAGGTTCTACCTCCCAAAATTGACTCTTATTGGCATATTCTATAAATTTTGAAATCACTCAACATACAGTGGACTATAATTACTACAAAATCATGGTTTTTGTGTACTCACATTGGTTAATCTGGTGGCTTCGACCAGACATTTCTTCCAGTAATGCCCGCCATAATTTGCAAATTAGCAAGGCATTCTCATAATTATCACACACATTTTACATAATTTTTGCCTTACAAAACACACTGCACTTTGCTTCTCCATGTCGAAGCTGTTGCTTCCTTATTCACGCAACACGTTATATCACTTATTACACTATTAATTTTACATATATTTAAATGATCATCACTAAAATCACACGATCGCTATGTACATTTCTTAATGGTTGACCTTTCCTTGCAGAATATCAAAAATGCAGGCGTTGAAGATCTATCCTTCATTGCTATCCCGCATCTCATCCGAAAGTCTCGATTCTCTGCCTAAGGATTCCTAGCGGTCCCCCAATCTGTCTATCAATTTCTATCCTTAGATAAATTTCCTGATATCGCATAAATATGCTTGCACATCGTCCTGAGCATTAATTACAGTGGTATCCCTGCGAAATTTCATCACTCGCGTAACGAAGTTTATACCTGCGCAGTTCGACATCCTATTATAAGTCTAACCAATAGCTTATATATTGCGCTCGTCCATTGTACATTGTACTTGTACAATTACCACTTTCAATCGTCCTTCGGCCGGACTTACAGTCCCCCTTAATGATCTGCTTATAACCTAACATTGGACAGTTCCACGTACATTAATATGATGCCACATAATATCTCCTCGTCCTGAGGTACGATTTCCTCATCTGACATTGTCCTACCTTGTACATCACACGGTACATTTTCTGCGTACTCAAAAGTAATCACTCGTGATGCCGATTATAAAAGTATGGCACGACTGTCCTTATTAATTGTTCTTAATAATGCCTTACTGCATGGCTATTATGTTGCTGCACTTAAACTGTTAAAGTCCGCACGCCCCACTCTGAACTCGGGCGGCGTGCTCTCTGCACTCAAGTACGGATCAAATGACCCCGAAAGTCCGTTCCACTGACCTTATATTCGTTTGGAGAGAAAAAGTAGGTCGAAAATTTCCTTGCAGCTTCATCTCCTCTCTCCGTATATTTCTGGTCTTGAAATAACATTTTTCTGATCCAATTTTCCTCGCTGATCACATATCCGTCTGTGTGCTCGAGGATCGATCGGCCAATTAATTAATATTAATTGCCTTTGCCAGCGCGTCCCCACGTGGCGTCATCGGTTCATCCCCGAAGACATGGTCAGATCCTGGCGCTGGCCTCATATCTACGGTGTCAATGCGCGTTACATTAAATTTGCCTCGATTTCAATGTTTAACGGCTTGATAATTAGCCTCCTGGCCATACATTCACATAGGTGCAATCCTCATGTCTCTGAGTTACTCCAATCCCGAGTAATCATTAAATTACTCTGGTATCTTCTCACCCCCCTGGACCTTTCATTCTGTAACGGGGAATCACTTGCCCATATATTACCGTCCTGCCTTGTCCCAGACAGCATAAGTAGGTCAAAGTGACTGGCATGGCTCCACGAAACCACGCCTCAATTCCAGAGCCATTTACAAACTGTCAAGAGTTCAAACTCTCTGCGCTAAGTCCAGAATTGTATGCGTCCTACAGCCCAATACTGCAGTATTCTGCAGATATTTCCTGCATTATATTAACAAATAATGTCAGAATTTGTTCATATCACAAGAGTGATTTAATGTGTATTTTCTCTAGGGGTTTTTATAGCTTAGACTCCCTCAAAAGATCTTGTGTTCATTTCTTGCTGGTATCTCTAGTCTGAACTCATCTGTCTCAGAGATCCAAGTTCGACACCAGTCAGCCTAACACCGTTGGGTTCAGTAGTTAGTTTTAGTTTTTAACTTTGCATTTCATTTTCATCTTCACGATCACCCAAACCATCAGGGGCCGATAAACTAGATGTCAGGCCCCATAAAACAACAATTATCATCATCATCATCATCAATCTGTGTAACATATTCTAACCTTGGTCTTCCCCTACAGTTCTTGTCCTCGACTCTTCCTTCCATAACTAAGTTTGCTATTCCTGAGTGTCTTAGTAAGTGTCTGACCAAACTATCTCTTCCCTTCATTAGCAATCGCCAAAAACATCTCTCCTCTCCCACTCGTCTTAATACCTCTTCTCACTCTATCTACCCATCTGATCATCATCATTCTCCTGTAACACCACATTTTCCAATGGTTCTATTTTCCTCTTCTTCTGCTGCCTCAACAGTCTAAATTTCACTTTCATAGAGTGCCACGCTCCAGACAATGGCTTTCAAAAATGATTTTCGAATACCTGGATAAATCATTTAACACAATATTAGTAGAGTATCGTTACACTTAAATTCAATGTTTATCGCAAAAATATCAGGTGCGTTCAAAAAGTAACGAGCCAGAGGCTGGAATGCGCAAACTTGTGACAGCACCGGCTAATCGTGGCGTGAGTAACGAGGTGTGGTTCCGACCAGAGTGTGGAAGGTCTCAGCCCGTCGCTAGAAGGCACGCGTGCACGTCACGTGACGATACAAAGCGAGCAGCAACATGCATCAATCGTCCAACCAAGACCAAGACAGTAGGCCATTCGACATGCTTCCTGGTGAGGTTGAAGATTGTGGGGAACCCATTGGGCACACACTTTGCGCAAGTACAGTCGTTCCTTCTTGATGGTGTGCACACTTCCGACGCTCAATCCGACCACGGCGTCTATGGCGTTCACTGTCACTCGGCGGTCCTGGGTAATGAGTGCATCAACCAGCTGGACGTTGTCATCGGTAATGCAGGGGGTTGCCACAGACCGGGCATCATCGGCTAACGACACCAGTCCTTCCCTGAAGCGCTTGTGCCACGCCTTGACCCTTGCAAGGGACATGCAGTGTTTGCCGTACACTTGTGTTATTTGGCGATGAATGTCCGTTCCCGCTACTCCTTTCGCTGTCAGAAACCAAACAACACCTCTTTGCTCTTCGTTTGACGGCTCCATGTCACGGTTTGCAATGCGTCTGGCAGCGTTGGACGCTTGATGCATGCTGCTGCTCGCTTTGTATCGTCACGTGACGTGCACGCGTGCCCTCTATCGACGGGCTGTGACGTTCCACGCTGTGGTCGGAACCACAACTCGTTACACACGCCACGATTAGCCGATGTCGTCACCGGTTTGCGCATTACAGCCTCCCGCTCGTTACTTTTTGAACGCACCTTATACAATCCAGCCAAATAAATACCTTCCACATTCCTGTTACCGTAACAGGACGATAACTCAAGATATTGTGGTATTGAGCTTTGCTCCAATGTTGTGATCAGACTGACTGATTGTCGCCATTTCCCGCTATTCATTTTACTTTAGTGCTCATTGTCAGTCAAGTGCTTGTACAGTGTTGCTTGAAAACACATTTACACAATATTATATACGAATAATGGGCAGCGACAGGAAAAGTTAGTGTAGATGGCCTTAAAGAATTGCCAGAATTCTTCAGGTAAGTGATTTCATTAACTTATAAACGAAGTTAAATATGCTACTGTAAAATAGATTTTGCGATATCGGCGAGGATTTGTAAATCTTGATACTATATTATATCTCTTGGAGCCCTTGAGTATGTGAGGCAGTGGTTCACACTCTGACTGAAGTATCCTGAGTTGGACAAGATTTGCAAATGTTACTACTTCTCTGTCATGACTGTGTTTTAAATTGTTTTGAGACTCAACTTAACTTGCATGATGTCATTGGAGCATGGGAGTCTGTGTGGCTAGTTGAGATGCGAATGCACTCCTTATGCAAGTGGCACACTAGTTCTCAGTGGCAGTGACAATAATAATTAGGACTCGGATATTTAGGTAATTAGCCTACTTTTCACATTTTGCAAAAATGAGGAAAAAGTAGACTTATGAGATCGATCCGGGCAAATGTGTGTCTGTCTGTACTTCTGTCTGTGGGTGTGTGTCCCCCTCCCCCTATCAACTCCTAAACGGCTCCGGAAATCGAAACCAAATTTGGTATGAGTAAAGATCTGTACCCGAATATCACAGAACCAAATTTGAAAATGATGTCAGTGCTACCAACTGCTGGAAAACGGTAATTGAAATTTGAGCTCCATGTTGGATATCTTGGAAGGTATCCATGGGAGCTATCCGAAAATTGGCACACATGTAGATAATAATATTTCAGTTTAATTTCCAGGAGGCCACACATGACAGTATTGCAAAAATGATTCTAAGCCTGCTGATTGGTCCAATCTTTAAATGCATAGGCTATAACTTCTACACTATCAATTGGATTTCAACCAAATTCCGTATGCACTATGTGTACATAAACAGATATGACTGAGCGTATCCCTAAGAGTCATCAGGGCTGCCAACTGTTAATAAATGCTCTCTCTATTTGTTTAGGAAAATACCAATATATCAGAAAGTATGCAAGCCGACAGCTATAAACTATGCACACGTATAGTACCTGACATTCTGCATAATTTGGAGTAACTAATATACGACAGTGCTACCAACATGATTCTAAGTCTGCTGATAGGACCAATTTTTAAATACATGTAACTTGTACACTATCTATTGGATTTCAACCAAATTTCGTATGTGCTATGTGAACCTTAACAGATATGACTATGCGTATTCTTAAGAACAACCAGGACTGCCAACTGTTAATAAATGCTGTTTCTATTGTTTTACCCTAATATCAATATATCCGAAAGTATGCATGCCAACAGCTCTAAATGTTTCACACATATAGTACCTGTCGGTGTAGATTAATTTGGAGTAACTAATATACGTCAGTGCTTCTAACATGATTGTAAGCCTGCTGATTGGTCCAATTTTAAATACATGTAACTGCTATACTAACAAATGGATTTCATCCCAAATTGGCACACCAAGAGATCATAATATTTCAGATTATTTCTGACCAACACGTGAATGACATTGTTGCCAACATAATTTTACGCGTGCTGATAGATCCAATGTCTAACTGCATGTAACGTCCATGCTCTCCATTGTACAGTACTTCAACCAAATTTTGTATTCTGAACCTTAAGAGCTGGAACTAAGAATATATTCAGTCACCAGGGCTGACAACTGTAGTGCTCTATTAGTCTACATTATACCAGGTAAATTTCGAACTAATTAGAAATTTCAATATCACCATCTTAATTTCGTCATTATTCTAGATATGTCCATATAGATTAATCATTGGTAAGATTCTAAACTTTTAAGAAAAGTAGGCTCTTTTAGTTCGTCACGGATCTCCTTGTTTCTTTTTATGTAAAAACATTTTTAAAACATTTTGTCTGTAAATACATAAATTCCTGCTTTTCACTTATGTCTGTCTGTTAGGTAGTCAGCCCGAAGGCAGGTTGGATCCTCAATCCATACCGCCGTTAGGTTATGTGGGTATACCGTATGCCCACAAAATCCCCAGGCAGCGCTATATTGAGGCGTACTAGGCAAGAAGGGGAGTGAGGTAGTTTGCCATTGCTTCCCTCACTGAGTCAGAACAGCAGTATTAACCCTATGAGTAGAAAATTTCACAGCATCCACAGGCACTGACTGTGCCCTGAATGTCATTACTAAGCACCACCGATACTTCAGTAGCTTCCATATAATCACAGCCATGATTGAGACTGAGACAGCGGTGAAAAGCCACATTTTTCTCTAGCCTGTGCCAACAGACAAATACAAATGTACTGCATTCTTCAAGAGATAGCAAACAGGCCATTTTCACTTATAAAAATTCATAATAGTTTCATTTTTAAAATTAGTTTGCCAGATCTTTCAGTTTATTGCATTTTTGTTCTGTGTTACTTCAACGGAGAAGAACCTGTGAGCTAACTAATCACCATGCAGAGCGTATGTCAGCTTGCACCTGTGTTTTTCTTATCTTGTCGCCCCATCCAACTCACCGTGGAAGCCGGGGATTTCCTTGTCCATAGCCATATTGCACCAAGTGCTAGGGCTTCCCCCTAGCTACCTGGAACCAGTGTCACTCTCATGCAGTTCATTTCTGGCACTGTGAAGTGTAAGGTAGTTATACGGTGCCTAAAGTAAAAACAAGTTGTCGTCTGCAGCGGTATGTTTCAGAATTTAACGACGATTTTACTTGTGATGGGGGCGTTCTGTTCTGCCAACAATGTGGGAAAGCAATCAAGCCTAAACAGCGATCTCGAGTTACACCACACCTCGAGGGCAAGAAACAGATTGCCGTAGTTTCGCGCCTTCAGAAGAAGTGTTCCACGATAAACGTCGGCCATTTATGAGGGACAACTTGAGGATGTATCTCGTTGTATATTGTTATTCTTCAGCAGTTAGTGAGACATAGCATAAATTGCATTCGTGAATGCTGCATATTGTTTATATTGTCATAAATAAACTAACTTTTAACTAAATATTTTTACTTTTTGTTGCATAATTCAGGTATATTTAATACATAAAAGTAAATATTTCCCGATTCTTAGCAACTAAAAATCTGAGCCCTAATAATAATAATCGTGATTCAAACAAAAAGATAATCTCTAAATTACAAAATGGGTATAGAATCACCTGGAACAGATTCAGTAAAAATCAATATCTCGGAATGCAAATTAAAACACTTAATAAGGTAATTTAACCTGAAGCATTTTATGCATCAGAAACCCTGGCCATTGGAGGCAGATTACTAACTGAAAATTTAGAAAATAGAAAGGAAAATCATTAGGAAATTCTTAGACCCAGTGTGCATAAAGGGAGTGTGGATCAAAAGGTGGTCTCACGAGCTACACCAACATTCCGAGAAAATATCAGACACTATTAGGCCGGTCTTACACTATCGAAGAAATTTGTCAAAGATCTTTGATAAAAGATCTTTTATAAAAGATATGACAGTGTAATGGGGAAAGGTGGTTTTATAAAATTTCTTTTATAAAATGTATGAGCATCATGCAATCTTTGATAAAAGATTCAAACCAAAATGGCGGATCATAATATCTGGATTTTAAAAAAAATCGTGTTTACCCTCCAGGATGGTGGCTCCCAGGGACTCAGCTAGGGAACTCACCCCTACCGCCTATTCAGGCAGTGTCCTAGAGCTGGGAACATCTAATCGGAGTGGATACAACCGGTGAGGTGGGATTAGCACCACGCCCAGGCGGCCTCACCTGCAAAGCGAACAGGGGCCTCATGAGGGAAGGGATTGGAAGGTTAGGAGGCATAGGCAAGGAAGAGGGAAGGCGGAGGCCGTGGCCTAACAGTAGCTACTGTACCCGTAAATTCGGGAAGATGCCTGTCGGAAATCCATAGCCAAGCTGGAGCTACTTTCTAAAAGGCTCCGGCTAAAAATTCCATCAGAAATGGCTCCATCAAGATCTTCGGGAATTTACACAGTATTCTACAATGATATTATGGATATACAACAAAAATACACTGGGCTCAGATGAACACCTACGTTTATCCTCTGGGACTTAGCTCCTTCCTGAAAGGGGATCCACAGTACCATTGCCCTTTAGTATTTAAAATAAATCACTCGAAAGACGATATAGAAAACAAACTAAGTAAATTTATTAACAAATGTAAACTAAATCTGAAGTTAAAAAATAATAAATATTCCTAAATTAATAAATTAGTTAATACATCCACACACACTCTTCTCTAACAACACACACTCTACTGAAGTCTACTGTCAGCTATACAGAAATAAATTTTGAACGGCCTAAGCCTATTACAAGTAATAAGACGTCTAACGAAAATTCCGGCGTGCCTAGCGTTCCTACGGAAGATATTAAGACCGGCACGCGCCGTGAATTGCACATCTGGTCAGTCGACCCATTCATAGATTGATACAGTTACAATCAGACGTGAACCTGTTTCCATTCATAAACTTGTGGCTTGACCAACAACTCTTTTCATTTTATGAAATATACTGGCCTTGAATTTATAACGGGATATACACATCTCCCTTGCGTTCGCTGCGAACACGCTGCTAGCGTGAACAGTATCATTGTCTCAAAGTTACATTTTCTGTTTATAAAATTTGCTATAACTTATACAATTCTTTATCAAATACACTCAAATTTTAACACACCAATCCATGCATTCCCTCGCATTGTTCGCGACCAACGGAGTTGTCTATACACTCATAACATCGTAAAAATATTCATTCCAAATATATCATCCCTTACATACAGTACATTCAAAAACATATAATACATTATTATTCCTAATGTCTTATTCCCTTGATTAAATAATTATTGGAAACTTATTTACAGTACCATAATTTGCATTATTATTGATAGCATTCGTTATCATGACGATATAAATTCGTTATATGAAAATATATGAGATTTAGCTCTGATCCTAATTTAAATCCTTCCACACATTATCAGGATCTTTCAAAGATTTCCTTCACCTTTCAAAATACTACTGCACATTGTCATATCAGATTTGTAGTCGAATTCAGTCTAATGTGTTCAACCAGAATAGATGAAACACACGTATTTACTCAAATCGTGTTTAATAAAATTTTAATAATTAGTATGAATAACAGAAGTTAATATCCATTTTCCCATTTCAATTTCCGAATATTCCTCTACTGTCTCCACATCGAAATCTTGTATTTATATATTAGAGTTCTTCATAACTCGATTCCTGTGCCATAATGCCAAATGCTTATCAAAATAGTATTGGCTTGGAACGACTTCACTTCATTGCGGAAAACACCTCGCAAATGCCTACATCAACATTTCCCTATAAAACCTCGTATACCCTTGTATACGGAAATACAAACTCCTTTTCTACTTATTAAACAATTCCATTACTCAAATTGATTGTTATCGTCATCTCTTACACAAAACTGGCATTTACATAAAATTGGCATATTCATCAGCGTTGCTACAATCAACCACTGGCATCTTAAACAGCTACGTCTGTTGTTAAACGTTGCATTTATTCATACTAACGACTTTAGACTTAACGTGTAAGACCTCCATGAATTTACTTTTAAAATGTTACTGGGATATTTAAAAACTGTTACATATACATTTAATAAAAATACTATAATGTTGCACCGTACTCATCTGGTTTCAAAATTACACATGTTGCAATATTACGTCCACAATATGACGTTACATTACCCATTGTGTATAAATAACCACAAATGTTATTTATGTGTCCGATAAAAATCAATCTCGGCGGGGATAAACTAGTTTTGAATTCCCTACCGTCGTATGAAAGAATCTTCCATGAAGATATATCTCTAATAATATTTAAATAGACAAAAGATCTTAGCTTTCTCTAATAAAATAAAGAATGTCAAATTCGGAATATGTCTCCATTCTATACAAAGAATGTCTATGAGTATATCACTTCCTATCATAATCATGACGTATGTTTCTTGTCAGATCGGCGTAAAGTTCATAATGATTGTGATATTACAACAATATATCACACTTTCTTTCTTCTTTTATGGATGTTTCTTCTTAACAATTAAGATGCCCAAATTAAATTACTAAAAAGAATTTAATTGGCATCCTAGACAAAATGTCTGAATCCTAAATTCAAAATGAATTGAAGAACGTTGAAAAAAAAGAATACTGATCTTCAATAAAAAATACTGGAATACTAATTCCTTAAACAGATTTAACTATCTCAGTTTAAAAACTGGATCGTAGTATAGCAATGGGAAAATGTCGAAAAAGGATCACCTCACATGATCTCGTAGAATTAAAATGTTGTTACACACATGAAATACAAAAATACATCGAAATATGGATAAAGTTTTTTGCTCTGGAATGTCACTATAAAGCTCTAACTACATAGAAATAAACACTGCTACCTTGACTGAAGATCTCTCGAAGTTCTGGTTAAGTGTTAGGAAATACTCAGTTGTTTCCTTCTCCAAGAAACTAGGCTGGACCCTAATCCGTCCCCTCGAACCAACGACCTCGGCAAAGGAAGGAACTCCTGTCCGGAAAATATCAAGCTCCATCTGGGATAGAACAGCATCGATCTTCTTTATTGCCGGGTCCTTCCCTGGCATCTTGACTCTCTTCTTATATCGTCGTTCTCCGTCTTGATAGAGTTTCATTATATTATCGAGTAATGTTGTAGGTTCAGCTTCATATTCACAAATAAATTCGTAATGGAAGTTCCGGACCTCACTCGTTGATAAAATATTTATAAAGGTGTACTATGAAATATTTATGTAGCTCGCAGATGTTATGTTCAAGTTCATGAATAACGTTAATGTACGAGATGTTGGTGTACATAACATTTCATGTATACTTGAAGCTTTGAAAATCAAGAGTAATCTCATTATCGAAGCTCTATTGTTGAAACGATTACTCTGCTTCAAAAGTATCCCTGGCGCATATAAGTTCTTAGTTCATCATCTCAAACATTTATGTCTCATGAATAATGTTTCCACTTGCTGAATATACACAGTCATAATTCTGTTGTAACAATGTACTGCTTCAATGTTAATTTCAATCACTGTTACTCACGTGAACTTCATAAAGTAAATCTATGTTCACTGCAGCCTGGTTGTAACTAAAATGCTTTACGGCTATTGAGTCCGTCACTTTTATTCTTCACTTCTAAAATGGCTATATTTATTAAAGTCTTCCTTCGTTGACGCTGAAAATTTGTATAATACTTCTATGCGTTCGGAACTATAATCTGTACTAAAAGATTTGTTCTATTCACAAACAATAGTCAGTTATTGCGGTATTAACACTCTTCGCAACTTCACCTAAATTGAAGCACGGGTGATCTCCACAGTCTACCCTCTAATGCCGCTGTTTCCACGAGTCATCGAAACACCGGACTCGGCTAAGACCTTCGGGACCAAAACTCTCCCGGAATAGACGTCTGCACACTCAAACTTCGCAGGAACAAGAGCACTGTTGCTTGGCGACTCCCCTCCAAGACAACAGTTCTAGCTGCCATTTCTGATTCCCCCCCAGAAATTTAGCGTGCACTAGAAAAATGCTTATTACGTCATATTTCGACCTTTCGGCGATTTTCAAAGTATCTGTGATATTTTCTTATAATTTTCTTCTTATTACCAATACATAAAATAACTTTCTTGGGGCCTAAATGTAATAATTCTCCATATAATTTAGTTGAAGGAAATCCCGTCTTCAATAAGACCTCTCCTTATTGGCTGTGAGCTCATATCCGATTATATATTTTATAACAATAATTAAACATATTCCGTGATAAATCCACTGTTGCTAGGTCATTTCCAAGTTTCTAGAATATTCTATTGCGCAACATATCACGTGATTGAATCTCCCTCCTTGCTCAACACAGTAACACGACTGGTTTGTGTCAAGTTCCAGCATCTATATTGCCTTGTTAAATTATATCATGGGCTTCAAAATAATCTCATTTTCATCCCAAATATTTCATTTTTCGGGGGCAGTACCATCCCGGCATTTGCCCGAAGACGAAGTGGGAAACCACGGAAAACCACGTCGAGGATGGCTGAGGTGGGAATCGAACCCAGGACCTCCCGGGGGGAGGGGGGGGGGGGGCAGCTAACCATGCTGACCGCTACACTACGGAGACGACTTATTTGGAATATTACCACAACAAAGATGCTCATATCAGAGTGTGAAATGCATTACATTTTACATAATATGTTACATAATGAATGGTATACAATGTAAAACATAAATAACAGATAGAAAGTGTATGTAAAAATAGCCGAGACTATAAGCACTGCACATAAAGGGCGCACATAAAGAGGAATTAAATAGTTAAATAGGCTGAAATAAGCCGTGAATAGTTGTGTTTTATGTTATTACTAGCTGAAGTACCCGTGCTTCGCTACGCGTCATAAAAAACATAAAATGTGAAGGTGACAGTTAAAACAGGGGATAGGCGAGGTGCTGCGCAGAGATAGATTAAGGATGGAACATTTTGTCCAATTACACCGCTCGGCGTTGACCGTGTTTTATAGCACAAATTTAGGTTTTACTCGCTAACCGTTGGAGATACCTTTCGAATAGAAAATGTAATTTTAAACCTCGTATATGCCATCAAAAGTTTGCTATTTCTTAGCGTTCTCTTTTTATTTGAAATGGAAATATGAAAGTTTCAAACCAAAGGGTGTAGTGCCGTCACTAAAATGGTCGCCATCTTTAAATACTGAAAAGCATTGAAATCAAAAGTAACCTATATGTTAACCAGGTAAATCAGCTACTTCCGTGAAAAAATTCATGTAAATCGGACCAGTGGTACTTGCGTGATTGAGTAATACACAGCAGGGCCGTGCAATGGGCAAGGTGAAGCAGTGCTAGCGAGAAATTGCCTCGTGCCGGCCGAGCGTAGCCCTACTCGGTGCATTTCTGAGCAGTGCAGCACGACAGCACACTAGCACTGCAGCGCTTAGTCGCACAAGCACTGTCCATTTGACCCGGTACTGAAGTACGGTTAGTACTGAGCGCGGAGCCTGGACACTAGGCGCACTAGAGCCAACATTGTGTCATGTGCGTGTGGTCTGCCGTGCTCATAACGTGGGGAGGACAAAAATAGCATAGTGGGAGAGTCACACATTAATGAATCAAACCGAAGACATATAAAACAAGATATTTGGACGCACATAAACCAGATCTGCAGCAAGGATACAGAAATTTGCATACGTTTTGGGTGATGTAGCAGGTGCAGCGAGATAAAATAGTCCTGAAATAGAATCAGGGGCCGGAATGGAATCAGGAGAGTTAAAATACATTCTTAAATACATTCTTTAATTTGTTGACATAATGTCACAAACCAGCCGAGGGAGCTAAACACATTAACGTGCATGGTCAGACTACTCCAAACTCGAAAGACCACACACAGCCACTCCATACATTACCTCATTAATTTCATTTGTCATTAACTCCTCTCTTGAGATTGGCGTCATGAAGGCATCTATCCGCGAAATCATTCCCACAAGGAAACTGTCTCACCACATCCCCTACCTCATAGCAACTGGAATAATTATGGGTAGAACAAAAAAAAATACATTAGGACTATAAAACTGTATTTCAATAACAAGATTCTGAATTCACCAAATTACTAGATTGATGCTCTTCAGGGATATGTGAGTTCGAGAAACATGCGTTAGTAAAATCATCAGGATTTTAAAAATAAACATATTCCGTCGCAATCTAAGGTCATTTATGTCTTTTATTCTTATATTCAAGTCGCCTCCGTGGTGTAGTGGTCAGCATGATTAGCTGCCACCCAGGAGGTCCGCGGTTCGATTGCCAATTTGAAAAGTGGTATGAGGACTGGATTGGGGTCTACTCAGCCTCGGGTGGTCCAAATGAGTAGAGGGGGTTCGACTCCCACCTCAACCATCCTCGAAGTGGTTTTCCGTGGTTTCCCACTTCGTCTTCGGGAAAATACCGGGGTGGTACCTAACGTAAGGCCACGGCCGCCTCCTTCCCTCTTCCTTGCCTAATCCTCCCACTCTTTCCATCTGTTCATCAGGCCCTTGTTCGCTTTGCAGGTGAGGCCGCCCGGGCGACGTGCTAGTCACACTCCCCAGATGTATCCCCGACTCAGAGTCTCAAGCTCCAGGACACTACCAGTGGCGGTAAAGGTGGGATCCCTCGCTTAGTCCGTGGGAAAAGCCAACCCTGGAGGGTAAACGATTAAAAAAAAAAAAGAATTCTTATATTCAACATGGCCTGAAACAATACCTCGTGGAATTTACCTACACATAAGATATACGGCAAAATAAGCAAGACACGAAATCCTTCAAACCTTCAAGTTTTAGGACAATATTCATTATTTCAACACTATGGACACCAAGAATGCTATTCATTATATAACAATTAGCCTATTTTGCTCTGAAAATTACAAAATATGTTGTCTGTCTTTCTACCAGCTTGTCTATATTTCTATCGATGGAGTGCCGAAAACTGTTTTGTTTGTTAGTTCTTGGAACTATTCGACTTTCGGGTTATGGTACGCGAACCGTCTTCCTAACTTACCAGGGGCTATGTAATGCCAAAAATACGAAGAAATGTGTACTATTATAGTTCACCCAGTGTAGAAATTACATAGTATCGTGCAATTGATTGCGCTGAGAATTAAAGGGACCACTTTGTGGTGTAGCGGCTAACATTCTTGGCTGTCGCCCCTGTGGTCCGGGTTTGATTCCCTGCCCTGCCACGAAATTGAATTTCGGTTTGGGGTACTGAAATTGTATCGATGATACGTAAGTCATCCAAGCGGTGCTCATTTCGAGGACTTGTGCCAGGCCAGAGGGCACGAGTTTTCTTTTTTATACATTCTTATTCTGCAATTCGAATTGAGAGCACATCACTCCGTAGAGTTGTAAGAATAGCTTCCGTAAACTATTCTCAAAGGCCTTTGCTACAAGTAGCCCTCAGGACTCAGGAGTTAATCCAATTGCATATGTATATGTAGGCTAATCCAGATATGGTATTTAAGACATTTGATTTTCATTGCATTCTAAGTTCTGGGCATACAGTAGGAAATCCTCGAAGCTAATTTTGCAATATTCAGTGAATGAACATCCAAAGTATAGTAAGCATCATGCAGGGAGACTGTACCAGAGAGAGCATGCATTGCTTGAAGACATGGTGACATAGTGCGTAATTTGTGCTCGTACAACGAAGGAGGTTGTCAGGCCGGTGATGATGATGAAAATGGTGATAACGATGAAGACGGTGAATAATTAGTTAGGAACCAAGGGAATATAAATAACCGATACTTAAGACTGAAGCGGATCTCTGGTAAACACAAAATGAAATTGAAGGTTGATTGCGAAAGTACAGAAACTATCCAATCACCATATTTTATGGAGATTGACTAATCCAGAATTAGACATGAAAGGAAGTAGCTTAGTACAAATAGGTGGAAGCAAAGGATGCTCTTGTGTGAGACCTCCATGGGCGTAGCCAGGACTCTGTATACTGCAAACACTGTGGAGTGTCTGATACCCTATCTCACGTTCAAAAAACATAATTAAGAAGGGGATTTACTACAAAAGTTAGGAATCTCCGAAATATATCTAAGATGCAGCTGTAACATTTCAGAAATGTTGCGCGATCCATGTTTTTGTGTCTTTCTCGTGTTAGAAGCAAAAATGCAATGGGCATAATAATTGTTATTGGCCATAAGAAGGATACAAGATATATGCTGGACCCCACCATCAGATGTGAATTAACCTTCGGCATAACAAAACAGGTAGTTTAGAGAAAACGATAGCTTGTGGTACGTTTCGAATAAGCGAGAGGATCAACATTTTTTAAATCACTCATCAAGTTTGGGTATGCCTAAGTATAAATGACCTAATTTTGCTATCAATGAATCCATTCAATGATAGAGAATTCATCTTCAATGAACTCGGGAACAGTATGAGACGTAGTCTATTGGTACCTAATAACATTTTATTGCTAATATTAATAGTCTTATAATAATAATAATAATAATAATAATAATACGAAGAGAAGAGAAGAACGGCTTTACGAAGCCCTGTCGGGACGGGCTGGCTGTGCGCGCCTGAACTGACGAGTTCCAGCGTAGACAGTGCTGACAGTGTGAGGCTAGATCATACGGCCCTAAAAGCACTTTACAGGCTTGCAGGGCACTACGCCATACTATACACAGCTCGCTCGCACATGTAGCGAGCGGCAGGTGGGGAGAGGCAAGGACATGACGTCACGCGCTTGTTGCTTACTTCTTAGACTGCCCGTAAGGGAGCAGCAGGATAGAACATACTATAGGCACTAGCTACGCAGGGCCCTGATACACAGACACACACCATCTCATTTTTAGCCTCGCTTCGCTCGCATCATAGTCGTGTCATAGTGTTATTCAATTAAATGCAGGTTTACCCCCGTTAACACCCCTTTAGAACCTGAATATCCAAAAATCCCTCCTTAGTAGACGTTTTCGACACACAACAAACATATCCCCAAAATATCATTCTTCTAACTTTAATAGTTTTGGTTGGTCGATGAGAGTGAACATCCAAAAATCCTTCCTTAGTGGACGTTCCTTTTTCTTCAGAATTTCACCCCTCCTCTTAGGCCCCTTAAATTGGATTGATGAAAAAAACGTCGAACACCTATTTATTTTATTTATTTATTTAATTATTTATTTTTAAGCTGATTGATTTCCTCCGAATTTCAAAGAAGGAAGCAAGATTGTAGTTTTACGTGACCGTGAATCTTCTGATTATGAGCCACAGGCCTCCAAGTTTCAAACTCCTCGCCCATGTCGTTTAAGAGATACACGCTCCGTTAGGAACCTTTCAACCCCCACTTTTCATCCCTTTCACCTCATAATATACACTACATCGAAAAACCATTAGACATGTATCAGCTTATTTTTAATGATTAGTATATATGCCAAGTATCATATCCCCAAATGAAACCACTCGTGAGATATTGTTATTCAATGAAATGCCCGTTTACCCCCTTAACACCTCTTTAGAACCTGAATATCCAAAACTCTTTCCTTAGTGGAAGTTTTCGACATACAACGAACATATCCCCAAAATTTCATGTTTCTAACTTCAATCATTTTGGCTGGGCGATGATGAGTGAGTGAGTCAGTCAGGACATTTTCTTTCATTCATTTTTGATAATTTCAGCCCTCCCCATGAACCCCTTCAATTGGATTTATGAAACAAACGGTCGAACACCTATTTACTTATTGAAAGCTGCTTTCCCCCTGAGTTTGATGAGTGAGTAAGTGAGTCAATCAGTTAGGACACTTTCTTTCCTGTTTTTTTCCCCCCAGAATTTCACCCTTCTCCATGGGCCCCTTAAATTGGATTTATGAAAAAACGGTCGAACACCTATTTACTTGTATTTTAAGCTCTTTTCCCCGCCGAATTTCAAACTTCTCGCATATGTCGTTTCAGAGATACACGCTCCGTTAAGAATCCCTCAACCCCCAATTTTCACCCCCTTCACCTCATAATATACACCACATCGATAAACCCTTAGACATATGTCTGATTATTTTTAATGATTAGTTTATATACCGAATATCACAACCGCAAAGAAACAACTAATGAGATATCGTTATTCAATGAAATGCACGTTTACCCCCTTAACACCTCTTTAAAAACCGAATAAACAAAAATCATTCCTTAGTTGACGTTTTCGACATACAGCGAACATATTCCCAAAATTTCATGTTTCCAACTTTAATAGTTTTCGCTGGGCATGATGAGTGAATGAGTCAGACAGGACATTTTCTTTCGATTATTTTTGCCAGAATTTCACTCTTCCCCACGGGCCCCTTAAATTGGATTGACGAAAAAACGCTTGAACACCTATTAACTTATTTTTTATGCTTTCTTTTTCACCTGAGTTTGATGAGTGAGTGAATTAGTCATTCAGTTAGGACACTTTCTCTCCTTTTTCCCCCAGAATTTCATCCCACCCCATTGGCCCCTTAAATTAATTTATGAAAAAACGGTCGAACACCGATTTACTTACTCTTTAAGCTGATTTGTTTTCGCTGAGTTTCAAATTTCTCGCCTATGTCGTTTAAAAGATAGGCCTACACGCTCCGTTAGGAATCCTTCAACCCCCACTTTTAACCCCTTTCACCTCATAATAATACACCACCTCGAAAAACCCTTAGACACATATCCGCTTATTTTTAATGATTAGTTTATATGCCGAGTATCACATCCACAAATGAAACCATTCGTGAGATATTGTTATTCAATGAAATGCAGGTTTAACCCCCTTAAGACCCCTTTAGAACCTGAATATCCAAAAATCCTCCCTTAGTGTACGGTTTTGACATACAACGAATATATCCCCCAAAATGCCTTGTTTCCAACCTCAATATTTTTGGCTGGGCGATGATGAGTGAGTGAATGAGTCAGGACATTTTCTTTCATTTTGTTTTTTCTTCAGAATTTCACCCCTCCCGATGAACCCCTTCAATTTGATTGATCAAAAAAGCTGTCGAAAAGCTATTTACTTACTTTAAAGCAGCTTTTCCCCCCTGAGTTTGATGAGTGAGTCAGTCAGTCAATCAGTTAGGACACTTTCTTTCCTGTTTCCCCCCCCCCCCAGAATTTCACCCTCCCCATGGGCCCCTTTTATTGGATATATGAAAAAAACGGCCAAACACATATTTACTTCTTTTTTATGCTGATTTTTTTCCGCTGAGTTTCAAACTCCTCGCCTATGTTGTTTAAGAGATACACACTCCGTTAAGAATCTTTCAATCCCCACTTTTCACCCCTTTCACTTCATAATATACACCACATCGAAAAACCCTCAGACACGTGTCTTCTTATTTTTAATGATGAGTTTATATGCCGAGTATCACAACCCCCAATGAAACCAATCGGGAGATATTGCTATTCAATGAAATGCAGGTCTACCCCCTTAACATCCCTTTAGAACCTGAATATCCAAAAATCCTCTTTTAGTGGGCATATGTGGCCCTTGAGGAAGCTGCATACCAAATTTCATTCCAATCCGTTCGGTGGTTTCTGAAGTTTCTTGATGAGTGAGTGAGTGAGTGAGTGAGTGGTATTTGACAAATACATAGTAGATAGTGTCAAGTCTTTGTTATGCTATACTCGGTTGACAGTGCTGTGTGAGCAGTTGAGTAACTAACGGGATTTCAAGAAGATCCTCATTTTCTATACCGGTAGTGCAGAGCGCAACTGGCATCCAGTCGGCCGTGTCTCGACGTGAGCAATGTTGCCATGGAAACTATCTGCCTTGCCATTCCTTCATGAGTATATTTTATGATTTGATTAGCCTGTGCTTGAGTGCAAAAGGGCCGAAATCAGAAGAAGGAAGGAAGGAAGATTGTAGTTTTACGTGACCGTGAATCTTGTGATTATGAGCCACGGGACCTCCTTTTTGCGTGGAGTCCGATCCACAGGACATGGCATTTCACTTCGAAAATCTCACATGCACTGACCGGGAATCGAACCCGGACCGCCTTGGAGAGAGGCTTACAGCTAGGCCGCTGAGCCACCACGCCCCCCTGAAATCAGAAGAATGAGAAGGGCTATCGAAATTTCTTGTAGCCAGCGGTTCCTTCTGGGTCCTAAACTATGTGTGTACTAAATGTGGTTGAGATTGGTGGAACGGTGTGGATTTGTATACGGAACAGACCCACCCACATACATACATACATACATACATACAGACTTTCACTTTTATATATAAGATATAATTCGTTAATTTCACTTATGGTATTACAAGCGAATGTAAATAAGCACTTTATCTTTACCAGTACGTAATACATGTAACCAGCCTCCGTGAACATGTGCCTAGTTGGCCGAACGAGTAGACCGCTCGACTCCGGACCGAAAGGACCAGGGTCCGAATCTCACTTAATGCAAAGATTTTTACTTCGTATGTTTGAATGTTATTTGCACGGGCAGTGGTTGTTTCGAATGTCACCATCATTAACTTCATCTTAATTATTAATAATTAAATAGTAATGTAATTTTTCAAGTCTTCGTAATGCAGCTCATTCACCAAGATTTTACTTGTATCTTTCCTGTTACATGGCAACCCATGGTTTAACCCATACACGTTCAATTTATCTTTTCATTTCTTTTATATACCGGTATTGCCACCACAGAATTTCAAATACCGTAATACAGTTAAGTGAACAAGGAACTGTCCTTCATCCATTTTTCTGAACTATGATAAAATATTTGATGTAGTATTTATTTATTTATTTATTTATTTATCGTATGGCATACATGAAAATTATTTACAATTTGACATCAAGTTCCGAAACGTAATGAAGTGCCTGTGGTGTCCCTAGGAAGAAGTCGCTGAAGTCACCACTGTATAATGTTTGTGGGCATTCCTGAACTAGGTGCCGATCTGTCTGTCTTTCAGCACCGCACTCGCAACATGACGAAGACTCTTTCCTCCACTTGTACAGGAGATCGCCGCATACACCGTGATTGGTCCGGATTCTATTTAATTTTGACCAGGTCTTTCTAGGCGGAGGGAACCCTGGCACCTGCTCAGTTATGCATGGCATTACTGTACTCTCTGGAGGGGCAAACGAATTCCAATCAGAAGACCATCTCTCAGTCAGGTTGAAATTGTTAGTTGCAAGATTCTCCGCTGTGCAGATAGGTGGAGGTCTTGAACGTAATCGTTTCACATGTAGATCACCAATGTCTCCATGGATTGGTAGTTGTTTGTTGGTCTGGCTCTTTCAATATTCTCTTATCAAAATGTTTCATCGCCGCAAATGAGGTGGTGGGATGTGGCTGAGAATAGGAAGCCATTGTGTAGGAGTTGACATAATTGTTCCTTACATCATTTAAATGACTCATGGTGGTTCCGTATTGATATGTTAGAATAGTTATTAACAAGAAATGAACATCTGCCTGAATCAATACTATACAGATAAAATTAATTATTTAACTTGTTTACAGTACATGTTTCGGGGATTAATTATATTTTATCCCCTTCATCAGCTGTTGAAAAAACAAACAAAAAAGCGTAAATGTAACGTTGTCCTAACCACATACACCATATGCTTTAAACTAACCTATGATCACTTTCCATCACGTCGGGTTTTTTAATGCCGCTTTGTTTTGGATCTTTAAGCATACAGGCTCTTCATTGGTTATAGAACTACACGGATTGGTGAAGTATTGGTGTTAGATATCTATCATTTCAAGGAACTATTTGTCATGAGCAGCTGATCACCGTCACCATCTGTTTCTCTTCATTTTAATCTATTCTTATACCCTAAATTTTATGGTGCACCATATTAGGTTTTAAATACGTATCTTATTACTGTGCTACGCTTTTTTGTTTTTTGTTTTTCAACAGCTGATGAAGGGGATAAAATATAATTAATCCCCGAAACATGTACTGTAAACAAGTTAAATAATTAATTTTATCTGTATAGTATTGATTCAGGCAGATGTTCATTTCTCGTTAATAACTATAATTGTTCCTGTTATCATGCGCATGGTGTTATTCAATTGTACATCTATTAATCTTACATGCGGACTATTTATCCACACAGGAGCACAATACTCAGCAACAGAATAAACTAAACCTAGAGCTGAGCAACGGAGAGTAGTTGCATTGGCACTCCAAGTGGTGCCACATAATTTCCGTAAGATGTTGTTTCTTGTCTTCATTTTGGCAGAAGTCATTCGTAGGTGTTCTTTGAATGACAATGTTCTATCCAGTGTTATACCCAAATACTTGGGATGTCTGTTATGGCGAAGGAGGATGTTATTGAAGTAAACTGTAAGTTCCCTTGTTGCCATTTTAGGTAGATTTCATTACAAAGCTAACTATTGCAATGGGTCCCATGTTTCGACTTCCGGAAAATTTCGACATATCTTCGCGTTTCACATCCCCCAGACCCCAAAACCACCATCAGTTTAAAAGTTTATATATAATTTATGTATGTATATCAGTTTCTTGTGGACACGATAACTGCCGGAATTTTGCACCAATCACTTTGATTTTTTTACATAATATGTATCCCCTTAAAATCTCGGTCGAGTTCGTTAATGGGCTAAATCGGTCAAACGGGGTGAATATGGGAGGCTTTTTTCGTAACATTGAAATATCGCTATAACTCTCTTAATATCTGAAATATTGAATCCATTTTAAGTTCATAATATGTGTCGGATAAGGCCCTAAAATTTATGTTTGGAAAGTTTTTTTTATAGCAGCAACCATTGACCAAAGGGGTAGGAAAAAGTGGGTTTTTCGGGAAACATTAATCATATCTCTGTTAATAGGCACAATATAAAAACCGTACAAAATGGACAATATTCCTCCAATAATTACCTAAAACTTTTGTCTGAAAGAATTTTTCGATATGACCCACCATTACGCCACGGGGTGAGCAAAATGATTTAAATTATAAGAAAATGCCAAGTGCCAAGAGAGGTTGCCATGACAACTTTACTTTTAATTGATAAGGGATGATCCATCAGCAGTTGCTATGACTGTGGGAAGCGACTTCGGTATCGGAACTGGTAGCATGCCGAACTTCTATGCCCAAGGTCGCGGGTTCAAACCCGGCTGAAGTCGTCGGATTTACTAAGAGCGCTAAAAAAACTTAGTATGCTTTCCTTCGGAGGGGAAGTTCCAACGTTCGTTGCGAGTTGATGGTTCCGGTGGCATCTAGTAGCCAAGTTCACAGCTAGGTGTCATTGATGGTAGTAATTTTTAATTATGTAGCCTATTTTAGGTAGATTTCATCAGAAAGCTAACTATTGCAATGGGTGCCATGTTTCGACTTCCGGAAAATTTCTACATATCTTCTCGTTTCACATCCCCCAGACCCCCAAACCACCGTCAGTTCAAAAGTTTATATATATGTGTGTGTATATATATGCATATATATCAGTTTCTTGTGGACACGATAACTGCCGTAATTTTGCACCAATCACTTTGTATGTTTAACATAATATGTAACCCCTTAAAATATCGGTCGAGTTCGTTAATGGGCAAAATCGGTTGAAGGGGGTGAAAATGGGGGGGGCTTTATTTTCGTAAAAGTGAAATATCGCTATAACTCTCTTAATACGTGAAATATCGAATCCGTTCAAAGTTCATAATATGTGTCGGATAAGTGCCAAAAATTTATGTTTGAAAAGTTTTTGATGGTACCAAACATTGACCAAAGGGGTGGAAAAAACTGTTTTTATTTTCGGGAAACATTAATCATATCTCTCTTAATAGGCACAATATCAAAACCGTACAAAATGGAAAATATTCCCCTAATAATTACCTAAAACTTTGTCTGAAATAATTTTTGATCTGACCTACCATTACGCCAAGGGATGAGAAAAATGATTTCGGAATTAAAGAACATGCCAAGTGCCATCAGAGGTTACCATGATAACGCTTCTAAATTGATGAGGGATGAGCTATCAGAGGTTGCCAAGACAACGCCATTGCACGAGATCACATTAATTTTTCCATCTGACTGTGGGAAGCGGCTAACTGGTAGCATGCTGAACTTATATGCCCAAGGTCGCTGGTTCAAAGCCGGCCAATGTCCTCGGATTTTCTAAGAGCGCCAAAAATCCCTCAGCATGCTTTCCTTTGGAGGAGAAGTTCCAACGTTCGTTGCAAGTTGCTGGTTGTGGTGGCATCTAGTAGCCAAGTTCACAGCTAGGTGTCGTTGACGTTAGTATATGGTACAAAATTAGGAACTACTACTTAAAATTGACCGTCTGCAGACCTTACCTGAATTACAGACTAATACAGTCATCACAATTAACACCGTTTATCAGATTCTACACACACCTAATGCACACGGGGTTACATGACCACGTTGTCGCAGCCCCTAAACTGAGGAACCAACAAAAATCTCTGCGGGAGATACAATTTTGCGTGAAGAAGTAACAGACTGTCAGATAGTTACACATCAGTTCCAAACCTTGCATAAGGACAGTGTGATCACAAGTATAAAAATGAACCCCAAATGACAAGAAGGTTACCATCCCCATAAGTCAGTAAAATGATAAAAATATGCATACAAAAACGAAAAAAAAAGTTAATTGACCTCTAAATGTAAAATACTTTCTTGCAATCAATGAGGTCTGATCCTCCTACGAAAACCTGCATATTTAGCCTATTTAGCCTATCCCCTAGTTTGCCCGGTGAAATCTACCTCCGCCTTCCGGCGTGCCGAGAGGAATTTTTATTGTTCAGGTGGAAGCAAGCAACTTCGGTCTTCGTTGCGCTTGGCTGAAGTCTCCATTTGCGAAAATAATCTCCCAGTGCAGAAAGATCATTTGTCAGCGTCTCTTCTGTACTTTCGAAACATGGATCTCTAGTAGCAATTGCCCAGTCGTCAGCATATCCAAACTTCCTTGATTTTGTGCAGGGAAAATCTGATATATAGAGGCTGAACAAGAGTGGGGCAAGCACTGATCCTTGAGGAAGTCCATTATTTAATTTACTTGGTTTGCTAATTTCACTGCCCATGATGACCTGGAAGCTTCTATCATTCAGCATGTTGCTTACAAGACGAGCCAGTGTCTTACAAGGAATAACTTGAAGTAATTTATAAATTACACCCTCTCTCCAAACAGTGTCATAAGCTGCCTTAAGGTCTATGAATGCTACTGATGTTTTTTGGTGATTCTGGAACCCAGCCTCAATATAGGTGGTTAAGGAGAGAGCTTGGACCGTGCAACTCCGTTGTGGTCTAAATCCTGCTTGTTCTTTGGGAATTACTTCAAGCACTTTTGAGGCGATTCTGTTCAAGATTAGTCTCTCAATTAACTTATAGCATACGTTCAACAATGAGATAGGTCTATAACTGTCTGGTCTGTCACTTGGTTTCCCAGGCTTCAGTATGGCAACGATCTTCGTCAATTTAAACAAACGATGTAGCTTACCAGTCTGAACAATGTTAGTGGCTAGCTTAGATAGCCAAAGACGAGCATGCTTTCCACTGTGTATCAAAAATTAGGGATGTATTCCATCAAATCCCGGTGCCTTACTGCTTTTTACATCTTACAGCGAGTGTCAATGTCCTGGATGGTGAAGGGTTTAGTGTATTCTGATCCAGAATTACTTGTGGCTTTGAGATTGGCCATTTTTTTTAAATATATTTTGTGCGATTTCTGTCTCTAGCTGTTCGAGACATTGAAACTATATGGGAAGCAACCATTTTTGGAGTGACATTTTGATGCCCACGGACAATAGGGGTACCTCCTCCAAGTTTTCTCATGTGTGACCAGGCTATTCTGCTGGATTTACTGCAGTTAATAGATTCTACGGTTTCAATCCACTTTTCATTCCGAGCATTATCAAGGCTACCAAGTAGTTCTTCAGCGATCTCTTGTTCACCACTTGCCAGGAATTCTTGGTACAGCTTTTCACTTGTATCAGTCCATCCAGGAACATATTTCTTCCTGAATCCTCTTGGAATATGTTTTTTGGCAATGGTAATTACTGCTCCTACAAATCTACCATAATTGTCACTCGTTGGAGGTATCCATCGGACATATTTATCTACTTCTTCTGAGAAAGCTTTCCAGTCCGATTTTTTGAAGTTCCAGCGTGGGCGAGGATATGAAGTCACAAGGGGGATTTGTATTCCAACTTCAAGATAAACTGGGCGGTGTTGACTGTGCGGAAAAGCTGGTAGAACTTTCCGTGTAGTACGCAATGGCCGATAGTTGTTGTCACAGGAGAGAAACACCAGGTCCGGGTTATATTCCTGTTTCCATGCAGCTGATCTAAATGTACCTCTATCTTTTGCATCGAATACAAGATGGATGTTATGTTCTTCAGCCCAACTCATGAGATTTTCTCCACTGACATCAGAAATAGTATACTTCCATTCTTCATGATGGCTATTAAAATCACCTATGTAGACTGCAGGGTGATCTTGCACTTGAAGAACTTGAGGTGGCCATGTAGAGACTGGATGTAGTGTAATGGTGTGATGATTGCTTTGTGTAACTTTTATGAAAGTTAAGTTTTATAAAATATTTTATAAAATTTCTTTGACAAATTTCTTTGATAGTGTAATACCGGCCTTACGAAAGACGATTACAATTTTATGGATATTTTCAAGGAATGGACAATGAAAGACTTAATAAAAGGATATTTAATCACGCCTCCTCATTAATAGCCTGGGCCGATAACCTAGATGATAGACCCCTTAAAACAACAATTATCATCATCATCATCTCATTAATAGCCAAGAATAACTGGATAATAGATATTGAAAATGACCTTCAAGAAATCAACTTAGCAGACGACATTTTAAGGGACAGACCTTACTTCAGATCGTTGGTGAAGAAACATAGCAGCCTGTCTGGGTTCGATTCCCAGCTCTATCAAGAAATTATAATTCTGTTCGGAGAGCTGAAAATGGGTTCATACAGCCCCATAAGGTACAACTTGAATAGGAGGGTTCGATTTCAACCTTGGCCAAACTTAGAAGTGGTTTTCTGTGGGGTTTCTTCCTACTCGAGGCAATTAACAGGAGGATACCTAAATTAAAGCCACGGCCGCCTCTTGCCCAATACTAGCCTCATTTACGAATATGCAGTCATCATATAACACAGGATATCAGACAGAGCTTCCATGCATACCCATGTACACTGGGCTACATGACCACGATGTCGCAAAGCCCCTAAATTAATCAACAACACCAACACCAAAATCATGAACGTTCAACATACAAAAGAAAATATAAAACAAATTTAACCTTCGTTGAGTTCAAAACTATGAGAGGAATAACTTGGTATTCCGTATTGTTGTTTCAGTTTAGTTGTCCAGCAAGCACCTGGGAACTCTTTGGGCGTCCCGACAAAGAACGGTTCGTGGGATGGCCTCGTGGGTATGCTCAACAGTAGCAGAGCGGACATGACAACCGGCGCGCTCTACTTGTCTCAGAGCAGACAAAAGGCCCTCGACTTCTCTTTCCCTCTCTTCAGATCCTGGTAATTATATAAATAATTCATGTTTTTTGGGCTAATGACGTGTGTATTTAGATTAGAACCATACGTTTCGGAGAAACCTTGCCTCCTTTTTCAATGGAAATCAAACAATGTGTCCAAAGAAAGTATATCAATGAGATTTAAAAAATTACAAAAAATATAGATAAATTCCTCAGTTCGTCACCAGAGAGAAGCTGCCAGAAATTACTGTATGGGCCATGGTAGAACGGCCGATAGAGTAGTAAGTAAGGAGAAGGTAAAGGGGTCGTGGTGAAAATATAGAGACTCCTCGATGAATGAGGATGTCCAAAAGAAGAGGGGGTGGGGGGAGGGGGAAGGTTTAGATGGATAGAATGAAACATAAACAAAAGGGAAGTGTATCTGAACGATACCTAACGTCATACAGGCAACGGCGAAAAAACAGATGGAAACTCCTCCAGTGACGAACAAAGGAGAACAAATCCAGGCTCTGTAACCATAGAGGAAAAAGGTACAATTTGAAATAGGTGAAGAACAGAGAGACTGAGAGGAACTATCTTCCTAGATCCGTAATAACTGGTAGCTAAGTGTCTCTTAGCTGATATCCAGTGTCTCTGTTAAAATTATTGGGATTTTTACGAATTTCAACTGCCTCCCTTATAATTCTAGACCAGTTGTGCTTAACAAGGGCAAGCGCATGAGCATCCTTGAAACATACATCGTGCCCTGAAGACAGGACATGTTCAGCTATAACTGATTTGTCAGGTTGGATTAGACGGATGTTCCTTTGATGCTCTTTGATGCGAGTTGCAATGGACCGTTTTGTTTGTCCAATGTAGACTTTCCGCAAGTACAAGGGACTTCATACACCCCAGGTTGTAGTATTGGGGACAATTTATCTTTGTATAATGCTAAACGTTGACCAATTTTCGTCATAGTGCCGAAAATTGTTTTTATCCTGTGCTTGCGGAGAATCTTAGCAACGCGGTCAGTGGTGTTGTGAATATAAGGGAGGTAAGCAGTTCCCCTCACGTCGGAGTTCTGAGAAGGTTGTCTATCCCTCCTTCTGGGATGTAGCAACCTATATATAGTGGATTCATTATAGCCTGGTAATTACTCAGCACAAGTCGCTAAGTGTAAGGTGTATTACGCGTTTGAAGTACGAATACCGACGGCTAAGTCATGAACTATGCGTTGTTTACAGCAAACCACTAGCGCTAAGTAAAACATGCATACTGGCAATCGTATCTCAGGCGGGTAATAGTCACTAACTGTTTACTGGGGGAAGGAGAATTCCCTTGCATCAGGTGATGATCACCAGTAGCTGAGTGTTTCATGTTACTTAAATGTACAACCTTTTCTAATTCATTATTGTTTCTCGGCCATGATGCTGTTTGATTTGTGGGTGCTGTTGCGTATTTAATTTCCCCTCTTTTATGCCACTACTGTTCTAACCGGAAGATTCACAATCATCCACTTTCATTACTGGGACCAGTTAATTTCATATTGACTCCCAGAACGGAAACATCATCTATTATAATTTGTAACCAGTTTGGTAATGAAATGTACACTAAAATGGATCCTTTGTTGAATCTT
Organism: Meconema thalassinum; assembly: GCA_946902985.2. Classification (NCBI taxonomy): domain Eukaryota; kingdom Metazoa; phylum Arthropoda; class Insecta; order Orthoptera; family Tettigoniidae; genus Meconema; species Meconema thalassinum. The sequence goes on along the minus strand of OX336388.2, from coordinate 757,623,526 downwards.
GTTTGCGAGTGACTTCGGTGGCGTAGTTGGTAGTATGCTGAGCTTCTATGCCCAAGGTCGCGGGTTCAATCCCCGCCGAAGTCGTTGGATTTTTTAAGAGCGTTAAAAATCCCTCAGTATGCTTTCCTTCGGAGGGGAAGTAAAGCCGGCGGTCCCATGTCATAGATTTATGATATGAAAAAGAACCCTCCGCTATCTACACTTGTGTGAAGCAACAATTTGTAGGTCAGAATTCATAACGCTGTATTAGTTCAAACGTTCGAACCAGGTGCTGACTGCGATGGCATCTAGTAGTCAAGTCCGCAAGCTAGGTGTCGTGAGTAGAGGGGCTGTGGTGGTTCTAACCCATAGCCTACTTTCCTGAAATCTGTGACCTAAATAACAAGATGGCGGCGAAGCTGTGCCCAAAAAACAAATATGGCGGCCAAGATGGGGGCGAAGCTGTGCCCAAAAAACAAAGATGGTGGCTAAGATGGCGGCGAAGCTGTGTCCAAAAAACAAAGATGGCGGCCAAGATCGTGGCTGTGTCAAAAAAAAACAAAGATGGCGGCCACGATCGTGGCTGTGCCCAAGAAAAACAAAGATGGCGGCCAATATCGTGGCTGTACCCAAAAAACATAGATGGCGGCCAAGATCCTGGCTGTTCCCAAAAAAAAGATGCGGCCATGACGTCACAACAAGATGGCTGCCACTAGTGACGTTCAACGAGGGGTGTTCAAAAAGTTCCAAAATATTATTCCTCGTTACGTCACAACGAGGGGTGATCAAAAATTTTCTAAAATGTTAACCCATAGCCTACATTCCGCTAACCAAAATGGCGGCTTACCAAAATGGCTTCTAACCAAAAAGGCGGTTGACCAACATGGCGGTCATGGCTTAACTAACCTAGCCTAACCTAACCTCACCTACGAGGTGAGATCGAAAAGTTCCAAAATGTTAATCCATAGCCTACTTTCCTGGTGACTTTGCAACGAAGTGTAATAAAAATTCCAAACTGAACGCATGGTTGGATTTTGATGGATGAGGTGTCGTTGAAATCGGGTTGACACCCCCTTTTTCCAAAATTCCAAAATGTTAACCCATAGCCTACTTTCCTGGTGACGTCACATACTAACCTGGCAAATCCGTTATCTCCCGAATGCATGGTCGGATTTTGACGAATGAGGTTTCGTTGAAATCGGGCTGACACCACCTTTTTCCAAAATTCCAAAATGTTGATCCATAGCCTTCTTTTCTGGTGACGTCACATACTAACCTGGCAAAGTCGATATCTCACGAATGCATGTCGGATTTTGACAAATGAGGTTTCGTTGAACTCGGGCTGACACCCCCTTTTTCCAAAATTCCAAAAATGTTGACCCATAGCCTACTTTCCTGGTGACGTCACATACTAACTTGGCAAAGCCGATATCTCCCGAATGCATGGTCGGATTTTGACAAATGAGGTGTCGTTGAAATCGGGCTGACACCCCCTTTTTCCAAAATTCCAAAAATGTTGACCCATAGCCTACTTTGCTGGTGACGTCACATACTAACCTGGCAAAGCCGATATCTCCCGAATGCATGGTCGGATTTTGACAAATGAGGTGTCGTTGAACTCGATCTGACACCCACCTTTTCCAAAATTCCAAAATGTTGACCCAAGCCTACTTTCCTGGTGACGTCACATACTAACCTGGCAAAGCCGATATCTCTCGAATGCATGGTCGGGTTTTGACAAATGAGGTGTCGTTGAAATCGTGCTCACACCCCCTTTTTCCAAAATTCCAAAAATATTGACCCATAGCCTACTTTCCTGGTGACGTCACATACTAACCTGGTAAAGCCGATATCTCTCGAATGCGTGGTCGGATTTAGACAAATGAGGTGTCGTTGAACTCGATCTGACACCCACATTTTCCAAAATTCCAAAATGTTGACCCATAGCCTACTTTCCTGGTGACGTCACATACTAATCTGGCAAAGCCGATATCTCCCGAATGCATGGTCGGATTTTGACAAATGAGGTGTCGTTGAACTCGATCTGACACCCACCTTTTCCAAAATTCCAAAATGTTGACCCAAGCCTACTTTCCTGGTGACGTCACATACTAACCTGGCAAAGCCGATATCTCCCGAATGCATGGTCGGGTTTTGACAAATGAGGTGTCGTTGAAATCGGGCTCACACCCCCTTTTTCCAAAATTCCAAAAATATTGATCCATAGGCTACTTTCCTGGTAACGTCACATACTAACCTGGCAAAGCCGATATCTCTCGAATGCGTGGTCGGATTTTGACAAATGAGGTGTCGTTGAACTCGATCTGACACCCACATTTTCCAAAATTCCAAAATGTTGACCCATAGCCTACTTTCCTGGTGACGTCATATACTAACCTGGCAAAGTCGATATCTCACGAATGCATGGACGGATTTTGACAAATGAGGTATCGTTGAACTCGAGCTGACAACCCCTTTTTCCAAAATTTCACTATGTTGACCCATAGCCTACTTTCCTGGTGACGTCACATACTAACCTGGCAAAGTCGATATCTCTCGAATGCGTGGTCGGATTTTGACAAATGAGGTGTCGTTGAACTCGATCTGACACCCACATTTTCCAAAATTCCAAAATGTTGACCCATAGCCTACTTTCCTGGTGACGTCATATACTAACCTGGCAAAGTCGATATCTCACGAATGCATGGACGGATTTTGACAAATGAGGTATCGTTGAACTCGAGCTGACAACCCCTTTTTCCAAAATTTCACTATGTTGACCCATAGCCTACTTTCCTGGTGACGTCACATACTAACCTGGCAAAGTCGATATTTCCCGAATGCATGGTCGGATTTTGACAAATGAAGTGTCGTTGAAATCGAGCTGACACCCCCTTTTTCCAAATTCCAAAAATGTTGACCCACAACCTACTTTCCTGGTGACGTCACATACTAATTGGGTGCAAAAAGGTAAAGATATGAAACAGTGCCGACTGGTAAAGCCTGTCACACTCCCCTAGGATAATGATTGAATGACTGACAGATGAAATAAAATGATTGTGGAGAGTGTTGCTAGAATGAAATAATGACAGGGGAAAACTGGAGTGGCTAGAGATTGGAAGAGAACAAGAGTTAACCAAGTGATAAAATCGCAGAGGCTTATGTGGTGGTTATGATTATCAATATTGTGAATTGATTGTGATAGACCGAGTCTCGGTATAGAATGAATGAATGAACCGTCTTGAAATAATGGTGGCTAGAGATTGGAAGAGAACAAGAGTTAACCAAGTGACAAAATCGCAGAGTCTTATGTGGCTGTTATGATTATCAATATTGTAAATTGAACCGTCTTACCTGGTGGTAAAATGGGAAAGCATGAAAAACGTTTTTCAGGACTGCCGAGGTTTGATTCAAACCTATGCTCTGTTGTAAAGCCTGTCGCACTTTCCTGAGACAATGATTAAATGAATGACTGATGAAATGAAATGAAGTATTGCTTGATTGATCGGTCATGGAATGGAATGAGTAAAGTCTCCATTAAACAGTAAGGATATGAAACAGTGCCGACTGCTAAAGCCTGTCACACTCCCCCTAGGATAATGATTAAATGAATGACAGATGAAATAAAATTATTGTGGAGAGTGTTTCTAGAATGAAATAATGGCAGGGAAAAACTGGAGTGGCTAGAGATTGGAAGAGAACAAGAGTTAACCAAGTGATAAAATAGCAGAGGCTTATGTGGCGGTTATGATTATCGATATTGTAAATTGATTGTGATAGACCGAGTCATGGAATAGAATGAATGAATGAACCGTCTTGATATTTACCTGGTGGTAAAATGGGAAACCATGAAAACCATTTTTCAGGACGGCCGAGGTGTGATTCAAACCCATGCTCTCTTGTAAAGCCTGTCGCACTTTCCTGAAACAATGATTAAATGAATGACTGATGAAATGAAATGAAGTATTGCTTGATTGATCGGTCATGGAATGGAATGAGTAAAGTCTCCATTAAACAGTAAGGATATGAAACAGTGCCAACTGCTAAAGCCTGTCACACTCCCCCTAGGATAAGGATTAAATGAATGTATGTCTACCCCTTATTATTCCCGTTTGTTTTCCAACGGCGTCGGGGATGAGATGCAATGGAAGTATTAGTGGCGATGGGTTTTACGGCCGGATGCCCTTCCTGACGCCAACCTCATGAGAGGAGTCAATGAGAGATGAAATGAATGATGGTGAATGAAACTGGGCAAGGATGAGGAAGGAAGCGGCCGTGGCCTGTCAGAAGGTACCGTCCCAGCATTTGCCTGTGTTGAAAATGGGAAACCACGGAAAACCATTTCAAGGACGGCCGACGATGGGGCTCGAACCCACGCGTCTACCGAGGCAGCAGAGAGCTTGGCCCCATGACCTAATGCTGCGCTTTAGCCAGCGTGGCCACTACTGTCGGTCAATGATTAAATGAATGACAGATGAAATAAAATGATTGCGGAGAGTGTTGCTAGAATGAAATAATGACAGGGAAAAACGGGAGTGGCTAGAGATTGGAAGAGAACAAGAGTTAACCAAGTGACAAAATCGCAGAGTCTTATCTGTCGGTTATGATTATCAATATTGTAAATTGATTGTGATAGACCGAGTCATGGAATAGAATGAATGAATGAACCATCTTGATATTTACCTGGTGGTAGAAATGGGAAACCATGAAAACCATTTTTCAGGACAGCCCAGGTGCGATTCAAACCCATGCTCTGTTGTAAAGCCTGTCGCACTTTCCTGAGACAATGATTAAATGTACGACTGATGAAATGAAATGATTATGCAAAGTATTGCAAGATTGATCGGTCTGGGAATGGAATGAGTAAAGTCCCCATTAAACAGTGAGGATATGAAACAGTGTCGATTGCTAAAGCCTGTTACACTCCCCTAGGATAATGATTAAATGAATGACCGATGAAATGAAATGAAATGATCGTGCAAAGTATTGCTTGACTGATCGGGTCCGGGAACGGAGTGAGTAAAGTCTCCATTAAACAATGATGATATGAAACGATGCCGGCTGCTCAAGCCTGTCACACTCCCCTAGGATAATGATTAAATGAATGACAGATGAAATAAAATGATTGTAGAGAGTGTTGCTAAAATGAAATAGTGACAGGGTAAAACCTAAATAGCTATAGATTAAAAGACCAAAAAAAAAAGGTTAACCAAGTGAGGTCGACAGGAAAGAAAACAGAGAGGAGCCCGGCACAAGTAAGTGAAAGCAATGCCGAACTCAGCTGGAGCCCTGTGGTCGTTAACCCACGTTACACTACATGTGAACTCCAGGTAGAAACTTGAAACCCGACTGCTTGCTTGCATACATTGAGTATAACATTGAGACAATGAAAACTGCAACGCTTGTATAATGTCAGTGTTAAATTACACATTCTCTAAACGCACTGTCTGTCCGATAATATGCAAGTACACTGTATGAATTATTGAATATTAAGGAAATCGACTGTGGATCTATTGAAAAAGGAATTGTCTTGACATTCACCTGGTGGTGAAAATGAAAAATCACGAAAACCCATTTTAAGAAAAGGGAATTCACTCCTGAGTCGCTTTTGTAGCGTAGCGGTTAGCATGATTAGCTGCCGCTTTCCGAGATTCGGGGTTTGATTCCCGGCTCTGTCAAGAACTTTAAAAGTGGTATGAGAACTGGAACGGAGTCTACTCAGCATTAGCCCCAGACCCAAATGAGTAGAGAGGAATCGATTCACACTTTAGCCATTCTTGAAGTGGTTTTCTGTGATTTCTCACTTTGTCTTTGGACAAAATGCTGCGATGATACCTATCATAAGGCCACGGCAGTCTCCTTCCCAATTCCTTGCCACACCCTCACAGTCTTTCCATCCCTTTATTAACCTCCTGTTTGCTTTGCATATGTATCGATGGTCGACAGCGATGTTCATGCTTACAAAATGCATCCATTGCTATTTCATGAACCATGAATCGAAAGCTGTATGTAATGGTTTAACTCTAGCTTGCTAAAGACAATATTGAAAAATGAAAATTCACAGCCTGCTTTCAATCAACCGAGCGGGTTAGGGAATGGATGAACTCCTCATTTAGCAATGAGGATTTGAAACAATGCCAACAGCTAAAGCCTGTCGCACTTTCCAGGGGGAATGATTAAATGAATAACAAATGAAATAAAATGATTGGGGAAAATTATTGCTCAACTAAAGGTACTTGGCAACAGTTAACTAATAGCTGAGATCTTGAAACTGGATGTGGTATTACAATTCAAGGAATTGTGTTTGAAGGAAGCTGATATTGCAGATATGTGAAAACGGAAAACTTATTATGAATGTCATTTCCGGTTGACGTGCCATGAGATGTAAATTGTTTTTTACAAGCTTGCAATATTGAACACTATAAATACAAGGTCATAGCTATCATCGACACTCATTTGTTTCATTACCGGCGATTAATGCTGCAGTCTTATCATTTATTATAAGCAACTTAAGAAAGCTGTATCGCTACTTGGAGAAAGAGAAAATTATTTGTTAGGTATGTATTTAATATATTAAATTTTACACAGTTTAAATATATTTGAACGTGTAAGTCATGGATTGAAATGGATGAATGGATTGATTGATTGTTTGATTGGTTTATTTATTTGCAGATAATTGGTTATACATAATCCAGTTGGCAACAGCAGTTATTATTAAAGGTGAGTACCTCTTTTAATAACTAAACGTGTAGGTGAGATTTGATAAACGCTCTATCCAGTGTTAATGCTGGCAACTAGATGCCATTGACAATGCAACTTTGCAAATCCGTGTTAAAACAACTTAACCATTTGTGATTTGTTTAACACTCTTTCTAGTATCCATGTTCATGACTAGATGCCACTGACAGTACTATTTTGTAAATTTGCATTGAAACAACTTGACCATTTTGTAATTTGATTAACGCTCTATTCAATGTCCGTGTTGACGACTAAATACCATTGACAATACTATTTTGCAAATTCATGTTAAAACGACTTGACCATTTGTGATTTGATTACACGCTCTATCCAGTGTCAATGCTGACAACTAGATGCCACCGACAATGCAAGTTTGCAAATCCGTGTTAAAACAACTTAACCAATTGTGATTTGATTAACACTCCATCTAGTATCCATGTTCATGACTAGATTCCACTGACAATACTATTTTGTAAATTTGCGTTGAAACAGTTTGACCATTTTGTAATTTGATTAACGCTCTATTCAATGTCCGTGTTGACGACTAAATACCATTGACAATACTATTTTGCAAATTCATCTTAAAACAACTTGACCATTTGTGATTTGATTAAACGCTCTATCAAGTGTCAATGCTGACAACTAGATGACATCGACAATGCAAGTTTGCAAATCCGTGTTAAAACAACTTAACCATTTGTGATTTGATTAACACTCTATCTAGTATCCATGTTCATGACTAGATAGCACTGGCAATACTATTTTGTAAATCCGTGTTGAAAGAACTTGACCATTCGTGATTTGATTAACGCTTTATTCAATGCTCGTGTTAACTACTAAATACCATTGACAATACTATTTTACGAATTCATGTTAAAACGACTTGACCATTTGTGATTTGATAAATACTCTATCCAGTGTCAATGCTGCCAACTAGATACCATCGACAGTGCAAGTTTGCAAATCCGTGTTAATAACAAATTAACCATTTGTGATTTGATTAACACTCTATCTAGTATCCATGTCCATGACTAGATAGCACTAGCAATACTATTTTGTAAATTTGCGTTGAAACAACTTGACCATTTTGTAATCTGATTAACGCTTTATTCAATGTCCGTGTTGACGACGAAATACCATTGACAATACTATTTTGCGAATCCATGTTAAAACGACTTGACAATTTGTGATTTAATTAAACGCTCTATCAAGTGGCATTGCTGACAACTAGATGCCATTGGCAATGCAAGTTTGAAAATCCGTGTTAAAACAACTTAACCATTTGATTTGATTAACACTCTATCTAGTATCCATGTTCATGACTAGATGCCACTGACAATATTACTTTGTAAATCCGTGTTGAAACAACTCGACCATTCGTGATTTGATTATCGCTTTATTCACTACAGTAAAACAAGGGGGGATGGGGTTTGCTAAATAACTTAAAACCATGGGTGATTGTTGTTGTTGAAACATGTTGTGACTAGAGTGTCATAGTTATGTTTATTTGTTTATAGACTACCATGGAAGGTTTGAATGCTATCGGTCAAGCCTGTAGTCTTCAACTCAAGAAGATGAGCGACTTGCCTATTCATACACCTTTTCGCATTCATAGAATAAAAAAATAAACACTAAATTTGGAATCTGCGCTCTTTGCATTTGTGAAGAGTTTGAAACTTTTCTTCCTTCGCGTTTCGATGACGTGCCTGATGATGTTTTTGAAGATATCAATACAAGTATTCACTCAGTATATTTGAATTATGAAGGTAAAAACAATCATCGCTGTATGGTACGTTTTGAATAAACAAACAAAACAATATAAATGCTTGTTTTCTATTTTCGAAATCATAGCAGTGATGATATACATTTTTGATTGTTGTTTTAATCCTAAAGTTTATAGATAGATAAAAGTCATTCACCATTCATTCCACTAATAATTAACAACACGTCTTAATAATGCATCACTGTTATGATAAGCTATAGCATTATTTCCCGCCTGCATGTCTCTCCAACCCCTCAAACAATCATCAAGCTGATTGTAGGGATTACAAAAGGAGTATCAATGTAGGTATTTTTTCAAGGGTTTATATTCAATGACTTGATGAATATTTCCATAGCTTGTATAACATAGACATTGGTTGGCACTATGTAAAATGAAATACTACTTTAATCATGTTCTAAGATAAAGGGTATTAATTCTAACTATGGTTCTTGCTCAATCAAATACGTTATATCCTGTCTTGAAGCAAGTCTAAACGTATAAGCCAACACAAAAGCAAATATATAAGCCAGCACAAAAGCCAATACATAAAACCAATACAAAAGCCAATACAAAACCCAATACATAAGCCAATACAAAAGCCAACACATGGGGTTAGGTTAGGTTAGGTTATGATATGTTACATTAGGTTAGGTGAGCTATGGGTGATGTCATAGCCAGTCTTAAAGCAAGTCTAAACTTTTAGAACATGTCACGTGAACCTAACTTAATCCAACCCCATGAGTTGGCTTTTGTATTGGCTTATGTATTGGCTTTTGTATTGGCTTTTGTATTGGCTTTTGTGCTGGCTTATATATTGGCTTTTGTGTTGGCTTATACGTTTTGACTTGTTTTAAGACAGGCTATAACGTTACACTTAGTTCGCCTAACCTAATGTAACATATCATAAACTAACCTAACCTAACCCCATGTGTTGGCTTTTGTATTGGCTTATGTATTGGCTTTTGTATTGGCTTTTGTATTGGCTTATGTATTGGCTTTTTCGCTGGCTTATATATTGGCTTTTACACCCACTTTTTGAACCCACCTTTGCACCCACTTTTTCACCCACTTTTGCACCTCTTGAACATTCAATCATCGCGCACGTGTAGAGCTTAAGTTCAAGGCCAACACCTGCGCGAGGTCATGTGACACATCTACTTGCATTTTGTCACGTACGAATCAAAAACAGGATGTGACATGTTAGCTTATATGTTGTTTAACACGTGCATTCATCAAAATCCAACCATGCGTTCGGGAGATATCTGCTTTGACCCTGAATGTATGGCGGGTTCGTATGTGACGTCACCAGGAAATTAGGCTATGTGTCAACATTTTTGGAATTTTGGAAAAAGGGGGTGTCAGCCCGATTTCAACGACACCTCATTTGTCAAAATCCGACCTTGCATTCGTGAGATATCGACTTTGACAGGTTAGTATGTGACGTCACCAAGAAAGTAGGCTATGGGTCAACAGTTTTGACATTTTGGAAAAAGCGGGTGTCAGCCTGAGTTCAACGACACATCATTTGTCAAAATCCGACCATGCATTCGGGAGATTTCAGCTTTGCCAGGTTAGTATGTGACGTCACCAGGAAAGTAGGCTATGGGTCATCATTTTTGGAATTTTGGAAAAAGGGGGTGTCAGCCTGAGTTTAACGACACCTCATTTGTCAAAATCCGACCATGCATTCGTGAGATATTGACTTTGCCAGGTTAGTATGTAACGTCACCAGGAAAGTACGCTATGGATCAACATTTTGGAATTTTGGAAAAAGTAGGTGTCAGCCCGATTTCAACGAAACCTCATTCGTCAAAATCCGACCATGCATTCGGGAGATAACGGCTTTGCCAGTTTAGTATGTGACGTCACCAGGAAAGTAGGCTATGGGTTAACATTTTGGAATTTTGGAAAAAGGGGGTGTCAACCCGCTTTCAACGACACCTCATCCATCAAAATCCGACCATTCGTTCGGTTTGGAATTTTATTACACCTCGTTGCAAAGTCACCAGGAAAGTAGGCTATGGAACTTTTCGATCGCACCTTGTAGGTGAGGTTAGGTTAGGATAGGTTAGTTAAGCCATGACCGCCATTTTGGTCAACCGCCATTTTGGTTAGACGACATTTTGGTTAGCCGCCATTTTGGTTAGCGGAAAGTAGGCTATGGGTCAACTTTTTTGATCACCCCTCGTTGTGACGTCACCAGGAAAGTAGGCTATGAGTTAACTTTTTGATCACACCTCGTAGATGACGTCACCAGGAAAGTAGGCTATGGGTTAACATTTTAGAACATTTTTGATCACCCCTCGTTGTGACGTTACCAGGAAAGTAGGCTATGAGTTAACATTTTGGAACTTTTTAACACCCCTCGTTGAACGTCACTAGTGGCAGCCATCTTGTTGTGACGTCATGGCCGCATCTTTGTTTTTGGGCACAGCCAGGATCTTGGCCGCCATCTATGTTTTTTGGGCACAGCCACGATCTTGGCCGCCATCTTTAATTTTTGGGCACAGGCACAATCTTGGCCGCATCTTTGTATTTTGGACACAGATTTGCCGCCATCTTGGCCGCCATCTTTGGTTTATGGGCACAGCTTCGCCGCCATCTTTGTTTTTTTTGGCACAGCTTCGCCGCCATCTTGTTTTTTTGGGCACAACTTCCAGGAAAGTAGGCTATGGGTTAGAACCACCACAGCCCCCCTACTTTCGTGGACGGTAGAATTTGTTAGCAAAAGTAGGAACTACTTGAAATTATCGTCTGCAGTCCTTACTGGAATTAAAACAGATATCTCACACTAATACAGTCATCACAATTACCACCGGTTATCAGACAGATTCTACACACAACCAAAGTACACGGGGCTAAATTACCGCTTTGTCGCATCACTAAACTAAGGAACCAACCAATCTTGTCTGGTCAGTAAGTGAGATCCAGGATTTCTTTTCTTAGATATTGAGAGTAGATCAAATATATCTCAGGGCCACCATGTTGAATTGTTGTTATATGTAGGTCATAGGTTTTTGTACCATTATATGAAGATTATATGGACTTTCACTTCAATCTCATATGCTGGGATCAGGGGCGCACCCAGACTTTTGGTTTGGAGGGGGCTTTCCTCGATAACATGATTTCAGCTATGGAAAGAGAATGCGTCCATTATTATTCTTGTATGTAAATATATATATTTGAGATCATATGCATAAAAATATATTTTATACGATCAAACATACTGTAGAATGCTCTGTTAAAACCAATACAAAAGATGCTATTGGACTGGAGATTATTTAAACAAAATGTGCATTGGTTTTATACAAATTTTAGTTACAGTACCATTGAGGTAAGGTTATACAAGTTTTGAAGTACAGTATTGATATGCGTGGAGCTAAAAAGGAACTGCATGGTTTTTATCCAGAATTAACTTTTGATCACGATCAGAATGATAACGACTGGATTGCTCTGCTCACTATTATCATAACTATATACCCAGCTACCAGGATCGTCAGATTGATGTGTAACATCAATTATCTGCAATAATTTACTAAGTTTTGAGTTGTGTATACCAAGAACTAATATAGGTTTTAGGAAATTAATAATAACATTTTGATTTTGAATATGTAAATTTAATTGGAACTAAAATTACATTTTAAAAATTACGAGATGTAATTGTGTACCATAGTGTTAAGGATTGTAACAAATATTTTATGTACTGTACGTGAAAATATATAAGTTATTTTAATTTTCTTTAATAACTAACATTATAATAAAAAAAATCTTATACATTTCTAGAATTTCAAGTTGAACTTAATTACACAGGCTGAATGCAAGTTTAAACAAATAGTTGAATAAAAATCATGTATTAATGAGTTAACATTAACGTTGTTTGAATAAAGTGGAAACTCAAATTTCACAGAACAAAATCCAGCCGCCTAGCAGATTTTTTCAAAACGGGAACTACCTCTGTACTGGTGACTTCTATTTCGCGGTGAATATTCAGAAAATCGCAAAATGTTCCAACGTTCCAACACTAAACATTTTGGAGCCCGTTATGCAATCAATTTTCTTGAAAAATATCATCAATGTTTTTAAAGTGTTCCCAGGTTTTTTTTGGGTGGGGGGGCTTAAGCCCCCAAAGCCCCTGGGTGCGCCCCTGGCTGGGATAATACCTTATTTCAAGTCCCGGGATTCCTACCCAATCCCTGTTCTCAATACAGTAATTACACACACTACTACAGTCATCACATACATAGCGTACGGTTTATCAGACAAGTTCTACCCACACCGAAGCCCCTTAATTAAACTAACAACAACAACAACAACTACAGTATACAGTCCTGCCATAAAGAATGCTCAGCTACGTCAGTGGTTTATTCATATTCTATCCTATGACACATACAACTTGTAGACGTTCCACATTTCAGATAAGTCTTACAACACATTATTAGTAGACTAATACTATTTTTAGCCTATTTTCATTTTATGAAAAAAAATAGGCTTATGAGATCACCTTTTGTCCGCGTGTGTGTGTGAGTGAGGTGTGTGTGTGTTTGTCCCTAATAACTTCTAAACGGCTGGAGCGATTACAATGAATCTCGGTAAGATCATAGCACTATTCTGGCTGACCCCGACCGTGCCCTTCAAATTTTATTGTGCCTCACCAATCCAACATGGCGGCTGTGCGAACTATTTCACCAGCATTCAGTATCTCCGAAACTATTACCGACATCGCCCTGAAATTGAGTACGGTGATAAAGGACACTACTAGAAGTTTACCTATGAGACTTTCAAAAACCTGGTGACTACAAAACCAACATGGAGCCAAGCGAATTTGCGACTTTTAAATAGACGTTCCTCGCGATTTAACCAACCAAACGCAATAAAACTTGGTACAGTATATGTTTATACACATTTTAACGCACCGACATCTAACTTCGTTCAATTGTTTACATAACCACAAGATGGCGGATGTGTGAAATATTTCACTGACATTCTATATCTCTGAAACTATTAGCGGTATCACCCTGAAATTTTGTACGGAGATAAAGGTCACTATTGGAAGTTCATCTATAAGACTTTCAAAAACCGGTTAACTACAAAACGAGCATGGCGGCCAAGCGAATTTAAACAATTTAAATAGACCTTGCTCGCAATTTAATGTCCCAAACGCAATGAAATCTGGCACAGGAAATGTTTATACAAATTGTAATGCACTGGTATCTAATTTAGTTCAATTGTTTACATGACCACAAGATGCCGGCTGTGCGAATTATAAAATTAAGTTTTTATTTCTTGTGTCGTAATCATGTGATCGAAGTGAAAGTTTGAATAATGAACCTACGCACTAATTTTCCTTTAATGGTGCATGACTCGATGGCCTATACATTTAACAATCTAACATGGCGACCATCCGAAATATTTAGATGACTCTGAATATCTTCGAATCTATTATAGCAATCAAACTGAATCTTTTTATTTTCATAGGGGCTATGAACTTAAGTTCACCTATAGGACTTTAAATAACCTGGTGATCACAAATCCAACATGGCGGTGACGCGAAGTATAAATATTCACATGGACGTTTCTCGCAATTTAACCATCCGAGTGCAGTGAAACTTGGGACAGTAAATCTTTATACGAATGTTAATCCAGTGGCATCTAATTTACTTCAATTGTTTCCATAACCATAAGATGGCAGCTGTGCGAAATTTTAAAATCTCCTTGTTACTTCTTGTGTCCTAATCATGCGATTGAAGTTTGAATGCTGCACGTACACAATAATCTTCATGTAACGGTACATAACTCTAGGACCTCCATATATAAAATCCAACATGGCGACCATCCGAAATATTTAGTCGGTTCTCAATATCTACGAATCTATTACAGCAATCAAACTGAAATTTTGTATGTTGATAGTGGCAATTAACATAAGTAGGATATATGAAAATAGGCTGTATAGTTCTTCACGGAACTATTTGTTGTATGTTGTTGTGCTAGTGTTATTCCATCATCTCAGCAGAGTACTCGTAGGTTATTTCTGCATATTAGTTTACTACGGTACCGTATTCTATGTTATGGCTTATTTCTCTCACAATAATAGTAACTACAGTAGGAGCCCGTTACACCGTGGTCCGATGCAACGCGGATTAGGATATAAAGCGGATGAACTATGTCTCCCAAAATAAAATACTGTAGGCTCTATCAATTATGAATGATTTTTGCACTCTCAGTGGTATTTTATAAACTTAATCCTTTCAGTTTATCATCTCAGCTTAAAGTTTACGATATATTCCGCACACTATCATAAGTTTACTTTTAACCTTTTCGAACGCAACTGGAACCGGAAGTGAATACGTGGATCATTTCATTTACATTTTTCAGTGGTGTACATATATATTTATAATTATGTGTATCTTTTTTCTTATGTCCCATTAGTTAGGGATTATATTATTGTGTTGAAAAGTTCTCAATAAGGCAACACTGGAAAATGGCTTTAGAGCTATCCGTATCAAGGTTTGAAGCAGAATTAGGGCTAAATACCGAGATCATTTTGAAGGCAGATGTAGTGCCATTAGTCCGCATCACTCTTGATAGGCCCCTGAATTAACTGCATTGAAATCTGTATTCCCATTGTCCTCTGTGTGTGTGTCATTTTGTTATCTGACATTATGAAGCTAGTTAAATGCACGATGTCAAGAATTAAATGATGTGCCTTTTTTCTAGGCACCACATTTACTTCAAGTCGCCATACGATTCTGGGAACAAATTGGAGATGTATACGTCCCCATTTGAGTCCTCTTTCTGGTTATCTCTTGCGGGATGCGTCCTCTTAGTTACCTTATTTTGGAAGGTGATGCAGATGCTACCCGAAGTAGAGCATGGCCCTAGGGTTTTTGAGATCTTTTTCCGGGTGCTGGGTAGTTATTGCGCACAAGGTAAGTATACAGAGCAAGTTGTTATTTTTTATTTGTATATTTATTGATTAATCGATTAATTGTTTAATTAATTAATGTATTTATTTATTTACACCCACATTAGAGCACTCAAATTAAATCAAATATATTTTAGCCATCTCAAAATTGACAGGGAATTTACCAGTTATCATATTTCTCCTCTTATTTTATTTTTATTTATTTACTAGCTGAAGTACCCGTGCTTCGCTTTGGGTAATAAATAAATTAAAATGTGAAGGGGAGCGTTAAAACAGGGGATAGGCGAGGTGCTGCGCGGAGGGAGAGTTAGGATGGAACATTTCACCAACTACACCGCTCTGAGTTGACCGTGTTTTATAGCACACATTTAGGTTTTAATCGCTAACTGTTGGAGATACACGAAAGGTGATAAGGACCTTTCGGATAGAAAATTATATTTTAAACCTCGTATTGTGTCCATTTAGACCGGAGTCCGCACGACCACATATGCATTTTACCAATAATCAGTCAGCACGAGAGTCAAAATATCCCGGAGCGCCAGATGGGTTAAAGCAAATCGCAAAAACGACATCAAATTAAAAAAAAGCTTTGCTGATTTTTGGCTCAATGCAACAATAAGGATAGAAGGAGATTTAATTGGGTATGACACATCTGGTAAAATTATCTCAGTTTATTTTGAAGTTAAAATTGACTGCAAAGATGCTCAAAGCAGCATCACTCACGTGTGGCGATCCACACTCTTATTTACACACAATATACAGAAATTTTCCAAACACATTTGACAATCTTTTTGGAAACACAAGTCCGATTAATAGTCCTGTAGACTGTGTTCCAAAATTATTAATATTTAATTCCAGTTCAAAGTTAATTGTCTATACTGGAAATATCGTAGATCACTGTTTGAATATTTACATGATATTAACACTCGTAGAATAAATGTTCATAGAATTCTAAACTTTCACTTATTTTCCAGTTTCAAAAATATATATAGTCGAAAAATATTATCATCATTGAAGCAACATAAATTATTTACACATATTAATAACATCTGAAAAGTATTTGACCTTGAGCATAGCATCGAAGAACTGTGCGAAGCACAACAACAATTAATTGTTCTTCTAACATTAAACATTCGAGAAGTGACTCGATTATGAACTTCAAGTTCCAAACAAAATATATGATTTCTGAATCATCAACTTGATCAATAAATGGTTGAACCATTCAACTATTCAATTTTCCACTTGGGAACATTATTATAAAAATATTTATATTCATGGCCATTTCTAGTAACTTTTACAACTTGCAATTCTTCGACAGAATGCGGAAATAAGAATTGTAGCTTTATAATGAATTCATTTAGTTCATGGCACTAGGATTGAAAATATCCTTCAAATTATTCGTGGTTAAAGAATTATTTTTAATTGGCAGTGGCCCATTCTATTATTTGTGTAAGAACACAATATTACAACAACAACGGCAAAGGTCTTCCTCTGAAGAAGAATAAACTACTATCATGACAAATTCGGGTTCTAGCAAAATCAAAGTCTAAATGGAATTCGTAAACAAGGTTGAAATAAGAACTGATGGTTTCAAGAAATAACCTTCGGGTCATTCATACGACGAAATGTGTGGCTCCAATACTCCTACTATAAACCTGAGCCATTGAACCTGCTATTTGATTGATGATCGAAAAAACCTCTTCTTCCTGCGACTTAAACATGCGCACCTGGGAATGGCATTTCAACTACTCCACACATAAATTATCTTCCCAAAAATTATACAATAAATCAAGCCTCTGCTTGTTATCAACACTGGAAGATTAATAAACTTACAAGTTTATTTTATTTTACCATTCAGTTCAACCCGTGAATTTACCATACTTATGAAAATCTTCATTTCACTTTCGAGTGTATTTACGTCATGATTTTATATAAATACAAAAATATCCTATTTGATACAAATATCATTTGCTTCCCGTTTCATGCCTCTCCGTGTTATCTGAAAAATATATTTTGCTCAATGCAAATATCAACTGTTCAACCAGGACTGAAATGTTGGTTGAATGCGGGCTTGCGCTAACCACTTTCCTTCGGAAAATCTCCTGTTCCAGACTAGAAATGTTTAAACTACTTCATAGGCTCTTTCTCAATACATATGATTATTAGAAAATATAATATCCAAGAATTATTTAGAAAAATTATAAAAATTATTATTATTATTATTAGTGGATTATTATTATTATTATTATTATTATTTGTTATATATTTAATTATCATCTCATTATGTGAGAATCCACATGTTCGAACCTTCGAATATGGAAAAAATATCCATTCCTCAACAAAAATAAATTTAACTTTTACAGTTACATCGGTTGTTTTCCGTGGTTTCCCAAAAATATGAAATATTCAAATAAATGCTCGAAATGCTCGGTCATCGATCCTAAACTGTTCTGAGTGCTGAAAATACTCAGAATAACTCTAACAAGTCTTGCGTAAATCATTGCAAGCTTTAAATACGAAGAAAAAAATGTGTTGGTCATCTGCAGAAAAATAGTTTGTTCCAATTAGCTAGGCATAATAGAATTCAAATGTGGCTTACATTTATTGATGGTCTTGAAGTGTAGTAAATCTGGTCTGTACCAGATTTATCCATCGACATGCCCTATCGGACAAGCACGTATAATCCTTGTATCCGCCGCCATCATATACCCACAATTCGTCTAGTCAGACATAGTGGTAGTATCTTTTGACGTTTGAATTAACTGTGGTTCCATTTTAATATGGGCTTTTATCAAAGCCATAACAGTTTGTTTAAATAGGGTCAGATCTAAGTGATCTCTTCTTAGATATGTCAGTTGTAACATAACTCACTGTAATCTTATCAGTACAAGAAAAACACTGACAGTCTAAGCAATTAACGGCTGTTCTGAAGATCGTTCCCTGGGCATGGTTTGTTATATCACCATCTGCCATGCGCTAAGCAACTTGCAGTTTCCCTTGCGTAGACTAATGAACGCCACCGTTATAGACTAGTCTTCAGTGTACTGACAGATCGAAGTGGTTAACTAGTTACAAATATGAACACTGACTGAAATGGATTTAAATATCCATGTATTAAGTTATTACTGGACTGTGACAAAGTACTAATTTCTAGACAAAGTCTAGCATATGTCCTTGTAGAAATATAAATATTTCCACCAATGTCTGTAGAAAAATCAATCACCTCAGTGATTCTCCTCGCCGTAAACTTACTAAGTTCCAACTCGTAGCGCAGCACTTTTCGTGACTATCACGACTTGAAAAGAACTTCTGCGTAGATCCGGCAACCATGTGCCTTGGCTCAGCGTAGATGCAACTTGCTCGCCAAGTGCTTGTGTTAGAATGAGCTGAAGTTGCTTCGGCCAGCTGGCTTTTATTCAAAACTGTCAGGGTCACGCGTCATCACGTTGTAATCTAGAAATCCTCATATCTCTGGTATCCCTGGTCCGATTTACTTGATACTAATTGCATTCTCTTTCATTTGGCCGTGCCAGTAATCTGATCCCAGTCTCAAGTCTCTACTCCATAGTTAACTATTGAATCAATAAATAGCCTCGACCTCTGCTATTACTCGCTACGTCACTTGACATCCAACTATCGGTAAATTATTTCCAAATGCTTCGAGAAGCAATGTAGCGCGATATTCAAATATCCAACTTTCAAAAGCGGCTACAGCCTTTACCTCGATATCTAGGTGTCTGAAACTTGGAATACCCATTCCTAGAGTTGGGCACATCCACCCCACACCTAGCAAAAAATTAAAATTGAAAAATTTTTATTTTTCCTATCTACACATTAAATCATCTGGTTCTTGAATAATAAATCTTCAAATTCGATGCATTGTAAGTTCCCACGATGTTACCAGTTCGTGTATTAGCTACTTCATAGCTTCCATTGTTGTTTACTTCCACAATATTCAAAATCTTCAATTTCACCAGGTTTAATATCAAAAATATCGTGATACTCTTCCAAAATCTTCCCTAGCTCTGGGGACTCCTTCTCAGTGTAGAATTCTCTTCCTTCAGCTTCATGAAAAATCAGAGACCATTGAGCATCTCCCTCGATGTCTTCCTCTTCTTTTCCCTCGAAGTTAATCTCTTCGGTATTCTTAAATCTGATCGTTTCTGTCTTCATGTCTATCACTGCTTGATATTTCTGAATGAAATCCGCTCCCAATATCATGTCAAAAGCCATGTCCTTCATTACAACATTTACATGTCGGAAATCATGTCCTCCAATCGTAATACATAAGTATAATTGTGTTTTACACAGAGATATTTTATTGGGTACAAGTTGTACCCGGCATGCGTTGCAATGCCAATCAAAGGAAGTGTTGGCGTTGAAATTCTGTTTCTTGAAGTGCTTTTGGATACACAACATGTTAACTGCCTCTAAGCTATCATAAAATGGATTTTCTAATTTAGAACCATTCGAGGGAGCGTGCACAACAACTTTCAAAAAGTTTCATCCTGTCACTCATTTGTTGAATCTAATCGTACGCTACCTATTGTGAAATGGATTTACTAAGTCGAAACCCTTCCCTGGCGTGTACACAATGACTCATCAATGATTCATCGCAATCGGATGAATGGTATATGCACGTATAGGGGTTTTTGTTTAAACGATTCGTGCGCTGTCACTCATTTGTTGAATCTACTCGTGCGCTACCTATTGAGAAATGTATTACTAAGTCGAAGCCCTTCCCTGGCGTGTACACAATAACTCATCAAGGTTTCATCGCAATCGAAGAATGTTATATGAACGCAATAGGGAATTTTGTTGAAACGCTTCGCGCGTCGTCACCCATTTGTTGCATCTACTCTTGCGCTGCTTATTGTGAAATGGATTTACTAAGTCCCCTTCCCTGGCGGGTACAAAATAACTGATCAATGTTTCATCGCAATCGGATGAATAGTATATGAACGCATACCTGATTTTGTTTAAACGATTCGCACTCCGTCACTCATTTGTTGAATCTACTCGTGCGCTACCTACTGTAAAATGTATTTACTAAGTTAGAAACCGTCACGTAAGTGTCCACAACATCTCACCCAAGTTTCATCGCTATCGTCGTTCATTTGTCGAATCTACTCGTGTGCTACCTACTGTGAAATGTATTTACTAAGCCAGAAACCTTCCTTGGAGTGTCAACCATATTTCACCCAAGTTTCACCGCTAACGGCAGAATGGTATATGACCTTATACGGGACTTTGTTGAAACGCTTCGCGCGTCGTCCCTCATTTGTTGAATCAACTTGTGCGCTGCATATTGTATAGGGGATTTACTAAGCCAGAAATTTTCCATGACGTGTACACAACATCTCACCCAAGTTTCATAGGTACGGACGAATGGTACATGTATGCATACGGGACTTGGTTGAAACGCTTCGCGTGTCGTCGCTCATTTGTTGATTCTACTCTTGCGCTACATATTGTAATATGGATGTACTCAGCCAGAAACCTTCCCTGGAGTGTACACAACATCTCACCCAAGTTTCATCGCAATCGGATGAATGGTATGTGAACGTATACGGGACGTTGTCGAAACGCTTCGCGCGTAGTCACTCATTTGTTGAACATAAACGTGCGCTTCGTATTGTAAAATGGATTTACTTAGCCAGAAACCTTTCCTGGAGTGTACACAACAATTCACCAAACATTTATCACTATCAGACGAATGGTATATGACTTTATACGGGACTTTGTTGAAACGCATCGCGTGTCATCGCTCATTTGTTGAATCTACTGGTGCGCTACCTATTGTAAAATGTATGTACTAAGCCAGAAACCTTCCCTGGGGTGTACACAGCATCTCACCCAAGTTTCATCGCTATCGGATGAATGGTATATGAAATTAAATGGGACTTTGTTGAAACGCTTCGCGCGCCGTTGCTCATTTGTTGATTCTACTCGTGCTCTACCTATTTTTAAAGGGATTTACTAAGCTAGAAACCTTCCCTGGAGTGCACACAAAATCTCAGCCTAGTTTCATCGCTATCGGACGAATGGTATATGAACGCAAACGTGACTTTGTTGAAATGCTTCGCGCGTCGTAGCTCATTTGTTGAATCTAATCGTGCGCTGCCTATTGTAAAGTGGATGTACTAAGCCAGAAAATTTCCCTGCAGTGTACACAACATTTTACGCAAGTTTCATAGCTATCGGACGAATGATATATGAATGCATTCGGGACTTTGTTGAAATGTTTCGCGCATCGTCGCTCATTTGTTGAATCTACGCGTGCGCTACCTATTGTAAAATGGATTTACTAAGTCAGAAACCGTCCTTGGAGTGTACTCAACATCTAACCCAAGTTTCATCGCTATCGGACGAATGGTATATGAATGCATACGGGACTTTGTTGAAATGCTTCGCGCATCGTCGCTCATTTGTTGAATCTACGCGTGCGCTACCTATTGTAAAATGGATTTACTAAGTCAGAAACCTTTCTTGGAGTGTACTCAACATCTCACCCAAGTTTCATCGCAATCGGACGAATGGTATATGAACACATACGGGACTTTGTTGAAATGCTTCGCGCATCGTCGCTCATTTGTTGAATCTACGCGTGCGCTACCTATTGTAAAATGGATTTACTAAGTCAGAAACCTTCCTTGGAGTGTACTCAACATCTCACCCAAGTTTCATCGCTATCGGACGAATGGTATATGAACACATACGGGACTTTGTTGAAATGCTTCGCGCATCGTCGCTCATTTGTTGAATCTACGCGTGCGCTACCTATTGTAAAATGGATTTACTAAGTCAGAAACCATCCTTGGAGTGTACTCAACATCTCACCCAAGTTTCATCGCAATCGGACGAATGGTATATGAACACATACGGGACTTTGTTGAAATGCTTCGCGCATCGTCGCTCATTTGTTGAATCTACGCGTGCGCTATCTATTGTAAAATGGATTTACTAAGTCAGAAACCTTCCTTGGAGTGTACTCAACATCTCACCCAAGTTTCATCGCTATCGGACGAATGGTATATGAACACATACGGGACTTTGTTGAAATGCTTCGCGCATCGTCGCTCATTTGTTGAATCTACGCGTGCGCTACCTATTGTAAAATGGATTTACTAAGTCAGAAACCATCCTTGGAGTGTACTCAACATCTCACCCAAGTTTCATCGCAATCGGACGAATGGTATATGACCACAGACAAACTATCACGTTACATTGATTTTTAGCCTATTTTCAATTTTGAAAAAATAGGCTTATGAGATCACCTTTTGTCCGTGTGTGTGTGCGTGTGTGTGTGTGTGTGTGTGTGTGTGCGTGTGTGTGTGATTCGTGTGTGTGTCCCCCCTAATAAAATCGAAACGGCTGGAGCGATTTCAATGAAACTCGGGAAGTTCATAGCACTATTCCCGGCGACCTCGACCGTGCCCTTCAAATTTTGTTACGTCTCTCCAATCCAACATGGCGGATGTGCGAAATATTTCACTAGCATTCAATATCTCCGAAACTATTACCGATATCGCCCTGAAATTGTGTACGGTAATAAAGGGCACTACTAGAAGTTCACCTATGAGACTTTCAAAAACCTGGTGACTACAAAACCAACATGGCGGCCAAGCGAATTTGAGACATTTAAATAGACTTTTCTCGCGATTTAACTATCTAAATGTAATGAAACTTGGTACAGCAAATGTTTATACACATTGTAATGCACTGGAGTCTAATTTAGTTCAATTGTTTACATAACCTCAAAATGGCGGCTGTGCGAAATATTTCACTGACATTCTATATCTCCGAAACTATTACAGATATCACCCTGCAATTTTGTACGGTGATAAAGGGTACTGATACAGGTATACCTAGGGTCTATGTATATTTCATAAACCTGTAAAGTACGAAACGAACATGGCGACCAAGCGAATTTAAAATATTTTAATAGACTTTTCTCGGGATTTAACTCTCTGAGCGCAGTGAAATGTGGTACAGTAATTGATTTTGCAGATTGTAATGCACTGCCATCTAATTTAATTCAATTGCTTACATAACCTCAAGATGGCGGCTGTGCGAAATTTTTAAATTAAGTTTTAATTTCTTGTGTCGTAATCATGCGATCGAAGTGAAAGTTTGAATAATGAACCTAGGCAATAATTGTCCATGAATGGTACATAACACTATGGCCTATACACATAACACTCCTAAATGGTGAGCTCCCGAAATATTTAGACGGTTCTCAATATCTATGATTCTTTTACAGCAACCAAACTGATTTTTTTTATGTTCATAGAGACTATGAACATATGTTCACCTATAGGACTTTCAGGAACCTGGTGAGCACAAATCCAACATGGCGGCGACGCGAAGTATAAATATTTAAATGGACGTTTCTCGCGAATTAACTATCCGAGTGCCGTGAAACGTTGCACGTTAAATGCTTATACAAATGTTGATCCACGGGCATCTAATTTATTTCAATGATTTGCATTATCACAAGATGGCTGCTGTGCGTAATTTTAAAATCTCGTTTTTACTTCTTGTTGTCTAATCATGCGATTGAAGTTTGAATACCACACGTACACAATAATCTTAATGTAATAGTACAAAAATAAAAATCCAACCTGGCGACCATCTGAAATATTTAGACGGTTCTCAATATCTACGAATCTGTTACAGCAATTAAACTGAAATTTTGTATGTTGATTTTGGCAGTTAACATAAGTAGGATATATGAAAATAGGCTGTATAGTTCTTCACGGAACTACTTGTTATATATATAGATTATTCCTTGGATCTTAATTCCTGATACTGGAATCTCCTCTAAATTCTCTTTGAGCTTCCACAGAATATAAAGCTTCTCACTCACCAGACAAAGCATAGCCCCAGTATCGATCAAAGTATCGACAGGCATACCGAATACTTCGCATGATATGTTTGGCATTCTAATTCTGGTACCCATTTCTTTTCGTTCGTCATTCTGTTGAATTAAGTCATCATCCTCTGCTTGCCATTTCATAATTCTGGAAGTGAAAGTGTTCAAAATTCTATCTTCTACTGTGAATTCGAAGTTTTTTTTTTCGTTACCATTCCCCCGGGATTGTTGTGTTCCCGATGGACCTGGCTCATTGGGCCTCTGCTCCAAAATTTGCAAGTTATCTTGGTGTCTTGCTTCCAAATTTTTCCTCGTCTCCTTGTTAAACTCTTCATTGGACTGACGAGTATCCACATTCCCTCGGTTATTATAGTTGTTTCGACCATAATATCTTCTTTCCTGGTACCTTCCTTGACTATCTCGTGGTCTTCTCCATCGAGTCTTGTATCGATTACCACCATCCGGTCTCGCATATGGTTTGTAACTGTATCTGTTACTGTACTGGTTCCATCCTCTCTTATTGGAATCTTCCCTCGGCGTTTTCTCTTCTCGCTCCTCTCGAATCTCTCGAGGTGTCTGAGAATAACTATCAGCCATAACAGCGTACACAGCGTTGTTATTCTTTCCTCCCTTCTGATGGAAGAATTGAGCGTTTGTATGATCCAGCTTCTGTAATACTTCATCAAATTGTTCCATATTATAGATATCAGCAGCGATCAAAGTCCTCTGGACGTCTGCTGGAAACTGACGTATCAATGCAGTAATCAACTCGTTATCTGGCATCGGCGGATCTAAATGTTGGAGTTTAGACAGCTGTCCAGAAAAGTACGTAGAGTATCGAGTAGGTTGTGACGTCGAGAATCTCTTCGAATATAACTCTGCTCTGACTTGCTGTTGGGTTTCCGGGGACCAAAACTTCTTCAATAGCCCACGAGAAAACTCCTCAAAAGTGGTTAGAGTGGATCTAAAGGCTCTAAACCAAAGAAGTGCAGGACCTTCCAAAAACTTCCCTATCACTCGGATCTGTCTTTCCCTAGGGATCTTGGAATCTTTCAGGTAATCACCTGCTTCTCTCAAAAATTCCACGGGTGTCACAGAATCTCGCCCTGAAAATTTAGAAGGCTTATCCTCTATATTCTTAAATACAGTTATGGGGTTGGATTGAAATACTGTCCTGACCTCATCCTGTCTGTCAGTCTCTCTAGCTCCTCCTAGATTTATCTGTATCTGTTCCTTTCCCCTTACATTTGGCATTTTTAACAGATGATCAGACTGTTTCTCATCCTTGATTTGAGTTTTCATAGCCTCAAGTTCCTTCTGGTTTTCTTCTGCCATTTTCTTAATTGCTTCAGTCTCTTTACAATTGTCCGTAACATCAATGGATATCTGGTTCATAACAGCCTCATGACTTTTCAATGACCCTGTCATATCTGATATGTCCTTCTGAGTTGCTTGGATATCTTTGGAAATTACTTCAATATGGGATGACAAAGATTCCCTAATCTCCTTGATTCCCTCTTGGTTCTCCAGCTTGAGTGTGTCTTTAATTTCATTGACAACTGTGGTTTTAATTTCAGTTTGCAACTCATTAATCACACCTTCTCTTATTTCTCCCATGACAAGTTCTTTGAATTGTTCTGTCAACCGTTGAACAACTAGAATTCCCATCTCATTACTCTCCTTCTTCACTCTGACTTCCAGGTTGACCATGTCTTCACCAACTTTCCTAAGACCATGTTCTATCCTATCAGCTAAGCTTTGAGATCGAAGATCGGCATCGCGAAATTTATCGTCCGTTAAACTTGCGTTAGTAGCTAATGAAGTTTCGAGCTCATGTGTTTTTTCGCATAATTTATTCATTTTACTCTCAAGTGTCATTTTCAAAATTTCAGAATTTTCTTTAAATTTACTTTCCATTGAATTAAATTTACTATTTAAATTTTCCTTCAAGTTACCTTTTAACCTGCTTTCTAAAGAATCAGAATTTTCTTTAAGTTTATTTCCCAAAGAATCAGAATTTTCTTTAAGTTTATCATTCAAACTTTCGTTAAGTTTATTTTCTAAAGAATCAGAATTTTCTTTAAGTTTATTTTCTAAAGAATCAGAATTTTCTCTAAGTTTATTATTCAAATTTTCTTTAAGTTTATTTTCTAAAGAATCAGAATTTTCTTTAAGTTTATCGTTTAAACTTTCTTTAAGTTTATCAGAATTTTCTTTAAGTTTCCTTTCCAAAGCCTCAGTATTTTCTTTCATAATGGCTGCTACACGCAGTCCAGCCTCTTTTGAACTCTCCTCCAAACTCCTCATCATCCTCATCATTTCTTCCATAATTTCAATTATTATTCAAAACTTAGGGGTATACAATAGTGGCAAACACAAGCTTATAACTAGAACAAGAAATATGAATAGCTAATTGGAACACTAATAAAATGAGATTTGTCCTAATGTCGACGTGATGGAAAAACAAAATTCTCTACTTTTACGAATTACATTTACAACAATATCACAAGAAAAATATGCAAGTTCTCAAATATCCTCCACCTGGATTCTAACAATGTGTATGTCCTGTCATCGAATGTTTACTACTGAATTTACTTGACGCCCTAATGGTTAAGCCATTATCAAAAATAATCAAACCCATTCTAATTATTAACCAAGTTAAATTTTTAATTTTCCCCACTAATTGGGTTTCCTACTAATTTATTCATCCAAACCAGACATCTCTCAACTCCCAAAATATTTCTATAAAAATTATCACAATTTCAAATCGGCATGCGATTGACCATGTCTAAATCGGGACCCACGTTCGAAGCCATTTCTCTCTCTATCTTATTTTATGTGCCCGTTTAGACCGGAGTCCGCACGACCACATATGCATTTTACCAATAATCAGTCAGCACGAGAGTCGCAAAAACGACATCAAATTAAAAAAATGCTTTGCTGATTTTTGGCTCAATGCAACAATAAGGATAGAAGGAGATTTAATTGGGTATGACACATCTGGTAAAATTATCTCAGTTTATTTTGAAGTTAAAATTGACTGCAAAGATGCTCAAAGCAGCATCACTCACGTGTGGCGATCCACACTCTTATTTACACACAATATACAGAAATTTTCCAAACACATTTGACAATCTTTTTGGAAACACAAGTCCGATTAATAGTCCTGTAGACTGTGTTCCAAAATTATTAATATTTAATTCCAGTTCAAAGTTAATTGTCTATACTGGAAATATCGTAGATCACTGTTTGAATATTTACATGATATTAACACTCGTAGAATAAATGTTCATAGAATTCTAAACTTTCACTTATTTTCCAGTTTCAAAAATATATATAGTCGAAAAATATTATCATCATTGAAGCAACATAAATTATTTACACATATTAATAACATCTGAAAAGTATTTGACCTTGAGCATAGCATCGAAGAACTGTGCGAAGCACAACAACAATTAATTGTTCTTCTAACATTAAACATTCGAGAAGTGACTCGATTATGAACTTCAAGTTCCAAACAAAATATATGATTTCTGAATCATCAACTTGATCAATAAATGGTTGAACCATTCAACTATTCAATTTTCCACTTGGGAACATTATTATAAAAATATTTATATTCATGGCCATTTCTAGTAACTTTTACAACTTACAATTCTTCGACAGAATGCGGAAATAAGAATTGTAGCTTTATAATGAATTCATTTAGTTCATGGCACTAGGATTGAAAATATCCTTCAAATTATTCGTGGTTAAAGAATTATTTTTAATTGGCAGTGGCCCATTCTATTATTTGTGTAAGAACACAATATTACAACAACAACGGGAAAGGTCTTCCTCTGAAGAAGAATAAACTACTATCATGACAAATCCGGGTTCTAGCAAAATCAAAGTCTAAATGGAATTCGTAAACAAGGTTGAAATAAGAACTGATGGTTTCAAGAAATAACCTTCGGGTCATTCATACGACGAAATGTGTGGCTCCAATACTCCTACGTACTATAAACCTGAGCCATCGAACCTGCTATTTGATTGATGCTCGAAAAAACCTCTTCATTCCTGCGACTTAAACATGCGCACCTGGGAATGGCATTTCAACTACTCCACACATAAATTATCTTCCCAAAATTTATACAATAAATCAAGCCTCTGCTTGTTATCAACACTGGAAGATTAATAAACTTACAAGTTTATTTTATTTTACCATTCAGTTCAACCCGTGAATTTACCATACTTATGAAAATCTTCATTTCACTTTCGAGTGTATTTACGTCACGATTTTATATAAATACAAAAATATCCTATTTGATACAAATATCATTTGCTTCCCGTTTCATGCCTCTCCGTGTTATCTGAAAAATATATTTTGCTCAATGCAAATATCAACTGTTCAACCAGGACTGAAATGTTGGTTGAATGCGGGCTTGCGCTAACCACTTTCCTTCGGAAAATCTCCTGTTCCAGACTAGAAATGTTTAAACTACTTCATAGGCTCTTTCTCAATACATATGATTATTAGAAAATATAATATCCAAGAATTATTTAGAAAAATTATAAAAATTATTATTATTATTATTATTAGTGGATTATTATTATTATTATTATTTGTTATATATTTAATTATCATCTCATTATGTGAGAATCCACATGTTCGAACCTTCGAATATGGAAAAAATATCCATTCCTCAACAAAAATAAATTTAACTTTTACAGTTACATCGGTTGTTTTCCGTGGTTTCCCAAAAATATGAAATATTCAAATAAATGCTCGAAATGCTCGGTCATCGATCCTAAACTGTTCTGAGTGCTGAAAATACTCAGAATAACTCTAACAAGTCTTGCGTAAATCATTGCAAGCTTTAAATACGAAGAAAAAAATGTGTTGGTCATCTGCAGAAAAATAGTTTGTTCCAATTAGCTAGGCATAATATAATTCAAATGTGGCTTACATTTATTGATGGTCTTGAAGTGTAGTAAATCTGGTCTGTACCAGATTTATCCATCGACATGCCCTATCGGACAAGCACGTATAATCCTTGTATCCGCCGCCATCATATACCCACAATTCGTCTAGTCAGACATAGTGGTAGTATCTTTTGACGTTTGAATTAACTGTGGTTCCATTTTAATATGGGCTTCTATCAAAGCCATAACAGTTTGTTTAAATAGGGTCAGATCTAAGTGATCTCTTCTTAGATATGTCAGTTGTAACATAACTCACTGTAATCTTATCAGTACAAGAAAAACACTGACAGTCAAAGCAAGTAACGGCTGTTCTGAAGATCGTTCCCTGGGCATGGTTTGTTATATCACCATCTGCCATGCGCTAAGCAACTTGCAGTTTCCCTTGCGTAGACTAATGAACGCCACCGTTATAGACTAGTCTTCAGTGTACTGACAGATCGAAGTGGTTAACTAGTTACAAATATGAACACTGACTGAAATGGATTTAAATATCCATGTATTAAGTTATTACTGGACTGTGACAAAGTACTAATTTCTAGACAAAGTCTAGCATATGTCCTTGTAGAAATATAAATATTTCCACCAATGTCTGTAGAAAAATCAATCACCTCAGTGATTCTCCTCGCCGTAAACTTACTAAGTTCCAACTCGTAGCGCAGCACTTTTCGTGACTATCACGACTTGAAAAGAACTTCTGCGTAGATCCGGCAACCATGTGCCTTGGCTCAGCGTAGATGCAACTTGCTCGCCAAGTGCTTGTGTTAGAATGAGCTGAAGTTGCTTCGGCCAGCTGGCTTTTATTCAAAACTGTCAGGGTCACGCGTCATCACGTTGTAATCTAGAAATCCTCATATCTCTGGTATCCCTGGTCCGATTTACTTGATACTAATTGCATTCTCTTTCATTTGGCCGTGCCAGTAATCTGATCCCAGTCTCAAGTCTCTACTCCATAGTTAACTATTGAATCAATAAATAGCCTCGACCTCTGCTATTACTCGCTACGTCACTTGACATCCAACTATCGGTAAATTATTTCCAAATGCTTCGAGAAGCAATGTAGCGCGATATTCAAATATCCAACTTTCAAAAGCGGCTACAGCCTTTACCTCGATATCTAGGTGTCTGAAACTTGGAATACCCATTCCTAGAGTTGGGCACATCCACCCCACACCTAGCAAAAAATTAAAATTGAAAAATTTTTATTTTTCCTATCTACACATTAAATCATCTGGTTCTTGAATAATAAATCTTCAAATTCGATGCATTGTAAGTTCCCACGATGTTACCAGTTCGTGTATTAGCTACTTCATAGCTTCCATTGTTGTTTACTTCCACAATATTCAAAATCTTCAATTTCACCAGGTTTAATATCAAAAATATCGTGATACTCTTCCAAAATCTTCCCTAGCTCTGGGGACTCCTTCTCAGTGTAGAATTCTCTTCCTTCAGCTTCATGAAAAATCAGAGACCATTGAGCATCTCCCTCGATGTCTTCCTCTTCTTTTCCCTCGAAGTTAATCTCTTCGGTATTCTTAAATCTGATCGTTTCTGTCTTCATGTCTATCACTGCTTGATATTTCTGAATGAAATCCGCTCCCAATATCATGTCAAAAGCCATGTCCTTCATTACAACATTTACATGTCGGAAATCATGTCCTCCAATCGTAATACATAAGTATAATTGTGTTTTACACAGAGATATTTTATTGGGTACAAGTTGTACCCGGCATGCGTTGCAATGCCAATCAAAGGAAGTGTTGGCGTTGAAATTCTGTTTCTTGAAGTGCTTTTGGATACACAACATGTTAACTGCCTCTAAGCTATCATAAAATGGATTTTCTAATTTAGAACCATTCGAGGGAGCGTGCACAACAACTTTCAAAAAGTTTCATCCTGTCACTCATTTGTTGAATCTAATCGTACGCTACCTATTGTGAAATGGATTTACTAAGTCGAAACCCTTCCCTGGCGTGTACACAATGACTCATCAATGATTCATCGCAATCGGATGAATGGTATATGCACGTATAGGGGTTTTTGTTTAAACGATTCGTGCGCTGTCACTCATTTGTTGAATCTACTCGTGCGCTACCTATTGAGAAATGTATTACTAAGTCGAAGCCCTTCCCTGGCGTGTACACAATAACTCATCAAGGTTTCATCGCAATCGAAGAATGTTATATGAACGCAATAGGGAATTTTGTTGAAACGCTTCGCGCGTCGTCACCCATTTGTTGCATCTACTCTTGCGCTGCTTATTGTGAAATGGATTTACTAAGTCCCCTTCCCTGGCTGGTACAAAATAACTGATCAATGTTTCATCGCAATCGGATGAATAGTATATGAACGCATACCTGATTTTGTTTAAACGATTCGCACTCCGTCACTCATTTGTTGAATCTACTCGTGCGCTACCTACTGTAAAATGTATTTACTAAGTTAGAAACCGTCACGTAAGTGTCCACAACATCTCACCCAAGTTTCATCGCTATCGTCGTTCATTTGTCGAATCTACTCGTGTGCTACCTACTGTGAAATGTATTTACTAAGCCAGAAACCTTCCTTGGAGTGTCAACCATATTTCACCCAAGTTTCACCGCTAACGGCAGAATGGTATATGACCTTATACGGGACTTTGTTGAAACGCTTCGCGCGTCGTCCCTCATTTGTTGAATCAACTTGTGCGCTGCATATTGTATAGGGGATTTACTAAGCCAGAAATTTTCCATGACGTGTACACAACATCTCACCCAAGTTTCATAGGTACGGACGAATGGTACATGTATGCATACGGGACTTGGTTGAAACGCTTCGCGTGTCGTCGCTCATTTGTTGATTCTACTCTTGCGCTACATATTGTAATATGGATGTACTCAGCCAGAAACCTTCCCTGGAGTGTACACAACATCTCACCCAAGTTTCATCGCAATCGGATGAATGGTATGTGAACGTATACGGGACGTTGTCGAAACGCTTCGCGCGTAGTCACTCATTTGTTGAACATAAACGTGCGCTTCGTATTGTAAAATGGATTTACTTAGCCAGAAACCTTTCCTGGAGTGTACACAACAATTCACCAAACATTTATCACTATCAGACGAATGGTATATGACTTTATACGGGACTTTGTTGAAACGCATCGCGTGTCATCGCTCATTTGTTGAATCTACTGGTGCGCTACCTATTGTAAAATGTATGTACTAAGCCAGAAACCTTCCCTGGGGTGTACACAGCATCTCACCCAAGTTTCATCGCTATCGGATGAATGGTATATGAAATTAAATGGGACTTTGTTGAAACGCTTCGCGCGCCGTTGCTCATTTGTTGATTCTACTCGTGCTCTACCTATTTTTAAAGGGATTTACTAAGCTAGAAACCTTCCCTGGAGTGCACACAAAATCTCAGCCTAGTTTCATCGCTATCGGACGAATGGTATATGAACGCAAACGTGACTTTGTTGAAATGCTTCGCGCGTCGTAGCTCATTTGTTGAATCTAATAGTGCGCTGCCTATTGTAAAGTGGATGTACTAAGCCAGAAAATTTCCCTGCAGTGTACACAACATTTTACGCAAGTTTCATAGCTATCGGACGAATGATATATGAATGCATTCGGGACTTTGTTGAAATGTTTCGCGCATCGTCGCTCATTTGTTGAATCTACGCGTGCGCTACCTATTGTAAAATGGATTTACTAAGTCAGAAACCGTCCTTGGAGTGTACTCAACATCTCACCCAAGTTTCATCGCTATCGGACGAAAGGTATATGAATGCATACGGGACTTTGTTGAAATGCTTCGCGCATCGTCGCTCATTTGTTGAATCTACGCGTGCGCTACCTATTGTAAAATGGATTTACTAAGTCAGAAACCTTTCTTGGAGTGTACTCAACATCTCACCCAAGTTTCATCGCAATCGGACGAATGGTATATGAACACATACGGGACTTTGTTGAAATGCTTCGCGCATCGTCGCTCATTTGTTGAATCTACGCGTGCGCTACCTATTGTAAAATGGATTTACTAAGTCAGAAACCTTCCTTGGAGTGTACTCAACATCTCACCCAAGTTTCATCGCTATCGGACGAATGGTATATGAACACATACGGGACTTTGTTGAAATGCTTCGCGCATCGTCGCTCATTTGTTGAATCTACGCGTGCGCTACCTATTGTAAAATGGATTTACTAAGTCAGAAACCATCCTTGGAGTGTACTCAACATCTCACCCAAGTTTCATCGCAATCGGACGAATGGTATATGAACACATACGGGACTTTGTTGAAATGCTTCGCGCATCGTCGCTCATTTGTTGAATCTACGCGTGCGCTACCTATTGTAAAATGGATTTACTAAGTCAGAAACCTTCCTTGGAGTGTACTCAACATCTCACCCAAGTTTCATCGCTATCGGACGAATGGTATATGAACACATACGGGACTTTGTTGAAATGCTTCGCGCATCGTCGCTCATTTGTTGAATCTACGAGTGCGCTACCTATTGTAAAATGGATTTACTAAGTCAGAAACCATCCTTGGAGTGTACTCAACATCTCACCCAAGTTTCATCGCAATCGGACGAATGGTATATGAACGCATAGGAGACATACACACCCACAGACAAACTATCACGTTACATTGATTTTTATATATATAGATTATTCCTTGGATCTTAATTCCTGATACTGGAATCTCCTCTAAATTCTCTTTGAGCTTCCACAGAATATAAAGCTTCTCACTCACCAGACAAAGCATAGCCCCAGTATCGATCAAAGTATCGACAGGCATACCGAATACTTCGCATGATATGATTGGCATTCTAATTCTGGTACCCATTTCTTTTCGTTCGTCATTCTGTTGAATTAAGTCATCATCCTCTGCTTGCCATTTCATAATTCTGGAAGTGAAAGTGTTCAAAATTCTATCTTCTACTGTGAATTCGAAGTTTTTTTTTCGTTACCATTCCCCCGGGATTGTTGTGTTCCCGATGGACCTGGTTCATTGGGCCTCTGCTCCAAAATTTGCAAGTTATCTTGGTGTCTTGCTTCCAAATTTTTCCTCGTCTCCTTGTTAAACTCTTCATTGGACTGACGAGTATCCACATTCCCTCGGTTATTATAGTTGTTTCGACCATAATATCTTCTTTCCTGGTACCTTCCTTGACTATCTCGTGGTCTTCTCCATCGAGTATTGTATCGATTACCACCATCCGGTCTCGCATATGGTTTGTAACTGTATCTGTTACTGTACTGGTTCCATCCTCTCTCATTGGAATCTTCCCTCGGCGTTTTCTCTTCTCGCTCCTCTCGAATCTCTCGAGGTGTCTGAGAATAACTATCAGCCATAACAGCGTACACAGCGTTGTTATTCTTTCCTCCCTTCTGATGGAAGAATTGAGCGTTTGTATGATCCAGCTTCTGTAATACTTCATCAAATTGTTCCATATTATAGATATCAGCAGCGATCAAAGTCCTCTGGACGTCTGCTGGAAACTGACGTATCAATGCAGTAATCAACTCGTTATCTGGCATCGGCGGATCTAAATGTTGGAGTTTAGACAGCTGTCCAGAAAAGTACGTAGAGTATCGAGTAGGTTGTGACGTCGAGAATCTCTTCGAATATAACTCTGCTCTGACTTGCTGTTGGGTTTCCGGGGACCAAAACTTCTTCAATAGCCCACGAGAAAACTCCTCAAAAGTGGTTAGAGTGGATCTAAAGGCTCTAAACCAAAGAAGTGCAGGACCTTCCAAAAACTTCCCTATCACTCGGATCTGTCTTTCCCTAGGGATCTTGGAATCTTTCAGGTAATCACCTGCTTCTCTCAAAAATTCCACGGGTGTCACAGAATCTCGCCCTGAAAATTTAGAAGGCTTATCCTCTATATTCTTAAATACAGTTATGGGGTTGGATTGAAATACTGTCCTGACCTCATCCTGTCTGTCAGTCTCTCTAGCTCCTCCTAGATTTATCTGTATCTGTTCCTTTCCCCTTACATTTGGCATTTTTAACAGATGATCAGACTGTTTCTCATCCTTGATTTGAGTTTTCATAGCCTCAAGTTCCTTCTGGTTTTCTTCTGCCATTTTCTTAATTGCTTCAGTCTCTTTACAATTGTCCTTAACATCAATGGATATCTGGTTCATAACAGCCTCATGACTTTTCAATGACCCTGTCATATCTGATATGTCCTTCTGAGTTGCTTGGATATCTTTGGAAATTACTTCAATATGGGATGACAAAGATTCCCTAATCTCCTTGATTCCCTCTTGGTTCTCCAGCTTGAGTGTGTCTTTAATTTCATTGACAACTGTGGTTTTAATTTCAGTTTGCAACTCATTAATCACACCTTCTCTTATTTCTCCCATGACAAGTTCTTTGAATTGTTCTGTCAACCGTTGAACAACTAGAATTCCCATCTCATTACTCTCCTTCTTCACTCTGACTTCCAGGTTGACCATGTCTTCACCAACTTTCCTAAGACCATGTTCTATCCTATCAGCTAAGCTTTGAGATCGAAGATCGGCATCGCGAAATTTATCGTCCGTTAAACTTGCGTTAGTAGCTAATGAAGTTTCGAGCTCATATGTTTTTTCGCATAATTTATTCATTTTACTCTCAAGTGTCATTTTCAAAATTTCAGAATTTTCTTTAAATTTACTTTCCATTGAATTAAATTTACTATTTAAATTTTCCTTCAAGTTACCTTTTAACCTGCTTTCTAAAGAATCAGAATTTTCTTTAAGTTTATCATTCAAACTTTCGTTAAGTTTATTTTCTAAAGAATCAGAATTTTCTTTAAGTTTATTTTCTAAAGAATCAGAATTTTCTCTAAGTTTATTATTCAAATTTTCTTTAAGTTTATTTTCTAAAGAATCAGAATTTTCTTTAAGTTTATCGTTTAAACTTTCTTTAAGTTTATCAGAATTTTCTTTAAGTTTCCTTTCCAAAGCCTCAGTATTTTCTTTCATAATGGCTGCTACACGCAGTCCAGCCTCTTTTGAACTCTCCTCCAAACTCCTCATCATCCTCATCATTTCTTCCATAATTTCAATTATTATTCAAAACTTAGGGGTATACAATAGTGGCAAACACAAGCTTATAACTAGAACAAGAAATATGAATAGCTAATTGGAACACTAATAAAATGAGATTTGTCCTAATGTCGACGTGATGGAAAAACAAAATTCTCTACTTTTACGAATTACATTTACCACAATATCACAAGAAAAATATGCAAGTTCTCAAATATCCTCCACCTGGATTCTAACAATGTGTATGTCCTGTCATCGAAAGTTTACTACTGAATTTACTTGACGCCCTAATGGTTAAGCCATTATCAAAAATAATCAAACCCATTCTAATTATTAACCAAGTTAAATTTTTAATTTTCCCCACTAATTGGGTTTCCTACTAATTTATTCATCCAAACCAGACATCTCTCAACTCCCAAAATATTTCTATAAAAATTATCACAATTTCAAATCGGCATGCGATTGACCATGTCTAAATCGGGACCCACGTTCGAAGCCATTTCTCTCTCTATCTTATTTTATGTGCCCGTTTAGACCGGAGTCCGCACGACCACATATGCATTTTACCAATAATCAGTCAGCACGAGAGTCGCAAAAACGACATCAAATTAAAAAAATGCTTTGCTGATTTTTGGCTCAATGCAACAATAAGGATAGAAGGAGATTTAATTGGGTATGACACATCTGGTAAAATTATCTCAGTTTATTTTGAAGTTAAAA
Organism: Meconema thalassinum; assembly: GCA_946902985.2. Classification (NCBI taxonomy): domain Eukaryota; kingdom Metazoa; phylum Arthropoda; class Insecta; order Orthoptera; family Tettigoniidae; genus Meconema; species Meconema thalassinum. The sequence goes on along the minus strand of OX336388.2, from coordinate 757,586,539 downwards.
TTGACTGCAAAGATGCTCAAAGCAGCATCACTCACGTGTGGCGATCCACACTCTTATTTACACACAATATACAGAAATTTTCCAAACACATTTGACAATCTTTTTGGAAACACAAGTCCGATTAATAGTCCTGTAGACTGTGTTCCAAAATTATTAATATTTAATTCCAGTTCAAAGTTAATTGTCTATACTGGAAATATCGTAGATCACTGTTTGAATATTTACATGATATTAACACTCGTAGAATAAATGTTCATAGAATTCTAAACTTTCACTTATTTTCCAGTTTCAAAAATATATATAGTCGAAAAATATTATCATCATTGAAGCAACATAAATTATTTACACATATTAATAACATCTGAAAAGTATTTGACCTTGAGCATAGCATCGAAGAACTGTGCGAAGCACAACAACAATTAATTGTTCTTCTAACATTAAACATTCGAGAAGTGACTCGATTATGAACTTCAAGTTCCAAACAAAATATATGATTTCTGAATCATCAACTTGATCAATAAATGGTTGAACCATTCAACTATTCAATTTTCCACTTGGGAACATTATTATAAAAATATTTATATTCATGGCCATTTCTAGTAACTTTTACAACTTGCAATTCTTCGACAGAATGCGGAAATAAGAATTGTAGCTTTATAATGAATTCATTTAGTTCATGGCACTAGGATTGAAAATATCCTTCAAATTATTCGTGGTTAAAGAATTATTTTTAATTGGCAGTGGCCCATTCTATTATTTGTGTAAGAACACAATATTACAACAACAACGGCAAAGGTCTTCCTCTGAAGAAGAATAAACTACTATCATGACAAATCCGGGTTCTAGCAAAATCAAAGTCTAAATGGAATTCGTAAACAAGGTTGAAATAAGAACTGATGGTTTCAAGAAATAACCTTCGGGTCATTCATACGACGAAATGTGTGGCTCCAATACTCCTACGTACTATAAACCTGAGCCATCGAACCTGCTATTTGATTGATGCTCGAAAAAACCTCTTCATTCCTGCGACTTAAACATGCGCACCTGGGAATGGCATTTCAACTACTCCACACATAAATTATCTTCCCAAAATTTATACAATAAATCAAGCCTCTGCTTGTTATCAACACTGGAAGATTAATAAACTTACAAGTTTATTTTATTTTACCATTCAGTTCAACCCGTGAATTTACCATACTTATGAAAATCTTCATTTCACTTTCGAGTGTATTTACGTCATGATTTTATATAAATACAAAAATATCCTATTTGATACAAATATCATTTGCTTCCCGTTTCATGCCTCTCCGTGTTATCTGAAAAATATATTTTGCTCAATGCAAATATCAACTGTTCAACCAGGACTGAAATGTTGGTTGAATGCGGGCTTGCGCTAACCACTTTCCTTCGGAAAATATCCTGTTCCAGACTAGAAATGTTTAAACTACTTCATAGGCTCTTTCTCAATACATATGATTATTAGAAAATATAATATCCAAGAATTATTTAGAAAAAATATAAAAATTATTATTATTATTATTAGTGGATTATTATTATTATTATTATTTGTTATATATTTAATTATCATCTCATTATGTGAGAATCCACATGTTCGAACCTTCGAATATGGAAAAAATATCCATTCCTCAACAAAAATAAATTTAACTTTTACAGTTACATCGGTTGTTTTCCGTGGTTTCCCAAAAATATGAAATATTCAAATAAATGCTCGAAATGCTCGGTCATCGATCCTAAACTGTTCTGAGTGCTGAAAATACTCAGAATAACTCTAACAAGTCTTGCGTAAATCATTGCAAGCTTTAAATACGAAGAAAAAAATGTGTTGGTCATCTGCAGAAAAATAGTTTGTTCCAATTAGCTAGGCATAATATAATTCAAATGTGGCTTACATTTATTGATGGTCTTGAAGTGTAGTAAATCTGGTCTGTACCAGATTTATCCATCGACATGCCCTATCGGACAAGCACGTATAATCCTTGTATCCGCCGCCATCATATACCCACAATTCGTCTAGTCAGACATAGTGGTAGTATCTTTTGACGTTTGAATTAACTGTGGTTCCATTTTAATATGGGCTTCTATCAAAGCCATAACAGTTTGTTTAAATAGGGTCAGATCTAAGTGATCTCTTCTTAGATATGTCAGTTGTAACATAACTCACTGTAATCTTATCAGTACAAGAAAAACACTGACAGTCTAAGCAATTAACGGCTGTTCTGAAGATCGTTCCCTGGGCATGGTTTGTTATATCACCATCTGCCATGCGCTAAGCAACTTGCAGTTTCCCTTGCGTAGACTAATGAACGCCACCGTTATAGACTAGTCTTCAGTGTACTGACAGATCGAAGTGGTTAACTAGTTACAAATATGAACACTGACTGAAATGGATTTAAATATCCATGTATTAAGTTATTACTGGACTGTGACAAAGTACTAATTTCTAGACAAAGTCTAGCATATGTCCTTGTAGAAATATAAATATTTCCACCAATGTCTGTAGAAAAATCAATCACCTCAGTGATTCTCCTCGCCGTAAACTTACTAAGTTCCAACTCGTAGCGCAGCACTTTTCGTGACTATCACGACTTGAAAAGAACTTCTGCGTAGATCCGGCAACCATGTGCCTTGGCTCAGCGTAGATGCAACTTGCTCGCCAAGTGCTTGTGTTAGAATGAGCTGAAGTTGCTTCGGCCAGCTGGCTTTTATTCAAAACTGTCAGGGTCACGCGTCATCACGTTGTAATCTAGAAATCCTCATATCTCTGGTATCCCTGGTCCGATTTACTTGATACTAATTGCATTCTCTTTCATTTGGCCGTGCCAGTAATCTGATCCCAGTCTCAAGTCTCTACTCCATAGTTAACTATTGAATCAATAAATAGCCTCGACCTCAGCTATTACTCGCTACGTCACTTGACATCCAACTATCGGTAAATTATTTCCAAATGCTTCGAGAAGCAATGTAGCGCGATATTCAAATATCCAACTTTCAAAAGCGGCTACAGCCTTTCCCTCGATATCTAGGTGTCTGAAACTTCGAATACCCATTCCTAGAGTTGGGCACAGTATATGCCATCAAAAGTGTTCTATTTCTTAGCGCTCTCTTTTTATTTGAAATGGAAAAATGAATGTTTGAAGCAAAAGGGTGTAGTGACGTCACTAAAATGGTCGCCATCTTTAAATAGTACAAAGTATCAAAATAAAAATAGACTATATGATAACCAGGTAAATCAGCTACTTCCATGTAAAATTTCATGTCGGTCCAGTGGTTCTTGCATGATTGAGTAATACACAGACACACAGACACACACCATCTTATTTTTATATATTAGTAATGATTGTTGTATTTATCGACCTCGTGGAGTAGGGGTAGCGCATGTATCTTGCCTAGGGGCCCTAATTTCGATTCCCGGCTTCATCAGGGTATACAGAACCTATATTTCCCCAAGAACATCCGCCCGACATTCCAGGAGACCATAAAGATCAAGAATAATATGTAGGTGCAGTGTTTACTCTACAGTGTACATTACGACAGGATCTACACCATATAAATGGTTATGCAGCATGTGGATTGAAGCTCTCAATATGCCAAAGCAGACCTTCTCAATATCATCATCGATGATGCCAAGCTCTTTCAGAATGTTAACGACGAACTTGAAGGATGCCCCCCGAGCTCCGAAATGGAGGTCATTCACTTTCTATGCATTTTTAGGTGGGTTATATCTCTCACTCACAGCGACCCTGGTCAAGAAATCTAAGGTAAGCAGACGAAATCAAGAGATATATCACGGAATGAAGCTGAATTATGATTAAACTAGCATTACTCGTCGCAGCTTCGCCCACGAATATTCTAGTTGTAATGAGTACACTAGTTAAGTTACTCGAACCCCTAGACAGGATTCCAGCAGAGTATAGCTTAACAATTGTTCGTGGCTAGCATGCTAAGCTAGGTCCTCACAGGTTCTCCACGAGTCTGAGTGATATCTATTTCAAATAAAGCGAAGAGTTCAACTTTGTTATTTATTGCTTCGACTAGTCACTAATACATTTGAAGTTATTTACAAGTGCCGAGGCATGAAGCCCAACTGCCAACCAGTTCAGTTGGTTAGTCTTAAGATTACTAAGTTACAAGAGACTGGAGCTCTGTGAGTCCAGGGTTTTATTAGAATTAAACAAGTCACATGGTAATCCCTCTAGGTGGGATACAGTACAATCTTACTGGCTAGTTACCAGAGTAGAGGGGGACACATGTGGAAGGGACTATTGGAGGTTTGGAGTAAGAAACATACGTCACGGAAATATCTGGATGGACTCTGTCAAGCACGAGACTGTGTCTCATCTGAACCCTGGGCTGTTTTGTAATCTGAACCCTGAGCTGTTTTGTAATTACTCATAGCTTGCTAGGCACAAGGGTATGTGTCATTTGGACCTCGAGTTGTTATTAAATATTATACTGGGAATTTATTCATAGCTGGCAAGGCACGAGTTTGTGCGTCATCTGGACTTTGAGTTGTTATCAGCTTATACACAGCTCGAGTCACTAATATTGAGAAAGTAACATGCATACTGCCTGTTGTAACTTGGTTGACACACATATTAATGATAATTATAATCATTTAGCTTTTAGAAGCTGAATCCATTAATATTGGTGGTTGCGGGTTCTATTCCCGACGAGGAATATAACTCCTCCCCTCTTTCTTTAACGCTACTGCCCACAGTAACATTTTCATTTACATTTTTCTTATTTCTAATTTTTACAGATTTACATAATTTATACAGTCTTTTCCTGAACATGATTATAACAATACCTGTTATTAATATCACAAGAATGACATTGGTTGTTACGAATATTTTTGTACCAATAGAAGTTATAGGAATTGGTTTTAAGTCCAGTTTCAATTTCTTTACATCTAAATGGGAAATGTGAAACTTAATTTCATTCTTTATTGCAGGTTCATTCTGAATATTTAAGGATGGGAAAGTATGAATTTAATTGGTAGGTATTTGTTGTAAAGTTATTCCCATACTGGAAATAGGACAAGATTCATTAGAATAAATTACCTGTGGTCCTGAAATCTGTATGGATTTCTGGGATTCTGGGCACGTTTGTAGAATTACCTCTGGATCTTTAGTAAATGACTTCCTTCGGAGGGGAAGTAAAGCCGGCGGTCCCATGTCATAGAGTTATGGCATGTTAAAGAACCTTCCACTAATTGCACCTATGTGAATCTAAATTGGATAGGTTATTGTAAACAACGCTCTTAGGTTTCTAAGTTCGTTGCCAAGAGCCGACTGCGGTGGCGTCTAGCAGCTAAGTTCTGAACTTAGCCTAGTAGTCGTTGACGGTGGCGCATGGCGGCAAAAGTAGGAACTATTCGAAAAATTCTAAGTTGCAGTACTTAAATTAAAATAACAGATAACACACACTAATACAGTCATCACAATTAACACCGGTTATCAGACAGATTCTAAACACACCCAAAGTACACGGGGCTACATGACCGCCTTGTCGCAGCCCCTAAACTTAAGAACCAACCAACCAAGGAACAGAATGTGTTCCTTATTTAGGGGTCTAAATATTTTTACATTATTCTTTACAGAAGCAAATTCACATCCTGCAGTGTTTGTTAAATTGCAATTTGTGATTCTGGTGTTATAATATAAACACACATAAGTTTGAGTGTTCTTAATACATGGTACAGTGGACCATTTCAAAATTGGACCTTGTAGGTAATATTTTTCTGATGGGACAAGTATAATATTATTAATAGTGGGGGTTACATCATATAGTTTGTATTGGTTTCCGTCCGTTATTGGCATGGAGAGAATTATAGTTATTTCTTCGTCCAGAATAAGGACTTGAGTCTTTGACAATTTCAGGTTTTCATACTGATGGTATTGATCAGTAGGATCATATTCTGTGTAGGGTAGATTGATAACAAATGTTTGACTATGTTAGTTAATTCTTTTCTTGAGAACAATTTTACATTTATCATTTCATGAAATGAGAGACTAATGGTCTCTTGAAACACTCGCATGATTTCTTGGAATTTGTTGATGCACAGTAACACGTATTGGATGTTTTCTAGTAGATTAATCTTGAAGTCTTCTGTTCGAAGTATACCTTGGATTACCTTCATATTGTCATTAACATGATTCATTTCATCATAAAATTGTTGAGCAATTGAATTTTTGAATGATACTAGTTTATTTATATGTTTAATTTCATTAGTGCGGCTTTGTTTTAGAATGTCTAATTGACTTTGTAAAATATCTAAATCATCCTGGTCTAGATTGTCAGAGATGAACTTAATTACTTTTCCAAATCCATTTATTAGACCACGTTTAGTTCTATTAGATGTATTAAGTATTAGTTTATTTAATTCCTTTTTTGCATTTTTAGTTATCTCAGTTAGTTCATATATTAAGTGCGGAAAGGTATTATTACTTTTCAATAAAAGGCTGGAGACAGTGTCATCAATATTTTTGTACGAATCTTTTAAAGTAGTAAGATTGAAATGAAACATACATTTATGGTAATTATTTATTACTAATACAGATCCCATGGGGTTGGCATAAAATCCTGACATTGATATGGGTTCGGTGTAGATGATGGCTTATCCTGATAGGAACCTGGAATGTGAAGACATTTCCTTTTAGGTTTAATGTCACGGAAATTTCTGACTTGGGTCTTGCCATTTTTCATTTTGCTGTATACTCGGTTTTCTTCTAGTTTGGTTATTGTGCCTTCATTACATAGGTTTCTGGATTTCCTATTTCTGGTTAGAAGGTCTAGGACATATACAGTTTCACCTATTTGATAGGAGTGCTCGAAATTGGAATCTTTTGGGTCGGGTTTACTTTCATTTAAGAATTTCAACTGGTTTCCTTGTCTCTCAATATATTCATTTAATTTTGGAGACGGTGAGAATATATGGTATAACGCCTTATAATATGGGCCATATAGAGCATTGAATGGTGGCTGGTTGGTTGTGGAGTATATTGAAGAATTATAGTTTGTGATTGCGGTAATTATGAATTGGGAGAGTGGAGTGAATTTATTATGATCTCTCGAGATTCTTAGTTTTTCGAGGAGAGTTGAATTCAGTCTCTCTACTGGAGAGTTAGACGAGGAATTCAGTGGTGTGGTAGCATGATATTCAATATTGGTTGCTTTACAGTATTCCGTAATTAGACTGTTCTCAAATTCTCCTCCCTGATCATGGATAATCCTTTTTGGAAAACCATGGTGTGAGAAATACATGTGCAGCTGATTCAGAACAGCCATGGCTGTGCCATTAGGTAGTATGTAGGCTTGCCCATATTTTGAGAATACATCTAGTATGGTTAAAATGCGGTTTTGTTCGAAGTGAAAAGTATCAATATGAATCTGAGCAAATGGGTGGTCGGCTGTTATAGGACCTTGGTTTGATACCTCGTTAGGGCGTCTTTCATATTTATTCCTCTGACATAAGTTACACTGATTTATTACATTTGTAATTTGTTCTTTTAGGTGTGGCCAATAGTACTTTGTTCGAAGGTGTTCAAACGTTTCTATAATACCATTGTGATTTATTGAATGATATTGTAGAATTAACTGTTTCTGTGTTTCTGGACATTCAATGACTCAATGTCCTCTAAAAATTTAGTTGTTCTGATAATTACTAGCTCTGACGTGAATAATTTCTGACATGTTCTAATGAATGGGATTTCAAGGGTTAGATCATTAAAGTAAATGGCGTACTTGTTTGAGGTGTTGATTACTTTAATTAGGTGTTTGTTCAAATCTAGTTGAAGGTTTTACTGTGTTACTATCATAACGTGTCGTGTGTATTTCTTGAACAGTTTTTGTTCAAGAACCTTAGGGACATTACCATATTTTAAGATAATTTGATTTCGGTTTTGGTTCAAATTACGCTCTGATGTTTTCTGTCTGAAGATAGGATCTTCCTGATTTGAGAGTACGATTTCATTATCAATTTCGTCTTGATATGTGGCATCTCCGGGGATGGCTACATTCGAGACTGTTTCGTCGTTCACATTTACTTGTATTCTAGAAAGTGTGTCTGCAACGTGATTGATCTTTCCTTTGTCAAAATCAGATTCTCCTAGTTTTGTGCGGGGATACTCTTGAATGTCACCGTATATGATGGAGTTCATTTCCAGTGGTTCAACTAAAATTGGTTTTTTAAACTCTTGTTTTAGTTGGGTTTCTGTGGGGTGTATGACCTGGTGGTTTTTGGCATTTAAGAGATACATTTCACCATATTTAAAATTTAGAATATACTCATCTCCTTTCTCGATGTTGACAGGAATCGCAGTGTTATGTGTATCTACTGCGGGTTGAAAATGATTCACTTGCTTATTACTCGAGTGAAAATGGAATGGTATGTCTTTGTTGGATAGCGTAACTAGGTTCGATTCATAATCTGTCTTCGCATCTAGTTTGACAAAATCATCTGTGCCAATTAGCGCATCGAAATAATCATGCCATTGCATGACTCGAAAGTCTAAGGGAGTGTCAATTTCATATTCTGAAAAGATAGGGAATTGTATGTTTTCTTCGCCTATCGTTTTCGAATGAACTGATTGTATGCAGAACGGTTCTTGGTAAAGATATTCTGCAAAGTGTTCGTGTGCGACTGTCGGATTCATTACAGAATTACAAGCACCACTGTCTATTAAAATTTTAAAACCAAATAGAGTGATGAATGGTAATTTTGGAGCATTTCTTATGTTAGTTAAGTCTTCGCTTGAGATGACTGAGTCAAGTGAAAATACCTGACTTTGTTCGAGATCTTCATTGAATGAGAATGAGGATGGGTGGACTGTGTCGTATTCGAACTCATGTTCGTACGGTTGTGTTTCTTCAAAATATTCTGACGATTGTGCCCCCTGAAAGTATTCTGGTGGTACATAGTCACAATCGTTGGTTTCTTCTGCGTGCGCATGTAAATTCCCTCGGATGGTGGATACACCAGACATAGGCTTTGGATAACTTTGGTTATTAGGTGTGAAACGTCTGTCTATGTTATTTGGCGTAGGGTAAGGCAAATTCACTGGTTTAGAGGGTTGTTGGTTCTGTGGTTTGAAAGTCGGTGGGTTCGGACCTTGAAAGGGTCTGAAGTTTGGTAGTGGGTTAGGATTCATGAATTGCTGGTTAGGTTGGTTGGAGAAAGAACGTGGTTGAGTAAATTAGTGGCTTTGTGGCCTTGGATATGCAAACGGATTGTGAGCAGTATGGTTTAGTGGTTGTGTCGCTTGATCGAATCTGTTAGGTGGTGACTGTATGAATGGTCTGTGGCTGGCATGGTTATTTGGAGGAAGTTTCTGTGTCCCTCTCAATTGATCCATGTAATTCTCGTGTGCTCGGTCATTATCGTAAGTCCTGAAATGTCTCAGTGCGTGACTTAAATCTGTGACTTGTGCATAGCGCAGATATGCTCGGTACGGCTCTAAGATTCCAGCTTTGAAAGTGTTTAAACTCAGATCGCCTAGCTCTCTTAGGTTGAGCTCTAGGATCTGATCCCTGTAGTTTAATTTGCATAAACTTTTACATTGTAGGACTAGAGCGTCTAGTCTGTCGTGATAATCTGTGTAAGCTTCACTTCTCTTTTGGAAGCAGTTAGAAATTTCTTGAACTAACAATCTTTCATCTTTTACGTCACCAAATTTCCTGATCAATTTTTCTTTGAATTTCTCATAACTAGAATTTGCATCCAGATCTAGAATAGTGCTAGCTTCTCCTTTTAGTTTCGATTTGACAACATTAAATTAAAAATCATTAATGATGTTTGCTTTGGGAACTGGATTGGCTCTCCAGTGAGTATTTGAGAAACTATCACATCTCGCAAGGAAGTGGTCTAGACTGCAAGACGTACGTCCATTAAATTCGGTAGCAATTGTATTTGAGCGCACTCGAGTTAATGAAATTTAAAATAAATTTAAATGGATTACTTTTAAAAGTTAATTACTTATTTATAAGTGTTAATATTAATCAAAATTATATGTGAAAGAGCCCCGGTTAGGTTTTCAAAATGAAGGAGAATAAATTGTTATTATTATTATTAATTTTAAAGATTAATGATATGTGGATATCCCGTTTAGATTCTCCTCAATATAAGCTAGTAAAATGATATTTATTCTGAATTGAGATTGATGCTTGATGATGGTTAAAAAGAAGGTTTAGTTTCAATATTAATTCAAAAAGTGGATAAAAAGTGTAAGGTCCGCTAAATCAGAACGCACTTTGATAATTCTTTTTGAAAGTCACAAATATGTATTATTTTGTATTTATTATTTGTTTTAATATATTAATTTAATTCAAACGAAATAACAAAGCAAACTCTGCTAGTCAAAGTTTACCGTAATTTTGCTTCCGTTTGAAAGGCACGAATTTATTATTTAAATTTTTATTTTAAAAGTATTAGTTCAAGATGAAATAGGAAAAGCGACGTATCTTTCGATCAAGCTAAATCCTTTTTCATTTGAAAGGCAAAACAAATTTATTATTATCTTAGTATCTATGTTTTTAATTCAAAATAAAATAGTGATATGCGAAAACCCCGTTTAGATTTATACAAACTCACTCCTCTTTTGAAGGGCAAAAATGAATTTATTATTATTTCTCTTGTTACTGTAAGTTAAGAATGAACCATGCTGTTGGTAGCAATATTTAGGCAGTACCAATAAGGTATTTCAAATGTAACTTACAGGCAGGAAATGATGATCAGCTTGGAGTGCATCTTCCTTGGTCTGTAGTTGTATTCGGTTGGTTTTTCTTCTGCGATGTCGAGCGAGCGAGCCCCTTTTCGGAGCTGTCGGTGCGCACGTACAGCAGCAACGTACAGCGATAGGCTGTAGTCGAAATGCGCTGCTTGGATCGTTGGATTCTTGGAGCGTTGTCGGCTTACTTCCTCTCGTTCCGTAGTCGGTTGGTACTCTTCGGCGTCGTTGAGCGATCGAAAGGCGCTTCTGGAGCGTTGTCGGTTTACTCGAACGGCGATGGCGGTCGGTTGCTGCGAAAGGCGCTTCTGGAGCGTTGTCGGCTAGCTTCCTTCCTTCAAGCTAGCGTAGTCGGTTGTGGTCGAAAAGCCTCCAGTGAGGTTGTCAGTTCCACTCCTAACTAGCTGGCTGGTTCAAATGAAATAGATTACTTCAGTAATTTACGGGAAGATAACCGGCTTTGCTAGACGAGTGACGAAAGGCGATTCTGGATCGTTGTCTGAACACTTCATCCAACTAGCACCTAGATCTAGTGGCGATCATTTATCTATCTCGGACGGCAGGCCAGTTAAGTTACTCGACTCGAATCCCGGACAGGATCCCAGTTAAGTTTGTCGCTTAACAATTGTTCGTGGCTAGTATGCTAAGCTAGGTCCTCACAGGTTCTCCACGAGTCTGAGTGATATCTATTTCAAATGAAGCGAAGAGTTCTACTTTGTTATTTATTGTTTCGACTAGTCACTAATACATTTGAAGTTATTTACAAGTGCCGAGGCATGAAGCCCGACTGCCAACCAGTTCAGTTGGTTAGTCTTAAGATTACTAAGTTACAAGAGACTGGAGCTCTGTGAGTCCAGGGTTTTATTAGAATTAAACAAGTCACATGTCAATCTCTCTAGGTGGGATACAGTACAATCTTACTGGCTAGTTACCAGAGTAGAGGGGGACACACGTGGAAGGGACTACTGGAGGTTTGGAGTGGGAAACATACGTCACGGAAATATCTGGATGGACTCTGTCAAGCACGAGACTGTGTCTCATCTGAACCCTGAGCTGTTTTGTAATTACCCATAGCTTGCTAGGCACAAGGGTATGTGTCATTTGGACCTCGAGTTGTTATTAAATATTATACTGGGAATTTATTCATAGCTGGCAAGGCACGAGTTTGTGCGTCATCTGGACTTTGAGATGTTATCAGATTATACACAGCTCGAGTCACTAATATTGAGAAAGTAACATGCATACTGCCTGTTGTAACTTGGTTGACACACATATTAATGATAATTATAATCATTTAGCTTTTAGAAGCTGAATCCATTAATATTGGTGGTTGCGGGTTCTATTCCCGACGAGGAATATAACTCACTTAGCAAAATCTCAATTATGAATGCTATGACTGATTTATCCTGGCTATGAATGGTCAGACTTTATCAATTCAGCTACTGGTACAGTGGTTAGGGGTTTGTCATTCCTTCATTGGTATATCAGAGCGAAGTTAGTTTTCTGGGAATATCACATACACTGTTAATTTAAGGGCCTTTAATTGTGGTTTTTGGAAACCCTTTATAGTCGGGTGAAAAAGACCTTTCGTACCACACTCACACGTGAAAATTGCTTGAAAAAATCTAGAGTGCCCCTTGACCCCCTTAAGCGCATTATACTGTATGTATTGGTGAATTTTACAGCTCAATTTGGTTCAGTGATAACCTTATAACCGTCTGGAAACTTTCACAGTAATGTAATAATTGGAATTGCATTGCGTCTTACAGAAACAGATGGCTCTGTGAGATTCTGTTACCATGGTTACCGTGTTGCATTCTTTCATTATTTCATTGCAAATATACATGTTTCAATGTATTTATTTAATTGTGAGGCATTTAAAGAGTAAGTGAGTGCGTTTCGCTTACGCATTGGGTTATGCTGAATCTGTAGGTACCCAAATGTGTAGATTGGTGTTAATGGGACTTACACTCCTCACACACAGTCACACTTTCGTCCCTTATTATCATTTGAATTGTAAAAGCATCAAGTTTAATAACTGCTCTGCAAAGTCTAGAAGTGCTCCCAGTTTGAAGCACCAATTAAAGCCATACCTTTTACAAGTATCTGGTCATTTAGTTTATTTGATTAATTATTAAGATCCTACCCTTCATCCCCCGTTCCCAGTAGGATTCAGGGAACACTTATTTATTGCTGCGTGGCACGCGTAGTCAGCTCTTGTCTTGCTCTTAGCGCGAGGCGCGCTCACGTCTGCATTATTCCAAGTAGCAGCCGCTCAGCTGATCAGAACCAAGCAGCCCTTAACCTCGCACCCACGAACCACCCAAGCAGACTGTACAATTGGGAGTTCTCCTTTTCGAGCCCGTCCACGCTCGTGGACTGCTCAAACGCCCCCTTGTTCTACACGCTAATCTCTCGCATTCCCCCAAATTCCATTCTCTCATCCGTCTGAACACTACATCGTAGAGGGCCCCCTCTCAGGTCCCCTACAATAGGGAGAAATAACGAGAGTATGTTGGAGGGAGCTGTAGCGATGAGCCGAGGCGACCTCCAACTTACCTTATAAACTGGGTCATCGTATAAAAGGCTGCAGCAATTTCATAAAATCATAGCTCAGGAACTATTTGAGATATTAAAACGAATATTATTTTTGTTAAAATCACCTACACAAAAAGTTTTTTTTCTCATACCTGATAATGTTTATATTTTCGCTCCCTTGGTGGCTCTGTAAACATCCAGTCGATAGTCGATTTTGGCCCAAGTGAACTGGTTCATCTCAGGCGTGATTGAAGCAACAGCAGCGGTGATGCGTTGTCTTAAATGTTGCAGATCTCTGAGCAGTTCACTGAATACAATGTTTTTTACGTATCCCCATAACAAAAAAAAAGTCTAGGGGTGACATGTCGGTGCTTCTAGGAGGCCATTGAATAGGACCGGCATGGCAGCTTCCTGTCGCGTATTCATTCTGCGCATTGGCTGAAGGTCACGGCGAGAGTACAGCCACATCTAAAACTAAAACTCGATGAGTTCTTAATTAGTTTTCAGGTCTAATTATTAATTTATCTTACTTACAACGGGAGATATGATTTTTAGCCTATTTTCATTTATGAAAAATGAGGCTTATGAGATCACCTTTTGTCTGTGTGCCTGTGTGTGCGTGTGTGATTCGTGTGTGTGTGTGTGTGTGTGTGTCCCCTAATAAAATCTAAACGGCTGGAGCGATTTCAATGCAACTCGGTAAGTTCATAGCACCATTCCAGACGACCCCGTCCGTGCCCTTCAACTTTTGTTACGTCTCTCCAATCCAACTTGGCGGCTGCGCGAAATAGTTCACCAGGATTCAATATCTCCGAAACTATTGTCGATATCACCCTGGAATTTTTTACGGTGATAAAGGGAACTACTTCAAGTTCACTAAGTGACTTTTGAAAACTTGGTAACTACAAATCCAACATGGCGGCCAAGCGTATTCGCGACACTTATATAGACGTTTCTCGCGATTTAACCAACCAAACTTGGTACAGTATATGTTTTGATACATTGTAATGCACCGACATCAAACTTGGTTCAATTGTTTACATAACCTCAAGATGGCGGCTCTGCGAAATATTTCACCAGCATTCTATATCTCTGAAACTATTAAGGGTATCAACCTGAACTATTGTACGGAGATAAAGGACAATACTGGAAGTTCATCTATGAGACTTTCAAAAACCTGTTAACTACAGAACGAACGTGGCGGCCAAGCGATATTGAAAGGTTTAAATAGACTTAACTAGCGATTTAATGATCCAAACGCAATGAAACTTGGTACAGCAAATGTTCATACACATTGTAATGCACTGGTATCTAATTTAGTTCAATTGTTTACATATCCTCAAGATCGCGGCTGTGCGAATTTAAAAATTAAGTTTTTATTTCTTATGTCGTAATCATGCGATCGAAGTGAAAGTTTGAATAATGAACCTACGCAATAATTTCCCTTTAATGGTACATGACTCTATGGCCTATACATATAACAACCATCCGAAATATTTTGACGGTTTTCAATATCTACTAATCTATTACATACAGCAAGCAAACTGATTTTTTTAAATGTTCATAGAGGCTATGAACATAAGTTCACCTATAGGACTTTCAATAACCTGGTGATCACAAATCCAACATGGCGGCGACGCGAATTATAAATATTCACATGGACGTTTCTCGCAATTTATCCATCCAAGTGCAGTGAAACTTGGTACAGTAAATCCTTATACAGATGCTCATCCACTGGCATCTAATTTATTTCAATTGTTTCCATAACCACAAGATGGCAGCTGTGCGAAATTTTAAAATCTCATCTTTAATTCTTGTGTCCTAATCCTGCGATTACATTTTGAATAAGTTACTATACGTACACAATAATCTTCATGTATTCTAACAGTACATAACTCTAAGACCTACATATAGTATAAAAATCCAACATGGCAACCATCCACAATATTTAGTCGGTTCTCATCTACGAATCTATTACAGCAATCAAACTGAAATTTTGTATGTTGATAGTGGCAATTTACATAAGTGGGATATATGAAAATAGGCTGTATAGTTCTTCACGGAACTACTTGTTTGAAATTGCTGTAACCTTTTTCACTGACCGTGTATTAAATTGTAATAGGGAACTAAATTTACATTTTACTAAAACTGAAATAACAAGGGACGTAATTACGCTACGTCAATGTTTGTTGGCTTGAAACAAAATGCACGTTACGCAGTATCAATTGAACTTCAATTTACTTGATTATGTTCTTGGAAATTAAATAATTTTGATGCCGTATATCATTGCATTAAGATCACATTTGCCCTTCTACTAAAACAGAAATATCTTGACGAATAATTATGTTGCGACGAATTTTGTTGGCTTGAAACATTAGACACGTTACGCATTGCCATTTGAACCCCAACTTACTTGATTCTGTCATCCGTGTTTTAAAATAATTGCGAATATTCGTTTCACCAAGATAATTCTCCTGGCCAAGCTGTGTGCCGGCCGTAATGAAGGGAGGAGCGAGTCAAGTGTTGTGTGACACGCATGCGCCCAAGAGCCGGATGGCCTGCCTCGCTGCATTGTGCAAGCGATGGGAGTCTGGCTGTCATTTTGTTTCAGGTTGCGTTCTTAGAGGATGATTCATATTATGACGAGTCGGTGGTGAACTCAATTACAGATGTTATAACAAGTAGTTCCGTGAAGAAGTAAATATTCTACTTGCCTTAAAAAATGAAGAAGTTTGTAGTTTTACGTGACCGTTAATCTCACGATCATGAGATTACGTGGAATACGAACCACAGGACATAGCATTTCACTTTGAAAATCTTAAAAATTAAGATTCTATCCTCATTCCTGCAATTACATTGATTTTCAGTAACATTTTACCTACGGAATTATGCTGGGAGCACTGGCTTTATACGATTTGATCCAACTTTAAACTAAACCAAGCCTACCAAGCGACCGCTGTCCAGCCATTTGGCCTGAAGATTATGGGGTGACGCGTGGTCAACGCGTCGGGTACCTTCGGCCGTTAATCTTGGTCTCCGTGACCGGGGCGCAGTCTCAATCACACAGCTACTCAATTGTTCTCACGAGGCTGAGAGCACCCCGTTCTAGCACTTACGTCAGTTTCTAATATCCCTGACGGAGCCGGGAATCGAACTCAGAGCCTCCAGGTGCGAAATAAGCGCGCTACCCTAACATGACGGAGCCGGCTAATACCAATAACATTATTATTATTGTTACCTTGCCTTTCAGGACTTTATTTATGTAGATGTGACACATTATCTTTGTTTGTGACCAGGAGTTTCGACGTCATCGCGCCTCAACTCCATTCGGCTTCTGACGTGGGTGATCTTCCTCATGGCCACTATCACCATCACAGCTTACAACGCTCACTTTACCTCTCGGCGGGCAGTCAACAAAAAAGTTATGCCCTTTACTGACTTCCAGGGGCTGATGACCAGTTCGTATGCCTTTGGAATGACACAAAATTCGTCGCGACACGATATCTTTAAGGTAAGATTTAGGGGCCATTTTATCAGTACCTACCTTATTATGTATTAAGTGCGTTCAAAAAGTAACGAGTGGGAGGCTGTAATACGCAAACTGGTGACGACGTCGGTTAATCGTGGCGTGTGTAACGAGGTGTAGTTCCGACCAGAGCGTGGAAGGTCACAGCCCGTCGATAGAGGGCACGCGTGCACGTCACGTGACGATACAAAGCGAGCAGCAGCATGCATCAATCGTCCATCGCTGCCTGTCGCATTGCAAACAGTGACATGGAGGCGTCAAACGAAGAGCAAATAAGTGTTGTGTGGTTTCTGACATCAAAAATAGTAGGCGGAACGGACATTCATCGCCGAATGTCACAAGTGTACGGCGAACACTGCATGTCCATTGCAAGGGTCAAGGCGTGGCACAAGCTCTTCAGGGATGGACGGGTGTAGTTAGCCGATGATGCCCGGTCTGGGGCACCCCCCTGCATTACCGATGACAACGTCCAGCTGGTTGATGCACTCATTACCCAGGACCGCCGAGTGACAGTGAACTCCATAGCCGCCGTGGTCGGATTGAACGTCGGAAGTGTGCACACCATCATGAAGGAACGACTGCACTTGCGGAAAGTGTGTGCCCAATGGGTGCCCCACAGTCTTCAACCACATCAGGAAGCATGTCGAATGGCCTACTGTCTTGGGCTTGGTTGGACGATTGATGCATGCTGCTGCTCGCTTTGTATCGTCACGTGACGTGCACGCGTGCCCTCTAACGACGGGCTGTGACCTTCCACGCTCTGGTCGGAACCACACCTCGTTACACACGCCACGATTAGCCGATGTCGTCACCGGTTTGCACATTACAGCCTCCGGCTCGTTACTTTTTGAACGCAACTTATAATTTCCTCGTTATGTCCAATGACCTTCCTGGGACATTTATAACTCTGGTTGCTTTCCTTAGGCCTAAAATATATAACATCATCCCCATGTTATTTTTGTATTTGTTTTTTATATACCTACTGTACTGTCCAGCCAGGTAATTGTTATCGCTAGACGTGGAGCGGGGCTGTTGTATATACATTACGTCATTCGCCGCGTTATGGCTGCCTTGGGAGCAAGAGGGGAACGCATGTACAGTCATACAATGAAAACACACCGCACAGTGCACGACCCAGCACGAAACATGTACAGGGTCTTTCATATAAAGTAAGAACGGCGAGCGGCAGTTTTGTTATTCGTTGCTGCGCTGGCCTTGGCCGAGCTTGTGGCGCTCCATGGCCCCCTGCTGTACTGTAGAAAGCGCACGCATAGTACATACGAGGGTGAAAATCATTCAGTGCTGGTTTGGACTAAACGGCAAGATGATCCAAAACTTCACACTTGAATTCTTTGTAAAAGTCTATCGTAACGTTGGTACATCGCGGTCGTGATGGATTTTCAACTTTATCGAGAATTGAAGGTATGGTTGGGCGGCAACGCCTCGCCAAAAAGGAAACACTTCAGGAGACTGTCCAGACGTACCCACCTCAGTGGCGGCAGAATATTTTGCCGAGGGCATTGGAAACCTGTCAAATATTTCAATCGTTTTAGCGATTATGTTGAGACACATGAATAAAACAAGCAAACATTTAGTAGTAAAATCAGTTTGGTATGTCAATCTGTTATTTTTAGCCTATTTTCAATTTTGAAAAAATAGGCATATGAGAACACCTTTTGTCCGTGTGTGTGTGCGCGTGTGTGTGTGTGAGAGAGGTGTGTGTGTGTGTGTCCCACTAATAAAATCTAAACGGCTGGAGCGATTTCAATGAAACTCGGTTAGTTCATAGCACTATTCTCGGCGACCTCGACCGTACCCTTCAAATTTTGTTACGTATCACCAATCCAACATGGCGGCTGTGCGAAATATTTCACTAGCATTCAATATCTCCGAAACTATTACCGATATCGCCCTGAAATTGTGTACGGTGATAAAGGGTACTACTAGAAGTTCACCTATGAGACTTTCAAAAACCTGGTGACTACAAAACCAACATGGCGGCCAAGCGAAGTTCAGACTTTTAAATAGACATTTCTCGCGATTTAACTATCCAAACGTAATGAAACTTGGTACAGCAAATGTTTATACACATTGTAATGCAATGGAGTCTAATTTAGTTCAATTGTTTACATAACCTCAAAATGGCGGCTGTGCGAAATATTTCACTGACATTCTATATCTCCGAAACTATTACAGATATCATCATGCAATTTTGTACGGTGATAAAGGGTACTGATACAGGTTTACCTATGTATATTTCATAAACCTGTAAAGTACAAAACGAACATGGCGACCAAGCGAATTTGAAATATTTTGATAGACTTTTCGCGTGATTTAACTCTCTGAGCGCAGTGAAATAAGGTGCAGTAAATCATTTTACAGATTGTAATGCACTGCCATCTAATTTAATTCAATTGTTTACATAACCTCAAGGTGGCGGCTGTGCGAAATTTTAAAATTATGTTTTTATTCTTGTGTCGTAATCATGCGATCGAAGTGAAAGTTTGAATAATGAAGCTAGGCAATAATTGTCCTTGAATGGTACATAACTCTATGGCCTATACATATAACAATCCTAAATGGCGAGCTTCCGAAATATTTAGACGGTTCTCAATATCTATGAATCTTTTACAGCAACCAGCCTGAATTTTTTAATGTTCATAGAGACTATGAACATATGTTCACCTATAGGACTTTCAGTAACCTGGTGAGCACAAATCCAACATGGCGGCGACGCGAAGTATAAATATTTAAATGGGCGTTTCTCGCGAATTAACTATCCGAGTGCCGTGAAACGTTGCACATTAAATGCTTATACAAATGTTGATCCACTGGCATGTAATTTATTTCATTTTTGCATAATCACAAGATGGCTGGTGTGCGTACTTTTAAAATCCCGTTTTTACTTCTTGTGTTCTAATCATGCGATTGAAGTTTGAATACCACACGTACACAATAATCTTAATGTAATAGTACAAAAATAAAAATCCATCCTGGCGACCATATGAAATATTTAGACGGTTCTCAATATCTACGAATCTGTTACAGCAATTAAACTGAAATTTTGTTTGTTGATAGAGACAATTAAGATGAGCAGGACATATGAAAATAGGCTGTATAGTTCTTCACGGAACTACTTGTTATACAGTCCATCGGAACTTGAAAAAAAAAACAGCCCTCGTATGTTTAATGCGCGCGCTTTCAATAGTACAGCAGGGGGCCATGGTGCGCCACAAGCTCGGCCAAGGCCACCACAGCAACGGATAACAAAACTGCCGCTTGCCGTTCTTACTTTATATGAAAGACCCTGTATATACACAACATGCGATGAGGTTTCGCTGGCGAAGACTCCACGTCTATCGCAGGCGTGTGGATGGACGAAGCGTATTAGTTCCGATTTACGTCACCGGTAACAATTCGCTGGCAGGGTAGTGTATGTTGAGGTTCATTATATTTGAGATCCACTTCCTTGTGTAGCGGCTAGCATTCTTGACTGTCGTCCTGGAGATCCGGGTTCGATTCCTGACTCTACCGAAAAATATTATTCTAGTCTGAGGGCTTAAACTGTTAAGAGGGATAGATGACCTCGTAGTTCCGCCCCTTAAAACCACAGTAACTAACTAACTAGGGGTAGAACTGGGCCCACTCAGCCTCGTGAAGCAAAACTGAAAGGAAGTGGGTTCGTAGTTTCCCACTTCTACTCCTGGCAAATGCCGGGATAATTCCTAAATTAAGGCCACGTCTGACACCTTCCCAATACTCACAAGCATTACAAATATACACACTAATGCAGACGCCACAATAACACTGGTTATCAGATAAATTATATATATGTATATTAATATTATCCCATTTCTGCCTGAATTATTAGCTTTTAAATAAATTCAGAATATTTACTTAAAGTGATTTATTATGAACGTAAGAATACGCCACGGTGGGTGAGTGGATAGCGTGTCGGTCTACTAACCCCAAGATTGCAGGTTCGCTCCTGGCCGTGGTAAGTGATTTAAAAGGCGGCAAAGTACGACACGCATGCCATACGATGTTGGCATGTCAAATAACCCATTTGAATTCAGTAGGCCGTGTTCATAATGGCAAAATTAATCTCGGGAGTTTCCACCAACACAAAGTTTCTCATTTCTCTACTTGAAAGCGCTATAATGTTCAAGTAGCTTAGATATCTAACCTCCTTGACTTTCATAGTGATTCAAGGAACAACGAAATTCGACATGCAAGCTACCCTCTGGGTGTCAAATTACAAAGCTTGCACCCGGCACCCGAAGCCATACGATATTATTATTATTAATAACAAAAAATACAACAATGTTCCGCAACTCCAATAATATTGCCTGTGACATATATGTCACGCTAGGCATCGTACCAACAAAAAATACTGATTTCATGATACCCAGTGATACACTCAAACTCACTCATGAAATCAACTAACAGCAAGTGGTCCAATGTTAACGTGTATGGTACGAAACAAAGCACTCTACGCACAATCCGACATCGCACTTTGTGCACAATGTCCTTGGTACCCCTTTACAGATAGCAGCAGAACAACGCCTCCTTTTTCTCTGTGACACGACAGACACTAAGTGGTTCCTTCCATCATATCTTATATCTTCCATGACTCTGCCGCTTTCTGTTGCCATTCTTGGTCGACCAGATGTTTTGGGAAAGTTTGGACTGGTAGTCAAATTAATAGTATTTGACAATGCTACGTTTGAAATGAAGCTGAGTTGCATCGGATCCAGTCTTCCTGTACAGGATCCATGCATTATGAATTGATATATCTAACATCCAAGAAAATATGGCCCACCACCATTTCTTGCCCCTCATGTGTATCCTATATTTTTCAACATTTTCGTCTATTCTGTCCGTTCCGCCCGTATGCTTGTTGTATTTCCCAAGCAGTTACGGGTGGGGCACAGTTATTCTCTTCTTCAGCTGCCTCGAATAGCGCGAAACTGAAGAAAATAGTTGCACACAATGACACGTAGAAGCTGCTGTGACAACTGAGTTGTCAATCCATTTCAAAACTAAAATCCCACTTTCATTGCTACTTTCGTATTCATAGGATCCCCTGATCTTTTTTGCAATGGCAGTTTTGCTTGGGAGATGGGATCCCTTCGGGACATAGTTTTCTTGAACTGTTCCTGTTCCTCCATAACCATGTTGACTTACAGAAACCAGTAAAGCTTGCGAAGTACCGTTAAACAAATTGTCAAAATAAAATTTAAATGGCATTTCTCGAAACTCAGTAGGAATTTCATCGATCATTTCAAGAAGTGGCGCTGCACACTTTCAAACTTTTTTCAAGATTTCTAAGGTGTGGGACTCCAAGTGTTCCTGTGGATCTGTATCCGTATCCTCCACAGAACCCAGACTCTCATTATTCAATAGTAAAACTTCGGCGGGAGGGTGTAGTTGACGAAGCCCCAAGTTGGCAAGTAGACCAGTGTTTCCCAAACTTTGTGTGTGTGTACCACTTTAAGAGATGGGAATCTCTCGCGTACCACCTAACGGTTGGGAGATATAGTAACTATAACCCCCATTACCACTACGTAGCAGACCAAAACATGGATTGTACATTTTGTTTGTTAGAGGTAAAGTTCAAATAATAAAAAGTGTGTCCAGTTATTTTATTATTTACTTCGATAAGTATTCAATTCAAACATTCAGAAATGACACTGTGCAAATAATATTAATTAAAAAGGTCTTTTAATAATTAAACATAAATACCAAAGTTCAACTAACAACTTCAATGCGAAGGGTGATGTTGAAGATTAGAAGTCAACTTAGGCATGTCTGTTTTAAGGTTGCTGAGTCTCAAACGAGGATCGTTTTCCACTGTAAGGAGCCTATTCCGGTATTTATTCTTTAGATAAACAAGTGAAGAAAATGCAGTCTCTTGCAAGTAAGAAGTAGTGAAAGGCAGTAAAAATCTAACTGCTTTGTCAGCTATGTGTGCATAGTCTGCACGCCTCTCAGCCCAAAAGTTCATAAGAGCCAATTTTGAAAAAGTGTGCCTTAGTTCTGAATCACAATTCAATTTATAAAACTGCTCCTTATCTTCGGCCTAAAGTCCTCCGGTAACTTATCAATGTTTTTATATTTTTAAATGTTATATTTTTATATTTATTTTTTATTTTATTTTTCTTAACGTATCTATTTTTTTATATTTTTCGTAACATCACCGTGTAAAACTGCAGCAGTATGAGCGTACCACAGTTTGGGGAACGCTGCAGTAGACCACCACTATCGTCTTCAGCAGAGTCCTCATCTGAATCATGTGCATTGTGTGTCTATGTACATCTTCCTC
This sequence comes from Meconema thalassinum, assembly GCA_946902985.2. Classification (NCBI taxonomy): domain Eukaryota; kingdom Metazoa; phylum Arthropoda; class Insecta; order Orthoptera; family Tettigoniidae; genus Meconema; species Meconema thalassinum. The sequence goes on along the minus strand of OX336388.2, from coordinate 757,563,405 downwards.
TTCAAGAATAGACAACACACCGTCAGTGATCTGGAATCAATATATTCATGAATACTCTGCAATGCCTAGCGTGACATACGATATATGTCACAGCTATATAAATTGTATATACACATCTCTAATCAGTTGTTAACTCAAAAACTGGAAATGTAATATTGTACGACGTTTACATTTACACAAACACACTTTTCATCGGCGTGACGTATTTACATAACTGGATATATTTACTTACTTCCTTTGGCGCGTCCTGCTTTGAGGTAAGCGGAAGAACAGTTACATTCCAACACCCGTCTCAGAAGAAATATACTTCTATTGAAAGAAAACTGTTGTAACAACAAACAGGGACTGCAACAATGACACATATTGAGTATTATTGTCATAAGACTGTTATTGATGATCCACTGTTGCTAACAAGCACTGGCAAACACCAGTGGCATACATTTCACGCTAGGCAGATTCGGGTTATTACCTAAGTACACGGGGATAAATGTCCACGATGTCGCAAAGCCCCTAAATGAATTAAGAGCACCAATTATTAAATTGGAGTATTTAGGTTAAATCTTTCCAAGTTTTTTCACGTAGACTTCTGAATCAGCCGCCATGTTACACTTGAGATGAAATCCCCTATGTTAGACACTACATCAAATATTCATAGAATACAGACGGTAACCTACCGTCCGGTTGTTATTCTAATTATTGCTATTATTTGTTTGTTTGGAACACTATGCAAGTAATGGCAGTCGTTAGGTTTCCATAGGGACCTAACTCGATGTGTTATTAGTGGGAAATGCTTCCTATGAGTCTGCATACCGAAATCATTTCCCAACTGAACCATGTGTCATGTGCGATTTGAAGTGGGGCGTTGAGTGTTTGCGACACAGCTCTGTGCAAGAACGGAAACTTCATAGAGAGCTTTGACATTTCCAATTGTGTCTCTGGCGTTTGGAGACCTGAATCAATGTCATAAAATACAATGAGCAAACACAGTTACGACCTAAAGTACTAGTTGGTAGAACATGAAAATATCAAGAACTAATAGCCTAATTAAATAATACAAAATTTTTAGTTCAATATATTTGGTAAAAGTTCCATATTAGTACTGCTTTTATCGAGCTCAAATTCAGTACAACCCCTGTAATCCTTCATCTTTGGGACTGTGGGTATGGTCGGAACGCAAAATACGTCGGATTAACAGAAAGTACTGATTTATATTAAAATACGTATTTATATTAAAATAAACAATCTCTGAACTCAGGATATCGGGCTTCCTTTCCTTCTTGCATGGTAGAGCCACATCCACAATGCGTGGTCAAGCAGCTCAAGTTTAGGCTTTTTCAATGTTTTGCGATTCTTAAGAGCGTTTTCACCGTCTATCGTCGCTGTACATGATGCAATGTCTTACCGATTTCTTCTTCAATCATTTACTGTCGTAACACCTACATTGTGTTCCTTAGCAATATGTTGGAGTGATTCCCCTTTGTCCAGTCTTCGTAGCGCAGCTAATTTTTAATTTAATGAAAGAATAACGTGCTTACATTTCGCTCCTTTCATGTTGAAAAAGATACATTCAGTCTGAGAGACTAGGCTTTATATCATTTCAAATGACGCATGCTACAAATACTACGCATGCTACAAATACTACACATGTTAGAAAGGCTCAGGAGGGCTCTTTCAACAGACTCCGTCACCCATTAACTTAGGCTTCCCACGCGGGGAACGGAGAGCGGGAGGTGCACTCTGCTGCATGATGTCACGCATTCGCCATCTCCGTACCCCAGGAGTAAACTCAGACTCGGTGCATATGCACTGAACAACATGATGACGTCATACACGCCGTAACCGTATCGCATAACGGTAGACCAAAGCATAACGATGAAGTCGACAAGATCATTTGAAATGATAAAAACACACACAACATACAGTAATCAAATTACTGTACAGTACTGTAACGAAGACAGAAGAACAATGTCGTAAAACCAACGAACAGTAAGCACAATAAACTTCACAGTGCAGTCGTACTGTACAAAACACGAACGACAGAAACGATACGAGAGATGACGGAGCACTAAAGGCTCGGTCAAAGAGGAAGCGGGCTGCCCACGCGAATCAGGCCGCCCGACCGCTGCGAACTCTGTATCGTGTAATATTGCATCATCCTGGTTAAACAGAAGGCGGTCTACCGCGGCGGACCAATCTAGTTCGCGGCGGGCAAGAGAGCAGTTGTGATTTTCCACAAAGACCGCACGGGCTGGAATCATGGCCGACGAAACGGAGAAGTTAATTGACCTTGTGCGCGAGTGCGTTCTACAGTCATTCGAAATTATACAACAAAATGGTCTGGAAATGACCTCAACTCGCAGCATAGTTTGTGATACGTCCCAACTCCTGTCTTTTTTCATTAGTATCATGCACCCATTTCCTCTTTCGTCTCGCTTGACTCGAAGCGAACAGAAGAAGCAATTCTGCTGGACATGTAAAATTAACACCACGAACAGAAAACACTGATACCCACTTGATCGCGATTGCTTTCACACTGATTGACTTGTCTGGACTGAGTTTGACCACCCCAGTCCGCGACGGGCTGCGGTCCAGCCCGCGTCTTGTATGACCGAGCCTTAAAACGGACAAGCGATAACAACACTCGAGCCACCGCTACAAGTCGGGGCAAGTTCTGCTCGAGCACGGTCGGATCAATCGGAGCGGCGGACCAACCAAGGGCGGACGAGAAGGGTTCTTCTGTACATGTTTAACTATTTTCATAAATACTTTTGTAAGGGCGTCCATTTCTATTAGACTTCCATATTCAAAATTCGATTTTTAGAATTGAGTTTTATTTATTATATTGGTTTTCATAGAAAATGCCCTATTTAGTTTATAAGTATGTTATAGTAATACAACCCATGCTGATGAAGACCCCAATGAGGTGTTGAAAGCATGTTACAATAAACATTATAGTACAGGGTCTTTATTTTTGCTTGGCAAGGACATTCTCGCTCACGCGCTCCGCCAGTGACAGCTCAGTTACCGGCTGCCGCGCGCGCGTATAGTCGGCAGAATACGGTGCTGATAATCAGTAGCATGCATTTTTACTCACCATGCCTACAGTAGATGCTGAAAATGTTCCCCATCCGCTGCCAAACATTACCGGCATCTCCTTGTGAAGTTTCCGGTTACTCTGGTTAATTTAGCTTCAGTATGGAAATATCGACATGTACGTCTATTTTTATTGTTTACTGAACCTGTACATTTGAATCTCTTAGCCAGTTGTCTTATTGTCCAATTTATAGATATGGGTCCCCCTGGAAATCTCACTCAAAACTTTTGTACAAAATTTCACATCTTCAATATAGTCAAAATGGCCTTCCACTCTATTAGCCGCTGAGGAAAAATCCGTTAGTTGCTGCTCATGGTTTCAAAAATTATTTTTACCGGAATGTAAAGTAATGCATGGTTAGTAAATATTGTAACTGCTTATGTAACAATATTCAGATGCTCATCTTATTTTATTTAAAATATAGAATATTGCCATTAATGCTAGATTTTGTCATTGCTGTATTAAAACTCAGCAATTCTTCTAGGTTTGTGCCGTGTCTTGTGTGGGGTTTCGCCTAGGACACCAAGCTGGCTCATCGGCGGGCTCTTGGTGACCCCGCCCGGACCCCCACAGGAGTGACGAACTCCGCGCCACCTCCCTTTATATTAGGTGCAACTGCACCACTTGACTGCGAGAACTAAAAGCTCAAGAAGCCTTAACCTCCCTATGAAGGCTTCCAAAAAGATGGTATATTGGCTTTGACGGCCGGTGAATTAAAAACTCAGCAATAATTCTTCTTGGTGTTCAGCTTGGTGTCCTAGGCGAAACCCCACACAAGGCACGGCGCAAACCTAGAAGAATTGCTGAGTTTTAATTCACCGGCCGTGAAAGCCAATATACCACCATTACAATATGCTAACACTATTAAGCCTTGAACGTTTTCATCTTGGCTCTCGTCCTAACGTTCACGAGTGGGGCACTTGCAGTGTTCCCCAGTTAAAAAGGCCCTTCGCTTCTCGCAATAAAATATAATTTGTTATATCATCGCCGATCAGGCAAATAACTTAATGGCAATACAATGATAGTGAGTTGAGAATTATGGTTTTACAAATGGACTGGATGAATCCTCGTATTTCTATCTGTAGTATTTTTCGATTTATAGCATATCAAATCAAAATGTAACTGGCCGCGAAAATGAGAACCCTCAAGTCTCATGTGGTATTTTTCTACAGTCACTATTATCAGATCTATAAATAGAGCATCTGTTACTCATTGTCTACAGGGTGGTCGAAGAAACGCTTTCCCTACAATTCCTTACACTTAGTTACGTTTTATTAGGTACACAATGGTTACTAAAGTGATACGATCAATCTCTAGTTCGACATCCCACCTTCTGGTGGACTGAGATGGTTGGTTGGTTGTTAAGTTTAGGGGCTGCGACAACGCGGTCATGTAGCCCCGTGTACTTTGGGTGTGTGTAGAATCTGTCTGATAACCGGTGTTAATTGTGATGACTGTATTAGTGTGTGCATCTGTTTTTTTTATTCAAGTAATGACTGCAGACGATCAATTTTCAAGTAGTTCCTACTTTTGCCGCCAAACGCCACCGTCAATGATTAATAGTTCAGAACTTAGCTACCAGACGTCACCGTCGGATCTTGGCAACGAACGTAGGAACCTAAGAGCGTTGTTTACATTCTTAACCTATACAATTTAGCGTCACACAAGTGTAATTAGTGGAAGGTTCTTTAAACTGCCATAAAACTATGACATGGGACCGCTGGCTTTACTTCCCCTCCGAAGGAAGGCATACTGAGGGATATTTAACGCTCTTAAAAAAGCCGACGACTTCGGCCGGATTTGAACCCGCGATCTTGGGCATAGAAGCTCAGCATGCTACCGACTACGCCACCGAAGCCGCCCGGACAGAGATGGACTAACAACTTAACCCTGGGCAATGAGCTGAGCATTTCCTTATGCTCTAACAGTCCGTGGGTCGTTCACTTCGCTGTAGATCCCTAACATTACCCGTTTCTTCAAATAGCTCCTTCAAATTTGTAATCGCTTATCGTGATGGTGGTTGAACATCAAGAGGTCGTCTCTCATAGTCTGCTATGACCAGCGCTGTGTTTTTACTGTGCTTTCACCAACGTTGTAGGTCGTATTGCGATTCATCGCCAGAAACTAGCTGGTACTACGTAACCAAACACATTAACAATGACAGGAAACAACAGAGCAAAAAAAAAAAGCAGTTGTTGCACGAACATGATTGCTAATCAAGCACTTAATCATGAGCTATTCATTTGACCCAGTTATGGCAACTGTGTTTGTTCACGTACGAACGAATATTGGGAAAAGCGACTTTTCGTCAACCTGTGTACTTCCGCACTACTGACACACTTTATGACTTAATTTATTGTACAGATAACAGAATGCTCTGGTAATTTACTGGCAACTATATTCTCCATCAGTGGATGATACATCACAAGTTTCCAGTTATAGTAATAATATATTTTTCTTGAAGGAATTTTGTGTTTTCGAGTTTGAGTGTCTTGCGTTGTATAAGGTGCGTTCAGAAAGTAACGAGCCGGAGGCATAATTACAGAAACCAATACCTGTAAGAAGTATTGGCCCTGGCTGTCGAGGCACTTGACCCACTGTGACACGAGGCGTTGAATGGCTGTCTCATAAAATTCCCTGGGCTGCGATGTGAACCAGTTCCGCACGTACAGCTGGACGTCGGCGTCCGAGGTGAATCGTTGGCCCCGCAGAGCCCTCTTCAGGGGACCAAACATGGCGTAATCACAGGGAGAGAGGTCTGGACTGTATGGAGGGTGGCCGAGAACCTCCCATTTGAATTTCTGCAGGAGTGCCGCGACTGTGTTGGCCGTATGAGGTCGTGCATTATCGTGGAGCGACCACGGCGGCTATGGCGTTCACTGTCACTCGGCGGTCCTGGGTAATGAGTGCATCAACCAGCTGGACGTTGTCATCGGTAATGCAGGGGGTGCCCCAGACCGGGCATCATCGGCTAACGACACCCGTCCTTCCCTGAAGCGCTTGTGCCACGCCTTGACCCTTGCAAGGGACATGCAGTGTTCGCCGTACACTTGTGACATTCGGCGATGAATGTCCGTTCCCCCTACTGCTTCCGCTGTCAAAAACCGAACAACACCTCTTTGCTCTTCGGGTGACGCCTCCATGTCACTGTTTGCAATGCGACTGGCAGCGTTGGACGATTGTTGCATGCTGCTGCTCGCTTTGTATCGACACGTGACGTGCACGTGTGCCCTCTAGCGACGGGCTGTGACCTTCCACGCGATGGTCGGAACCACATCTCGTTACACACGCCACGATTAGCCGATGACGTCACCGGTTTGGGCATTCCAGCCTCCGGCTCGTTACTTTTTGAACGCACCTTATATATTATTATGTACACAGTGGCGTAACTAATTAATTTTAAAATATTTTTTTCAATTTTTGAATAACACCAATTTTCAGATTGATGACAAATGATTGGATTGTGTTAGAAAGTATTTATTTTTACTCGTGTAACATTTATAGTGTTGTCCTTACTTTACACTTACTGAATGAGCAACGAACGACAGAGAAGTAAATGAGCGGGGGAGGCAAGCAGAATTATTCAGAAAACGTGTTAGGAGCCTGGTATGGAGTAAGGATATCCCTCAAAACAGAAAAAGGGATATATATAGGACGTACTACGTTCCAATCCTGACGTATGCCTCAGGGACCTGGGTTATGAAAGGAAGAGAGTGAAGCAGATTACAGGCTAGTGATATGAAATTCTTGAGAAACAGTATTGGAGTGACAAAGGTGGACAGATTAAGAAATGAGAAGATCAGAGAAATAGTCAAGGAGGGAGCATTACAGGATAGGATAGAGGGATCAAGGCTTAAATGGTATGGTCACGTTAAGTGAATGGATGGGAGGAGGATACCCAGGAGATACCCGAGATGACAATACAGGGAAAAAGACCAAGAGATAAGTGGCTGAAGGGTGTGGAGGACTGCGTGCGAAAGAAAGGAGAAGACTGGACCAAGGTGGTGACGGAGAGATGGTGGGAGGATAGAAGACGATGGAGAGGCTTATGTTCCAAACAGACCCGGCCAGTGGCTGGAAACTGTGCAAGATAATGATGATGATGAATGAGCAAAATGGTCAGCAGTTCAGTTTAATTAGCCAGTCTGTGACAGTGAGATGGGTGTTGACCTAACTTTCCTCATCCCTTGTCAGTAGCTATTCTGTTAATACCCCAGTATGTATGTTATTTTGGAAAGCTAGAAATACTGAGCTAAGTTTTATTGCTGTTTTATCATTTTAAATGAACTTGTCGACTTCGTCGTTACGCTGGGGTCTGGCGTTACGTCACGGTGATGGGACGAAATGTACCCAGATGCACTGAGGTGTGTGACGTCATAGTACCGCTTGGTGCATGTGTTCCCCGACAATCTCTACTTCGTTAGCATATGACAACAAGAAGTTCCATGAAGAACTATACAGCCTACTTTTCATGCCAATGATTATTCTACAGTATATGAACCTATCTAGAATAATGACGAAATTAAGTTGGTAATATCGAAATATCTAATTAGTTCAAAATATACCAGGTATAATGTAGCCTAATAGAGCACTACAGTTGGCAGCCCTGGTGACTGAATATATTCTTAGTTCCACCTCTTAAGGTACCGAATACAAAATTTGGTTGAAGTCCAATGGACGTTACATGCAGTTAGACACTGGATTTATCAGCACGCGTAAAAGCATGTTGCCAACAATACCATGCGTGTGCTGGTCAGAAATAATCTGAATTATTATGATATCTTGTTGTGCCAATTTTGGATGAAATCCATTTGTTAGTATAGAAGTTACATGTATTTTAAAATTGGACATATCAGCAGGCATAGAATCATGTTGGCAGCACTGCCTTGTATTAATTACTCCAAATTAATCTAGAATGTTATGTGCTATACGTGTGCAAAATATAGAGCTGTTGGCTTGCATAATTTCTGATATATTGATATTAGGGTAAAAAGAATATAGACAGCATTTATTAACAGTTGGCAGCCCTGATTGCTCTTAACAATACTTATAGTCATATCTCTTATGGTACACATAGCACATACGAAATTTGGTTGAAATCCAACAGATAGTATAGAAGTTACATGTATTTAAAAATTGGTACTATCAGCAGGCTTATAATCATGTTGACGTAAATAAGTTACTCCAAATTAAATCTAAAATGTCAGAATATACGTGTGCATAGTTTAAAGCTGTTGGCTTGCATACTTTCTGATATATTGGTATTTGGATAAAAAAAAATAGAGAGAGAGCAATTATTAACAGTTGGCAGCCCTGGTGGCTGTTAAGAATACGCTCAGTCATATCTGTTTATGTACAGATATTACATACAAAACTTGGTTGAAATCCAATTGATAGTGTAGAAGTTATATGCATTTAAACATTGGACTTATCAGAAGGCTTAAAATTATTTTGGCAACACTGTCATGGTTGGCCTCCTGGAAATTAAACTGAAATAGTATTATCTACATGTGTGCCAATTTTGGAATAGCTCCCATGCATACCTTGAAAGATATCCAACATGGAGCTCAAATTTCTAGTGCGTTTTTTCAGCAGTTGGTAGCACTGACATCATTTTCAAATATGGACGTGAGCTATTCCGGTGCTCATCTTTACTCATACTAAATTTGGTTTTGATTGCTGCAGCCGTTTAGGAGTTGATAGGGGGGGGGGGACACACACAGCCAGCCACAGCGCTTCTTAAACTTACGCTGGATCAATATACTATGAGCGTTAAGAATTGGTCAGCATGAAAAGTTCTACAAAAAAGTCCGCGAGAGCATAACTCTATCTTCAATACATCGCCCACTATATGTGTTTTTAGACTGGATGGAAGCGGCACGTCCCCGAGCGCTTGACCTTGCTTTGCCCTTGGTTTGCACTTGCCGTTCGCGAGTAATTTGAAACAAGATAAGCAAGATAAGTATTAATATCCTTACAATATTCGAAGAATAGTAAGAGCAGGTAATTTCGCGAAGAATACTGGACTTAATAATAATTTAAAATCCACAAATTGTAATTTTTCGAGCATTTGCTCATTGAGGAGTGAAAATAGAACATATCAAATGCTAATAAACACATAAACACAGGGAACATGTGGTCTCCGTGGTCACCCAAAGGTAGTAAACATGTGTTACACGACTTGGGTGTCCTGAGTAGTTTGTTATGATTGTTGACAGTAACAGTGTACACTGGTGTAAATGTGTAAACATGAGTAACTCAAATAAGGTGTACTGCACGGTTATTGTTTACTTGCTTTTTCTTTATTTACAGTGTGTGCATTAACACACAGGTAGACACTGTAACTGACGACCATGTCATGAACGGACCGGATTTATTGCATCAGGCAGAGGCGGCTCGTGGGCTTTGATAAGGGTGGGGCATAGCAGGTATCAGTTTTGCTAAAACACATTACCATAATTCTCGATGTTAGTTATTGTTGTTTTAAGGGAGAGGAACTACGAGGTCATCTGCCCCCTAATCCGTACCATGAGTGACTATGAAACCACAGTTGAGTGATTTGATTATGAGCGTCATCCTCATCATGCCTTCATTTCCCAATTGTAGGCACAGATAATTAAGTACAAACCCGGTCAAATAAACAGAAAATAACGCAGGTTACTAAGTAATTAACACACACAATAAGTTGGCTAGGGTACACGGGATTGATTACCACGAAAAAAGAAAAAAAAATGAAACAAAATCAGAGTTATTCCAAGTAAGAAAAAGGTTACCTGATCGTTCACTTCTTGTAGAATAGTTCGATCCTTCTAATTTTAGCAGCAGCAAACTCCTCTATCACGCGTGTGTTGAATTCTTGGATACTGTTTATCATCCTCTTCTCCATCGACAACATTGCAAGTGCAGACAGTCTATCAGCCCCCATAGAATTTCTCAGGAAATATTTTATCCTCTTCAAAGTAGAGAATGACCTTTCGGTCTCTACAGCCGTCATTGGGATAGTAACAATGATTTTTAAAGGTATCACACACTCTGAAAATGTGCGCAACATATTATTGTTATAAAAAGAACTGCAGAAGTGGTGCCGCACCGGAAGCATTACGCAAATCTTCACGACAGTACAATACCTCCAATTCAGTTCTCAGTTTCGGACCATTTATTGCACGGAACAATGTAACGGCTGTCTGGAAATCCCTCTCTGGAAATTCAATGGAATAGTATGGAAACTTTTCAACTAGAAATAATTTTGAAGCACACAAGTGATCCGAAAACTGAAACCTGTCATTAATGCTACCAACAATGGTATCACACACTTCTATTACGGCCAGACGATTACTCTTACTACTTCCTTGTTCAACACAAAGTCTTTTGCTCGCGGGCTCACTAAAGGACACATCACTTTCCGCATATTATTCGCGAACTTTGGTCACCGCTTTAGAAAACTGCTTTATAAAGTCACTGACTTTAACAGCATCAACCACTTTGCTGAATACAATCAAAGAAAATAGCTACGTGTGGCATAACTTTATGAAAGAAAGTCAGCCAGTATATAAACTGGGGATCTTTCAATGTACGCACAAATCCTGCAGCTTGACTTGAGGGATTTCTGTCATTAACTTCTGAGTCTCTAATGTGCTCAAAACATTTCAAAAGATTTTCTTTGTTTTCGAACACAGTGTTGACAGTTCTATGTTGAAAGTACCATCTTATCGGAGGGGCGTAACCTATTTTCTTTTGAACCACTTCAATCAAGCAATCCATTCTCTTTGGAGATCTTGAAAAAAATGGCCCTATCCCTTGCAAATTCTGAAAAAATATTCTGCTTTGGGAGCAAGATGAAGTGGCGTGTTGGAGAATCAAATTACCTTGATGTGCGTAACAATGAATGTAATTCGCGTTTGGGTATTTCTCCTTAATTAACGACTGCACTCGACCCCTATGCCCACTCATCACAGAAGCACCGTCATACGTTTGACAAATAAATTTCTCAGACCTGACGTTATAACATAATACAAGTTCGCTTACGGTACATACCCTACGGTCATAATGATACGTTTCTCTCTCAATGCATATTATACATGTTGATTTTTCTCCGTACATATTAATAACGGGCGCTATGTTCCGTATATTATTTTGGTGGAAAATTGCTGAAGGTTGGTAAATAAGCTACCTATGAACTTGTCTGCCCTCTATCGGTACTCCTTGCTAACGGTACACTTGAACACCCCTCTCCGACCCTCCCTGCCGCAACCCGCCCTCGCTACTTTCACGGCCGTATCGCCGGCTAGTCAAAGGAGTCTTGTGCCCCAAGTCTAGGAAACTCCCATAGCCCCTCTCTCGCCTCTCCCCGCTGTAAAAGTTGGGGATGTTGTTAAAGGGCCAGGAAGAGGAAGCATGTGGCTACACTGTGTTGGTCACACCAGGCATGTGCCCAGCAGAGCACCTCGTTGTGACGTGCCATGCTCCTGCTGTCGGGGAAAGTGAACAGCAAGCCGATTGAACTGCTTGGTCACGTCATAAGCGCCATTACCACGGAAGGATTATCAAGACGACTACAACCCAAGGAGAATGATTATTAATGGTGGGGCACGTGACCGTGTGCCCTTGTTCTAAAACCGCCTCTGTCAGTCTGTACAAACTACTAGAAATTGCTCAATATGACGGCCACCAACCTCTCGATACATGCTGAGCTTCTATGCCCAAGATCTTGGGTTAATCCCGGCCGAAGTCGTCGGATTTTTAAGAGAGTTAAAAATCCCTCAGTATGCCTTCCTTCGGAGGGGAAGTAAAGCCGGCGGTCCCAGTCATAGATTTATGGCATGAAAAAGAACCTTCCAATAACTACACTTGTGGAAGCTAAAATTTGTATGTTACTTTGATAATGCGTTATTAGTTCCAACGTTCGCCACCAGGTGGTGATTGCGATGGCATTTAGTAGCCACGTCCTCAGCATTTGGTAGCAAAAGTGGGAATTACCTAGTTGAAAAAATTAATCGTCTGCAGTCTTTCTACCTGAATCACAGATAACACATACGAATACAGTCATCACAATTAACACCGGTTAACAGACAAGTTCTACACACACCCAAAGTACACGGGGCTGCATTACCGTGTTGTTGCAGCCCTTAAATTAAGGAACCAACCAACCAACCTCGATACAAGCATGGCAACGACGTACGAGATTCTGTATGACCGCGCTACCTTCCGGACGGTAGAAGAACCACGAAATACAGCATTGGTCGCCTATATGACAATCGGTGCATGGCTTCCTATGTAGTAGCCTAGTGCACACATTTACTGTCAATAAACAATCCTACACATGACGTCTTTATCGTGTTACACATGTTTACGTCCATAGCACCTTTGGGTGGCTTCGGAGACCACCTTTGTTGAGGTGCTCAGTGAGGCGACCCGGATTAGCCGGTATCCGCTTAGCACGTTCTTACTGAAAGACCCTGGGGGTGGAGTATTACTAGTCAGCCGGGAACACATGTTTCCCCACATCACGGAGCGCTGAAGGACATAATGAACGTGGAGTAAGAGGAGCGTGGCTTAGAAGAAAACAGGAGGAAAAGTACGTCACATTCGGCAACACTGCTTTAAAAGTCAACAATTGAGTATAAACCCGAGAACCAGAAGAAGAGGCGTGACAAACTGGTTTTTGTTCATAAACATCAAGAAAACTTATAATTAAACAAGATAACACGTAACAGACGTGTAGTCAGCTGGTATCTAGGTCACGCTGCCAGGGCAGGAAACTGGTTTCCGTCGTAGACACACGACACTTGAAATGCAATTACCAGACGGCTTACTTAGAACAGACCCCCACAAATTGATTGCAGTAACGTGCATTTTTGGGGAAACTAATCGCCGTTTGTGGATCCACTGCGGGTATTATTTCTTTATTTTGTTAAGAGGCACGACATAGTTAAAGCACAGAGTAATAGGATGTGTGATTATCCTGCTAGAAGTTTAAATAATAGCCTGGAACTAAATCATTTCCTCCCGGGTTTACGAACCCAAGCACAACACCTGAGGGTCCTGGTTCAAACACGTGCAGGTCAATTTTACCACAGTTCACAAATTCCTCAGTGAGTGCATGCCAACCACAAGACAAACAACTAAAATGGAGGCGCAAATACAACTACTGTACTGCTAGAAAAGTTAAGTGGCATGGAAACCAAGATGGAGGCCGGCCAGAAGAATTTAGCTGAGGACCTAACTTCCAAATTAGAAGACGGCCAGAAGAATTTAGCCAAGGACCTAACTTCCAAATTAGAAGACGGTCAGAATAAGTTAGCAGAGGACCTGAAAAAGATGGAAGACAGCCAGAATAAGTTAGCAGAGGACCTGACTACCAAATTTTTGGATGGCCAGAGGAAGATGGAGGAAAGCCAGATTTTTTTTAGAGTGTCTGCTGACTAAATGAGAGGAATGTCAAACGAAATTAGAACAGGGATAGCGGGAGGAAGTCAACACCGTCTGCCAGGGCCTACGTGAGGAAATCACGGCAATGTAAAAGAATTTCGACGCCTTACAAGAGGAATTTGCTGATGTGCGCCGACGCCCGCCGACGGAGGTGGAAGGGAGATTAGAGGCTCTACAAGAGGAATTTGCCGAGCTGCGCCGACGCCCGCTGACGGGGGAGGATGAGAGATTCAACGCTCTACAAGAGGAATTTGCTGAGCTGCGCCGATGCCCACCGACGGGGATGGAAGAGAGATTGAACGCTCTACAAGAGGAAGATGCCGAGCTGCGCTGACGCCCGCCCACAGTTACACCGGGAATATCAGGAACGGGACAGAGCAGAGTGACGCCCCCAACCTTCGACAGAAAGGTCCCATGGAGCACTTACTTACGTCAGTTCGAGGCGGCCTGTTCCATAAACAACTGGAACAACACGGAAAAGCTCTCATTGTGGCGCTGAGAGGGGACGCCATAAATGTCCTTCAGGCCATCCCGACTAAATCTCAAGACTACGCTTCACTCATTGCCCACATGGAGTCCCGATATGGAGATAGCCATCTTCAGCAGACCAGATGCAGCTCCGGATCCGGGTACAAAAGAACGCGGAAACCCTGCAGGAGTTCAGTACCGACATCGCACGCCTCGTATGGCTCTCTTATCCAACAGCGCCGGCCGACTTTCTGGAGCAGATTGCGACGCAGACCTTCTCCGACGGGCAACGGGATTCGGACACTCAACAGGCACTACGACTCGCGCACAATAAGGCCCTTAGAGATGCGCTGAGCCATGCACTTGAGTTCAAGACGGCAAAGCAAGCATCTAGAATGCACGTGCGGGTGCGTCAAAACCAATGAGACCAAGCACCTGGCCGATGAATTGATGGAGGCGCTAGGCCGTTTCTTCAATAGTAGCGGCACCACCAACAACGACGCAGCTGAAAGACACCCTGAGAGGTGGCCTGGAAGAGGAATACCGACCTGCTGGACCTGTGGTAAGAAAGGCCACCTGAGCAAGGATTTCGGTGATTGCCGCCGCCGAGGGTATCCGTCGGGAAATCAGTCGCCTGAAAACCGCGCGGCCCAGGGAAACGAGTATTAGCCAGCCTTGGGGGGCAAAGGTTGGCTTGTGACAGTTGTCAAGCCCCGGCAGTCCAAGTCCGTGTGACGAAGTTACGGAGGGACAATAGCAGCCTGAAGGTCGACGGAGTTGTCAACGGATTGAGCTGGCCCATGCTGATCGACACGGGAGCAACGAGGACCATCGTAAACCCCGCCGTGATCCCGAAGTGGAGAGTGCAACCCACACAAAAGAACCTCCAACTAATAACCGCGACTGGAGAGACCGCACCGGTACATGGCGAAGCATCACTGGAGTTTGTCATTGGTCGACGGGCGGTAAAGCATACAGTCCTCGTGGCTGATGTAGCAAACGAAGTGATCATCGGACTGGACTTTCTGGACCAGAACAACATCATCTTGGACCTGAGTACCAACACTCTCCACTACGGAAGCGAGGAACTTGCTTTGCAACCAGCACATGAGGCCATCTCTGCAAGAAGAGTAAGGCTGAGAGAGGACGTCATCGTTCCCGCTAGGACGGAGGTCAGCGCTGCCGTGATAGTCGATGGAACTGCAGAAGGGATTGGCGGCTGTCATCGAGTCAAAATATGAGGATATCCAAACAAAGGGATTGCTAATTGCCAAGACCCTCATCAATACGACGTCTCGTCCGTACGTCCGCCTGTCCAACCTGAACGACTACGACATTACGGTTCACTGGAACACCACCCTAGGAGTTTGCGAGCCCGTTACCTGGATTGCTCGCATCACGAACGAACCCCTGCAGACTGACATCCGAAGAAGGCGTGCCCTGCCAGAAGAACTATGGAAGCTGTACCAAGGATCCCAGGACCGTCTAGACGAGAAACAATCATGCCAACTCCAGGACCTGCTACGGGAATTTCAGGACGTCTTCTCCGTTGGGTGCAACGACTTCGGCAGGATAAGCTTGGTCCAGCACAGAATGGACGTTGGGGACAGCGCTCGCCAAGAAAGCCGAAGTCAACCGGATGGTGGAAGAGATGAAGGAGCAGGGGGTGGTCGAGCCATCACATAGTCCTTGGAGCTCTCCGGACGTGCTAGTGAAGAAGAAGGACGGCTCCACCAGGTTCTGCGTGGACTACAGGTGGGTGAATGACGTCACGAAGAAGGACAGCTACCCTCTACCCCGGATTGACGACACCCTGGACACCATATCAGGGTCAAGATGGTTCTCCACCTTAGATTTGAAGAGTGGCTACTGGCAGGTGGAGGTCCACCCTAAGGACCGAGAGAAAACGGCGTTCTCTGTGGGCAGCGGGCTCTGGCAGTTCACCGTCATGCCATTCGGTCTGTGCAACGCCCCTGCGACCTTCGAAAGGCTATTGGAGTCCATTCTGATGGGACTACACTGGAAGACCTGCTTGGTCTACCTGGACGACGTTATCGTTCTGGGAAGAAGCTTCGAGGAGCACTACAGCAACCTGAAGGACATCTTGAAGAAGCTGCACTTATTACCGTCGCTTCGTGAGAGGATTCGACGACATCGCCAAACCACTACATCGACTGACTGAGAAGGACCAACTCTTCACGTGGACAGCAGAACGACTCAAGCAGGCTCTGTGCACCGCGCCTATTCGGGCCTACCCCAGACCTGGAACACGGTTCATCGTCGATACCGATGCCAGCGACTTTGGCATAGGAGGAATCGCAAA
This sequence comes from Meconema thalassinum, assembly GCA_946902985.2. Taxonomy (NCBI): domain Eukaryota; kingdom Metazoa; phylum Arthropoda; class Insecta; order Orthoptera; family Tettigoniidae; genus Meconema; species Meconema thalassinum. Next base: position 757,547,092 of record OX336388.2, on the reverse strand, counting down.
TAGAGGACGGCGAGGAGAGAGTACAGGCCTACTTCAGCAAAGCCTTGTCAAAGCCAGAGAGGAACTACTGCGTCACCAGGAAGGAACTGCTCGCCATCGTGAAGACCATCGAACACTTCCATAAGTACCTGTACGGGCAAGATTTTCTCATCAGGACCGACCATGCATCCCTGCGGTGGCTCCTGAACTTCAAACTTCAAACAGCGCGGTGGTTAGAGAGGCTCCAACAGTACAACTTCGAGATCCAGCACAAGAAAGGCAAACTGCATTCTAACGTCGATGCCCTGTCACGAAGACCCTGCCCCGAAGACTGCACCTTCTGTGCCAGAAGGGAGGAGAACACCGGGATACAGTGCCGAAGGACCACCATGGAAATTCAAGGGAGCTGGAGCCACGAATCTTTCACGCTGACCCAAGCGGAATATGATGACCTGGGACTGATAGCCGAATGGAAGAGGACCTGTGTTCTCAGGCCCGGGTAGAACATTGTGAGCGACTGCAGCCCAAAGTTTAATTCCTAATGGGCGCAGTGGGACTCGCTGGTTGTAAGGGATGGCCTCATCTGTCGTACCTGGCAGAGCACCGACGGGAAGACATCTCGGGAACAAGTCGTCGTTCCAAAAGCTATGATGGAGGAAGTCCTGAAAGAAGTCCATGGGGGATCGTCTGGTAGACATCTGGGGATAAAGAAGACCCTGGAGAAACTGAGAGAGTGGTTCTACTGGATTGGTTGCCGAGCAGACGTGGAGAACTACTGCGCGAGGTGCCACGATTGCGCAGCCAGCAAGGGCCCAGGATGAAGACGAAGGGGCCCAATGGAGACCTACAATGTGGGCAGCCCTATGGAGAGAGTGGCCATCGATGTTGCTGGGCCTTTTCCGTTGAGCGAGGCAGGGAACCGTTACATATTGGTCGTTAGCGACTACTTCACCAAATGGCCAGAGGCGTTTGCACTTCCTAACCAATAGGCCGCGACGATCGCAGAAACCGTGGGAAGGAATTCATCAGCCGGTACGGAGTGCCCTTGGAGCTGCATTCCGACCAAGGGGGAATTTCTAGTCACAGGTGTACCAGAACCTATGCCAGCTGATGGGAATTCGGAAGACAAGGACGACGCCGCTACACCCCCAGTCTGACCTGATTGTAGAGCGATTCAATCGCGCCATCGAGAACAATCTCCGAATAGTCGTCAGCGAGCACCAGAGGGATTGGGACAGACATCTTCCACTATTTCTCCTGGACTACCGCGCCGCCGTGCATGAAGCCACCGGGTGCACAACAGCCCGGGCCATGTTTGGGAGGGAACTCTGTCTATCTGTCGACCTTGCCTTCTTCCGATATGGGGACGATCTGATCCCGGTAAGCCAGTATGGCCAAGAACTGGTCGACCGACTGGAGGACGTGCACGCGTTCGCAAGGAGGAGGCTGCGGATCGAGGCCGACCGAATGAAGACCCGATACGACCAGCAGACGGATGCCGGAGGATTCCATGAGGACGACCTGGTCTGGCTCTTCAACCCATTACAGAAGAATGGCTTGTCACACAAACTGCAGAAGTCCTGAGAGGGCCCGTACTGAGTCGTTAAACGGATCAACGATGTCGTCTACAAGATCCGGCGGAGCCCGAGGGCGTAGATGAAGATCGTGCATCGAGATTGCCTGGCAGCCTACGGAGGGACACAGACGGGCCAATGTCTAATCGGGGCGATCAGCTTTTTAGGAAGGGGGTGGTTTTACGAGTGCGGGATTGTTTCATTACAGTCCGCCCCCAGGCTCCCCCTACCTCTGCGTCTCCCAGCAGCTTACGCAAGGAGCCAGCGAGAACAAACACATGGTCCAGAAAGTTCCCGGCCCACCTAGTATTAGAACTCTCGGGAAGGTCTGGGAGTAGCCATTAACCCTGGTCTGCTCTGGATACTTCTGTTGAGTCATCAGCCCCGATATCTAAGGGCGACCCTGTCCAGTGGGAGACGACTGTGTTTTGAGCGAGTGTGTTTTTACTAGTATGACAGATGTATTGGGGTAAAGTGCCGTGTGAATTGCGAAACCCAGTGAGACTTTCTCCGGACAGCGAAGCAGTGTGAATCATACAGGACAAGCATTTAGTGGTGAGTGACAGTCTATCGTAAATAACTGTGGCTTGTGTACTCGAGGAAGAAGTATGGTTATTCTAGCCAGGACACAGGCCTAATTAGGGAAGGATTAGCTGCATGAGAAAGTGAAAGGGGTGAGTGTGTTCCATAAATGAAGAAACTTGGGTAAGACTGGTAATGGTTTCCGTGTGCTTATTGTATGGCGTATATCTCTAGACCTGCAATAAAAGTAATATTTTAAAGGACCATTTGTGTTGTGCTTTACCTAATCAAATAAACAAATGTACTACAGATGGGGAGGGGCAGGGGGAGCCTAGAGCGGACTGTCATGAAGCAACCCCGCGCTCGTAACAATATGTTTTGTATAATAATGATCCTCATTTTTGGCAGACCTGCTAGATTTATGTGCACATTTTCAGTTTTAGTGTTTTTGTTGCTATTTCATTGCCGAGGCCTTTCGCCATCATCAGCCCCATGTATGAAGTGTCTGATATTCAGTGTTACTAAGAAGTCTTAAGAAGTGCTTGCACTAAGGTTGAGAATTGAAGCCCTGGACCTGGATGATAAATTGTCCAGATTCGAGATCAGATAACGATTTTACTTTGTTTTAAATTGGTTGATGGTAGGTCTATGCCATTGTCAACCACCTGGTTGTGTACTATGTTCTTCTTAAAGACAGCCTGTGGCATTGTGCTTTATCCCTCCACACGTATTGCGTATGAAGCTTGTTACTGTATTCTATTCGCATTGAATTTGCATGTGACTATAGATGCTGAATCAATATTAATTTAGCTCCAAGTTGCCAGATCTGAGACTACTTTACTCAGTTGTAATATTTGTCATATCTTATTATTTTTCAGAAAGGGACCGAGGCCATGCAGAAATTGTATGAGCGCAAGGTTTTTGGAAAAAGACCCCTATTGCCAAAGACAAATCGTGAAGGAGTTGTTCGAGCCTGCTCTAAGAAATACGCCCACACCTTAAGCCAGATAGAAATAGAGCTAGCCGACATACCTTGTGAATTAACCATCTTTCCTGGCTTTGCATTCCCTTTCTACGGGGGTATAGCTTTTCCCAAAAGAAGCCCTTATCGAAGTTTAATTGATTACACGTAAGTAAAATGTGTGTTAATGCTTTCGAGGGTTCACGGCACTATTTATCCCAATGTGCGTACTTTGGGTAAGATGAGAATTACAACTAAGATAATCCGGGCGTAGTCAAGCAATCATTCCATTGGTGAAAACTCGTACTGAAGTACTCTTAATCATTGGATAAGCTGTATAAAGGGGCGTGGTGGTGCAGCGGTGAAGACGTTAGCCTCTCACCAAGGTAGGCCGGGTTCGATTCCCGGTCAGTGCATGTGAGATTTTCGAAATGAGATGCCATGTCCTGTGGTTCGAATTCCACGTAAAAAGGAGGACCCGTGGCTCATGATCGCAAGAAAGGGACGTAAAACAACAAGCTTCCTTACCTGGATAAAATGTGTATACTTTTCCTACTTTCAGGCAATTTTCTACACCTGCACATTTCTCTTTCAACTATTCTATCGCTTCTTTAGCTTGCCACTGTGGGTGAGTGGATAGCGTGTCGGTCTACTAACCACAAGATTGCAGGTTCGCTCCTGGCCGTGGTAAGTGATTTTTGAAAGGCGGCAAAAACACCACACGCATGTCATACGATGTTGGCATGTCAAAGAGCCCATTTGAATTCAGTAGGCCGTGTTTATAATGGCAAAATTAATCTCGGGAGTTTCCGCCAACACCAAGTTCCTCATTTCTCTACCAGAAGCGCTATAGTGTTCAAGGAGATTAGATATCTAATCTCCTTGACTTTCATAGTGATTCAAGGAACAACGAAATTCGACATGCAAGCTACCCTCTCGGTGACAAATTACAAAGCTTGCTCCCGGCACCCGAGGCCATACGATATTATTATTATTATTATTACCGATATTATTATTATTATTATTATTATTATTATTATTATCGCTTCTTTGCACTTCTTGTTTACCTCATTGCACATATGTCGGTATTCTGCTTTCCGCCTTTCATCTTTTGCAATCTTGTGCTTCCGCCTTTCCTCCATTAATTCTAGTATATAGTCCATAGTACAGTATATATTTGCAATTTCTTAAGAAAAGGATCTGGAGTTCTGCTCTAATGTTGTTAGAAGGCAGTAGCGGCTTTCTAGGGCGTTCCAACTGAATTGAAGCCTTGCTGTTACAGGATACGGCGACTGCTGGGGGCTGGGATATACCGTAAGCTGTACCATCAGTGGAATAGACTGGTGGGACAGGATGAATCCGCACCAACTCCCATCGTGGTGTTCCAGGATATCATCCCCCTCCTGCTGGTGTGTTTGTGTGGAGCAGTTATGAGCGTGTTACTATTGACATTCGAACGTTTCTGGTCAACAGTAACGTGCAGTAGGTACAGTCTCAACCTCAGGGTTATTACAGGTGGCGGCGCAAGGGATGTGCGAAGTGTGCGGCTGCACAGGGCTCCGCGCCTCCCTCGGCCCCGCAGGGAGACACGTTAAGAAGAAGGCCAGAGAGCCGCTAGACGGTACTGCGCCCGAATTCCTCAAAGTCAACGTCCAGAATCCACACGGATGGAAAAAGGATCGTAGGGATGTCAATACCCGGCTAGGAAATCAACATTTCCCTACCGGACTGATGAGTAGGGAACCCTTGACTAACATAACAAATATCTAACCATACTACTAACTAGTTGCACACAGAACAGCCTAAAAACAAAATAAAGCACACTGAGCAACTCTGCTCTCGGGGAAGATAAGGTATAATTATGTCGAAAAAACTGCCTGCATCGAACTAGTAGTATCGTTATAGCGTAATTCAGCATTGAATGAAAAACAGATCTTGAAAAAAACGGAGCAAGCAAACTAAAAAGTGCCTGCAAATGTATCAGGCTAGGACAATACATATATGTCCCTAAAAATTGAAATCAAAATAAAATAAACACTAAAACTGAAAATGTATGTCCCCACTGGACATAGATGCGACCTTCATAAGTCTTCCTGCAGAAAGATTTGATAAAATTAAATACATTTTATTAAACACCGAGTGTTTAATCTCAAAATAATCCACTTCCAATTCTATTGTATTTCACAAACGTTCTCCCTACATAATATATCGTATTATTCCACTTCGCATTATTGCGTCAAATCTACTGATTATATTCAGAAATATTAATAAAATTATTATTGTTATTATTATTATTATTATTTACAAATGTTAATTATATACATCATCGCGACCTGCATGATTTTCTCTTCCTGCTTTATTTATATAAAGTTCATTTCACTTCTCTTCTCTTTATCTCACAAGATACATTTGTTTGTTAATGAATTTACATCGTTACGTCCATGTGAATATGTGTATCAAGCAGTTAAGTTCATTACCATTCCACTGTTTACATTTCAGGTTTTCTAATAACTGTAATAATATTTTGAACTACGACGCAAGACTTTCAGATAACTTTATACAATTAAATATGAGTGCGTGGCATCAAAACCTCACTACTCCCACTTCCAATTCTTCACAAATTCATCTTCCAACTTACTTTACTAACATACTGTATTTCTATATTTTCTCACTGTAATCTCTGTAATCTTCACACTCTGTGAATAACATTTACGTGTCTATACTACACTTCTCTCAACAATAACTCTTCGCATATATTTCTTGCTTAGAACCTTCACAAAATTCTAAAACCATCTCAAATACTTTCGACAAAGTAAGAGAATCAATAACTCTACTGAATATTACTGCTGTAATACCTTCAAGAAACATACTCCTCCGCGTACATTAATACTATCGATTATACAACTCCGTGCTATTCTCTTCGTATTCGTTCCATACAACGATACTTTCGTAGCACTTCATATATTCTTACTCACACAAATGCGTCATACTTCCTTCTAATACTTTAATTATACATCTCTGTTACAATTTATAGCTTCTTCCTGAATTTAAGTCTGCTCGTGTTCGATACTCAATAAAAATTACACTTTACCTTACGTTCTTAATTTCATCTGATATGAAATATCGTTACTGTAGGCTTTCAAGACAACTTTATGACAAAAGTTGATCTGTAATATCACACCTCTCCTTCTATTCATCAGATATGCTTTAAAATATGCATACTGTTTATACTATAATAATAAAATTCTGGGTTTCACAATATTCTCTTTGCCTATAGTTGCGTGTCTCAAACGCAATTGTCGAACACTCCTGACAATAGTTAACGTTTCTGTTTACATTATATTTCGTTCATCTAACGAATTTGCTTTATTTCGGATAACAATATCCCTTCTGTATCTCTCATTTCATTTATGACTAAGCTTCGCTTGTTATAACTCATTACAACTTACTTCAACTTGTTATACCACATTAACGAAATTACTTCACTCACCGTTATAAATTAAATAAATGAAGGACGTTAGCTTACACGAGTGAAAACTTAGTTAATATGAAAATATTAACAATAAACATTAGAAAAATACGAAACAAACGATATTCGTTGACTTAAAGAAAAATGTCAAAATTTATAGCAACAACAATAACATGAACTAGGAATAAAATAGTCAGATGTTGGTCAATCACTGGAATAACCCATAAACAAATACTAGCTACATACTTGTTAAAGATCACTGATCTACCTTGTGTCTGGAACGCTTGATACAGAATCTGAGGACCTTGACAGATGAGGATTCTTGCCACGTGCGCTGGGAATGTGCCCACATGCCAGTGAACACGCTCCTCCTGCTCTGTTCCGCTCGCAGGTGAGACGGCTCCTCGACAGGTTTCCAGCTGGTCTGCACCAGCCTTCGTCCTCGTCCCCTGTCAATGACCCTCGCTCGCGTCTGCATCTTCTCTCTTCACGGTCTGACGACCTAGATTCTGCATACGCTTCTTTATGGACACTACTTCATTCGGCCGCTCTCTCGAAGTTCCTGACGTTAGTGTGCAGATAGTGATTATGCTTACGATGAGAAATCACCTCCACATGTGACTTCCTTTTCGTTGTATTAGATTGTTCGTGGTTTCCAAGCGTACTGCGGTTAGTGCTGCAGTTAAGTTCCATTGTTGTATTGCTTTGATCATCGCTGGACTTCGCTTAGTTAGTGTAGATTCAACCTCCCTTCATGGTGAAATTAGAACATCATCCTCCGTTTACTAAAGTTGCTAGCTGTAACTTCTCCCCTCTGACCTAATCTTGAAGACATCTTATAAATATCTAGTATATGTTTTTCTAAGATGTTGCAGTATATTGAAATTATTTTCTTCTGCGTTGTAGTGTGTCGGGCTGAAGTCTCACTTATGGGATAGTGAATATCTGTAGAGTATCTCAACGTATGTCTTCTCCAATTCAGCTTTATAATTTTCTGTAGATATATTCCATAAAATATTTCTATATTCCTTCTTAATTCCAATATTTATCCATTTACTCTTGTAGTTTCTTATTAACAATATAGTTCTTCCTTCTGTAGTCTAATGCTTTTCTTGGTTGCCATTGCATACTAATTGTAGAGCAATTTTCTATACGTGTTACCTCTTTGAATACTCCAATGATAATAATCTCGTTCCTTTTCTGCTGCTAGCCTCCTGAGTTCAGTTTCCCTCTCAAATTTGCCGCGCTAGCCTCTCACTAGTTCATAAACTCACTTATTTGCTCATATCTTCTCTCATTGGCATCTAATTTAATTTCTGTTTTGCCAATTAAATTCCTTCTTATTTCCTTATACATTTGATATACTCCAATCCATTATAATATTAAAATAATAATTTTAATAATTATATCTGTCTGTCTGTTAGGTAGTCAGCCTGAAGGCTGGTTGGATCCTCAAAAAGTACCGCCGTTAGGTTATGTGTTATGTGTTATATAATCCCTCGTAATCTTCCTTTATTCTGATTGGCTACTTCCATGTTTTCAAATTTTTTTGTCCACGAGCAATCCCCTCCTTAGGACTCTCCGACCTTCAAGTCTCCTTGCCAAGTCGACTCACTAACCAAAACTGGTTTGTCTTCCTTAACTTCTCAAAACTGTACACTTTTCTGATCACTATTCCAATCATACTCCCTTGGTTAAAATATTCCAGACTATAAAATTTCCATTTCTTCTCCAAATAACAAACTTTCTTCAGGATAAAATTTTACAAATTGCTTCCTTGCACATAATGAAACTTCTTGTGCGTAAAAATAGCTCAGATCACGAAATATTTTATACACATTTTTTCTCCGGCTGTCCGTTCAAATCTCGGTCGGTTACTTTCTCTTGGCTACTCATAATTTCGAGTGCAGTACCTAGGCTGCAAAGATATTGCTGTTGCTCTTTTCATAGGAGGCCAACATGACATAGAAGGAATGGACCTTTTTGAAGAATTAAAAATATTCTCACATGTAATGGTCGAGGTAGAACCAAAAACAAGTAGCCTATTTGCATATATCCTACTTATGCTAATTTCCTCTATCAACACACAAAATTTCAGTTTGATTGCTGTAATAGATTCGTAGACATTGAGAACCGTCTAATATTTCGAATGGTCACCATGTTGGATTTTTATAAATGTAGGTCTTAGAGTTATGTACTATTGCATGAAGATTATTGTGTACGTGTAGTATTCAAACTTCAATCGCATGATTAGAACACAAGAAATATAATCGAGATTTAAAAATTTTGTACAGCTGCTATCTTGTGGTTATGAAAACAAATGAAATAAATTAGATGCCAGTGAATTAAAATTTGTGTAAGCATTAACCGTACCAGGTTTCACGGCGCTCGGATGATTACATCGCAAGAAACTTCCATTTAAATATTTTCTATTTCGTGTCACCGCCATGTTGGATTTGTGCTCACCTGGTATTTGAATGTACCATAGGCGAACTTATGTTCATAGCTTCTATCAACATACAAAATTTTAGCTAGATTGTTGTCATAGATTAATTGATATTGAGAACCGTCTAAATACTTCGGATGGTCGCCATGTTGGAATTTTATATATTTAGGCCATAGAGTTATGTACTATTAGATGACGATTATTGCGTAGGTACATTATTCAAACGTTCACTTCGATCGCATGATTAATACACAAGAAATGAAAACTTAAATTTAAAATATCGTATAGCCACCATCTTGAGCTTATTTAAACAATTGAACTAAATTAAATGCCAGTGCATTACAAAGTGTATAAACATTTACTGTACCATATTTCTTTGCGCTCAGATGGTTAAATCGCAAGAAAAGTCTATTAAAATGTTTCACCTTCGCTTAGCCGCCATGCTCGTTTTGTACTTAACAGTTTTTTTGAAAGTTACATAGGTAAACTTGCAGTAGAGCCCTTTATCACCGTACAAAATTTCAGGGTAATATCAGTAATAGGTTTGGAGACGTAGAATGCTGGTGAAATATTTCGCACACCCGCCATCTTTAGGTTATATAAACAATAAATTAGATGGCATTGCCTCACACTGTGTATAAACATTTCCTGTGACAAGTTTCATTGGGATTGGTAGCTAAAATCGCGAGAAATATATATTTAAAAGTTTCAACGTCGCTTGGCCACCATGTTCGTTTTGTAGTTAACAGGTTTTTGAAAGACTCATAGGTGAACGACTCGTAGTGCCCCTTATCACCGTACAAAATTTCAAGGTGATATCAGTAATAGTTTTGAAGATATAGAATGCTGGTGAAATATTTCGCACAGCCGCCATGTTGGATTGGTAAGACGTAATAACATTTGAAGGGCACGGTTGGGGTCGGTCAAAATGGTGCTATGACCTCCCCGAGTATATTGAATTCGCTCCAGACATTTAGATTTTATTACGACACACACACACACACACACACACACACGAACGCACACACACACATAAACAAACACGCAGACAAAAGGTGATCTCATGAACCTTTTTATTCATAAATGAAAATTGGCTAAAAATGAAGAAAGTAGAAATGTAATGGCCTGGAAGAACATCGTGTAAAACAATCTGAGTGAAATGTATCAAAATACAGTACATTTATTGCACGTAGAATAGTTGCTACACTTCCTGTCACAGTAGCGGCTGCCGAGAGAAGTTTCTCAAAATTGAAATAAATTAAAACCTATCTCAGAAACACCATGACCCAAGACAAATTCTCAGCACTCGCAATGCTGTCCATAGAAAATTCATTTGCCTACAGTTTGGTCTATAAAGATTTAATCAAAGACCTCAGCCAGAAAAGGAGCAGAAGAGCTCATTTTTAGCAGGCTTTGTAGCTGTAAGGTTTTGAAATAGTAACACTGTTGGTTGGTTCCCTAGATTAGGAGCTGCGACAACGCGGTCATGTAGCCCCGTGTACTTTGGGTGTGTGTAGAATCTGTCTGATAACCAGTGTTAATTGTGGTGGCTGTATTCGTGTGTGTTTCTGTTTTCAATTCAAGTAAGGACTGTAGACATTGATTTTTTTCAAGTAGTTCCTACTTTTGCCGCCAAACGCCACCGTCAACGACTACTAGTTCAGAACATGGTCATCTAATGCCACCGCAGTCGGCTCCTGGTGACGAACGTAGGAACCTAAGAGCGATAACTATAATTTCCCCTGCGAAGGAAGGCATACTGAGGGATTTTAACGCTCTTAAAAATTCGAATACTTCGGTCGGGTTTGGACCTGGAGAAAAGATTATCTTCATCTTCAATTTTGGAAATCACTTCTATATGATCAGCAGACTCATATTCCTCCATAAAAGAGGTGTACAGAGTTTTCATGGCTTTATCTTGCTTGAATCGATTTTCGACAGCGAACAAAGCTTTAAGCGCCCTAGGGTAAGAATCCAGAGTGACAGGGAGTTCAGAAAATCCAGGTAGAGTTACAATAAATCTACCTTGAGGGGTACGAATAGTACTTTCACGAAATAGCTTTTCGCAGATCTCGTTATTCGAGGAAGAAGGTGTTGCGGTTTGGGCATTTTCTATATCGCAAATTTATATCAAGTTATGGCCCAAATCGGCATGAACATGACAACAGGTTGAGACAGACTGAACAGGACTGCGATGTATTTGTCCCGTGGCAATCCATCCGAAGCTAGTTTTGCGAAAAAAGAAGCTAGGAGCGACCTTGACTTTCTCAGAATGCAAACACTGCCAGAAAATGCTAGAACTTAGAAGAATGTCAACGAGCAGCCTCTCGTTGAAACGCTGGTAGGTTATTACTGTGTGCTAACCCTACCTAAGGGAAGATGATGAGAGAGAAAAGGAGGTGGGTTTAGGAGTGGAAACAAGTATCGGTATAGAGGAAGAGAATCCGAATACGGTTTGAGAAAACGGTTCCACTTCACAAAGCTAGTGAAGTACCTAAAATGTGTGGGGACCTGTCTACGGCTAACGGGGAGTGCAGCGAGGGCTGGGGTCGCCTGCGAGCAATCGCTAAGTGCTCTTTCCCTCCAAAGCAGATATGCCGGTACTATAGGGGAAGGGTGATACTCGAGCAAGGCCAGGTATGCCAAAAGGAAAAGACCTAGACACTTTTAATTCAAAAGGGTAAGATTTTAGAAAACCTTTAGAAATGCTAGAAGAATTTGAATTTGTCGTGATAATTTTGTTTCTAGACACTTGGACCTCTGACAGAACGGCCGAATGCCCCCAGAGTGGGAAGCGATAAAGCAACTTTATTGCTTTTAGCAATCTTTTTTATTAGTATTAATGGAAACTTCAAGAAAGTACCAATTGTTGCATGCAAAGCAGGCTAAACTCGCACCCAGCAGGGTGCTGACTAAAAGTTTAGAACAGAGGAAAACCTCAGGCGTAACTTAAACAAAACCAAAATTTTGAAAGTAGACCACAAGTCAGAGAGAAAATCTCTACAAGTAGGAAGGTGGCGGAGCAAGCTATACTTGCCTCAATGCTTTACTGGAATTAGCCAAGATAGCTAAAAGAAACTTTATAAATGTTGCTATGGGAAGTTTCGTTTTAAACGCAACAAGAGGTAAAGTTTTTATTGATTCAGTGAGTGCCTTTTTATATTTTGAAAGATGAAATGATTTTGGGAGATGAATCAGGGATGAGAAGGTCCTGCCTAACCTCTGTTCTAGTAATAGAGATAACAACAAAGAAAACAATTTGTTTATTTAACAGATGATAGAATTAGAAAATTTAACAATACTTAAATCTGTGATCTTATTTTAAGCGTAAGAACAACTATTGGTTTGGTTTCAAATATTAAAGGTCTCGGACCTAATAAAGAGAAAGTTCAAAATGAACAATTTTAAATCAATTACAGGTTTCAAACCTTTCACAAGCACTAAAATCACACAAGGATTTTAAAAGGATGTGCTTACAATTGAAAAATTAGAGCATATAAGTAGAATAGTAGATGTATTAAAAATATGGTATATTGGCTATCACGGCCGGTGAATTAAAACTCAGCAATTCCTCTAGGTTTGTGCCGTGTCTTGTGTGGGGTTTCGCCTAGGACACCAAGCTGGCTCATCAGCGGGCTCTTGGTGTCCCCGCCCGGACCCCCACAGGAGTAACGAACTGCGCGCCACCTCCCTTTATATACAGTGCAACTGCACTCCTTGACTGCGAGAACTGAAAGCTCAAGCAGATTGAACCTCCCTAAGATGGCTTCCAAAAAGATGGTATATTGGCTTTCACGGCCGGTGAATTAAAACTCAGCAATTCTTCTAGGTTTGTTCCGTGTCTTGTGTGGGGTTTCGCTTATGACACCAAGCTGGCTCGTCAGCAGGCTCTTGGTGTCCCCGCCCGGACCCCCACAGGACTAACGAACTGCGCGCTACCTCCCTTTATATAGAGTGCAACTGCACCACTTGACTGCGAGAACTAAAAGCTCAAGCAGCCTGAACCTCCCTATGAAGGCTTCCAAAAGATGGTATATTGGCTTTCACGGCCGGTGAATTAAAACTCAGCAATTCTTCTAGGTTTGTGGCGTGTCTTGTGTGGGGTTTTAATTCACCGGCCGTGAAAGCCAATATACCATCTTTTTGGAAGCCATCATAGGGAGATTCAGGCTGCTTGAAGTTTTAGTTCTCGCAGTCAAGGAGTGCAGTTGCACTCTATATAAAGGGAGGTAGCGCGCAGTTGGTTACTCCTGTGGGGGTCCGGGCGGGGACACCAAAGGCCCGCCGATGAGCCTGCTTGGTGTCCTAGGCGAAACCCCACACAAGACACGGCGCAAACCTAGAATAATTGCTGAGTTTTAATTCACCGGCCGTGAAAGCCAATATACCATCTTTTGGAAGCCTTCATAGGGAGGTTCAGGCTGCTTGAGCTTTTAGTTCTCACAGTCAAGGAGTGCAGTTGCACTCTATATAAAGGGAGGTAGCGCGCAGTTCGTCACTCCTGTGGGGGTCCGGGCGGGGACACCAAGAGCCCGCCGATGAGCCAGCTTGGTGTCCTAGGCGAAACTACACACAAATCACGGCACAAACCTAGAAGAATTGCTGAGTCTAATTCACCGGCGGTGAAAGCCAATACACCATATTTTTGGAAGCCTTGATAGGGTGGTTCAGGCTGCTTGAGCGTTTAGTTCTCGCAGTCAAGGAGCGCAGTTGCACTCTATATAAGGGGATGTAGTGCGCAGTTCGTTACTCCTGTAGGGGTCCTGGCGGGGACACCAAGAGCCCGCCGATGAGCCAGCTTGGTGTCCTAGGCGAAACCCCACACAAAACACGGCACAATCCTAGAAGAATTGCTGAGTTTTAGATGTATTAAACTTAAGATTAATATTTCTTTGTATTGGTCTTTAGGACACCAATTACTTAGAAAATGCCCTCATTTAAGCGAAAAGGCTGTAAATTCCTGAGCAGGCAGGATAAAAGAGATTAATAAGAGGTTTCTATAACCTCTAGTATTTAAACAGAATTGAATATGTGATGCATTTAAATAGGACAGGACACCTTTTGTGAAACCTGGATTAAACAATTTAACACTTAGAAAACTAGAGGTTCCTGATTACAACAGGAAAGATTACATATTTATGCAGAGTGAATAAATGGGACATGGAGCAAAATTGGGAGGGTGCTTAATGTTAAGCGAGGCCTCGTTGTAAATGACTAAACAGTTAATTTTGTTAGTAAAAGGTATTTGGGAAAAAACGGGGATAGGGATTATATTTCTGGCCAATTTTATTGCTCTCAATCGAACGCGGCGCGGTAGATAGTTGAACGGACACTGTTTTGCACTAATGTTTGTTAATAAGTGTTAAGATTTTCACTATTGTAGCACTGAAAGTTCATAGAACAAAAGAAAAGTTTTTGCTGTTCATGGAGATACTCGGTTGAATTTGAACATGTTTTGTGCGTTGTGCAAGTTTTAAGTTGCAATTGATAGTTCCAGCTAACTTGAGGTTTTCAGCAATTTGACTGTATTGAGCGTAGTGCTTCACGATTGAAGTTTTATGGAAAATTCCAGAACTGTAATGATAGTTAGATGGAGCGGTAAAAATCCCTCGAAGGCAAGTTAAGTTTTAGAAAGTTATTAATGAGTTTTGACAAACATCCCACGGTGAGAGAAAGAATCTCTTTTATTTCGTACAATAAGTACTAAATTTCATGTTCAAAAATAAGCTTTTGTTAGCTTGAACATGACAGAAAATCCCGCGGTGGCCGTTATTGCACATTATTAGAAAATCAAAATATTTCTTATAAATCCATTGAAGCTTTGCAGTTTAGATTAAAAACTCATTAAAATTGTTTAAAATCACTGTACTTAACTTTGCATGTTGTGCAGGCGATGGTTCCTTGTAACCGTTAGTAAAAACCAGACATGGCGTCGATTTTAAAATTGCCTCATGGAGACAGGAGGCTATCCTCTAAGAGGGAGCACCAAACTGTTCACTTGACGACTAGACTAGAAGTGAGAGCGAGCAAAAGCAGCACACGAGGGAACTAGGAGGGCAAAGAGGAGGGGGAAATAGACAAAGGAGCACATATCAGAATGGGAAACATATAAACAACAAAAACTTTGTATATAAAATTATTTCTTCATGGAGTAGGATCTTCATGGAAATGATAGCTGGCGATGAGGACGACGCCTGTTGGAGCGGTATGAAAGTCCTCTTGAGCTCGGGAATTCCGAAGAACTTAGGCGGGTTGCCGCGCGATGCCGCTAGGTAGATTTCATGGAAGATGCACTTCTAGAACAGACTTTAAAACAAATTAGGCACATGGTTTGAGAAAGACAGAAAAGGAAAGCATGAAAAGAAATTAAATAAATTAAACTAAGAAAAAGGAAAGCAAAGAGCAGCAATAGCCAACTCTGACTAGACGTGTATTTCAAAGAATACACCAAACGTGGATCAGCAAACTGTATGAAATGCGGAATATGCCAGTTATGAACTGGGAAAGAAGAGCTAGGAGTTTCATTGCCTATAGAATTAGTCGCTAAGCAATCTAGTTGAAAACGAGTGCCAAAATTAAGAGAATCCTTTAAGTCAACCTTGACGAAACTTAAAGATTTGGACTTTGAAAGATTAATTCCAGTGACTTCTATTGAAGTAGGATGTTTTTGCAAACCTAATTTACGATTGTGAGGTTTGAAGCCATTTTTCAGTGTTGCCTAAGTAAACAAAAGTTTGTTGCATTTCAGTCGGTCAACACGAATGTACCCAAATAGAGCTGGGTTATGCCCTAACCCTGAAATAAATTACATGAGATTAATAAATACACTAGGATGACCAGTTTCGATCGTCGAGCGATCATCATCAGATCCATTACACTTAGGCTATAGCATCTATGTTTGAGAATACAGGTGAAAAATATATAGAATATGTACAATTATTTAGTTGCAGTGTTGGTAATGCAACTGTCAGTGTATGCTAAATATGGTATATCCAATGTTAGGTGGAATTCTAAAATAGTGATAAAAATCTGGAATTTGTCTGTTCGGGGTGATTATATGGTTATACAAAATCAACTATGGTTATACTGTAATACTGGAATTAGCAAAAGACCCCACCAACAAATTCCAAAAACAAATACTAAGTGTATTAAAAGAAACAGAATACATATTGCCCAAAGCTGATAATTCGAAACTAATAAACATGAACCCGAAAATACCGTCATTGAGGGGACAACCAAAAATTCATAAAAAGGAGTGCCCAATGAGACCAATAATCAATTGTAGGAATGCTCCTAATTACAAAATCAGCAAAGAGTTACTGACAATCTTAAAACACCGCCTTTCCAACGACAAAAACAACTCTGTAAAGAACACAACGGAATTAGTAACAGCATTGAACACCCTACAAATGAAACCTAGCTTAAGGCTTGTATCTTTCGATGTAACGAACATGTACACCAATATTCCTATTAATGATGCAATCAACACTATCGAAAATAACTTAAATTCCAATAAGTCGGCAAAAAAAAACCAAGATGTTCAGTAAAGAACTTATAGCCTACTTTCTCCTAAATGCATGGGTATTGTTATAACTCGTTGTCCTTTTCAAGGAGTATGATTGAATGTTGGTTGTAGTAGCTTGTTGAAATACAACGTGCTATAGGTATATTAAACATGAATATGAGGTGCCCTTTGCTAGTGCTACCTCTGTACCAAATTTCGTTCAATTCGGTTTCACCGTGTTTGAATTGATAGGGGGAATCGATTTGCACACATACTTGGCCACCATCTGCAAACTATTGGACTGATGTTCTTGCAGTTTGGTCTGAATATGTTTCCCACATAATGATATGGTGTTGCAAAATTTGGTAGAGACTAGATTATTAGGTTGGTCGTAATTACATTTTAGCTTTTAACATTTGGGTGGCCACGATTTCGTTTCCGTCGAGATAGCGGTGATATAAAACATGACACTGAGGTGCCCTTTGCTAGTGCTACCTCTGTACCAAATTTCGTTCCATTCGGTTTCACCGTGTTCGAATTGATAAGGGGAATCGATTTTCACACAAAGATGGCCGCCATCCGCAAAATATTAGGCTGATGACCTATTAGTTTGGTCAAAGGATGCTCCCTCCATAAAGGTATGTTCTTGCTAAATTTGCTAGAGATCGGATGATTAGGCTTATCGTAATTTGATTTAAGCTTTGAACATTTGTGTGGCCGCCAGTACGTTTCCGTCAAGATGGCGGCGATATAAAACATGACACTGAGGTGCCCTTTGCTAGTGCTACCTCTGTACCAAATGTCGTTCATTCGGTTCCACCGTGTTCGAATTAATAGGGGGAATCAATTTTGACATAAAGATGGCCGCCATCCGCAAACTATTAGGTTAATGGCCTATTAGATTGGTCAAAGGTTGCTCCCTCCATAAAGGTATGTTGTTGCAAAGTTTGGTAGAGATCGGATGGTTATGTTAGTCGTAATTTGATTTAAGCTTTAAACATTAGTGTGGCAGCCATTACGTTTCTGTCAATATGGCGGCGATATAAATCATGACACTTAGATGCCCTTTGCTAGTGCTATCTCTGTACCTAATTTCGTTCCATTCGGTTTCACTGTGTTTGAATAAATAGGGGGAATCGATTTTGACACAAAGATGGCCGCCATCCGCAAACTATTAGGCGAATGACCTATTAGATTGGTCAAAGGATGCTCCCTCCATAAAGGTATGTAGTTGCAAAATTTGGTAGAGATCAAATGATTAGGTTAATCGTAATTTGATTTAAGCTTTGAACATTCGTGTGGCCGCCATTACGTTTCAGTCAAGATGGTGTTGATATAAAACTTGACACTGAGGTGCCCTTTGCTAGTGCTACCTCTGTACCAAATTTCGTTCCATTCGATTCCACCGTGTTCGAATTAATAGGGGGAATCAATTTTGACATAAAGATGGCCGCCACCCGCAAACTATTAGGCTAATAACCTATTAGATTGGTCAAAGGATGCTCCCTCCATAACGGAATGATGTTGCAAAGTTTGGTAGAGATCGGATGGTTATGTTAGTCGTAATTTAACTTAAGCTTTGAACATTTGTGTGGCCGCCATTACATTTCTGTCAAGATGGCGGCGATATAAAACATGACACTGAGATGCCCTTTGCTAGTGCTACCTCTGTACCAAATTTCGTTCATTCGGTTCCACCGTGTTCGAATTAATAGGGGGAATCAATTTTGACATAAAGATGGCCGCCATCCGCAAACTATTAGGCTAATGGCCTATTAGATTGGTCAAAGGATGCTCCCTCCATAAAGGTATGTTGTTGCCAAGTTTGGTAAAGATCGGATGGTTATGTTAGTCGTAATTTGATTTAAGCTTTAAACATTTGTGTGGCCACCATTACGTGTCCGTCAAGATGGCGGCGATATAAAACATGACACTGAGGTGCCTTTTGTAAGTACTACCTCTGTACCAAATTTCGTTCCGATCGGTTGCATCGTGTTCGAATTTATAGGGGGAATCGATTTTCACACAAAGATGGCCGCCATCCGCAAACTATTACGCTGATGACCCATTAGTTTGGTCAAAGGATGTTCCCCCCATAAAGGTATGTTGTTGCAAAATTTGGTAGAGATCAAATGATTAGGTTAGTCGTAATTTGATTTAAGCTTTGAACATTTGTGTGGCCGCCATTACGTTTCCGTCAAGATGGCGGCGATATAAAACATGACGCCGAGGTGCCTTTTAATAGTACTACCTCAGTACCAAATTTCGTTCCATTCGGTTGCACCGTGTTCGAATTAATAGGGGGAATCGATTTTCACACAAAGATGGCCACCATCAGCAAACTATTACGCTGATGACCTACTGGTTTGGTCAAAGGATGCTCCCCCCATAAAGGTATGTTGCTGCAAAATTTGGTAGAGATCGGATGATTAGGTTAGTCGTAATTTGATTTAAGTTTTGAACATTTGTGTGGCCGCCATTACGTTTCCGTCAAGATGGCGGCGATATAAAACATGACACTGAGGTGTCCTTTGCTAGTGCTACCTTTGTACCAAATTTCGTTCAATTCGCATTCACCGTGTTCGAATTGATAGGGGGGGACAGACATTCAGAGTACACACACTCACACACACACAGACACACACACACACACACACACACAGAGACTCACACACACACATACACACACACACACACAGACTCACACACACACATACACACACACAGACAGACACACTTTTTTCGCCCTGTGTTGATCTCATAAATCTACTTTCATTTTTTGCAAAAATCGAAAGTAGGCTAAAAATGAAGAGATTGTGAGATTACTGAGGGTCGTCCTCAGCCAAAATGTGTTTCAATTCGACAATAAAATGTACACACAAACAGAAGGCTTAGCGATGGGATCACCACTAATAATAATAATAATAATAATAATAATACAACGCGCTGCAAAAATCATCCGCAATGTAAAACGTGCATACAACAAGAGCCAACTAACTCAAATTGAGCTAGACTTTCAGAGGAACAACACAAGGGACTTCTACAGAACTTTCAAATGCAATATAAGCAAATACAATCCTCCGAGTCTACAGTTCAAAGACTCAAATGGGAGACTAGCTTACAGTGAGGGAGAAATTTGCCAGATTCTAGCGAAATACTTTGAAACCCTCCTTAATTGTGAGACTCCAAACTCCACTTTCTCATTTGAAGACAACATGCAAGTCCACCCAGATTCATCCCCTCCAAAGAAAGAAGAAATCAAACAGATTATCCAGTCACTTAAGAACAACAAGGCACCAGGTGAGGACTCTATAATCGCCGAATTGTGGAAGTATGCTGGTGAAAAGATGATTGATAAATTGACTGACATTATCAAGGAGATTTGGGAAACTGAGAAACATCCACGTGATTGGACTTCTGCCTTGGTTCATCCCCTGCATAAGAAAGGTGACAAAACGGACGTTAGCAACTACCGCGGCATTTCCCTCCTACTGATAACTTACAAAATTATTTCAAAAGCTCTGCAGATTAGGGCAGAACAACAACTTGATCCACAATTAGGAGAGTACCAAGGAGGGTTCAGGAAAGAGCGCTCATCTGCCGAACAAATTATGAATCTGAAATCCATCCTTTTCTATCTGAAGCAAAGGAACAAGAAATTTGTGGTAACCTTCGTCGACTTCAAGAAGGCCTACGATTCGATTGATAGAATAGTTCTTATTCAAATTCTAAAGGAATTTGGATTGGATAATAAAACCAGGGCAATCATTCAACAGACCTTAGCTACACAACCTCCAGAGTCAAGTTCAGAGGAGAAATTTCAGACTCTTTCGAAATTAAGACAGGAGTTAGGCAGGGAGATGGGCTTTCACCCCTGCTCTTCAACTGTACACTTGAAAAAGTCATCCGCGAGTGGCGCAAAGAAATGAACGATGGGGTCCAAAATCGAGTACGACTGGGTTACAAGAACATGAACCTTTCTATTGATTGCCTAGCTTTTGCAGATGATCTTGCAATTTTCTCCGACTCTTTAGATATGGCCACAAAACAAATTAACCAGCTGCAGGTACAGGCAACAAAAGTTGGTCTTCAGATCTCTTTGGAGAAAACACACTTCATAACTAACATCAAGCCAGCACCAAGGGAACTAAAAGTAAACCAGGGGAAAATCAAACGGACAGATAAGTTTAAATATCTTGGCGAGTGGGTAGAACCAAACGTATGTGAGAAAGAAATCTTCAGTTCACGCATGAACAAAATGGAAATGGCGTACCAACTCACCAAGGACGTTTACAACAAAAAGTCAATATCCCTGAACGCAAAACTTAGGCATTATTGCTCTGTCATACGACCAGAGGCTCTGTACGCAGCGGAATGCCTCACCATGAACAAGAAAGGCCTGGTAGAAAAATTGGAGATCAAGGAAAGAAAGATCTTGAGGAAAATTCTTGGCCCGATT
Source organism: Meconema thalassinum (assembly GCA_946902985.2). Taxonomy (NCBI): domain Eukaryota; kingdom Metazoa; phylum Arthropoda; class Insecta; order Orthoptera; family Tettigoniidae; genus Meconema; species Meconema thalassinum. The sequence continues at coordinate 757,526,178 of OX336388.2, read as the reverse complement.
AAAGACAACGGTGAATATAGACGGCAGCATAACTATGAGCTGTATATTCATGTCCAGAAGATCTCTGATGTAATGGGGAAAAGGAGGATTGCATTTTATGGCCACTTGCTTAGAATGAAACCCACACGATTGACGAACCGGATCTTTAACTATTTAAAAAAATAAGAAGACCAAGCCAGCCTGGTTCGAAGAGGTGGAAAGTGACCTGCAAGAGATGGAAATTACCTGTGGGGAGATTCAAGAACCCAATTCCCTTAGGAAGAAACTACACGACCACCAGGGTTTTCAGGAAAAACCGAAGTTGAAGACGGGAAAGATGTGGACGGAAGAAAGAAAAGAGCAACACCGGCAACGTATGAAGGAACACTGGGCAAAGATCAAAGCCCAGAGAAGCCAGTTGAAATAACGTGGTCCTTAGTTGGCCGATACGATTAAAGAATAATAATAATAATAATAATAATAATAATAATAATAATAATAATAATATCGTATGGCCTTGGGTGCCGGGTGCAAGCTTTGTAATTTGACACCCAGAGGGTAGCTAGCCTGCCGAATTTCGTTGTTTCTTGAATCACTATGAAAGTCAAGGAGGTTAGATAGTAGATATCTAAGCTCCTTGAACACTATAGCGCTTTCTAGTAGAGAAATGAGAAACTTTGTGTTGGCGGAAACTCCCAAGATTAATTTTGCCATTATGAACTCGGCCTACCGAATTCAAATGGGTTCATTGACATGCCAACATCGTATGACATGCGTATCGTATTTTTGCCGCTTTTCAAAAATTACTTACCACGGCCAGGGGCGAACCTGCAATCTTGGGGCTAGTAGACCGACACGCTATCCACTCACCCACCGTGGTAAGCTGGATCACCATTAAGCGGACTAATCGCTGACATCCTCAATAATGCACTAGAAGGTGGGTTCTTAGAAAAGACTTCAACAAAGGGAATAGTAATTTGGAAAAGATACGTAGACGATGTAATTTGCATCTACGATACTGAATTAACAAGCGAAGAAAAGATTCTCCTATCCATTAATAGCCTACACCACTCAATCAAATTCACTAAGGAATCCGAAACAGATCGAAGAATAAATTATCTCGACATAGCTATCGAACGTAAAGACAACGAGCTTTCATATTCCATGTTTCGGAAAGCCACACAAACTTCGCATGCAATCGACAATCATTCTAATCACCCCAGTACACATAAATTAGCGGGGTTCAATTCATTGATGCACAGGGCTTAAAACATACCCATGTCAAAAGGAAATAAGAACCATTAAACAAATAGCAAAATAAAACAATTTCCCGCCAAGCAAAATAGACCAAATTGTAGCCAAACATAAAAATAAAGATAAAATAATTCCAAAACCGGACATTAATGAGAAAAAATTCGCGCGCTTCAACTATGTGAATGCGAACACATAAAATCACGAATCTTTTCAAAAAGCATGGCATAAAAATAGCGTTCACAACGAATAATACGACCGGGAGGCACCTGCAAAATAGTAATCTAAATAAACCAGACCCGTATTCAATGTCAGCGGTATATTCTATTACATGCCAAGACACTGGTTGTCAAGCTAATTACATTGGACAGAGCGGAAGATGAGTAGATACACGTTATAATGAACATAGGAATGCGATACGATACGGAACACATTCAGCCGTATGCGAACATATGTGTGACACAGGGCACAGCTTTACTAAAATCGAAACTGACCTAAAATAATTCATCACGAATCGAAAGGCAGAGCTCTCGACATAAAGGAAGCAATCGAGATGCACCTAGCCAAACAAAACAATCCCAACAATCTAAATGAACACACTTTTATGGAGAGTTCACCCCTTTTCACTCTACTAAAAACACACCCTGTCGAAAACAAGACACAACTTAGCGATACAGCCAATCTAGATAAAAATAAGGGGGGAAAATAGCGGTGGTTATAGGTAAATGTTATTTGGATCTCGTGTACTATGTACCTTTTTCTGCAATAAACCTAGGCCGTTATGCGCGGCAGTATTAAAGTTGACGGGACGTCGTCATTAGACCGTGTTCCGCTTAGTTTAAATGGCTTTTTAGTCCACGCGTGGCGAAGATAGTTCCACGGTCTTTAATAGTTGTAGATCGTCCTGTATTCAATAACATACATTCTTATATAGACTTGGCAACGTCACACAAATAAACATGGCACTGACCTCAGAACGAACATAGTAACAGAAGGGAGAGAAAGGGAAAAACCAGTAACGTCCAGTTAACACCCGGGTTAGTCGACTATAATTGGTACCAGAGTGAACACGAAACTGCTTGAAGTCCCAGTTAGGGAGACAACCGGATAAGTATCAGCCTGTATTATTACAGTATAACCATAGTTGATTTTGTATGACCATATAATCACCCCGAACAGACAAATTCCAGATTTTTATCACCATTTTAGAATTTCACCTAACATTAGTTATACCACATTTAGCATACACTGACAGTTGCATTACCAACACTGCAACTAAATAATTGTACATATTGTATATATTTTTCACCTGTATTTTCAAACATAGATGCTATAGCCTAAGTGTATTGGATCTGATGATGATCGCTTGACGATCGAAACTGGTCATCCTAGTGTATTTATTAATCTCATGTAATTTATTTCAGGATTACGGCATAACCCAGCTCTATTTGGGTACATTCCTGTTGACCGACTGAAAAGCACCAAACTTTTGTTTTGCCTAATTTACGAATTAAATGCTCACGTATGAAGTTATTAGTGGCAGCATTGTCTAGTAACCCTCGAGCCGTAATCCATTTACCATGTGCATTCTTGAGATAGACTTGCACAGTAGATAGCAATACTTGAAACTTACTAAGGGAAGTGGAACTTTGAGTAAACGACTGAGCACTAGTAGATGAACTTTCAAAATTAGGCTTTTGAGTAAAACAGCTAGAGGCTGATGATCGTGGTTTCTCATGTCTATGTAACAAAGTATGATGCTTGACTTTACAATGAAAGCACAGGCGATCAGAATGACAGTCACTCAAAGAATTTGCTCTTGAAAGAAACAATGTTTATACTGAGCTATTATTTTGCGTCTCTCGTCCACAGATAAGGCTTTGAAATTGGAACATTGATATAAATGATTAGACTGTTGACATAATACACAACTTTGCATCTGATTAGGCGATTGAATATGTGCGGCAAAGGCATGAGACCTCAAAACTCTTTGATCATGACTAATGACCTTTTGGTTGGAGGGAATTTTAGCAGATATAATGGTACATATTTGGCAGGCTATAGCAGACATAACTTGGCACCTGGCCTTTATAAACTTAACAAGGTCCTCGTAGGTGGATTGCGAATGCTGAGATAGTTATATCTCCCTGGCTTTTAGGGTAGCGGAATCGAATTTGGTAGAAACAAGATGAATTATAAATAAATCCCAAAATTGCACAGGCTGGCCTAGATTCGCCAAAGCACGAATGTGAAGCTCTGCTGAGTCAATTAAATTGCAAAGGGACAGGACATTGTCTGATTGAACATTAGGAAGATTAAACAAAACTTTTATGTGTCTTTGAATCCTAAGCCTTGGATTTCCATAATGATCCTTGAGCAATTCTTAAGCGACCTCGTAATTGCCTCTTGTCAGGGCGAGTGCCTGAATAAGCTTAAGCGGCTGACCTTGAACGGCTGAGCGCAAATAATGGAATTTTTGTATCAACGGAAGGGTTTCATTGTTATGAATTAATGAAGTAACAATTCAAAAAATTGCTCCCATAAGCTTTCATCGCCACGAATTTTGGGTAATTCAATTTTAGGGAGGATTGCTCGGTTAGGTGTGGAGGTAGAAATTAAGGGGTTAAATCTTCCTTCTTAGCCTCAAGCGTTAGGGTTCTAAATAAAGTGTTTGCTTCCGCATAGCCTTGGTAGTAAAGACGTTCTGTTTCGTTACGATCACTCAGTTGTTCGGGGCTTTGAATTTCAATACTGCATTGAATCTCATCATATTTTTCAAAGGCTTGCTCATAATTTTTTAATCTTTGAGGGATTATATCTAAGTTACGTTCCTGCTCTGTGAGCTCTGAGAGAAAAGTTCTAAAGTGGGTTAATTTACCCTTATATGAGGCACGAGTGTTAATGCCTGTATTATCAAGAGGCATATTAAAAACTGGGGCAAACTCACCACCTGTGTTTGACTTGCGATTCTTGCTTCATTTGAAGTAAACACCATGGAGCGAGAACTGGCACGTCCTCAAAGTCTTCTCTTCCGCTGCTTGACTGAAGTTTAGACTGAAAAATACACATGGATTAATACATTATAAAATAGTTTAACCATTAATATTATGTTTTGATATCTGGTGTGCAATATTTGAAATGGTTTAAATCCCAGGGTTGAGGCAACAAATAATGTGGAGAAAAGATCTGCCCTAAATATTTCCCATAAGGGAGAGCGCATCAGGCGAGAGCCTGGTCAAAATTACTACTGTGGGTAGTGGGCATGACAGTACATCACCAGAAAAACAAAAAAGTTGTAACAATATGTATTAACATTGTTTATTTGTAATAATAAATTGATTAACCAAATAACAAATTGCACATAAGTACTTGATGCAGAAATTAATTGTAAATGGAACAAAGTGTGAGGGCCTGATGACAGAAATCCTGATTAAGGAAATGCCAATGAAAAAAGCTTGCTTTGATTAAAGAGAAGTTGAGCTTAACATATAAAATACACCTTAATAAAGGAACCATAAAACTGATTAAGATTGTAGGATAAATAAAATAGTAAGATTTAAATTCTTCATAAGATGGAACTTATCGTCTTAAAGGGTTGAAGAGCCAGCTCCTTAAAAGTTCCAGCTAGCGTAAATGTTGGTTGGGAAGTGTTCACAGTTTCCTTTGAAGGAGGCGTACATGGCCTAGAGATATGTATACCAGTGATACAAAAAGTTCAACTCTTATTTCCTCTCTTGCGAAGGGATGACACTTATAGCGAACAGGCGATGATCCAGCGGAAGTTTGAGAATTGGTCGGCAGCCGAAAAGACTGCAGCTGCTTCGAAGAACGAATTAAAATACACCATCTAAAGTGTAGCTTGCAGAGTACGACAGCTGGCAATTATTCCTGCCATCTGGAGCGATGTGTCAGAGTAAAGGTCTCGTGACGTAACTGCAAGGTAGCGTAGTGACTAGTGAATAGTGCCATGAGATGCAGCAGCGATGATCAGCAGATTGATGTGATCCAAAGTGATCCGAAGTGTGAAGTGATGAAGAACGCCAGGAAGCAGCGTTTTAAATAGTGGCCATGGAACCATCTCGAATCAAAAGACCGCCTGCCCAGACAAACTCCTGTCAATGGCTGAACGAAGGTCACGGTGAGGTCAGTTGCCACTGGTATGCAACAAGGCGATGAACACATCAGTAGTGGCACTATGTTCCGAGCGTGAGGAGTGCTGAGAGAACGGAGCACTGTAGCACTCGAGGTATTGAGACCGTCGGTGGAGCTGCCAGGATAGCCAACAACCGCAATGACTTCCCTAACATCTCATCCGTCGGACCTAACTGCCGGGAGGATCAGGTGAACTTCCAAATAGGCCAAAGCGGCACGAGAATCGGTAGTCCACAGGGATCGTGGTACATGGTGACGATGGACATAGACTGCCTAAGGAAATGTTCACCTTAAAAACTAGACTGAGAAAATAAACACCGTGAAAATTTATTGTTAAAATTCACAAGCCCCTAGCCTTGTTCGGAGGGTTTCAATCGGCTAGTCCGCAAGCTAATAAACAATCAAAAATAAAGAGCAGGTCCCTACCTGAGAAGTTACGGAAACCCTCGCGAAAGATCTATCTCACAATAATAAAGCAACAACAGCAACACTAGGAAAATGGTACGACGCAAATCCCTAGGTCAAGTTACAAGATCAAACTAATATCAGAATTTACATTTAACAGGGTAGCAAAACAAATCTAAGTTAGGATGATACCATCTCCGCATTTACATTTAACGTTAATTCGTCTAGCTAAGTCCTATCAATTAATAACAAAATTTACGGCGATGACGTCCGTAACAGAAAACAATTACATTGAAAGCTAAGTGAACAGCCATGTAAAAAAACATTTAATTATTCTTAGAAACGACGTGCTAACAGCACACAAGAAGGTAACATGTAGGATTCATACACTTGTACATCATACATAATTAATGAAACAATAGTTTTATTAAAATGCCTGCCTGCACCTTGGTTTACTCTTTGTAAGCCATGGTCATCTAATGTGTGTAGTTACGGTGACGACTGCGTAGTAAAGACTACGTCTAACATCGCATGGCCTGCGCTCCACAAGCTACGAACTCAAGGTTTGAACAAGCTTCAGGTCGCTACATAGTGTCAGCTGTCCTAGTCATTTCCTCAAAGGAAATACCTTCATTAGCACGGCCATGTCAGCAGGTTCCAAATGCAAAAGAACAAGGTTAGATAGAAAGAATTCGTTAGTTAGCTTTTGTTTTACCAAAATGATGCGTTTTATTATTAAGATGTCGGTTTAGGTTTATCGTTGGTTTATGGCGAATAATACTGACAATAGCCTGGTCACGCAGTGTCTCCACTGAGATCATCTCCACCAAAAAGCCTCGACTCAAAAGTCGGAATATAATCAACGAGCAATAACAACTCGGACACACAATAACACAAGTTACCAGCGGCGCAACGCTCGCGTTCAATAACTCTGGGATGGGCCTGCACACTCAGTCACCCTCCAATAACATCTGGTCAACGGGAACAATCCCGGACAAGGTACACACAAATACCTTCATACAATAAATATCTCCTTTAACAGGGTGGCCTACAACGTACTATAGAAAACCTGACATAACTGTACACGTCAAACGACGGTACACGCAACAGTGCGTTTAACTAACAAAAAAAAAACAATCTATAAAAACAGGTGATCAGATACAAGGTTGGACACTGGGTTCCATGAGCTAAATTGCAATGAAAGAAAGAGCGAATACTAAAAGCATTCTGTCTTCTGTCAATCTATGTGTGTCTCATAATACAAGCGTGCTCTCAAGGGCACTGGGTCACAAACCAGTTTGTCTCGCTTCAGGCTACAACATTCCTGCTCGGTCTGACACAACACACACTTACTATCAAGGCCGGCGATTTAAACAAAATAAAAACAGTACAACTGGCCTCTCATAAAACCTTTACCATAGGTCATAAACCTCGAAGAATACGTGTATAAAAAAACACGCTATAAATCTGAATACAATAATATAATTCCGTCTTCAAACCAAAGACATCTAAATGGTAGCAATGACATTATTGCTGGAGCTGTTTGCTATCAAAAATATAATACTTCAGTAGTTTCTTGTATAAACATGAAATAAATACGTGTCTTCACATGACACTAACAAAATAATAATTGTGGCGCAGATTCCACACTCTGGATCTGCTTAATGATACGTTGGGAACTGGGTTCGATGCTAGACAACGAAACATCCCTTTTACTTGTAAGGTCCACACTTGACCAGATGGCTTCTGAGCAACATCTCAAATGAAATATAATGCAGTTACAAAACTGGTAATTACAGTCGATTACCTAACTGATACGACTGTTCTAACGAAGTCAGGGGTGTAACAAAGACTGGCTGCACGAAATGCAGTTACAGAAATATAACCATGGCATCTGATTGCCATAACTTAAGTCAGCAAAGACTTGAAAAATCACCCCAGATAGGGTTAAACGAAGTAGCCTCAAATGACTACGGTCACGTTTAGCAAAAGATAGGCATTGACGTTCTACGACGTTCATCAAGCTTCACCAGGGTTGACCAAAATGTCTGACCCAAGGGTGTCTCACTGTAACTGAAATAAATGACTTCTAATTAGACTAGTTACATTCCCTACCTATAAAAATGGCTGACACTGAGTTCGGTTGGTTCACAAACTACATTAAACCTACTATACCACCAGAAACTAGAACGAGAAAGGGTGTACAAAAACTCACGACATGGAGGAGCTCTCACTCAGTGGGTACAAAAATGTGGTGTTACGGTAATGTTATAAAATTCACTATACTTGCCAATTATTTCACAAAATGCTTCTCGTTGTTCACTGTGCATCAATAAACAGTGATTTGCAGAATATTCGTGCTCGATGGCACCCGATGACAACTTCCACGCTAAACAGCGGATATTTTCTACGTCTTACAAGACGGATGCAATTTCACGCCTACACAGGGCGGATTCTCCAGACGTAGTGCAATAATTACTTATCACTCGTATTGTAGCGTAACTGTGCTCGATGGAAACAGATAACAATTTCCACGCTAAACAGCGGATATTTTCTACGTCTTACAAGATGGATGTAACTTCACGCCTACACGGGGCGGATTCTCCAGACGTAGTGCAAGGCACAAGGTTCCTCGAGGAAGTAGGTCGTCAAACCGAAGTTGTTGAGCGACTACTTACATTCCTGTTTGCGTATCTGCAAGGGCATTACCTTACCTTAAGCGAAAATAACATTCTCCAAAATATTTTAATAATGCTGAATGACGAAATGGAATATTCTGAGTCTTGTGGAAAGATAAAATTAATTAATAAGACCTCAGATAAATAATTAGTAGACTTCACCAAAGTCAAAAGTGCGATTCTCCGCTACTTCAAAGAGTATAGCGTGAGCTCTCAACTCCACGTGGCTTTCTGGGTGTGTTCAAAGGTACTACATCCCATCATAAATGTGCTGTCATAAAAATATCACATGAACCTTAGCTCAGCGGGTTCATCTGCCTCTCCGTCGTTTCAAATAACATGTTGGGACGACATTTTTATTTGACTTAAAGTTCATTCATAAGTGATATTTTTTTAGATTAGCTGCATTGAAGGTTCCAATACGCTATCCTGTCCTAATGTGTTCTATCACATAACTTCCATTGTTCAAAGGCTGTCGGATACGACTAGGGCCATAATATAAAGACAGAAATTTCCCATATATGCGGTCTATAGTACTTGAAATTCCGGGTCTCCTTATAAGGATAAGGTCTCCCTCGACTAGTGGTTCTCTAAATCTCTGGCGTCTAGTTCTTCTCAAGCGTTTGGCAGCTTGTCTGTCCAATGTATCCCTTGCAGCTAAACGTCTGCTGGCATGTGATGGTTGTAAACAAGGTGGATTTAAAATCACGCGATTCCATATTCTCATTGGCATCTGGTTCAAATGCAAAACCATAGGTATTTTACCGAAGCCTCCGTGGCTTAGGCGGTAGCACGCCGGCCTCTCACCGCTGGATCCGTGGTTCAAATCCCGGTCACTCCATGTGAGATCTGTGCTGGACAAAACGGAGGCAGACAGGTTTTTCTCCGGGTACTCCGGTTTTCCCTGTCAACATTTCATTCCAGCAACACTCTCCACTATCATTTCATTTCATCTGTCATTCATTTAATCATTGCCCCAGAGGAGTGCGTCAGGCCTCGGCAGCCGGCACATTTCATATCCTCGCCGCTGGATGGGGGCATCATTCATCCATTCCTGACCCGGTCGGTGACTGGAAGCAGGCTGTGGATTTTCATTTAGGTATTTGACCAGTGCTCTCATGGACTGTTGAATTAATACATTTTGCCATAATAACTAGGACTTCGATCCATCGCCAGTGTTCTTCCTGACAAAATAATCGACAGAATTTTGCGATAATAGACATTACGCATTCTGCTGGATTGCTCTCTGGATGGCGAATAGATGATAAAACATGACCTATTTCCAGCTCGTTCATAGCATTGGCAAATTCTGCGGAAGTGTACTGTGATCCGTGATCAGTCAACAGGAATTGTGGCTTTCCTGCCTCCGGTATCACTTGTCGTCTAATCCTCTGAATAATCTGATGTGCGGTGGCTTTCTGAATCGGATGAAGCATCGTATATTTCGTGAACACATCAATAGTTACAACGATGTAGCGGTTCCCACGACGGGCCTTAGGTATTGGGCCATAAAGGTCCTGTGCATATAACTCTCTAGGTTGAGTTGGGAGTATTGGTCTAGGTGGTTCCTTCAACAAGTGTGACGTGTACTTGTTCCGCTGGCATGCGTCGCAAGCACGTAAACACTGTCTAACGGTGGTTCCTAGCCTTTTCCAAGTAAAAGACTCCTTGATGGTTGCAATGGTCTTGTCTGTTCCACCATGTCCAATGGATGGATGAACCATAAGAATAACAGATTCTTGGTATCTCCTAGGAATAACTGCACGCAGTTGAGTGTGGTCCTCGTCCACAAACTTGTACAAGACACGATGATAAATCAAATAATCATCTGCAACAGCAGCAATCCTCGCATAATGAGCATCCTGTGGATCCATTCTTCGTTCCAGGAAACGGATAATATGCCTGAGTTCCTCCTCACGTCGTTGTCCTTCAGGTAGATAACGAAGTCAGCGAAGGTGTTCCTCGCATTCTCCCTCGATGTCCATGGCATTAACAGTGGCTTCAGGATTCCGGCTGAGAATGTCGGCCAACACATTCTCTCTGCCTGGTCGATAATCTATTTCCAAATCAAACTGTTGGAGAAACAGCGTCCAACGTGTGATCCTGTCGCTTGCCAGTCTTGTTCGTAATATGAAGATCAGCGCATGGTGATCGGTCCTCACAATAATCCTCTGGCCTAACAAAAGTTTCTGCCAGTACTCAAGTGCGTAAACAATCGCAAGTGCTTCAATCTCAGTGGTAAAGTAATGAGATTCATGTGCTCTCAAACGTCGACTTAAGAAAGCGATGTAATGACGTTTCTTCTCATCATCCTCCTGCAGTAGGATGGCTCCTATTCCAATCGCAGATGCATCAGTCTCTAGAATAAAATTCCGGGAATAGTCTGGATATTCTAGCTGAATTGAATCAACTAGCATCTGTTTAGCTTTCCTGAAAGATATCTCGCACTCATCATTCCAGGCCCATCTGCAGTTCTTCTTCAGTAAACCTTGCAGTGGTGCGACAGTCTCAGAGTACTTCTCACAATGAGCAGCAAAGAATTGGAGAATTCCTAAGAATTGTCTCACGTGTTTCACACGGGTTGGCGTTGGAAATGCAGCAACGGTTCTGATCTTTGCCGGATTTGGCCTGTATCCTTCTCCATTGATTATGTGTCCCACAAATTTCACTTCTCTCTGGAAGAATCGACACTTGTCAAATTTCACTTTAAATTTGGCCTGTCGAAGATTCTCAAAAACAAGGCGTAAGGTCTTTAAATGCTCATCCTCTGTTTCCGAAGCTATGATGATGTCATCCACGTAACATATCACCTTCTGCTTCACTTCAGGAGTCAGCTTCGCATCAAGTGCTCTGATTAATGCAGCTCCGGCATTTTTCAATCCAAATGGTAGTTTTCGAAAGACATAGGTGGTCTGATCAAACAAGAACCCTGTATATTTCTGAGTATGCTCAGATAATCTGATATGGTAGTAAGATTGTACCAAGTCCAATGACGAAAATATTCTCTTTCCCTTGAACTTCCTGAGGATGTCCCTAATCTTGGGCGGTCTGTCGTGCTCAGGAGTTAGGGGTTCATTTAAGGCTCTTGCATCGGGACAAAGTCTCAAGCTTCCATCCACATTAACCACAGGTGTTATAGGATTCAAGAAAGGAGTCGGTGACTTCTTGTGCCTGCTGCTTCCATCTCATGGATCTTCTTAGCAGCTTCCTCGCGGTGTTTCTCTGCGATAGGATAAATCTTCTTCTGGAATGGGGAATCATCCAGTAGTACAAGATCGTACTCGTAGTCCAATATCTCACCAGGTGTGGTGTCAAATATATCCTTGTATTCGTTCAATATTGCATCAAGGTTCTCTCGTATGGGTGCTGATAATGGTCCTGCCTCTTCGTCGGCATCTAGTGTCTCCTGAATTTCCTTGCCATTTAAATTTTCGACAACGTCGACTTCGGATAGGAATTCCGGTTCTTCTTCAACTAAGTTCATCTGAATGGGTTCGTTCGGCTTAAACTCTACCGTATTACGTCCCATATCAATGATTCCATCATACTTCCTAATGAAGTCTGCACCCAATATAGCATCATGATGCAAGCCCTTCATCACAAGAAATTCGTGCAAGTACACGTGGCTCAAAATCTTCAGAGTGCATAGAATCTGGATTTTGCACGTTACACACGGTCAGGGATGACTCCTCTGACTCTTACAGCAGAAACTGGCAGCTCTGTCACCTCAGAGTTTGCTTTCAGTCTGGCATGGCAATCGGCGGAAATGACACTAATCATCGCCCCAGTATCGATGAGAATGACTACGTTGCATCCATTCAGGGTGGCTACAATCTTCGGTAGACGCGTCAATTCGTAGTTGTGGTTCGTCGTTCGTCGTTCGTCTAACAGGTCTTCCTGGATTGGCTCCCAGAGTAATATGGTGGCAGTTACTCTGTGCTCAACCGGGCAAGAATCTATTGATTTTTCGGCGTTTTTTTTCTATCCTGGCGAGAATTACTGGGCTGGTTTTGCTCCGTCTCCTGCGCCGAATTCCTAGTTTCCCTCGAAGTCGGGTTCTGTTCTCCCTCTTCTCGGATTTGGAGTTCTCTGAGTTGTTGAAGATACTCACGGCTCTCCCGTGCTCTTCCTCTCCAATCTCTATCTGGCTGGTTTCTGGGGTCTCGATCTCTATTACAGCCTCTACTGTAACGGTAGTCCCTACGGATACTTCCGTGCTGTGGGTTTCGACCATTATTCCCTCGGCGGTCGTTTTCGTGACGACGGTCGTCGTTCGTCCCTCGGTCGAAACGCCGGTTCCAATGACTACGACGGTCATCTCGCTGGTCTCGAGCATATGGAGTGTTGTACCATTCTCTCCTACCATAGTTATAATTATTATTATGTTGCCCAGAACTCTCTTGGGTTTGCGTCTGCTGTGGCGTCTGGCACACTTTGTCGACAGTAGTTAAGTTGACATGTCTCTCCTCACGCCTGTCAGCCTTCTGCTGACGGTGTGTCGGGAACTGTTCAGTGTTCGCATCCAACCGTCGCAGGATTTGGTCACACTGCTGAAAAGTGGATGCTCCTGCAGCAATCAATACGTGTTGCACGTCTGCAGGGTATTGCCAAACAATGGTGTTTACTAGGTCTTTTTTCAGACAACGGGGGTTGAAGACAACGAAGTTTCGCAAGCTGGATCGCGAAGTTGTTCGCATAACACGTTGGAGTGTTAGAGCTGTATCGGCGAGTGTACATCTCAGCTCTGATGCTCTGCTGGATGTCGCTCGACCAGTACGTTCTTAACAAGGCCTCTTTGAAATCCTGGTAGCCTATAAACGAGTATCTGAAAGCTCTAAACCAGGTGCTGGCTTGCCCCTCAAGCAAACGCTCTATAACTCGGAGCTCCCTCTCCGGAGTTACCATGGTGTCTCTCAAGTAGCTTTCTACGTTGGCCAGAAATTCAACTGGAGTGATACCACTTCCAGTTCCTGAGAAGCGAGCTGGTTGCTCCTCTCTCGAACGGATAATAGTCACGTTTCCCTGCGTATACGCGGGTCTAAATGAATTCTGCATGTAGTTATGCGTATGCGTATTAGTTTCATGACTAAGTCGATTGGGTGCTGGTTGAAAAGGATGGGCGTCAAAGTTCAAAGTTTGACTTTGCGCTGAACCAGTGAATTGAGATGGTTGCGGTTCTATAGTTGCGCTGGGTTGGAAATAAGTAGGCATCATCCCTGCGGATTGAGATACGGGTGTCGCCTGAGAGTCTCTCATCTGTGAGGGTAAGTGTCTCTCTCTAGGAAGCGTCTCAAGTCTGTCGAGACGTCTCTTTATAACCTCGAGTCCTGGGATGGTTCTAGCTGTGACTTTGTTACCTAAGTCGTTAAGTTGTAGCTCGATCCTATCGACTTTCCCTTTGAGGTTCGTGTCAACTTCGCGTATTGCCGTTCTCAGGTTATAGCTTTTAAGGTCTAACCTCTCGGTTACCGCGACTTCCTCGAATCGTTTCTGTAAGGAATCGATTTCTCCTTTGACTTTCGACACGTTGTCCTGGATCTTCCCAACATCATCGCTGACCTCGGCTACCTTGGACTCCATTGTGGTCTTGTGTTCGTTGAGGTCACCCCTCAATAACATGAGATCGATTTTATGTTCCTCACGGTGAACGTCAACTGTTTCAAGTAGGCCTGCTACTGTTTCTGTCAACTCCGTAATATTCCTCCTATTGGTGTTTAATTCGTCCTTGACCTCTATCATGCCGTCGACGATCGTCTTGACGTTGTTATTCACAGCATTGGCTGCACCTCTCATCAAAATCAGTCCAATATTCATGGTCGCCATGTCCTTTTTCACAGTGTCCATAAATCCCTCGACGTGAGTCAATCGAGTCCCAAATTCTTCTCGAGTGTGCTCCAGGTCGGCTCTCATATCTATCTGGACTCTGTTTATTGTCGTTTGAATTTGAGCTGTGTGCTCCTCCAATCGGGTCTGCAGTCCTCCCTAGCTCTATTCATCTGGCGGGTTAAGCTATCTATACGCTGGTTAGCCTACTGATGGTGTCGTATGACATCAACCCTAACAGCTGCTAAACCTGCCGTAAGATCATTCCTAGCTTCGACTCTATATGCGTCCATGTCGGCCCTGACCTGAGTTAAATCAGCCCTAACATTGTTTACTGACTGGGTGTTAGCCTCTAAGTCCTGTCTAACTTGGTCCACATGACCACTCACAGCGTTGACAGCTTGGGTATTCTCACCTAAGTCAGTCCTTACAGTACCTAAGTCACCTCGGACTTCACCTAAATCACCTCTTACATCACCTAAATCAGTCCTTACAGTACCTAAATCAGCAGTAATCTGCTGGAGGTTGGCATTAACACCTGCCATCATCTCCCCAAACACACGACGAATAGTTTCCCCACCCACTGACATGAAATATATATGAGAAAGTGAGGGATCAATCTCTAATGGAACTTACAGCTATGATTAGTTACTTGGTGGTATAAAGCTTGTTTCATTTAAATAAATATCACGAGTACAGCTGGAGTATGCAAACTAAGTGCTTCTACATTTACAAAGACAACGGCGAGCAAAGCAAAGTATTACATTTACTCAAGATGAGGCATCATCAAAGAAAATCCTATCCATCATTTATCTAACACTAAAGCCTCACCCCATGGACTTCTATCAAACATGAATGCCATGCGGTCAATTGATCTGCAGTACGACTTTCTAAGTTCGTCCCAGTCCTGTCAATTTACCATTAATGAACATTAAGATCCTCCTCAATAACATGGAATTGACGGTCACCACGTTAACGTCGGCACATGAGTTGGGCGCCATTTTATGAGACCGTCGGTGGAGCTGCCAGGATAGCCAATAACCGCAATGACTTCCCTAACATCTCATCCGTCGGACCTAACTGCCGTGAGGATCAGGAGAACTTCCAAATAGGCCAAAGCGGCACAAGAATCTGTAGTCCACAGGGATCGTGGTACATGGTGACGATGGTCATAGACTTCACCTTAAAAACTAGACTGAGAAAATAAACATCCAGACTTATGTAAAACACCGTGAAAATTTATTGTTAAAATTCACAAGCCCCTAGCCTAGTTCGGAGGGTTTCAATCGGCTAGTCCGCAAGCTAATAAACAATCAAAAATAAAGAGCAGGTCCCTACCTGAGAAGTTACGGAAAACCCTCGCGAAAGATCTATCTCACAATAATAAAGCAACAACAGCAACACTAGGAAGATAGTACGACGCAAATCCCTAGGTCAAGTTACAAGATCAAACTAATATCAGAATTTACATTTAACAGGGTAGCAAAACAAATCTAAATTAGGATGATACCATCTCCGCATTTACATTTAACGTTAATTCGTCTAGCTAAGTCCTATCAATTAATAACAAAATTTATGGCGATGACGTCCGTAACAGGAAACAATTACATTCAAATCTAAGTGAACAGCCATGTAAAAAAAAACATTTAATTATTCTTAGAAACTACGTGCTAACAGCACACAAGAAGGTAACATGTAGGATTCATACACATGTACATCATAAATAATTAATGAAACAGTAGTCTTATTAAAATGCCTGCCTGCACCTTGGTTTACTCTTTGTAAGCCATAGTCATC
The DNA here is from genome assembly GCA_946902985.2 of Meconema thalassinum. Lineage (NCBI taxonomy): Eukaryota > Metazoa > Arthropoda > Insecta > Orthoptera > Tettigoniidae > Meconema > Meconema thalassinum. The sequence continues at coordinate 757,510,093 of OX336388.2, read as the reverse complement.
TAATGTGTGTAGTTACGGTGACGACTGCGTAGTAAAGACTACGTCTAACATCGCATGGCCTGCGATCCACAAGCTACGAACTCAAGGTTCGAACAAGCTTCAGGTCCCTACAAAGTGTCAGCTGTCCTAGTCATTTCCTCAAAGGAAATACCTTCATTAGCACGGCCATGTCAGCAGGTTCCAAATGCAAAAGAACAAGCTTAGATAGAAAGAATTCGTTAGTTAGCTTTTGTTTTACCTAAATTATGCGTTTTATTATTAAGATGTCGGTTTAGGTTTATCGTTGGTTTATGGCGAATAATACTGACAATAGCCTGGGCACGGAGTGTCTCCACTGAGATCATCTCCACCAAAAAGCCTCGCCTCAAAATTCGGAATATAATCAACGAGCAATAACAACTCGGACACACAATAACACAAGTTACCAGCGGCGCAAAGCTCGCGTTCAATAACCCTGGGATGGGCCTGCACACTCAGTCACCCTCCAATAACATCTGGTCAACGGGAACAATCCCGGACAAGGTACACACAAATACCTTCATACAATAAATATCTCCTTTAACAGGGTGGCCTACAACGTACTGTATAAAACCTGACATAACTGTACACGTCAAACGACGGTACACGCAACAGTGCGTTTAACTAACAAAAAAAAAACAATCTATAAAAACAGGTGATCAGATACAAGGTTGGACACTGGGTTCCATGAGCTAAATTGCAATGAAAGAAAGAGCGAATACTAAAAGCATTCTGTCTTCTGTCAATCTATGTGTGTCTCATAATACAAGCGTGCTCCCAAGGGCACTGGGTCACAAACCAGTTTGTCTCGCTTCAGGCTACAACATTCCTGCGCGGTCTGACACAACACACACTTACTATCAAGGCCGGCGATTTAAACAAAATAAAACAGTACAACTGGCCTCTCATAAAACCTTTACCATAGGTCATAAACCTCGAAGAATACGTGTATAAAAAACACGCTATAAATCTGAATACAATAATATAATTCCGTCTTTCAAACCAAAGACATCTAAATGGTAGCAATGACATTATTGCTGGAGCTGTTTGCTATCAAAAATATAATACTTCAGTAGTTTCTTGTATAAACATGAAATAAATACGTGTCTTCACATGACACTAACAAAATAATAATTGTGGCGCAGATTCCACACTCTGGATCTGCTTAATGATACGTTGGGAACTGGGTTCGATGCTAGACAACGAAACATCCCTTTTACTTGTAAGGTCCACACTTGACCAGATGGCTTCTGAACAACATCTCAAATCAAATATAATGCAGTTACAAAACTGGTAATTACAGTCGATTACCTAACTGATACGACTGTTCTAACGAAGTCAGGGGTGTAACAAAGACTGGCTGCACAAAATGCAGTTACAGAAATATAACCATGGCATCTGATTGCCATAACTTAAGTCAGCAAAGACTTGAAAAATCACCCCAGATAGTGTTAAACAAAGTAGCCTCAAATGACTACGGTCACGTTTCGCAAAAGATAGGCTTTGACGTTCTACGACGTTCATCAAGCTGCACCAGGGTTGACCAAAATGTCTGACCCAAGGGTGTCTCACTGTAACTGAAATAAATGACATCTAATTAGACTAGTTACATTCCCTACCTATAAAAATGGCTGACACTGAGTTCGGTTGGTTCACAAACTACATTAAACCTACTATACCACCAGAAACTAGAACGAGAAAGGGTGTACAAAAACTCACGACATGGAGGAGCTCTCACTCAGCCCCCTGTTCAATGACAAGGGTTGAACAAATTCATCCCTGGCTCTCCGGAACGACATCGTCCTCATCAGGATTCCCATCTGGACTCTCCCAAAGACCAGGGTTCGATCTGTCCCTGTCGTCAACTTCGTGGATGTACTGGACTTGCCTGGGAATGGCATCCTGGGTTCCTTCCTCCTCGTTCGCTGTTCTGGAAGCTCCACCATCATTCTGGTTCCAATAGATACATCACCCTAATACCATGATGGTATTAGCCCATGATGTCGGTCTCAAACATGGTGTAGAATAGTCTGATCACGTGGGTGGTAAAATAAATCGTGTAGTTGTTCATTCTTTCACTTCAAAATCTCAGTGTTCGTAGTAAATGTTACAGGCTTTAATTCAATTAATAACACAGCCTTTACTTCGAAGATATCGGATTAATACGTGACCAAGCACTGTTCTATGGTTCTTCACGTGTATTGACGCCACTTTTTACATCACGTAGCATCCGTGAAATGTGCGTCGTTTTGTAATTGAAAAATTCACTGTGGCAATTCAAATATACAGTACTTTCATAATCACACTTATATAAAGTAATTATAACACGTTTACCTCTATATTTTTCACCAGGCTCTCTGCCCTCCACAAACACGTGGGTACAAAAGTGTGGTGTTACGGTAATGTTATAAAATTCACTATACTTGCCAATTATTTCACAAATTGCTTCTCGTTGTTCACTGTGCATCAATAAACAGTGATTTGCAGAATATTCGTGCTCGATGGCACCCGATGACAACTTCCACGCTAAACAGCGGATATTTTCTACGTCTTACAAGACGGATGCAATTTCACGCCTACACAGGGCGGATTCTCCAGACGTAGTGCAAATAATTACTTATCACTCGTATTGTAGCGTAACTGTGCTCGATGGAAACAGATAACAATTTCCACGCTAAACAGCGGATATTTTCTACGTCTTACAAGACGGATGTAACTTCACGCCTACACGGGGCGGATTCTCCAGACGTAGTGCAAGGCACAAGGTTCCTCGAGGAAGTAGGTCGTCAAACCGAAGTCGTTGAGCGACTACTTACATTCCTGTTTGCGTATCTGCAAGGGTATTACCTTACCTTAAGCGAAAATAACATTCTCCAAAATGTTTTAATAATGCTGAATGACGAAATGGAATATTCTGAGTCTTGTGGAAAGATAAAATTAATTAATAAGACCTCAGATAAATAATTAGTAGACTTCACCAAAGTCAAAAGTGCGATTCTCCGCTACTTCAAAGAGTATAGCGTGAGCTCTCAGCTCCACGTGGCTTTCTGGGTGTGTTCAAAGGTACTACATCCCATCATAAATGTGCTGTCTTAAAAATATCACATGAACCTTTGCTCAGCGGGTTCAGTATGAACTTAGAAAAACTGTATAAAGATGCATATATATTAATATCATTCTTCTTCTTCTTTTGAGACCACAAAGGATCACTTTACCCAACCATTAGTTCGTCGACTTGTAGGAACTGTACAAGCCTTGCGGTCCTCTCAGTACTTCTTCATGCGTATTGATCATCTTGCCCGTTCTTCGGCGGAAGATATTCTTGTAGGAATTTTCTTCTTTGTGAGTGGAAAATGAAACGTCATATTTTTAAGTGCTGTAGTTAAACTTTTCTTATTTGCAGCATCTTCTGTTGTTAGGCCAATTTCTTTTAAGTCCTCTCTGATTTCTTTTAACCATCGGCATCCAGTTGTTGTGTTTTTTGAAGCAAGATTGTACTGCACTAGTTGTTTTAGAAGACGTGAATCTGGCATTCTCATGATGTGCCCAAAGAATCCTAGTCTTTTCTTTCGCATGGTATCAGTAATGGGTTCTAGGTTGTTATAGACCATATTGTTAGGTATTATTCGCCATTGCCCATCTTTTTTATATCCTTTATTGATACAAGTTCTTCCAATTCGCCTTTCGATCTTCTGTAATCTGTCGGTTTTAGAATGTTCATTTAGATGGAATAATGTTTCTGCTGCATATGTGGCTTCCGGTTTTATGACTGTATTGTAATGCTTAATTTTTGCATTAATTGATAAGCATTTCTTTTTGTAAGTTTCCCATGTTAATTTTTTTGCCCTAGATAACTTGTTGGTTCTTATTTGAATTGACGCTTTCTCATTTAAATTGTTTGTTATTAGCTCTCCTAGATATTTGAATCGTGTTACAATTTTAATTTTTGTATCATTAATTTGTATTTCCTTTAATGGTGTTGTATTTTGTGGCATGATTTCTGTTTTTTCGAATGATATCTTAAGGCCAATTTTATTTGCAATTGTCTGAAGCTCTGATATCTGTGTTTTGGCTTCCTCTAAATCTTTCGCCAATAATGCCATGTCGTCTGCAAAACCAAGACAGTTTGTTTGAATTTTTCTCCCTATTTTTATATTTGGAGGGCATTTCTTAGACCATTCTCGCATTACCATTTCCAATGCACAATTAAATAGTAATGGTGATAAGCCATCACCCTGTCGTGAACCGGTTGTGACCTCAAATGGGTCAGAGAATTCACCTCCGAATTTAACTTTTGATTTGGTGCCTGTAAGAGTTAGTTTTATGAGATTTGTCAATTTGGGGTGTAATCCCATGTGTCTTAGAATTTTTAATAAAGATTCTCTATGAATACAATCATATGCTTTTTTAAAGTCGATAAATGTTATCACCATATCTCTATTCCTTTTTCTATTATAATCCATTATCAATTTTAGGCTCATAATTTGATCTGGGCAACTTCTCCAGGGCCTGAAACCTCCTTGATATTCTCCTAATTCATTTTCAAGTTGTACTTTAATTCTATTGAGAAGAATTCGAGATTTTTTTTATAGGTAACATCCAGGAGTGAAATCCCTCGGTAATTGTTAGAGTCTGTCTTATCCCCTTTTTTATGTAGTGGATGGATGATAGCTGATCTCCAATGTTCAGGGAATTTTCCTGTAATCCAGATGTTGACTAGTTGTTGGTGAAGAGCGATTTTTGCCGAATTTCCAGCATACTTCCAAATCTCTGCAAAAGTCTGGTCTTCTCCAGGGGCTTTGAAATTCTTCATCTCATTCAGTGCTATGTAAACGTCTTCTAATGTGGACGGGTTAATGTTCTCCGGTGGTGTTGTTATTGGAGTGTCAACATCCAATTGGAGAAATTCTATGGGTTCTTCACAGTTTAGGAGTGTCTTAAAATATTTAGCCATAATTTGTGCATTATCCTGGTTGTTGTGGGCTAATTTACCATTTTCATCTTTTAACAATAAGGTAGGTGCTTCATATTTTTTCAGATGTTGTTTAAAGATTTTGTAATAATTCCGCGATTGTGAAATTTTGATTTCCTCTTCAATTGTTTGTAGGGTGTCAGTATGATATTGCCGTTTTATTCTTCTTAAAGTTTTAGTTGTTTCTTTTCGTTGTGTAACTAAATTTTGAAAAGATGTTTCATTATAATACAATGAAGTTTTTTTAGCGTATGGCTTTTAGTGCCGGGAGTGTACGAGGACATGTTCGGCTCGCCAGTTTTGTAGCTGCTTCGAGACGGACACCCAATGGGTGAGCTACAAGTACCGTTGGGGAGGGAAGTGTGGATGTAAGGACGAGGAGTCGGAAGGTTGCGGCTGTGGCCTATAGTTAGGGGCCAACCCCGGCATTTGCCTGGAAGGAAGATGGGAAACCACAGAAGACCATCTTCAAGGTTGCCGGCGGAGGGATTCGAACCTCCTCGCCTCCCGGATGTGAGCGACTGCCAGCAGTCATGCCGTAACGACCACGGCTAACTCACCCGGTAATGAAGTAATTATTTATTTATTTACTTGGAAGTTTTCGGGAGAGAAAAGAAAATGGACAGTATAAAAGGGCTGTCTCATAAGAAAGCAAACATACACAGAAAGCGTATACTGTCACGAAAGTGACCACGACCCACGATCTTGGGCATAGAAGCTCAGCATGCTACCAACTACGCCACCGAAGCCGCTAAAGTAATACTCTACTGTATTAAAAATTATAATATTGCAATTCACAATCCCCGGAAGTACGGGCCTCGCAAATCTCGTACCGCACATGGCTTCGCAATGGCTAGTGCTGCCACTGGTTATTAATAAAGGAATGTGAATTCATTTGGATGATCATGACATACTATGGTGTTGGCAAACCAATATGATCTCACGTATGCTAGCAAATGTACATGACTTTTGTAAGGGGTGATGTGGTCTCTCTGCCAATAATTGGGACATTGATATTGGATTTTGAAAACTCTATACTTCTGAACTGAGATTTCTGAAAATTTGGCAACAAACTCTAAGCTTAATACATAGCTTGTGTACTAAATTTAATTATAATTGTTTAGTTAATTCTCAAGATATAAATCTCGAATATATATTGTACCTAATACATTCAGACATTCTTAACCCCCTAGTGCCTCGCGCCAATCAGATCGGCTCTTGCTGCTCGCGCCAAAAGTGCCAAAGCCGATTGAATCGGCGCGCTGTTTATCATAAATTTGTAGATTTCTGTAGGGATTTGTCCATGATTATTTCATACTGTTGGAAAGGTGAGGTTCCAAGCTTACCTGTGCGTTGTTTACTTTTCTCCTTCGAAGTCCGTTACGCGATAGGTTTGAGTTTCACGCCTTTCCTTAGCGCTCCCTCAATCACGCATGTTCCCGCCAAAATTGCGGTGTAGTTGTTTTCTTCTTGTTGAAGTTTTCTGCCTACAGATGTATCTAAGAACTTTATACAGCTGGAACGTAGTGTTTCTTCGAATACGACTCTTAGGTTCCCTTCATTTAGACTCAAAATAGATATTTTACAAAAGAAAGTAAGAAAAATTGAAAAATTATAACAATAATCTCCATTAAAAAGGTTTAGATTCACATAATGAACAATAATAATGTTATTGGTTTTACGTCCCTTTTAACTACACTGGCTTTTTAGAGACGCCGGGGTGCCGGAATTTTGCCCCGAAGGGGATCTTTAACGTGCCAGTAAATCTACGGACATGGCTCCCTCGCATTTGCGCACCCTCAAATAATAATAATAATGTTATTGGTTTTACGTCCCTTTTAACTTCCCTGGCTTTTAGAGACGCCGGGGTGCCGGAATTTTGCCCCAAAGGGGATCTTTAACGTGCCAGTAAATGTACTGACACGGCTCCCTCGCATTTGCGCACCCTCAAATGCCAGCTGACTGCGCCAGGATACGAACCTGCAACCTTGGGCCCAGCAAGCGAGAACGTTACCCCTGAGCCACGCAGCCAGCCACATAATGAACATAATGTATGAAAGAATGAGGTATTGGTTATAAAACAATGGAAAAATAATGATTCTATCGTTGAAAATGTGGTATTTATGATTTTCTTTTTCGAATAGCCTGCATGATCATTGAAAATGGCTTGGCATTCTTGGCAAGTATTTCAGGAAATGGCTTGGCACTAAGAGGGTTAACAATTTTACGGAAATAACTTCAAATATTAAGCTTAATATAATTGTAATAATACACCTAAATTACATATATACTTGCGAACGCTTGCAAGAACTCTCTTATAGGTACGGTATAAACCACCCGCCTGGTTTTACTGTTATGCGGGCTTCTATAAATATGTTTAATTGTTTAAACTCACTTTTTAAACAAATTGTCGACATTTATGAAATCAGAGAGCAATTCATCACAATGTGTACAGACTACCCGCCCGGCTCTAGTGCTATGCGGCTGTACGCGACACAGTTCTGACAGGGGCTATCGGCTTGATTATTTGTTTAAAAGCACCTTATAAACAAGTACATATATCTCCTTTGACGTTTAAGAAATGCAAGATTTTTCCTGTACTATTGAGACGATTTGGAAGATTTTGATACAAACCACACCTTCTAACTCCCTCTGGTTTAGGAGCTTGAGTTTTGTGAAACATGCACCTTAGCGTATTATATATCTTCTTCGCGAATGGGTCGCTTAGGACCACGCGAAATCAACACTTTCTAGCCTTCCTGTTGGCCCAGTATTCCTGTATTCGCAACGAGTGGATCTGTTTCCGTTGCTCTGACCATTGATGTTGTGTAGTCTTCTTCTCTTCTTCCTCGAAATCCCACGTGTGAGTGATTTTCCTGATTTCCTTCCGGTCATGTAAGTTTGGTGATCCTAATTCCTTTAAGTCTTTTTCCGTAAATTTATATCAATTCGGTCTAGTAGTCTTGTTCTCTGAGAAAGTATGTATTTTGTGTGTCAGTCTGTTCGGGTCCATTCTTTCTAAGTTTCCCATAAATTGGATTCTTCGCATTAGGCTGTGGATAATGTACACCATCTGTTGTTCTTGGTCCAAGGATTTTTCTCATTATTTTGCGTTCTTTCACTTCTATTTGGTGTTTTAGTGTTTTGTGGTGGAGATTGAGTGTCACTGACAGTGTTGCCAATTTAGTGTTTACAGCAACAGATCTGGTGTTTCTGAAGTTCGTTTGGTTCCAGAAATGTTCTAATAGCGCCATAGAAAAATGCTGGTGTTATTTCAATAAAACCAGTGCCAAATCTGGTGCTTAACGGATTTTTCCATGAAATTGTCTCTTATGACAAATAAGTAAATCCAGGAAGCGATGTAATAGTTTTAATAAAGTTAATCAATTAAGACAGGCAATGTTCAGCCTTACACGTGTCAAGATCAACACTCCAACAGGGGAAGTCCCTGAAATTCTCATTCGCGTGCATAAGTGCTAAGTAAGCCCAACATGCAGGGCTCAGTGCAAGTGCACTTGTACAAAGAATCGACCTATCATCTATATTCTTCCCAGCTCCCAGGGGATTTCCCAGTTTTATGCGAAGGCAGTTTATGTACTTTCGCTCTCTCACTCTAATGCAGATGTAGGGAGAGTGTTTAGTCAAGTTTAATTGGTGAAAAAAAAGCAAAGAAATCGAATGAAAGTTCAAAAATTGCATTCCATCCTGTGTGTGTTATTTGGACTAAAACAGAGGGAAAATGCTATCACGACTACGAAATTCCGAAGGATATAATAGTGGCCAAAATTGGAAGTGTGGAGAGCTACAGCACTACTACACCTTCCTGCTCTAAATATGTAATAGCGGTAGCAGGCTCCGCAAGTGAAGAAGACGATTTTTAATGACAGAAATGTAAGTAAAAAGCCGTTTATATTGAACCCTAATTGATCTACGATAAATAAGTATTCATATTTATTATTATTATTACTGCAGGCCAGGCAGTACTTGAGGAAGTGGACATGGATAAAAGGCAGGCTAGCGTTTCGTAATGATTGCAACAGGAGTAGAGCTGGTAGCTATTCTTGGGGGACGGTCAGATTTAGCCGGGTTCAAGGCCAAATTGAGCAACTACTTGCACCAGAATTGGAAGCATAAAGGAATGATCACGAGTCACTTGCAACGAACTTACGATTGAATCAGCCAATCACGAGAGACCAAGCCATGATCACGCGATGGACAGCGTCAGTAATAAAAAGCCCGCGAAATTGATTATCTAAAGAACCGCCGATCGGACCGATCTCCGCACGAGTGCATTGAGACGTTTGATTTATTTGAAGAAGAATGACACTAGTCCCATATTTGTGAGATAAAAACTCTGGAAATTTTTATCCAAAACCACCCCACTCCTCCGTCCCCTGTCAGTTTCTAATAAATAGTTTGGCATGACGCAATTCAAAGTCATTCGTTTTGGAGCCTTGAGAGGCTAACTTCACGCCCGTTTGTGCAACGATATTTTAACGCTTGAAATTATTCAAAGTCATTCGTTTTGGAGCAATACAATATTTTACCCATACAACGTACAAGAAGCCGTTACACACATGGCGAACTCCCAATTAATTATGGCTTAAAAATAACCATCACAATGAACAGGTTTGCAACATGAAAACTTACGGGGGCCAGTCAGACAATCCGGACTGCCTATCAAAATAAGTCACAGGCAAAACGGGCGATTTGTGGAACTCTGCATATCTGTCAATCAACGTGTCAATAACCTCGACCTCCCAGGACATGGGGTCGAATCTCGAAGAAGTGTGCCCCAAAGCACAAACATACGTGTGTGTGTGTCAGAATAAATATGGACAAGAAACAGAGGTCTCCCTAGAGCACCCTGTCTTTCCATCAAAAATACAACAACAACAAAATATGAGGGCGGTAGGACCTCTACCCCCTCCTCACGTAGAATCAACACACACTTGACACAGTAACACACACAATCACACGTATGGGTTTTGACAGACCCTGAAATAAAAGACATAAAAATTTCCACTCGCTGGCGCCACCGTTCTATGCCGTGACTAGTTAACCTGAAAAGGACTCAAAAAAATCTATCAAAATTAGAACGAAGGTGTTCTATAATTACATTTTATGTTGGTGCGCTTGGCAACCCTAATATGAATAATAACCTGTTCAGCAAATATCTTACAGTAATTACCTCCCTTTCCTATCACAAATATTAACGTTAATAAAGCACCATTTATCGAATGTAACGGGTTTCGCATTTGCATGGATCTAAATCTAAAACCTGAAGTCGGTACTTATCTTTGCTTCATGGCGATGGTGAAGTTCCCTTTGACGGTTGAGATTAAAGTTCCAACATGGCGTGGAATTAAAAATTGCCTCTTTAGTTGAGGAGACGTGCTCTAGTTGAGCTTCAACTGATTGAGTCGACTGCCGGCGTACAAGTGAGACACGCTCAGCGAAGCACGGAGGGACCAGGGAAGGGAAAAGAGTGGTGGTAGGAGACAAAAGGAATACATATAAGAATAGGCAACGTAACAAAAATAAATTATTTCTTGATGAAATTTTTTTTTTGATAGATTTTTTTGAGTACTTTTCAGGTTAACTAGTCACGGCATAGAACGGTGGCGCCAGCGAGTGGAAATTTTTATGTCTTTTATTTCAGGGTCTGTCAAAACCCATACGTGTGATTGTGTGTGTTACTGTGTCAAGTGTGTGTCGATTCTACGTGAGGAGGGGGTAGAGGTCCTACCACCCTCATATTTTGTTGTTGTATTTTTGATGGAAAGACAGGGTGCTCTAGGGAGACCGCTGTTTCTTGTCCATATTTATTCTGACACACACACACGTATTTTTGTGCTTTGGGGCACACTTCTTCGAGATTCGACCCCATGTCCTGGGAGGTCGAGGTTATTGACACGTGGGTTGACAGATATGCTGAGTTCCACAAATCGCCCGTTTTGCCTGTGACTTATTTTGATAGGCAGTCCTGATTGTCTGACTGGCCCCCGTAAGCTTTCATGTCGTAAACCTGTTCATTGTGATGGTTATTTTTAAGCCATAATTAATTGGGAGTTCGCCATGTGTGTAACGGCTTCTTGTACGTTGTATGGGTAAAATATTGTATTAATAACGTAAATGTTGGCTGTGAGCCTATTGTTTTGTTTATGACTCGATTCATGTAATGTTAGTGTGGCACCTGCGTGGTGTAGTGGTAGGGTACTTGTAAATTTTGACGGCGGTCATTTGTGTATTTTTTTATTGGTCACGTGTTAATGTACTTGTGTTGATTTGTGTGAGAAGTCCTAAGTTTTTAGGCAGTAAATGTTGCTACGGCAATTTGCTTCCAATTTCACACGGAATTTATTGTGTTGTTTATATTAGATCTAGGAAATGTCGGTTTAGTTTTTAAGTATTGTAGTTGTGTTCCCCCGTGTCGGTCTAGCTCTAAGAAATGTGGATTCGTTATCTGAATGATTATTCTGGATGACGACGAATCACGCATTCGTTTGTAGACATCGTGAAGCATGTAGAACGACATACGCGCATACATAGTCACTTTTGTTGTTTTATCTTAGGGACACTTGGTCCATGTAATTAATCTCTCCAGAGATTTTGGCCTAGTTTTTGGCATTTTTATTAAGTGGGAGTCAGATGGGAGTTTTATTTTGTTAATTGTTGAGTGTAAATATGGTGATTTGTTTATTAAATTCATTTGTTTTAACCCTGGCTTCACTCTTTCCTGCATGTTATTTTGTTAAATGTTACCCTGCAAGTTAATGAAGCTCTTTGACAACAACTTACGATATGAACCGATACACCCCCCGAAACTGAGTCTCATATGCTTCTTTGCAAGGGTTCATAAAACAAAAATGGCTGCCCAAGTGGGGATTGTTGTTGTTGTTGCTTCGCTGATCTCATATTTATTTCGTTGAGAAATGATGCCAGGTCAAACGGACATGTAAATTCAGTAAATTGAGGCGATGTTGTACCGCCATGTGCATTAGTAAAATCACTGAGTTCCTAAAGTTAGAGATATTGAACAAGGTTAGAATTTGATATTGTATTTGTTATAAACCTGTTCTGGCGCCCGGCATTAAAATTAGAATATTTGCATTATTATTGAACTCAGTCAAAGCAGGAAGGTGTTGCCTAATATTTGACATTTAATTTGCTTCGGTTAATTGGTGTTTGCCGTAAATTCTGTTGGTTAGGAATTTAAAAGCAGATCACTAGGGGTTATTTTGTTGTTAGGGAATAAGTGTAATTTTATTCAGTAAATTTTGTTACTGAAATTTTCATTAAATTAGAGCCAGTAATATTTAAATGGTATGACATGTATGCGTGTATATGACTGAAATCTTGGCGCATGACCCTGTTTTCTCTGAATATATTTGTGTGTGTGAAATGGCGATTGTTGATGAAATTAAGGCATTGTTGGAACAGATGTCCGTAAAAACGGAAGAACAATTAGTGCAGATGTCCGTGAAGACGGAAAAACAATTAAAAGAACAATTAGAAGCTCAGCGGGAGCATAATGATAAACAATTAGGGCAGATGTCCGCGAAAACGGAGGAACAATTAGGTGACATTACGGTCCAGTTACAAGCGCAGAAGATAGACTGTGAAAAAAATTACATGACATGAGCGGTAATATTTCGGTCCAATTAGAGGTCCAGAAATTAGACACTGACAAACAATTAAATGAACTAAATCACAAATTGTCGGAACAGGCGGTAACACAAACGGCACAAACCGAACAATTAGGAAAAATCACTAATGACATTAATCAGAGCGTTAAAAAGGTAGAGAAACTGGCAGGCGAGGTTGCGGAGAACAACGTCAAACAGTTAGGCGAAATTAAAAAGTTGGAGGCGAAGTTTGAAAATAAACAAGTACAGTTTGACGAGATGGTGGCCGATAAACTCAAGCAGATAGAGGCAGCATGTGTCAATAACACCGCGGGAATGAAGAAAACCCAAGATAAATTGCAGCAACAAATTAATTCGGTTGACAGCAACGTGCTAGAATTAATAAAAGAAATGAATAAACTCGAGGTTAAGGCCGAAACCGAACGGATGCACTTGCGTGAGGACTTAGAGGGCCAACTAGTAAAAACACAAGAGGTCATAAGAGAAGAAGTCGGCGAACAATTGATTAAAACGCAAGAAGTCTTAAGAGAAGAAGTAGGAGAACAGCTAGTAAAAACACAAGAGATCAGAAGAGAAGAGGTAGGAGAACAGCTCGTCAAGACTCGGGATAATCTGGAAGGCCAGTTAATAAAAACACAAGAACAGATACGTGAAGAGCTAGAGAAAAATCAGGAAAGGAACGAGGAGAAAATTAACAGCTTGAAAAGTAGGATCCGGCGAGATTGGGACCAGCAGGCTCACGCAAATAAGGAAGACAGGCTGACAGTTTTAAAGCGAATGCAGGCATTGGAGAAAAATGTAAAGTCAAAATTATAGGAACACTCAGAGTTAATAATCAAAAACGAAATTAGATCTTTAGAAAATGCGACATTATTTTCGGCTGAAAATATACCGGAGAAGCAGGGAAGTATTGGAAGTCCTGCAGGCTTGAAGTTGGCTGAGGATACCAGCCGGGGTCAAAGTCCCAGACTAACGAGTAACGCATTCCAGCAATACAGGGGAGAGACTTCTACACCACAACCGAACTTGGCACCCGCCCAAGTCATCCAAGTCATTCGGGGTAATGATTTCAAGCCGATAAATTTAAGGAACATTCAGGAACCACTCCCAAAGCCTTTCTACGACAATTAACTGATTACTTTAATGACCAGCACATCGGCCCTGAGAAACAATTAAGACTAGTGGAGAAATTTTTAGAAGGACCCAGCCTAACCTGGTTTTTAAGCTTTAAGTATACTTTCACAGACATGGCTCAATTCCGCGAAGCATTTTTAAAGAAATTTTGGAGCCCTTCTTTACAGCAAGGGTTAAGGATGGACCTGTACACGCGAAAATATCATAGTACGCATCCGACCCGATTTTCAGAATTCTTCAGCCAGCAGTTGGTAAAATTCAGAGACTTTGACGACCCGCCTAGCGAGCAAAATATGGTTCTAACCATCGGGAAACAACTCCCAATGCATATCCAACAACTATTAGTCGCAGGAAACATTCAAACCGCAGTCCAAGCCGAAGAATTACTCAGACACTTAGACGAGACGAGTATGGTGAGCCCACAGACAGGAAGGAGGAATATGGAATGTGTCAACACGGCAGAGGTAATTCAGGGACTCCAAAATAATCACAGCCAGGGGAACCAAACCAAGACTCAGTCCACAGGGACACAGTTCACACCGAGAAGGCAAGATTTTGACGGCCGAAACCAGTTCAACAATAATAATCAAAACTATCAGAATAACCGCGGGAGATACAATCAGAACAACCAAAATAAAAACAATCAACGGACGTACCAGCGTGAATATACAAATTGGAGGGGAAACCAGAGACAAGGTAGACCTTACCAAAGAAATGGAGATGGTCGATGGAATAACGGCAGGAACTATCGCCAAGAAAATAGGGGAGATTATCGGAACACCTGGGACGAGCGATATATTGAATCACGTAAATACTTGGATCAATTAAGTACTGAAGAAGCGGAGAAAGAGAAGTGGGGGCGTGCCATGGCGAACAGACAGAGCCCAGACAATCATCAAGGAGAGGGGGCAGAGAGTTTATTGAGGCAACACGAGCGACAGGATGACAACCGGCGAAACACAACAAATGGGTCCCGGGATAAAAAAAACTCCAAATGAACTGAAAGATGATAGTCTGAAAATGGAGGTTGCCAGGGAGCGAGAAGAGATGATAGTGGCCAATATAGAAGAGTGGGTAGCATTCCCGGACGACTGCCTGGAGGAAGTGGTGAAGAACAGTGAAAATGTTATCAGACAACTACCAATTATTTACGCGCATATTGGAGGCATGAGGGTGAGATGTTTGATTGATACAGGTAGCCAGGTGAGCTTAGTCACCGAAGTTTTGATAAAGGAAATAGGAAGAAAACAAACTGTTCAAATTATGCCGGAACCGCTAATGAAAGTCAGAGGTGTTATTCCTGACAAAACTATAAATTGTAAACAGCAAGCATTTTTAGATCTGGAAATATTGAACCACACTTTCTCGCAAACATTCATTGTCATTCCGAAGATGAACTACAACATAATTTTAGGAGTCAACTTCATCTGTGATTTTCATGCTGTAATTGACTTACATAACAACACTGTAAGTTTCAAACAAGTAGAGGGGTTGAATCATGTGGGTTTAAACATGGAAGAGAGTCCGTTGGAGAGAGAGGCAAATACTTGGGTTGTTGAAGAATGCACTAATGAGGCCGGAGATAAGAACTTGACGGAAGAGCGAGTCAGCCAGACAGCAGTGGTAGAGATTGACAGCCGAGATATTTCGCAGAAACTTTGGGTACATTTGGCGGAAAAAGAAGTTAGCGGAACTAAATTTGAAATTCTACTTCAGGAGCGACTTAAGGAGGCCATCGTAGGGGAACCTGATAGAAGAAAACTGGAAGAAATTTTAAGGAGCTTTTGATACAATACCTGGAAAAGTTTTAAATTTTCAATATGCCATGCAAGTGACAGACTGGACCCCATTTAAAAATAAATTGTACCCGATCCCAGAGAAACATTTTTCTCAGGTGAAGGACATTATTACTAACTTATTAGATTCTGGCAAGATAAGGAAAGCGGCAACCCCTTACCTCAACGCAATATTGGCTGTGGCCAAGCCAAATGGATCAATTAGGCTCTGCCTAGCCGCGCGAGTTTTGAACGGTAAACTGCTAGTTGAGCATGACCAAGCACCTAGGATCAAAGATGTTTTGAAAGGCCTCCGTGGGAAGAAGATATACTCAAGTGTCGATTTGACGAATAGTTTCCACCATCTTGAACTTGAAGAAAAATCCCAACTGTTGACGGGATTTTTATTCGATAATCAAAGTTATATCTGGTGTCGAATGCCCTTTGGCGTGAAAACTGCGGGATGTGCACTCATAAGAGCACTCGATAGGAATCTGACTGAGGAGGTCAAGAGCTTCACCACGAGATATGTTGACGACATATTAATCGCATCTGAAACAATGGAAGAACACCTGATAAATTTAAATACACTTCTGGACAACCTGAGAACTATGAACTTCAAAATTAACCTAAAGAAATCACATTTTTGCCAGAGCGAGATTTTATATTTGGGGCATATAATTGATGTCGAGGGCGTGCGGCCTAATCCAGCCAAGATTGATGCTGTTAAGAAATTTCCCACACCTACTAAAGTCAAACATGTGAGAGCGTTTTTGGGAGTGACAGGCTTCTTCAAAGAAAATTGCCCTGGTTACTCAGAAACAGTAGCACCTATGCAGAAGATGTTGAAGAAGGCAAATCGATGGTCGTGGAACGAGGAGTGCGACAGGTCTTTTAGAGCAACGAAGGATTTATTGGAAAACTGTGAAACTTCGATATCCGGATTTTGAGAAGCGATTTATTATTCAAGCAGATGCTTCATTGATTGGAATCGATGCTATGCTGTACCAAGAGGACGCTGAAGAACCCAAGAAGAAATCCTATTTAGCATTTACGAGCCGTAAATTAAGGAAACATGAGAGGAACTACACTGTGACGGAACTTGAGCTGCTAGCAATTTTATATTCTCTTCAACAGTGGCGTAAGATGATCTTTGGTTATTCCATCATTGTTAGAACCGACCACCATGCACTGACATTTTTATTCAAGACAACAATGGCAAGTGAGAGAGTTACGCGCTGGTCCATCTACATACAGCAGTTTGACATTACGATAGAGCATTGCCCTGGAAGGATGAACGTCATACCAGATGCCTTGAGTAGACATCCTGAGGACGGAAACGAAGTAACAGCGGAAGTTCACAATATTACATTGACACCTAAGGCTCGTGAGTTTTTGGCGAGATTGAAGGATATTCGGAAGGAGCAAGAAGCAGACCCATGGATGATGATGATGATAAAATTCTACAGGAGAAGGAATTACCACCAAATTCACCTGAGTACCGAGAAGCCCGTGCTAAAGAAGCGAGATTTCACTACTTAAATAACTTGTTACATAAGAACGTGGATGAGCATCATACTAAACTGCGAATCCTAGTTCCAGCATCACTACAGAGGGGATTGACTTGGCATGTCCACGAGAGCCTAGCACATATCGGCACGGATAAGACTGAAGCTACGATAGGGGAGACATTCACTTGGCCTAAGATGCGATTCACCATTGTTGAAGTAATTAGAACTTGTGACGCATGCCAGCGCACGAAACCGAACAACTTCATTCTGAAACAACCTCCAAGACCACTATTACCTCAAAAACCATGCGAGATGCTCGCTATCGACTGTTTTGGTCCTTTAGTAAAAGGGAAGCGTGGATGCCGACACCTTCTGGTGTGTGTCGATGTATTTTCAAAGATGGTCGTGCTATGTCCAATCCTGAAGACGACATCAAAACAAGTCCTCAGTCGAATTCAGAACAAAGTTATTCCGATGCTTGGGAAGCCGGAATCCATATTATCAGATCATGGTACCTATTTCACGAGCAATGTTTTTAGGCAAGGTTTGGAGAGCCTAGGAATAAAACACGTATTTTCAAGCATTCGTCATCCTTGTGGAAATCCGAGCGAGAGAACAATTCGCTGTGTTGCCAAGTACTACAGAGTAATGATTCCTAACGATCATAATAAATGGGTTGACAAAGTAGGGAAAATTGAGATGTGCATGAACACCACTAAGCACGAGTCGACGGGTCAAGTGCCACTGATTGTACACCAAAACAGGTTGCCAGAAAGAACTTGGGACAAGATTATTCCATGCCCAAGGGATCCACTATTAGCGCATGAGTTGCGAATCCAGCGAACGAGAGAGCACATGAGGAACCAAGCGGACCGAAGGCTGAGACGGTACCGAGGAAAGAAGTTTCACCGGGAGTTACAAGAACAAGAGTTAGTGCTGGTTCGTAGACCACCGATATCCGACCCTAAGAACAAAGTCTTCGCAAAATTCTGTCCAAAATTTATTGGCCCGTTCCGGGTAATCAAGAATCTGGATCACAATGCCTACAGGCTTGAAGAAGTGAGCACTGGTGCTAAATCTGTTTTAATAGCGCCAATTTAAAACCTTACTACTGAAGGGAACCATTTGATGACTAGGAAAAATGATGTGTGCAAAATCTGTATTGCAAAATTTTATTTTGAGAGCCAACACTCAAATATACGTGGAGCGCCAGAGTACGCGCTTTGTTTGTAAACAACGAGCAGCTGAGACGACAGGAGTGGCAATCACGTGAGGAGTAGGGGGAGACCTAGTGAGGAAGTATGAATGACATTCCGGCGAGAAAGAGAGCACACTAATTGAGTCAGAGGGGTGTACACACGAGCAGCTGAGCGAGGTATTAAAGAGATGTGTTGTTACTACGGTGGATTTTGTTTTTGAAATCCAAATCAATCAATTGCTTCGAATTTCAAAACCTTGCTGAGGATAAATGAACCCTTATTGATCTACGATAAATAAGTATTCATATTTATTATTATTATTACTGCAGGCCAGGCAGTACTTGAGGAAGTGGACATGGATAAAAGGCAGGCTAGCGTTTCGTAATGATTGCAACAGGAGTAGAGCTGGTAGCTATTCTTGGGGGACGGTCAGATTTAGCCGGGTTCAAGGCCAAATTGAGCAACTACTTGCACCAGAATTGGAAGCATAAAGGAATGATCACGAGTCACTTGCAACGAACCTACGATTGAATCAGCCAATCACGAGAGACTAAGCCATATTCACGCGATGGACAACGTCAGTAATAAAAAAGCCCGCAAAATTGATTATCTAAAGAACCGCCGATCGGACCGATCTCCGCACGAGTGCATTGAGACGTTTGATTTATTTGAAGAAGAATGACACTAGTCCCATATTTGTGAGATAAAAACTCTGGAAATTTTTATCCAAAACCACCCCACTCCTCCGTCCCCTGTCAGTTTCTAATAAATAGTTTGGCATGACGCTATTCAAAGTCATTCGTTTTGGAGCCTTGAGAGGCTAACTTCACGCCCGTTTGTGCAACGATATTTTAACGCTTGAAATTATTCAAAGTCATTCGTTTTGGAGCCTTGAGAGGCTGACTTCACGCCCGTTTGTATAGCGATTTTAACGCTCTGAATTAGTTGAAGTTATTTTCATTTGTGAGCTCTGAGGGGCAAAATTCACATTAGTTGTATTAACGAATTAACGCTCTAGTACATTTTATCTGAAGTCAATTTTATTTTGTGAGCTAATATTTCAGGCAGTGTGCGTGGTGACTTGTAACATTTTCTTAAAGACGACTATTTCAGCTCTGAGGGGCAAGTCTTGTAACGTACTAATTAGCGCTCACCTGAGCAAACGTCAACAGAGTAGAAGGGAAATACCGGGCAAGATAGCGACGGCCTGTGCAGTCAAGATTTTAATCTTATTATCGAGCCAGTGACGTGGTCTCGACGTGTATATTTTATGTACAAATTTCAGTGTATTTTTCATGTGTTTATTGTGCGTGTGTGTGAGATATCTAGGGCAAGTGTTCGCAATTAATCGCATTAGGACAATTTGTGGGCGAACTAGTAACCTGCAAGCGATTATAGCTAGGTCAAATAATTAACATTGAACTTTTCTGCCAAGGAGTCGATACCAAGATGCTCAACACGTGGTTTGGAGTTGGGATGATCTTCAACGATTCAACGCAGACGGCCACGATGGAGTGTTAATTGTCCATAAGGGCAATGCGCTGAGAATGATGTCTTAAGTTCTACAAGCTGATCGGTGATGTACAACAATTGAATTATTTCAATTATGTAGTTAGATTTGGCCGGGGAACTTTTGTAAATAGTCAAGTTTCTTTTCTTGTTGTTTAGAGTTTTTCTTGCACTGACACTAAATGTTTTAAATGTCCGTTGGCGCGTGGCCAAAGTGTTTGTTATATATTTGTTTTTCTTTGGAGTCATATTTAATGTGCGCGGCGTGCGTACGTGATTTTTATCTTCGTTCTAATTTTGATAGATTTTTTTGAGTCCTTTTCAGGTTAACTAGTCACGGCATAGAACGGTGGCGCCAGCGAGTGGAAATTTTTATGTCTTTTATTTCAGGGTCTGTCAAAACCCATACGTGTGATTGTGTGTGTTACTGTGTCAAGTGTGTGTTGATTCTACGTGAGGAGGGGGTAGAGGTCCTACCGCCCTCATATTTTGTTGTTGTTGTATTTTTGATGGAAAGACAGGGTGCTCTAGGGAGACCTCTGTTTCTTGTCCATATTTATTCTGACACACACACACGTATGTTTGTGCTTTGGGGCACACTTCTTCGAGATTCGACCCCATGTCCTGGGAGGTCGAGGTTATTGACACGTTGATTGACAGATATGCAGAGTTCCACAAATCGCCCGTTTTGCCTGTGACTTATTTTGATAGGCAGTCCGGATTGTCTGACTGGCCCCCGTAAGTTTTCATGTTGCAAACCTGTTCATTGTGATGGTTATTTTTAAGCCATAATTAATTGGGAGTTCGCCATGTGTGTAACGGCTTCTTGTACGTTGTATGGGTAAAATATTGTATTAATAACGTAAATGTTGGCTGTGAGCCTATTGTTTTGTTTATGACTCGATTCATGTAATGTTAGTGTGGCACCTGCGTGGTGTAGTGGTAGGGTACTTGTAAATTTTGACGGCGGTCGTTTGTGTATTTTTTCATTGGTCACGTGTTAATGTACTTGTGTTGATTTGTGTGAGAAGTCCTAAGTTTTTAGGCAGTAAATGTTGCTACTGCAATTTGCTTCCAATTTCACACCGAAATTATTGTGTTGTTTATATTAGATCTAGGAAGTGTCGGATTAGTTTTTAAGTATTGTAGTTGTGTTGCCCCGTGTCGGTCTAGCTCTAAGAAATGTGGATTCGTTATCTGAATGATTATTCTGGATGACGACGAATCACGCATTCATTTGTACACATCGTGAAGCATGTAGAACGACATACGCGCATACATAGTCACTTTTGTTATTTTATCTTAGGGACACTTGGTCCATGTAATTAATCTCTCCAGAGATTTTGGCCTAGTTTTTGGCATTTTTATTAAGTGGGAGTCAGATGGGAGTTTTATTTTGTTAATTGTTGAGTGTAAATATGGTGATTTGTTTATTAAATTCATTTGTTTTAACCCTGGCTTCACTCTTTCCTGCATGTTATTTTGTTATATGTTACCCTGCAAGTTAATGAAGCGCTTTGACAACAACTTACGATATGAACCGATACACCCCCCGAAACTGAGTCTCATATGCTTCTTTGCAAGGGTTCAATATATTTATAATAGCTGGTGTTTTTCTAGTGTTTTGAATCAAAGAGTCCAGCTGGTGCTTTTCTGGTGTTTTAAAGCATAGGGTTTAGTTCTTTCCCATTTCAAGATTTGGCAACACTGGTCTCTGAAGCATAGAGAACTTCAGGTTTGATTACAGTTGTATAGTGGCGAATTTTACAGATCCAGGAGAGACTATTTTTGTTAGAAATATTTTTTGTTGATTGAAAATCAGTTTCCATTTTCTGAAGCCTCGATTCAATTGATTTCCTTTCATTACAGTTTGCTGTTATCCATTCACCTAAGTATTTAAATTCGTATATATATATATATTATTCTTTCCCTTCAAGATATGTTTTCTTGCCTTAGAACAATGAAACCATACTTTTTACTCTGTAAAATTGTTCATGGTGGTCTATTTTTGAACAAAAATGAAATTGAAAAAGTCATTCAATTGAGACAAAATGTGATTCTTGTGAGATATTATGAAAGTAGGCTATAGAGAACGTTGTTTTTAGGAAAACATCACTTTTGTATATGGAGTTGGTGCAATAAACATCTTTGGCCTACTTGGTATCTAGAAATTGTTGACCAGATCCTAAGGTAGGGTGGGAGGGTCGAAAAAATTGTCGTCTGGTGCCTCCGAGAAGTAGCGTAGTTATGGTTAAGACGGGAACTTACCTGTGTGTTTACACAGTGCCATGGTCAGTTTCAAGGTATTCTTCCAACAACGGATAAAAATGTGCCTCTCAGAAGGCGTCTTATCAGATATACTGACACTATCCAAGTTAAACCAACTTATTATTTTTGATCTTATCAACAGAGAGACACTCATTCGAAAACTTACACACATGATAGGAGAAAATCATCCACTCACAATTATTCTCTCCAACATCCTAATGTACAATCTCATCCATATATCAGATGGCACAACTATATCCAAGAGCTTTATACAGACAAATGGAGTCCTACAAGACGACCCAGTAAGCCCAATCAATATCATGACTGCAGACGTCACGGAGATAATCAGAGACACATCAGCGTCACTTAAACTATATGCGGACGGCATAGCAATTGGCTCAAGTGATAAAGAAGAGCTTCAAGATGTCCTAAACAGACTCATCGCATGGGCAGACAGAAATGAACTACAAATCAACCAAAGTAAAACCAAACAAATGATTTTAGGAGAGGAGGGAAACATGCTGCAAGAAACACAATAACACTACACAATAAACCTTTAGAAGTAGTCTCAAAATTTAAATACCTCGGAGTTACTTTACAAACAACATTATCATCCCTCAACTTCCATGTTACAGAGAGAGCCACTGCTGCAATAAAAGCCATGTATCATATCCAACAACCACAGCGAATCTCAATAGCCACTGCATTAACACTGTTCAAGACTGCTACAGCACCAATAGCAACCTATGGGATTAACATCATCTGGGACAAACTAACAATCACAAATCTATCAACAATTGAGAAGGTCAAAGCCCGTTACCTAAAACGGATTCTAGGAGTAGGGAAGTCAGCACCATCGAGGCTAACATATGTGTTAACAAAAGAAACCTTATTCGTTGAGGACATAAGAGCACAATTCTGGCTACCAAGTACTAAGGCTTATGAAAAGACACTACACCTGTTAAAAGAGAAAACTAATGCCATATGACCCGAATTTTACTCAACAGAGGCCATGATAACATCGGAATGGAAGTAGCTAAATTATGAAGTTAGATACATACTGACAAGATTTGCAACGTACGGCTTTCATCACAAGCTATGTCAGACCCTAAGATTTCATCAACCGGAAGAATCCTGCGTGTGCAAATTGCTCAATAAACATTGTGAGCGATATCATGCACTAAACTGCCCAAACAGGACAATCTCAATAATAGGACTAGGTCAAGAATAATTTATGTACCGGTACCATTATGCACATTGTGCGCTTTTCTTAAATAAATAATAATCATTTTATAAAGGGAGCCAACGACGATTCATTTGTCTTTTCTGGACGGGTCAGGAAAGGGATTCTTCGCGTCAATGCTTGTGAGATTTTCGAAGCAAAATGAAATGGAAGTCTCGTGGCTCATCATGACGATATTAACGGTCACGGTAAACTACAGGCTTCCATCCTTGCTTTAGGAAAGGGATTTTGAAGAAAAATCGCTCGTGGACCTATTGAAAGGAACCGTCCCGACCGTGGTGAAAATGCGAAACCTTGAAAACCCTTTTCAGTATGGCCAAGGAAGGGTTCCAACCCACGCCCTCCGGAGAGGCATCAAACAGACACCTACTGACACCCATATCTGTATAATATGTAATTTCTTCTTCTCCTTTTCGAATCACCCACTAAGGGGTACGTCAGATTAATCACTTCTTAGAAGCTTGCGCTCTCCTTTTCTCCCAATACGTCTTCATTCTCTCTGATCTCCTCTTTCATTCCTCTTGTGATATCTGCATCGGTTTTCTGGAGACGGCTCTGGCTTGGAACTTCTTGGTGTTGTCTTTGGTTACGGTTTTGGCTGTAACTTTCATCAACAAGATTTCAGTAATCTGAAGCTCTCGCAGGTCCTTTTCTACTTCCGTAAACCAATTAAGTTTGATCTTCGTTTTGGAAAAGAAGTCAAAGATTTTCTTGGTTAATCGGGCAGGATTCATCCTGTAGATGTGTCCATAGGAATCAATCCTCCTTTTCCGTATGGTATCTGAAAGTCTCTCCGACCTCACATACAGGGTGTCGTTCCTATAGAAAACTTGTTTGTTATTTTGGAATTTAGGACCTATGATCTTCCTCAAAATTTTTCTCTCTTTGATTTCAAATTTTTCCATTTGCCCTTGTCTCCTCAAGACTAGTGTTTCTGCTGCAAAGAATGACTCTGGCTTAATTAATATGTAATTTATTATAGAATAATAAAACAAAACATGGCCTAATTGGTTCAAAGAAGTTCAAAATGATCTTGTTGAGTTCCGTATAACAATGAAGGAAATTGAAAATAGAGAAGATAAAAGGAATCTGAAGAGCAAACATATAAGGCTTACACTATTAATTAACGAAAACGATATGTCATAACATAACTGACGATGAAAGGGTAGCCAGGCCAGCTAGAATGAAGAGGTTTCGGGAGAGGAGGAAGATGGCAGCTAAATTCCTTGTCAATCCATAGCCCGATGAGTGCTACGCCCACCTATAGACGGGCTGACATGGCCGGTCCACCTGTGCTACACCCACCTATAGACGGGCTGACGTGGCCGGTCCACCTGTGCTAAACCCGCCTATAGACGGGCTGACGTGGCCGGTCCACCTGTGCTACACCCGCCTATAGACGGGCTGACGTGGCCGGTCCACCAGTGCTACACCCACCTATAGACGGGCTGACGTGGCCGGTCCACCTGTGCTACACCCACCTATAGACGGGCTGACGTGGCCGGTCCACCAGTGCTACACCCACCTATAGACGGGCTGACGTGGCCGGTCCACCTGTGCTACACCCGCCTATAGACGGGTTGACGCAGCCGGTCCACCAGTGCTACTCCCGCCTATAGACGAGCTGACGCGGCCGGTCCACCTTTGCTACACCCGCCAAAAGACGGGTTGACGCAGCCGGTCCACCAGTGCTACTCCCGCCTATAGACGGGCTGACGTGGCCGGTCCACCTGTGCTACACCCGCCTATAGACGAGCTGACGCGGCCGGTCCACCTGTACTACACCCGGCTATAGACGGGCTGACGTGGCCGGTCCACCTGTGCTACACCCGCCTATAGACGGGCTGACGTGGCTGGTCCACCAGTGCTACCCCCGTCTACAAACGGCCTGACGTGGCCGGTCCACCTGTGCTACGCCCCCCTATAGACGGCCTGACGTGGCCGGTACACCAGTGCTACGCCTGCCTAGAGACGGACTGACATGGCCGGTCCACCTGTGCTACACCCGCCTATAGACGGGCAGACGCAGCGGGTCCACCTGTGATACACCCGCCTATAGACGGGCTGACGTGGCCGGTCCACCTGTGCTACAGCCACCTATAGACGGGTTGACGCAGCCGGTCCACCAGTGCTACTCCCGCCTATAGACGGGCTGACGTGGCCGGTCCACCTGTGCTACACCCGCCTATAGACGGGCTGACGTGGCCAGTCCACCAGTGCTACGCCCGCCTATAGACGGGCTGACGTGGCTGGTCCACCTGTGCTACTCCCGCCTATAGACGGGCTGACGTGGCCGGTCCACCTGTGCTACACCCGCCTATAGACGGGCTGATGTGGCCGGTCCACCTGTGCTACACCCGCCTATAGACGGGCTGACATCACCGGTCCACCTGTGCTACACCCGCCTATAGACGGGATGACGTGGCCGGTCCACCTGTGCTACACCCGCCTATAGAGAGGCTGACATGGCCTGTTCACCAGTGCTACACCCGCCTATAGACGGGCTGACGTAGCCGGTCCACCAGTGCTACACCCGCCTATAGACGGGCTGACGTGGCCGGTCCACCTGTGCTACAGCCACCTATAGACGGGTTGACGCAGCCGGTCCACCAGTGCTACTCCCGCCTATAGATGGGCTGACGTGGCCGGTCCACCAGTGCTACAGCCGCGTATAGACGGGCTGACGCGGCCGGTCCACTAGTGCTACACCCGCCTATAGACGGGCTGACGTGGCCGGTCCACTAGTGCTACTCCCGCCTATAGACGGGCTGACGTGGCCGGTCCACCAGTGCTACAGCCGCGTATAGACGGGTTGACGTGGCCTGTCCTCTAGTGCAACGCCCGCCTATAGACGGGCTGACGTGGCCGGTCCACAAGTGCTACACCCACCTATAGACGGGCTGACGTGGCCGGTCCACTAGTGCTACACCCGCCTATAGACGGGCTGACGTGGCTGTTCCTCCAGTGCTACACCCGCCTATAGACGGGCTGACGTGGCCGGTCCACCTGTGCTACACCCACCTATAGACGGGTTGACGTGGCCTGTCCACTAGTGCAACGCCCGCCTATAGACGGGCTGACGTGGCCGGTCCACTAGTGCTACACCCACCTATAGACGGGCTGACGTGGCCGGTCCACTAGTGCTACACCCGCCTATAGACGGGCTGACGTGGCCAGTCCACCTGTGCTACACCCGCCTATAGACGGGCTGACGTGGCCGGTCCACCAGTGCTACACCCACCTATAGACGGGCTGACGTGGCCGGTCCACCTGTGATACACCCACCTATAGACGGGCTGACGTGGCCGGTCCACCAGTGCTACACCCACCTATAGACGGGCTGACGTGGCCGGTCCACACGTGCTACACCCGCCTATAGATGGGTTGACGCAGCCGGTCCACCAGTGCTACTCCCGCCTATAGACGAGCTGACGCGGCCGGTCCACCAGTGCTACTCCCGCCTATAGACGGGCTGACGTGGCCGGTCCACATGTGCTACACCCGCCTATAGACGAGCTGACGCGGCCGGTCCACCTGTACTACACCCGCCTATAGACGGGCTGACGTGGCCGGTCCACCTGTGCTACACCCGCCTATAGACGGGCTGACGTGGCTGGTCCACTTGTGCTACACCCGCCTATAGACAGGCTGACGTGGCTGGTCCACCAGTGCTACCCCCGTCTATAGACGGCCTGACGTGGCCGGTCCACCTGTGCTACGCCCCCCTATAGACGGCCTGACGTGGCCGGTACACCAGTGTTACGCCTGCCTAGAGACGGGCTGACGAGGCCGGTCCCCCTGGGCTACACCCGCCTATAGACGGGCAGACGCAGCGGGTCCACCTGTGCTACACCCGCCTATAGACGGGCTGACGTGGCCGGTCCACCTGTGCTACAGCCACCTATAGACGGGTTGACGCAGCCGGTCCACCATTGCTACTCCCGCCTATAGACGGGCTGACGTGGCCGGTCCACCTGTGCTACACCCGCCTATATACGGGCTGACGTGACCGGTCCACCAGTGCTACTCCCGCCTATAGACGGGCTGACGTGGCCGGTCCACCTGTGCTACTCCCGCCTATAGACGGGCTGACGTGACCGGTCCACCTGTGCTACACCCGCCTATAGACGGGCTGACGTGGCCGGTCCACCTGTGCTACAGCCACCTATAGACGGGTTGACGCAGCCGGTCCACCTGTGCTACACCCGCCTATAGACGGGCTGACGTCACCGGTCCACCTGTGCTACACCCGCCTATAGACGGGATGACGTGGCCGGTCCACCTGTGCTAAACCCGCCTATAGAGAGGCTGACATGGCCTGTCCACCAGTGCTTCACCCCCCTATAGACGGGCTGACGTGGCCGGTCCACCAGTGCTACACCCGCCTATAGACGGGCTGACGTGGCCGGTCCACCTCTGCTACAGCCACCTATAGACGGGTTGACGCAGCCGGTCCACCAGTGCTACTCCCGCCTATAGACGGGCTGACGTGGCCGGTCCACCAGTGCTACAGCTGCGTATAGACGGGCTGACGCGGCCGGTCCACTAGTGCTACACCCGCCTATAGACGGGCTGACGTGGCCGGTCCACTAGTGCTACACCCGCCTATAGACGGGCTGACGTGGCCGGTCCACCAGTGCTACTCCCGCCTATAGACGGGCTGACATGGCCGGTCCACCAGTGCTACAGCCGCGTATAGACGGGCTGACGCTGCCGGTCCACTAGTGCTACACCCGCCTATAGACAGGCTGACGTGGTCGGTCCACCTGTGCTACACCCACCTATAGACGGGCTGACGTGGCCTGTCCTCTAGTGCAACGCCCGCCTATAGACGAGCTGACGTGGCCGGTCCACTAGTGCTACACCCACCTATAGACGGACTGACGTGGCCGGTCCACTAGTGCTACACCCGCCTATAGACGGGCTGACGTGGCTGTTCCTCCAGTGCTACACCCGCCTATAGACGGGCTGACGTGGCCGGTCCACCTGTGCTACACCCACCTATAGACCGGCTGACGTGGCCTGTCCACTAGTGCAACGCCCGCCTGTAGACGGGCTGACGTGGCCGGTCCACTAGTGCTACACCCACCTATAGACGGGCTGACGTGGCCGGTCCACTAGTGCTACACCCGACTGTAGGCGGTCTGACGTGGCCGGCCGTCCTGTGCTACACCCACCTATAGACGGGCTGACGTGGCCGGTCCACCAGTGCTACACCCGCCTATAGACGGGCTGATGTGGCCGGTCCACCAGTGCTACACCCGCCTATAGACGGGCTGACGTGGCCGGTCCACCAGTGCTACTCCCGCCTATAGCCGGGCTGACGTGGCCGGTCCACCATTGCTACAGCCGCGTATAGACGGGCTGACACGGCCGGTCCACTAGTGCTACACCCGCCTATAGACGGGCTAACTTGGTCGGTCCACTAGTGCTACACCCACCTATAGACGAGCTGACGTGGCCGGTCCACCTGTGCTACTCCCGCCTATAGACGGGCTGACGTGGCCGGTCCACCTGTGCTACACCCACCTATAGACGGGCTGACGTGGCCGTTGCGCCTGTGCTACTCCCGCCTATAGCCGGGCTGACGTGGCCGGTCCACCAGTGCTACAGCCGCGTATAGACGGGCTGACGCGGCCGGTCCACTGGTGCTACACCCGCCTATAGACGGGTTGACGCAGCCGGTCCACCAGTGCTACTCCCGCCTATAGCCGGGCTGACGTGGCCGGTCCACTAGTGCTACACCCGCCTATAGACGGGCTGACGTGGCCGGTCCGCCTGTGCTACTCCCGCCTATAGACGGGCTGACGTGGCCGGTCCACCTGTGCTACACCCGCCTATAGACGGGCTGACGTGGCCGGTCCGCCTGTGCTACTTCCGCCTATAGCCGGGCTGACGTGGCCGGTCCACCAGTGCTACAGCCGCGTATAGACGGGCTGACGCGGCCGGTCCACTAGTGCTACACCCGCCTATAGACGGGTTGACGCAGCCGGTCCACCAGTGCTACTTCCGCCTATAGCCGGGCTGACGTGGTCGGTCCACCAGTGCTACAGGCGCGTATAGACGGGCTGACGCGGCCGGTCCACAAGTGATACACCCGCCTATAGACGGGCTAACGTGGCCGGTCCACTAGTGCTACACCCGCCTTTAGACGGGCTGACGTGGCCGGTCCACCTGTGCTACTCCCGCCTATAGCCGGGCTGACGCAGCCGGTCCACCAGTGCTACTCCCGCCTATAGACGAGCTGACGTGGCCGGTCCACCAGTGCTACAGCCGCGTATAGACGGGCTGACGCGGCCGGTCCACTAGTGCTACACCCGCCTATAGACGGGCTGACGTGGCCGGTCCACTAGTGCTACACCCACCTATAGACGGGCTGACGTTGCCGGTCCACTAGTGCTACACCCGCCTATAGACGTGCTGACGTGGCCGTTCCTCCAGTGCTACACCCGCCTGTAGACGGGCTGACGTGGCCGGTCCACCAGTGCTACACCCGCCTATAGACGGGCTGACGTGGCCGGTGGGTAGATTATTGGCTTAGGAATAACCTAACCACCAAGGGAAGGTGATAATGAAAAGGAAGTGGGTTTCGGACTGGAGTAAAAAGAATGAAGAAATAGGAGGAGAGTCCTACAGAAGTTATATGTTTAACTTTAAATATACTCAAAGGCGACTACCACTGCAAATCCGCTCTCCGATACCTAAAGTGAGAAGGGACCTGGGCAAAGCTTACGGGAAACGTAGCTGAAGCTTGGGCGGTTCGCAAGAGAGTGGCTTTAGCGTATTCCCTATCAAGCATGCATATGCCTACTATGGGGAAGGGAGATGGTCTGGCAAGACAAAAAGTAACAGTTTTATTGTATATCTGTTCAAAGGAATTTGTTTTGGAACAAGTAATTTGAAGAATGCCAATAATTTGAATCAGTTTCGATATATTTTTTTTTCGAAAGCGTAGAGTTCCTAATGGCGACCAAGTGCTTCCGAGAAGGATAGGGATAATGCAATTATACCTTTGGGAATAATTTGGTAAGTAAACCAATAGTTGCATTTGGAAATGGCTAAGCTTTTACCCAGCAAGAAGCCGACTAAAAGTTTAGGCAAGGGGAAACACTTATATTTTGAAAAACCAACCATAAGTGTTGGAGAGAATCTCCACAAACAGGAAGCTGGCGTAGCGAGCTATGCTTGCCTTACTGGCCAGTTAGAATTAGCTATTAAAGCTAAGAGAGACTTTACCAAGTTACCAACTAAGAGTTCTTGCTCAAATGCAACAAGTGGTGAAAGCTTTATAAATATATTTATTTGCATTAAGTGGGAAGAGTCAAGGAAGACAGGATCTTGCCTAACCGTTATGTCAGAGAAATGATAAAGCAAAAAGGAACGATTGAATTTATTGAACAATGCAAAAGAGTGTAATGAATTTAACAAATATATATATAATTTTAATTTAGTTAACAATTTGGGGTCGCAGACCTCCGAAAATATTTAAAGCTTGCGCCAGGCGATTAACAATTCTTTTGGTTTCAAACCTTTATATGGTTTAAAATCTTCGCAAGATTTTGAAATGGCGAAGATAAAATAACAAATTTAAAGACTATTAAAGTGATTAAAATTAGACAATAAATCCAGTACAAGGTGTGTACTTTTAAGAAATTCTAGGTAAATATCTTAGAAAGAATAACAACTTCGAAAGTAACAACAACAAAAAGCAGGAAGAATAAAAGAGAAGTTTCTGTAACTTCTTATATTAAAGCTGAATTACTTGGTTGGATTATGCAAATAGGGCAGGTCACTTATTGTGAAACCTGAAGAGAAAAATCGAAAGGAAGTTTCTAGACCTCCTATGTTTAAGTAGGAATCAGGAGACAAATGGGGCAAGTTTCCCTTTCGCGAAACCTAGAATTAACTCACTTATGAGCTGAAAGAATTGTATTCCCTGATTAGAAGGGAGAAACAATATAAGTTAAAGCGTGTACCAGACACGTAGTTTTACAGACATTAATTAATGATACATAAGCAAAAGAGGGAGGGCACGTATTTAGAGTGACACCTCATTGAAAAAGACCTAAAGTAACAATTTTATTATTATGGTTTGTTAGTAAGAGGTTTGGGAAAGATCAAATGGGACTGAGGATAAATGTTCATGGCCGTATTTATAATAATCAGACGAGCGCGACGCGGAAGAAATATTGAACAAACTCTGTTTTTCACTATAGTCTGTTGTAATGGATGAAAAGTTCACTGTAGTAGTACAAAAAATTATGGCAAAGAAAGTTATTGCAATGATGTAAAATAACTAGTTACACTAGATAGGCGAGAGTCTATTGCTTGAGAAAATTGTAGAGTATCGTTAAATGCGCCAGAGAAAATCCCAACCGAGGAAGAAAAATTAGCTATTGATCAATAATTCATAAGGAAGATTCCTTAGTTTGAAAAGATATTCCCACATGTGAGTGGAAAATACATGACGGTATGACTGGTAGATAGGGTGCAGATTCTGGAAGGTTCCTGAGCAATCCTGACTGAAGAATAGGGCCAAAGTCATTCCAGCGGTGGAACGAGCTAAGTATTCTATAGACAGTGGGTAATTCAATGGTATCCCACGTTGTGAGAAGATGTCTCATTTAATAAGCATAAGAAATGCTGCTTTCTATTAAGATTGGCTTAGACAGACAAAAGCCTAACATAAAAAATCCCGCGAAGGATGATTATTGCCCCAAATATAGTAATCTCACACTGCCTATAAAATGATCATTAAAAGCATGTAGCTATCAAAAGACGATGAGAATGAAGTTAAAACCTGAAGTCGGTACTTATCTTTGCTTCATGGCGATGGTGAAGTTCCCTTTGACGGTTGAGATTAAAGTTCCAACATGGCGTGGAATTAAAAATTGCCTCTTTAGTTGAGGAGACGTGCTCTAGTTGAGCTTCAACTGATTGAGTCGACTGCCGGCGTACAAGTGAGACACGCTCAGCGAAGCACGGAGGGACCAGGGAAGGGAAAAGAGTGGTGGTAGGAGACAAAAGGAATACATATAAGAATAGGCAACGTAACAAAAATAAATTATTTCTTGATGAAATGGTCTTCAAAGAGTTGATAGTAGGCGACACTATCGCAGCCTGGTGGGTGAAAAAGTAGACGAAGTTCTCTTGATCACGGAGATGATAGTTGGCGATGGCGACGAGATCTGGTGGCCAGATTGATAAGGAAGTCCTCTTGTACACAGAAGAATTGAGGAACTTCAGAGATTCGCTGCTAGATGACGCTAGGTGAGTCATGGAAGATATATATCTAGAACAGACTCACAAGTAACGTGAGAACCATAAACAGCAAGGAGAAATTAGAAGATCACTGTTGGTGTTTGAGAAACAGCAAGGAATGAACTATCAAAGAGAAGTAAAAGTTTACTCTATCTTACCGTGAATTCCAAAGAATACACCAAGCTGTGTGGGGTATAACGCCAACAGAGAACGAAACTAACAATTAAGAGTTTAAAGGTAATGGAGCAATTAAAGACAGTGGTCTTATGATGTGACCGTTAGAGGTCAAGATTCTGGCTACCCTAACTCTACCATCCCTTCCAGGATAACACTCGGTCACTCTACCAGAAACCAGACCAGGGGAGGAGAAACATCCCTAACCAGGACCAAGTCCCCCACTCTGATGTCGGGACTGGAAAGAAATCACTTCTGTCTCCGTTGCAAGGAAGTTAAGTATTCCAAGTTCCACCTCTTCCAGAAAGAATTGCGGAGGGCTTCAAGTTTACGCCAAACAATAGGTAAATTAGAATCCCTGTAAGAGCTGGAAAGGGGAGGAGGGGCAGAAAGAGAAGTGCCTATAAGGAAGTGACCAGGTGTGAGTGGAAGCAGGTCATCAGGGTCATTGGAAAGCGGGGTTAAAGGGCGAGAATTAACAACTCCTTCAATCAGAACGGACAGTGAATTAAATTCTTCCCAAGTCAGAATGCAATTACCTAAAACCTTTCTTAAATGACGTTTAGTGAGCTTTACGCAGGATTCCCACCTACCACCGTGATGAGGAGCGTAGGGAGGTATAAAACACCATTTGAAACCTTTGAGTAGGAAAAATTAGAGATCTGTTCCATGGCAGGAGAAGATGTGAGAGCTTTCTTCCACAAGGAAGTTGCGCCTTGAAAAGTGGAAGCGTTATCAGAGAACATCTCCGAAGGAACACCACGCCTAGCAGCGAAGCGAGAGACAGCTGATAAAAAGTAAGAAGTAGAGGCATTCGTTACTAGTTCCAAATGGATCGCGCCAGTAACCATGCAAACAAGGAGAGAAATATAGAGCTTACCAAAGAATTTGCGTTTAGCTTCAGGGGAATTGCGTTGATATTGGAACGGACCCATATAGTCCACACCAGTCAGCGCAAATGGACGTATAGGAGAAGAGCGAAAGGAGGGCAGATCGCTCATTAATTGAGTATTGACTTTAGGTTTCGCTTTGAAGCAAGGAATGAACTTGTTAATTACAGAGGAAACTTCGTGAATTCCATTTTTAATCCAGTACTTTTCCCTTAAGAGGCAAAGCAGAGTGCGTGTACCAACATGCAGATTGCGATAATGAAAGTCACGTATAATTAAGGAAGTTACGTGATGTTTAGAAGGTAAAATAACGGGATGCTTTTTGTCCTCAGAGAGCAAAGATTGCGAGAGTCTACCACCTACCCTGAGTAACCCATTGTCATCAAGGAACGGGGCTAAGGCAAGAAGACGACTGGATTTGGGAAGATCCCTTTTAGAAGAAAGTAAAGACAATTCAGAAGAAAAGACTTCTTGCTGTGTTAGTTGCAAAATCTTAATGGTAGCGAGATTCAATTCATGATTGGTAAGGTGTGGTTTGGGGAGAAGAGGTTGGTCAACCACAAGATATTTCCATCTAAGAAGATAGGCAACAATTCGAATTAATTTGTGAAAGGAAGAATAGCGGGACAACAAGGGATGAGAAACGTTGGAAACAAGACACGAAGCAGTAGATAGAGATACCTTAGCGTCAGGCAAGTTGGAGTTTGTAGCTGGAGGTTTAAAAGGCCAACAAGAAGAGTCTTCGATTAACCACGAGGGCCCATGCCAGTATAACTGGGAAGCTGACAATTGAGAGGGTAAACATCCACGAGAGGTAATGTCGGATGGGTTGTCAGCGCTGGGCACATGCCTCCATTGACATCCCGAATATAGAGTTTGAATTTTGGAAACCCTGTTTGTAACAAAAGTTTGCCAGTGAGCGGGATTCTTGGCAATCCAAGAAAGGGTGATCATGGAATCGCTCCAGAGATAGATTTGCGAGAATTCGACTTTTAATACTTCCCGTAATTTCTTAACAAGTTCTGCGGCCATGAGAGCAGCACACAATTCAAGCCTAGGCAAAGTGATAGTTTTAAGAGGAGCCACCTTCGATTTGGCACAAACAAGGTTGGAAACTGAAGATCCATTTAATGAACCGCGATAAACCAAATATGAACAGCAACCGTAAGCTTTTTCGGAGCTGTCCGCGAACACATGAAGGAAAAAAGATGTATTAGGACGAGTGTTAATTAAATTCCTGGGAATTTCAATAAGGGAAAGATCAAGCAAATTGCTACGAAAAGAGAGCCATCTGTTGAGAAAAGAAAGGGGAACAGTGTCGTCCCATTCACATTTGAGCGACCACAGCTCTTGCATGAAAAGTTTGGCTATAACGATAACTGGGGCAATGAATTGAAGTGGATCAAAAATGTTTGCAATTTCAGAGAGAATTTGTCTTTTTGTGTTAGGAGCTCTTCTGCGAGCGAAACTTTATAGATGAGAGTGTCAGTGCTCGTGCACCAATGAACTCCAAGTGTTTTTATGGATTCGGAGTTTCCACAAATTTCGACAGAGGAGGGATCTATATCTTCAATAGGAAACTGGGCGAGAAACTCATGGGAGTTGGAATTCCACTTATGAAGTGGGAAACCTCCATTCCTTAGCAATGCCTGAAGTACTAAGGACACGAAAGAAGCTTCCTCCAGGGTGGGGAAGGACTGCAAATAATCGTCAACATAGAATGACGTAGTTAGTGCTTCAGAAGCTTTAGAATCAAATAAATGAAAATCTTGAGAGGCTAATAAGTGTAGGGATCGGATAGCAAGGAAAGCGGAAGGTTTTAAGCCATAATTAATCGTTTTTAAACGAAATACCTTAATGGGCTTACTGATTTCGTCGCGCCACAAGATTCTTTGGAGATCTCGTTGTTCAGGCTGAATTAAAACTTGACGGTACATCTGTTTTATATCCGCTATAACAGCTATAGGAAATAATCGAAAGTTTAAGAGTATAGCAGATAGATCTGACTGAATAGCAGGACCCAAGTAATGAGTATCGTTAAGGCTGTTGCCATTAACGTCAGGTGATGAACCATTGAAAACAACTCGGATTTTATCCTTTACAAGAGGGGTTTTCCATACGAGATGGTGATTTAAGAAAACCGTTTCAATTGGGGGGGGGGGTGAAATTCATCATCAGATTTGTTAACAACTTCCATATGATCTATGCTTTCATACTCATCCATGAAGTCAGTGTACTGCTGTTTAACGAGAGGTTCTTTCTTGAATTTTCTCCCGATAGCAAAGAGAGCTTTTCGAGCATTGGGTTGAGAGTTAATGAGTTTAGGAGGATTATGTAATCTTGGCATCTGAACAATGAACCGACCATCAGAAGAGCGAGTGGTGGTGTTCAGGAAAAGTTGCTCACAGAATTCATTTTCTGAAGAAGTCACGTTAGGAGAATCAACGCTTTCGAGCCTCCACAACTGTTCCAGGTCAGTATTGGCGCTGTAACATTGCGATGCGGGTTGGGGAGAATAATGGGGAAGTTGACCGGTGACGATCCATCCAAAATTAGTGTCTCTGGCAGCCACGTTTGAGGATAACTTGCGAACCTGTTTACGAAGGCAATTCCAGAAAACATTGGCACTAAAGAGTATGTCAATGGGGTTTTGTACATTGAACAAAGGATCGGCTAGCCTTACATGCGAGGGAATGTTTAACCCTGAAATATCCACAGAGTGACTTGGAGTGTCTTCTCCAATGCTATTGAGAATGAGACAATTCAGTTTGAGAAAGTTGTTTCTGTGACAAATGTCTCTTATGGTTAGCTTCGAGAACTGTAAAGCTTGCGATTTTGAGCTGTTAATGCCCGATACGTTAATAGAAGTGGGGTTTATGGGTAGGCCTGGTTTTCTACTCAAAGAATTAGACACAAAATCATGAGTTGACGCTGAATCAAGAAGACCGCATGCACGGACCCAGTTGCCAAAGTTATCCTGAACTTCGATTTGGTCAGTAGACAATAGTAAGTGGGCACTACGTATGAACTTGGCATTTTGAATGTACGATGAAGCATTGGAACTGTTAGCATTGTCACTTTTCTGAGAAGTAGATGCTGTCGATGACCTTGTCTGATTATGACGATGTAATAAAGTGTGATGAGCTTTTTCACAATGGAGGCAAAGTCTTGTGGACTTGCAATTTGAAGCAGAATGCGTGGGTGCTAGGCAGTTGAAGCAATGTTTATTCTGGGAAACTAATTTTCTTCTGTCGTCGACTGACAGTTCTTTAAAAGATTTACATAGATATGGGGCATGGGAATCTTTACAAAGTATGCACTTTAATGGATAATTTATACTCTTGCGTGGTTCGCTTTGAGTGTTTAAAACGAGAGAACTAGCAATACGGCGTTCACTAGACCTAGTTGGGTAACCAGTGGTGTTTGACTTAAGTTTAGATGAGCTGGACCCAGGTTTTTGGGTAATAGCCGCTAAGCTTTCGCTTTTGGGTTTAATAGACATTAATTCAAATTTAGAACTCGGGGATGAGGGTTCACTTTGATTAGCTAGAGCGGTTAAGATTTGGCATCTAGCATTTATGAAAGTGACAAAATGCTCGTAAGAGTAATCGTCTTCTCTAGAAAGTTCAATCTTCCAAGCTTTGAGGGTAGCAACATCAACTTTAGAAACCACTAAATGTATTAGGAAAGTGTCCCAGTGTTCAGTGGGTTGATCTAATTGGGACAGAGTTTTAACGTGAAGTTGAGTAGTATGAATGAGGGTACGCAAACTAGTGACGTCATTGTGCTGTGACGCAGGTAAGTTAAATAGAGCCTTCATATGGCGTTGAATACGTAACCGTAAATTTCCGTATCTTTCTTTCAATAAGTTAAAGGCAATGGGGTAGTTTTCGCCACATAAAGGGAGTGTTTCAACTAACTGCAGAGCTTGCCCTCGGAGGATTGATCTCAAATAATGAAACTTGTAGATTACTTGAATGTCTTCATTGTCATGAACAAAAGAGCAAAATAATTCATAGAAAGAATCTCAAGTAGATTCGTCTCCAGAGAAGTGGGGTAAATCAATCTTAGGTAGAATTGGTTTGGGCTTGTGAGTACCATCGCGAAAAGAGGTTTGTTGTTCGTGAAGGGAACCAAGAACAGAACCGTCCTTTTTCTGTTCTTCTTCGAGTTGGCGTATTATTTTGAAAGCAGAACCTATACCTTCGTAATATTGGTTTTCTACTTCGACTTGATCTTCGGTTTGATTGAACATACAAGTCTCAATTTCAGTTTGGATGTTACAATAATTTTCATATGAACGTTCAAAATCCCTTACACGATTTTTTAACAAATCTAATTTAGCTTCTGAGGGATCTAGCTCTCTGATGTATTTCCTGAATCGGGTAATTTGCCCTTTATAGGATGCTCGTTTAGAAGTAAGTTTTTCAGCCTTATCCTTTTCAGTAGGAGCCATGACGAAGTAGGTAAATTAAAGTATAACTTACGAAACTGTGGAACCTTGGAAATGCTGTCAGGCTGGCAGCAGCAAATAAGTTGAAAGAAAGGGACACACCAAAGAAGACAGGAGCGGCCTCTTTCCACTTCACAGGCATTGCACAATGTAGTTATAGCTGAAAAATCAAAGAAGATATTATTAATTTGCAAAATATAATCAAATAACCCTTGAAAAAAATAGAAAATGACATAAATGGACTCTCCCGGGTATCGGCACCACATTTTGGGTAGATTATTAGCTTGGGAATAACCTAACCACCAAGGGAAGATGATAAAGAAATGGAAGTGGGTTTCGGACTGGAGAAAAAGGATGGAGAAATAAGAGGAGAGTCCTACAAAAGTTAAAAGTTTAACTTTAAATATACTAAAAGGCGACTGCCACTGCAAATCCGCTCTCCGATACCTAAAGTGAGTAGGGACCTGGGCAAAACTAACGGGAAACGCAGCTGGAACGTGGGCGGTTTGCAAGAGAGTGGCCTTACCGTATTCCCTCTCAAGCATACATATGCCTACTATGGGGAAGGGTGATGGTCGGGCAAGACAAAGAGTAACTGATTTATTGTGTATCTGTTCAAAGGAATTTGATTTTGAACAAGTAATTTGAAGAATGCCAATAATTTGAATCGGTTTCGATATTTTTGTTTTCGAAATTGTAGAATTCCTAAAGGGCGACCAAATGCTTCCAAGAAGGATAGGGATAAAACAATTATACCTTTGGGAATAATTTTGGTAAGTAAACAATTGTTGCATTTGGAAATGGCTAAGCTTTTACCCAGCAAGGAGCCGACTAAAAGTTTAAACAATGAGAAACACTTATATTTTGAAAAACCAACCATAAGTATTGGAGAGAATCTCCACAAGCAGGAAGCTGGCGTAGCGAGCTATGCTTGCCTTACTGGCCAGTTAGAATTCGCTATTGATCAGTAATTCATAAGGAAGATTCCTTAGTTAGAAAAGGTATTCTCACAAGTGAGTGGAAAATACATGACAGTATAGCCTGTTGGGTAGATTATAGGCTAGGGAATAACCCACCCACCAAGGGAAGATGATTAAGAGAAGGAAGTAGATTTGGGATTGGAAAAGAAGGATAGAAGAATAGGAGGAGAGTCCCACAAAAGTAATAAGTTTAGTGTTAAACACACTTAAAGGTGGTTGCCACTGCAAATATGTGCTCGGATACCTAAAATAGGAACGAGCTTGGTCGAGGCTGACGGGAGCCGCAGCTAAAGCTTGGGCAGTTTGCCAGAGAGAACCTGTAGTGTATTTCCTCCCAAGCACGAATGAAAGTACTATAGGGAAGGGTAATGATCTGGCCAGACAAATAGTAAGAGCTTTATTAAGCATTAACGAGGGCATAAACCTAGGAGGAGCTAGGAAAGCCAGGATCCTGCCTAACTGTAGTGTCAGAGAAATGATGAATCCAAAAATAAATATCTAATTTATTTAACAATGCAGGAAGTTTGAGGAAATTAACAATTATGCAATATAAATTTAATGAACATGGTTCATTTGAACCTTTTAACAAATAGGGTCGCAGACCTCTTAACATCAAACAGTTGCTCCAGGCAATTGACAATTTTTAAGGTTTTTTAAACCGTGTATTAAAATCTTGGTAAGATTTCATAAATAGGCAAAATGGAATAATTAAAGTTTTGACATTTACAGGAGTACAAGCAGTGTACTTATATGAAACTCTGAAAGAACATTCTAACGAGAATAACAACTTCGAAGATAACAAAATGGAAAACATAAAGAATAAAAAGGAAGTTCCTACAACTTCTTATATTTAAACAGAATTACTTTGTGAGATTTATACAAAGAGAGCAGGTCA
Source organism: Meconema thalassinum (assembly GCA_946902985.2). Taxonomy (NCBI): domain Eukaryota; kingdom Metazoa; phylum Arthropoda; class Insecta; order Orthoptera; family Tettigoniidae; genus Meconema; species Meconema thalassinum. The sequence continues at coordinate 757,470,162 of OX336388.2, read as the reverse complement.
CTTACTGTGAACCTGAAAAGTTAATCAGAAGGAAGGTTCTAGACCTTTTATACTTTGAATAAGACTCGCCAGTCAAATGAGGCAGTTTTCATTTAGCGAGACCAAAAAATAACTCACTCAGGAGTTGAGAGAATTGTTTTCCCTGCTTTTGAAGGGAGGAACAATGTAAATTTAAAACTTGTATCACACAAGAAATTATGCAGAATTTAATTAATGTTAAACTAGCAAAGTTGGAAGGGCACTTCGTAAGTAACACCTTATAGAAAGTTGCATTTTTAGAAATAATGGTTGTTAGTAGAAGGTTAAGGAAAGATCATTGGGATATAGGAACAATGTTCATGGCCGTATTTAATATAACCGGACGATCGCGACGCGGTAGAAAAGTGGAGCAAGCACTGATTAACACTATAGTCTGTAAAGATGGATGCAAAGTTCACTATAGAAACACTAAAGTTCATGAAAAAGAAAGTTATTGCAATTATGGAGATAACTGATTGCACTATGTAGGTGAAAGTCTATTTCTTGAAAAAGCTGTAATTTACAATCAAATGCGCCGTAGAATTTTCCAGAGGTTCCAGCGGAGGACGAAAATTCACTATTGTAGTAATTTAGTTTTAAACAGAATTCTCCCAAGTACGTGAGAAATACATGATGGCAGGACTCGCAGATAGAGAACAAGTTCTAGAAGGTTCCAGAACGACCTTAGCAGAAAATGGGGTTTGAGAAAATCCAACGGAGGAAATAGTTTCAAAATTATAGGCAGCGGGTATTAGATAATATCCCACGTAGCGAGAGGATTTCTCGTTTGAATCGCTTAAGAAAAGCTCTTTTTAGTAAGGTTGGCTTATACAAGAAAAAAGCTCAACATGGCAAATCCCACGAAGAGTGATTATTGCCCCAAGTAAATAATTTCACACTGCCTATAATTAAAAGCACTTGAAAGTTAAAACCATGAAGATGAGGTTAAAACTTTTTAAAAAATGGTACTTATCTCGATTTCATGTTGAAGTCGGAGTTCCTTATGAAGACTATCTAGCCAACATGGCGTAGAAGAGGGTGTGCCTCTTGGTTTGAGGAGGCTAAGCTCGAGAAGAGCTTTGACTGAACGAGTCAACTGCAGACGTAGAAGTGAGTGAGGCTCAGCGGAGCACGGAGGGTCCAAGAAAAAGGGGAAAGAGAGGGGGTAGGAGACAAAAGGAGAACATATAAACATAGCCAACATTACAGCAAAAAATTGATCTTCTCTTGCTGAGCTGGTCTTCAAGGAGTTGATAGATGATACTAGCGCAGCATGGTGAGCAAAGAAGTAGACGTAGTCCTCTTGCTCAAGGAGAAAATAGCTGACGATGGTAACGAGATCTGGTAGCCAAATGGATAAGTAAGTCCTCTTGCACGATGAGGAATTGAGTAGCTTCAGAGGTTCGCTACTAGATAGCGCTAGGTGGATCACAGAAGTTATATATCTGAAACATACTTATGAAGACATAAGAGACATGCTCAACAGGGAGAAAACAGATGATCACTGTTGGTGTTTGGCAAGGAGGAAGGAAAAAATGAACATGCAAAGAGCAATAGACATTATATCTCTCGTACCGTGTATTCAAAGAATACACCACCTGTAGATAGAGTGCAGATTCTGGAAGGTTCCAGAGCAATCCTGACTGAAGAATAGGGCAAAAGTTATTCCAGCGGTGGAACGAGCTAAGTATTTTATAGACAGTGGGTAATTCAATGGTATCCAAAGTTGTGAGAAGACCTCTCATTTAATAAGCATAAGAAATGCTGCTTCCTATTAAGATTGGCTTAGACAGACAAAAGCCCAACATAGAAAATCCCGCGAAGGATGATTATTGCCCCAAAAATAGTAATCTCACACTGCCTACAAAATGATCATTAAAAGCATGTAGCTATTTAAAATCCATTAAAATAAGTTGAAGAACGTAGAAGTAGTACTTAGCTTTGCTTCGTGGCGAAGGCGATGATCCCTTTTACGGTTGAGATTAAAATTGAAACAAGGCGTGGAAATTAAAGGATTGCCTCTTTATTTGAGGAGGCGAGCTCTAGTTGAGCTTCAACTGACTGAGTCGACTGCCGGCGTACAAGTGATACGCGCTCAGCGAAGCACGGAGGGACCAGGGAAGGGAAAAGAGTGGGGGTAGGAGACAAAAGGAATACATATAAGAATAGACAACTTAACAAAATAAACTTCTTGATGAAATGGTCTTCAAAGAGTTGATAGTAGGCGACACTAGCGCAGCCAGGTGGGTGAAAAAGTAGACGAAGATCTCTTGATCACGGAGATGATAGCTGGCGATGGCGACGAGGTCTGGTGGCCAGATTGATAAGGAAGTGCTCTTGTACAAAGAAGAATTGAGGAACATCAAAGATTCGCTGCTAGATGACGCTAGGTGGGTCATGGAAGATATATATCTAGAACAGACTCACAAGTAACATGAGAACCATAAACAGCAAGGAGAAATTAGAAGATCACTGTCGGTGTTTGAGAAAAAGGAAGGAATGAACTAGCAAAGAGAAGTAAAAGCTTACTCTATCTTACCGTGTATTGCAATGAATACACCACCAGTGATACACCCGCCCATAGACGGGCTGACGTGGCCGGTCCACCAGTGCTACGCACACCTAAAGACGGGCTGACGTGGCCGGTCCACCAGTGCTACACCCGCCTATAGACGGGCTTACACGGCCGGTCCACCTGTGCTACACCCGCCTATTGACGGGCTGACGTGGCCGGTCCACCTGTGCTACACCCACCTATAGACGGGCTGACGCGCCGGTCCCCGCCTATAGACGGGTTGACGTGGCCGGTCCACCTGTGCTACACCCGCCTATTGACGGGCTGACGTGGCCGGTCCACTAGTGCTACACCCGACTACAGACAGGCTGACGTGGCCGGTCCACCTGTGCTACGCACACCTATAGACAGGCTGGCGTGGCCGGTCCACCTGTGCTACACCCGCCTATAGACGGGCTGACGTGGCCGGTCCACCAGTGCTACGCCCACCTCTAGACGGGCTGACGCTGCCGGCCCACCAGTGCTACACCCGCCTATAGACGGGCTGTCGTGGCCGGTCCTCCTGTGCTACGCACACCTATAGACGGGCTGACGTGGCCGGTCCACCAGAGCTACACCCGCCTATAGACGGGCTGACGTGGCCGGTCCACTTGTGCTACACCCACCTATAGACGGGGTGACGCGCCGGTCCCCGCCTATAGACGGGCTGACGTGGCCGGTCCACTACTGCTACACCCACCTACAGACGGGCTGACGTGGCCGGTCCACCTGTGCTACGCACACCTATAGACGGGCTGGCGTGGCCGGTCCACCTGTGCTACACCCGCCTATAGACGGGCTGACGTGGCCGCTCCACTAGAGCTACACCCTCCTATAGACGGGCTTACGTGGCCGGTCCACCAGTGCTACACCCACCTATAGACCGGCTGACGTGGGCTGTCCACTAGTGCTACACCCGCCTATAGACGGGCTGACGGTGCCGGTCCACCTGTGCTACAACCACCTATAGACGGGCTGATGTGGCCGGTCCACCTGTGATACACCCACCTATAGACGGGCTGACGTGGCCGGTCCACTAGTGCTACACCCGCCTATAGACGGGCTGACGTGGCCGGTCCACTAGTGCTACTTCCGCCTATAGACGGGCTGACGTGGCCGGTCCACCAGTGTTACACCCACCTATAGACGGGCTGACGTGGCCGGTCTACTAGTGCTACACCCGCCTATAGACGGGCTGACGTGGCCGGTCCACCAGTGCTACACCCGCCTATAGACGGGCTGATATGGCCGGTCCACTAGTGCTACACCCACCTATAGACGGGCTGACGTGGCCGGTCCACCAGTGCTACACCCGCCTATAATCGGGCTGACGTGGCTGGTCCACTAGTGCTACACCCGCCTATAGACGGGCTGATCTATCCGGTCCACCAGTGCTACACCCGCCTATAGACGGGCTGACGTGGACCGTCCACTAGTGCTACACCCACCTATAGACGGGCTGATGCGACCGGTCCACCAGTGCTACACCCACCTTTAGACGGGCTGACGTGGCCGGTCCACCTGTGCTACACCCGCCTATAGACGGGCTGACGTGGCCGGTCCACCTGTGCTACACCCAGCTATAGACGGGCTGACGTGGCCTGTCCACTTGTGCTACTCACACCTATAGACGGGCTGACGTGGCCGGTCCACTAGTGCTACACCCGCCTATAGACGGGCTGACGTGGCCGGTCCACCTGTGCTACACCTGGTGTATTCTTGGAATACACGGTATGAGAGAATATAAAGTTAAATGCTGTTTGCTTGTTTATTCCTTCCTTTCATCAAACACCAACAGTGATCTTCTATTTTCTCTTTGGTCATCATGTCGCTTATATCTTTTGTGAGTCTTTTCTAGATATATATCTTCCATGACCCACCTAGCGTCATCTAGCAGCGAATCTCTGAAGCTCTTCAACTCTTCCTGGTGCAAGAGGACTTCCTTTTCCATCTCTCACCAGATCTTGCTACCATCGCCAGCTGTTATCTCCTTGAGCAAGAGACTTTCGTCTACTTTTTCACTCACCATGCTGTGCTAGTATCGCCTGTTATCAACTCTTTGAAGACCATCTCCTCAAGAGAATTTCATTTCTTATGTTGGTTATGCTGATGTGTATACCTTTTGTCTCCTACCCCCACTCCTTTCCCTTCCTTGGTCCCTCTGTGCATCGCTGAGTGGGTTTCACTAGTGCGCCGGCCGTCGACTCTGTTAAGGCTCAACTAGAGCTAGCCTCCTGACCTAACGAGGCATTTGTCAGATTTCACGCCATGTGGTAACTTTAAACATCAAAGGGAACTTCACCTTCGACATGCAATCAAGTTAAGTACAAACTTCAAGTTTTAACCTCATCTTCATGGTTTTAACTTCTACATGCTTTTAACAATCTTTTATAGGCAGTGTGAAATTATTTATTTTTTGAAATAATCACTCTTCGCGGGATTTGCCATGTTGAGCTTTTGTCTGTCTAAGCCAACCTTAATGGAAAGTAGCTTTTCTTAAGCTAACCAAATGAGAAATCGTCTCACCACGTGGGATATTATTTATTACCCGCTGTCTATAAATCACCAAGCCAATTCCTCCGCTGGATTAACTTTGGCCCCATTCTTCTATTAAGATCGTTCTGTAACCTTCCAGATCCTGTACTTTATCTACAAGTCTTGCCGTCATGTATTTTTCACCCACTTGTGGGAATACTATTTAAAATGAGGAATCTTCATTATAAATTACTGCAATAGCGAATTTTCTTCCACCGCTGGAATGTTCTATGGCGCATTTAATAGTAATTCACAAACTCCTCAAGAAATAGACTCTCGCCGATCTCGTGCAACCAGTTATTTTCATCATTGCAATAACTTTCTTTCCCATAAACTTTCGTGTTACTACAGTGAAATTTTCATCTATTCGAAAGACTATAGTGAGAAACAGTGCATTCAGTATTTCTTCCGCGTCGTGATCGTCCGTTTACATTAAATAAGGCCATGAACATTTACCCTCCATCCCAATCGATCTTTCCTAAACATTCTACTAACAAACCATATTAATAAAATTATAAATCTGGATCATTTCCAATAAGGTGTCACTCTAACAAAGTGCCCTTCCATCTTGTTTGTTTAGCATTACTTAATTTCTGCATAACTACGTGTTTTATACACGGTTCAAACTTACATTGTTTCTACCTTATAATAAGGGAAAACAATTCTTTCAACTCTTGAGTGAGTTATTTCTAGGTCTCACGAAATGGAAACTGCCCCATTTAGCTCGTGATTCCTACTTAAAACATAGGAGGTCGAGAACCTTCCTTTTGATTTTCTCCTCAGGTTCACAGTAAGTGACCTGCCCTTATTTGTATAATTAACCAACATTAATTCTGTATAAATATAAGAAGTTGTAGGAACTTCTCCTTTATTCTACCCTCTTTCTTCTTTGTTATTTTCGAAGTTGTAACTTTTTCTAAAATAGTTACCTGGAAATTTCTTAAAGTACACTCCATGTACTCAGTAGAATGTTTAAACTTTAATTACTTCATTTGTCTTTCTTAAATCTTACAAAGATTTTAGTACATACATAAGGTTTGAAACCTAAAGAATTGTTAAGTGCCTGGAGCAAACGTTTAATGTTTTCTGAGGTCTGTGACCCCAAAATTGTTAACCAAATTGAAAATATAATTTTTTAAAGTTATCAACTTCTTTTGAATTGTTAAATAAATTAAGCGTTTCTTTCTGCCTTTTCATTTTTCTAGTACAACGGTTAGGCAAGATCCTGTCCTCCTTGGCTCTCCCTACTCGAAGCTATTAAATCTATTGATAGGGCTTTTGGTGTATTCTTTGAATACACGGTACGAGAGATATAATGTCTATTGCTCTTTGCATGTTCATTTTTTCCTTCCTCCTTGCCAAACACCAACAGTGATCATCTGTTTTCTCCCTGTTGAGCATGTCTCTTATGTCTTCATAAGTATGTTTCAGATATATAACTTCTGTGATCCACCTAGCGCTATCTAGTAGCGAACCTCTGAAGCTACTCAATTCCTCATCGTGCAAGAGGACTTACTTATCCATTTGGCTACCAGATCTCGTTACCATCGTCAGCTATTTTCTCCTTGAGCAAGAGGACTACGTCTACTTCTTTGCTCACCATGCTGCGCTAGTATCATCTATCAACTCCTTGAAGACCAGCTCAGCAAGAGAAGAACAATTTTTTGCTGTAATGTTGGCTATGTTTATATGTTCTCCTTTTGTCTCCTACCCCCTCTCTTTCCCTTTTTTTTTCTTGGACCCTCCGTGCTCCGCTGAGCCTCACTCACTTCTACGTCTGCAGTTGACTCGTTAAGTCAAAGCTCCGCTCGAGCTTAGCCTCCTCAAACTAAGAGGCTCACTCTCTTCTACGCCATGTTGGCTAGATAGTCTTCATAAGGAACTCCGACTTCAACATGAAATCGAGATAAGTACCATTTTTAAAAAGTTTTAACCTCATCTTCATGGTTTTAACTTTCAAGTGCTTTTAATTGTGGGCAGTGTGAAATTGTTTACTTGGGGCAATAATCATTCTTCGTGGGTTTTGCCATGTTGAGCTTTTACTTGGATAAGCCAACCTTACTATAAAAGAGCTTTTCTTAAGCGATTCAAACGAGAAATCCTCTCGCTACGTGGGATATTATCTAATACCCGCTGCCTATAATTTTGAAACTATTTCCTCCGTTGGATTTTTTCAAACCCCATTTTCTGCTAAGGTCGTTCTGGAACCTTCTAGAACTTGTTCTCTATCTGCGAGTCCTGCCATCATGTATTTCTCACGTACTTGGGAGAATTCTGTTTAAAACTAAATTACTACAATAGTGAATTTTCGTCCTCCGCTGGAACCTCTGGAAAATTCTATGGCGCATTTAATTGTAAATTACAACTTTTTCAAGAAATAGACTTTCACCTACATAGTGCAATCAGTTATCTCCATAATTGCAATAACTTTTTTTCTCATAAACTTCAGTGTTTCTCTAGTGAACTTTGCATCCATCTTCACAGACTATAGTGTTAATCAGTGCTTGCTCCACTTTTCTACCGCGTCGCGATCGTCCGGTTATATTAAATACGGCCATGAACATTGTTCCTATATCCCAATGACCTTTCCTTAACCTTCTACTAACAACCATTATTTATAAAAATGTAACTTTCTATAAGGTGTTACTTACGAAGTGCCCTTCCAACTTTGCTAGTTTAACATTAATTAAATTCTGCATAATTTCTTGTGTGATACAAGTTTTAAATTTACATTTTTCCTCCCTTCAAAAGCAGGGAAAACAATTCTCTCAACTCCTGAGTGAGTTATTTTTTGGTCTCGCTAAATGAAAACTGCCTCATTTAACTGGCGAGTCTTATTCAAAGTATAAAAGGTCTAGAACCTTCCTTCTGATTAACTTTTCAGGTTCACAGTAAGTGACCTGCTCTCTTTGTATAAATCTCACAAAGTAATTCTGTTTAAATATAAGAAGTTGTAGGAACTTCCTTTTTATTCCTTATGTTTTCCATTTTGTTATCTTCGAAGTTGTTATTCTCGTTAGAATGTTCTGTCAGAGGTTTCATATAAGTACACTGCTTGTACTCCTGTAAATGTCAAAACTTTAATTATTCCATTTTGCCTATTTATGAAATCTTACCAAGATTTTAATACACGGTTTAAAAAACCTTAAAAATTGTCAATTGCCTGGAGCAACTGTTTGATGTTAAGAGGTCTGCGACCCTATTTGTTAAAAGGTTCAAATGAACCGTGTTCATTAGATTTATATTGCATAATTGTTAGTTTCTTCAAACTTTTTTCTAATTGTAAAATAAACAAATCTTTTCCCTTTGCTTTTTCATTTTCGAATATAAAGTTTAGGCAAAATCCTGTCTTCCTTGACTCTCCTCACTCAATGATATTAAAATCTTTAATAGGGCTTTCACCATTTGTTGCCTTTGAGCAAGAACTCTTAATTTTCACCTTACTAAAGTTCTTCTTAGCGATAATAGCTAATTCTAATTGGCCAGTAAGGCAAGTAAAGTTCGCTAAGCCAACTACCTGCTTGTGGAGACCCTCTCCGAAAACTTATGGTCAGTTTTCTAAAAAATAAGTGTTTCTTTTTGTCTAAACTTTTAGCCGGCTCCTCGCTGAGTAAAAGCTTAGCCATTGCCCAATGCCACCATTGGTTCATTTACCAAGATTACCCAATAAGGCATAATCCTTTATCATATTCCTTCTTAGAGACACTTGGTCGCCCTTACAGGAACTCCATAATTTTGGAAATTGAAAATACCAAGATTGAGTTAAATCATCGGCATTCTTCGAATTACTTTGCAAAACCTAATCTCCTTGAGAAAACATACAGTAAATTTGTTCCTCTAAGTCTTGCCAGACCATCACCCTTCCCTATAGTACTTTCATTCGTGCTTGGGAGGAAATACACTACAGGTTCTCTCTGGCAAACCGCTCAAGTCCTAGCTGCGGTTCCCGTTAGCCTCGACCAAGCTCGTACCTACTTTAGGTATCCTAGAGTTAATTTCCATTGGCAACTACCTTTAAGTGTGTTTTACACTAAATTTTTTACTTTTGTGGGACTCTCCTCCTATTCTTCTATCCTTCTTTTCCAATTCCAAAATCTACTTCCTTCTTTTCATCATCTTCCCTTGGTGGGTGGGTTATTCCCTAACCTATAATCTACCCAAAATTTGGTGCCGAAACCCGGGAGAGCCCATTTTTTCTTTTCTCTTTTTAAAATAGTGTCATTTGACAATACTTTGCACATTTCTAATATCTGTGTTGAATATTTCAGCTATAACCACATCGTGCAAAGCCTGTGAACGGGAAAGAGGCCGCTCCTGTCTCCTATGGTGTGTCCCATTCTTTCTACTCATTCGCTGCTGCCAGCTTGACAGCATTTCCAAGGTTCCACAGTTTCGTGAGTTACATTTTCATTTATCTTCTTTAATATGGCTCCCACTGATAAGGATAAGGATGAAAAACTTACTTCTAAACGAGCATCCTATAAAGGGCAAATTACCCGATTCAGAAGGTACATAAAAGAATTGGATCCCTCAGATGCGCAATTAGATTTGTTGAAACATCGTGTAAAGGATTTTGAACGTTCTTATGAAAACTACTGTAACATTCAAACTGAAATTGAAACTTGTATGCTCAATCAAACAGAAGATCGTGTCGAAGTAGAGAACTTATATTACGAAAGCATAGGTTCTGCTTTCAGAATAATACGCCAACTCGAAGAGGAGCAGAAAAAGGACGCTTCTGTTCTTGGTTCCCTTCATGAACCCCAAACTTCTTTCCGTGAAGGCACTCACAAGCCCAAACCTACTTTACCGAAAATTGATTTACCCCATTTTTCTGGAGATGAATCCACTTGGGATTCTTTCTATGAATTATTTTGCTCCCTTGTTCATGACAATGAAGACATTCAAGTCATTTACAAGTTCCATTATTTGAGATCTATCCTTCGAGGTCAAGCTTTGCAGTTAGTTGAAGCACTTCCTCTGCGTGCCGAAAATTACCCCATTGCCTTTAACTTATTAAAAGAAAGATATGGAAATTCGCGTTTACGTATTCAACGCCATATTAAGGCTCTATTTAACCTACCTGCGTCACAGCACAATGACGTCACTAGTTTGCGTACTTTAATTGACACTACCCAACTCCACGTCAAAGCTTTGTCCCAATTAGAGCAGCCTACTGAACATTGGGACATTTTCCTAATACATTTAGTAGTTTCTAAAGTTGATGCTGCTACCCTCAAAGCTTGGGAAATTGAACTTTCTAAGGAAGACGACTACTCTTACGAGCATTTAGTCACTTTCATAAACGCTAGATGCCAACTTTTAACAGCGCTAGCCAATCAGAGCGAACCTTCATCTCCCAGTTCCAAATTCGAATTAATGTCCATCAAACCCAAAAGCGAACGCTCAGCGCCCAATGCCCAAAAACCTGGGTCCAGCTCATCCAAATTCAAACCAAACATTACTGGTTACCCAACTAGGTCTAGTGAACGTCGTGTTGCTAGCTCTATTGTTTTAAACACGCAAGGTGAACCTCGCAAAAGTTTAAACGAACCTGTAAAGTGCATACTTTGTAAAGATCCCCATGCCCTATACCTCTGCAAATCCTTTAAAGAAATGTCAGTCGATGACAGACGAAAATTAGTCGCTCAAAACAAACATTGTTTCAACTGCCTAGCGCCTACGCATTCTGCTTCTAACTGTAAGTCCACAAGACTTTGCTACCATTGTGAAAAGGCTCATCATACTCTGCTACATCGTCATGATCAGGCAAGGTCATCAACAGCATTCACTTCTCCTAAAAATGATAGTGTTAACAGTTCTAATGCTTCATCATACATTCAAAATGCTAAGTCAATTCGCAGTGCTCAAGTATTGTTGTCTACTGTCCAAATTGACGTGCAGGATAACTTTGGCAACTGGGTCCGTGCACGCGGTCTTCTAGACTCAGCGGCAACTCATGATTTTGTATCTAATTCCTTGATTAGAAAACTAGGCCTACCCGTAAACCCCACTTCTATCAATGTGTCAGGCATCAACAGCTCAAAATCGCAAGCTTTACAATTTTCAAAACTAACCATAAGAGATACTTGTCATAGAAACAACTTTCTTAAACTTAATTGTCTAATTCTCAACAGCATTGGAGAAGACACTCCTAGTCATTCGGTTGATATTTCGGGGTTAAACATTCCCTCGCATTTAAGGTTAGCCGATCCTTCGTTTAACATACAAAATCCCATTGACATACTTTTTAGTGCCAATGTCTTTTGGAACTGCCTTCGGAAACAGGTGCGCAAGCTATCCTCAAACGTGGTCGCTAGAGACACCAATTTTGGATGGATTGTCACAGGGCAACTTCCCCATTATTCACCCCAACCTGCATCGCAATGTTACTTCTCCAATACTGACCTGGAACAGTTTTGGAGGCTTGAAAATGTTGATTCTCCTAATGTAACTTCTTCAGAAAATGAATTCTGTGAGCAACTTTTTTTGAACACGACCACTCGTTCTTCTGATGGCCGGTTCGTTGTTCAAATGCCAAGACTACACAATCCCCCCAAACTTATTAACTCTCAGCCTAAAGCTCGAAAAGCTCTCTTTGCTATCGAGAGCAAATTTAAAAAGGAACCCCTCGTCAAAAAGCAGTACACTGAGTTCATGGATGAGTATGAAAGCTCAGATCATATGGAGGTTGTTAACAAATCCGATGATGAATTGCACCCCCCAATCGAAACGGTTTATTTAAATCATCATCCTGTGTGGAAAAACCCTTTTGTAAAAGATAAAATCCGAGTTGTTTTCAATGGTTCATCACCCGACGTTAATGGCAACAGCCTTAATGACACTCTTTATTCTGGTCCTGCTATTCAATCAGATTTATCTGCTATACTTTTAAACTTTCGATTATTTCCCATAGCTGTCATAGCCGACATAAAACAGATGTACCGTCAAGTGTTAATTCAACCAGAACAACGAGATCTTCAAAGAATCTTGTGGCGTGATGAAACCAGTAAGCCCATTAAGGTATTTCGCTTGAAAACGGTTACTTATGGCTTAAAACCCTCTGCTTTCCTTGCTATCCGATCCCTACACTTGCTTGCCTCACAAGATGGTCATTTATTTAACCCCAAAGCCTCTGAGGCACTAACTACGTCCTTCTATGTTGACGATTATTTGCAATCCTTCCCTTCTTTGGAGGAAGCTTCTTTTGTATCTTTAGAACTTCAAGCATTACTAAGGAATGGAGGTTTCCCACTTCACAAGTGGAACTCCAACTCCCCTGAGTTTCTCGCCCAATTTCCCATCGAAGACGTAGATCCCTCTTCTGTCGAAATTTGTGGAAACTCTGAATCTGTAAAAACTCTAGGAGTTCACTGGTGCACTAGCACTGATACTCTTATCTATAAAGTTACGCTCGCAGAAGAGCTTCCTAATACAAAAAGACAAATCCTCTCTGAAATTGCAAAAATTTTTGATCCGCTTCAATTTCTTGCCCCAGTTATTGTTATAGCCAAACTCTTCATGCAAGAGCTGTGGTCACTTAAATGTGAATGGGATGACGCTGTCCCTCTTTCTTTTCTGAATCGTTGGCTCTCGTTTCGCAGCAATTTGCTGGATCTTTCCCTCATTGAAATTCCCAGGAATTTAATCAGCTCTCATTCTAATGCATCTTTTTTCCTTCATGTGTTCGCGGACAGTTCCGAAAAAGCTTATGGTTGTTGTGCATATTTAGTTTATCACGATTCACTTTATGGATCTCCAGTTTCTAACCTTGTTTGTGCCAAATCGAAGGTCGCTCCTCTTAAAACTATCACTTTACCTAGGCTCGAACTGTGCGCTGCATTAATGGCTGCAGAACTTGTCAAGAAATTACGGGAAGTATTAAAGGTCGAATTCTCGCAAATCTATCTCTGGAGCGATTCTATGATCGCCCTTTCTTGGATTGCCAAAAACCCCTCTCACTGGCAAACGTTTGTCGCAAACAGGGTTTCCAAAATTCAAACTCTTTCTTCTGGATGTCAATGGAGGCATGTTCCCAGTGCGGATAATCCAGCTGATATCATCTCTCGTGGTTGTTTACCCTCTCAATTGGCAGCTTCCCAATTGTACTGGCATGGGCCCTCGTGGCTAATCGACGAATCTTCCTCATGGCCTACTAAACCCCCAGCTACAAACTCCAATTTGCCTGACGCTAAAGTATCTCTACCCACTGCTTCGTGTCTTGTTTCCAACGCATCTCATCCTTTGTTGTCACGCTATTCTTCCTTTCATAAATTACTACGAATTATCGCCTATCTCCTTAGATGGAAATATCTTGTGGTTGACCAGCCTCTTCTCCCTAAACCACACCTTACCAATCATGAATTGAATATTGCTACCATTAAGATTTTACAACTGACACAGCAAGAAGCCTTTTCTTCTGAATTGTCATTGCTTTCTTCTAAAAGAGATCTTCCCAAATCCAGCCGTCTTCGTGCTTTAGCCCCGTTCCTTGATGACCATGGATTACTTAGGGTAGGTGGAAGGCTCTCGCAATCTTTACTCTCTGAGGACAAAAAGCATCCCGTTATTTTGCCTTCCAAACATCACGTTACTTCTTTAATTATACGTGACTTTCATTATCGTAATCTTCATGTTGGTACACGTACTCTGCTCTGTCTCTTAAGAGAAAAGTACTAGATTATAAATGGAATTCATGAAGTTTCTTCTGTAATTCATAAGTGCATTCCTTGTTTCAAAGCGAAACCTAAAATCAACACTCAATTAATGAGCGATCTGCCCTCTTTTCGTTCTTCTCCTATACGCCCATTTGCTTTAACTGGCGTGGACTATATGGGTCCGTTCCAATATCAACAAAACTCTCCTGAAGCTAAACGCAAATTGTTTGGTAAGCTTTATGTTTCTCTCTTTGTTTGCATGGTTACTGGCGCAATCCACTTGGAACTAGTAACGAATGCTTCTACTTCTTATTTTTTATCAGCTGTCTCTCGTTTCACCGCTAGGCGTGGTGTTCCTTCTGAGATGTTCTCTGATAACGCTTCCACCTTTCAGGGCGCAGCTTCCCTGTGGAAGAAAGCTCTCACTTCCTCTCCTGCCATGGAACAAATCTCTAATTTTTCTTATTCGAAAGGTTTCAAATGGCGCTTCATACCTCCTTACGCTCCGCATCATGGTGGTAGGTGGGAATCTTGCGTAAAGCTCACTAAACGTCATTTAAGAAAAGTCTTAGGTAATCGAATTCTGACTTACGAAGAATTCAATTCTCTGTCTGTTTTGATTGAAGGTGTTGTCAACTCTCGCCCTTTAACTCCACTTTCCAATGACCCTGATGACCTACTTCCACTCACCCCTGGTCACTTCCTTATCGGCACTTCTCTTTCTGCCCCTCCTCCTCTTCCTAATTCTTACAGGGATTCTAATCTACCTATCGTTTGGCGGAAACTTGAAGCCCTCCGTAATTCTTTTTGGAAAAGGTGGAACTTGGAATATTTAACTTCCTTGCAACGGAGGCAGAAGTGGTTTCTTTCCAGTCCCGACATTAAAGTAGGGGACTTGGTCTTGGTTAGAGATATTTCAGCCCCCCCTAGTGTGGATTTCTGGTAGGGTGACCCAATGTTACCCTGGAAGAGATGGGAGAGTCAGGGTGGCCAGAATCTTGACTACAAATGGACCGATCACAAGACCACTGTCTTTGATCGCTCCGCTTCCAATAAATATGTAACTGCTTTCTTGCTCGCTGTTGGTGTTTGTCCCCCCAGTATGGTGTATTCTTTGAATACACGGTACGAGAGATATAATGTCTATTGCTCTTTGCATGTTCATTTTTTCCTTCCTCCTTGCCAAACACCAACAGTGATCATCTGTTTTCTCCCTGTTGAGCATGTCTCTTATGTCTTCATAAGTATGTTTCAGATATATAACTTCTGTGATCCACCTAGCGCTATCTAGTAGCGAACCTCTGAAGCTACTCAATTCCTCATCGTGCAAGAGGACTTACTTATCCATTTGGCTACCAGATCTCGTTACCATCGTCAGCTATTTTCTCCTTGAGCAAGAGGACTACATCTACTTCTTTGCTCACCATGCTGCGCTAGTATCATCTATCAACTCCTTGAAGACCAGCTCAGCAAGAGAAGAACAATTTTTTGCTGTAATGTTGGCTATGTTTATATGTTCTCCTTTTGTCTCCTACCCCCTCTCTTTCCCCTTTTTCTTGGACCCTCCGTGCTCCGCTGAGCCTCACTCACTTCTACGTCTGCAGTTGACTCGTTAAGTCAAAGCTCCGCTCGAGCTTAGCCTCCTCAAACCAAGAGGCTCACTCTCTTCTACGCCATGTTGGCTAGATAGTCTTCATAAGGAACTCCGACTTCAACATGAAATCGAGATAAGTACCATTTTTAAAAAGTTTTAACCTCATCTTCATGGTTTTAACTTTCAAGTGCTTTTAATTGTGGGCAGTGTGAAATTGTTTGCTTGGGGCAATAATCATTCTTCGTGGGTTTTGCCATGTTGAGCTTTTACTTGGATAAGCCAACCTTACTATAAAAGAGCTTTTCTTAAGCGATTCAAACGAGAAATCCTCTCGCTACGTGGGATATTATCTAATACCCGCTGCCTATAATTTTGAAACTATTTCCTCCGTTGGATTTTTTCAAACCCCATTTTCTGCTAAGGTCGTTCTGGAACCTTCTAGAACTTGTTCTCTATCTGCGAGTCCTGCCATCATGTATTTCTCACGTACTTGGGAGAATTCTGTTTAAAACTAAATTACTACAATAGTGAATTTTCGTCCTCCGCTGGAACCTCTGGAAAATTCTATGGCGCATTTAATTGTAAATTACAACTTTTTCAAGAAATAGACTTTCACCTACATAGTGCAATCAGTTATCTCCATAATTGCAATAACTTTTTTTCTCATAAACTTCAGTGTTTCTCTAGTGAACTTTGCATCCATCTTCACAGACTATAGTGTTAATCAGTGCTTGCTCCACTTTTCTACCGCGTCGCGATCGTCCGGTTATATTAAATACGGCCATGAACATTGTGCCTATATCCCAATGATCTTTCCTTAACCTTCTACTAACAACCATTATTTATAAAAATGTAACTTTCTATAAGGTGTTACTTACGAAGTGCCCTTCCAACTTTGCTAGTTTAACATTAATTAAATTCTGCATAATTTCTTGTGTGATACAAGTTTTAAATTTACATTTTTCCTCCCTTCAAAAGCAGGGAAAACAATTCTCTCAACTCCTGTGTGAGTTATTTTTTGGTCTTATTCAAAGTATAAAAGGTCTAGAACCTTCCTTCTGATTAACTTTTCAGGTTCACAGTAAGTGACCTGCTCTCTTTGTATAAATCTCACAAAGTAATTCTGTTTAAATATAAGAAGTTGTAGGAACTTCCTTTTTATTCCTTATGTTTTCCATTTTGTTATCTTCGAAGTTGTTATTCTCGTTAGAATGTTCTGTCAGAGGTTTCATATAAGTACACTGCTTGTACTCCTGTAAATGTCAAAACTTTAATTATTCCATTTTGCCTATTTATGAAATCTTACCAAGATTTTAATACACGGTTTAAAAAACCTTAAAAATTGTCAATTGCCTGGAGCAACTGTTTGATGTTAAGAGGTCTGCGACCCTATTTGTTAAAAGGTTCAAATGAACCGTGTTCATTAGATTTATATTGCATAATTGTTAGTTTCTTCAAACTTTTTTCTAATTGTAAAATAAACAAATCTTTTCCCTTTGCTTTTTCATTTTCGAATATAAAGTTTAGGCAAAATCCTGTCTTCCTTGACTCTCCTCACTCAATGATATTAAAATCTTTAATAGGGCTTTCACCATTTGTTGCCTTTGAGCAAGAACTCTTAATTTTCACCTTACTAAAGTTCTTCTTAGCGATAATAGCTAATTCTAATTGGCCAGTAAGGCAAGTAAAGTTCGCTAAGCCAACTACCTGCTTGTGGAGACCCTCTCCGAAAACTTATGGTCAGTTTTCTAAAAAATAAGTGTTTCTTTTTGTCTAAACTTTTAGCCGGCTCCTCGCTGAGTAAAAGCTTAGCCATTGCCCAATGCCACCATTGGTTCATTTACCAAGATTACCCAATAAGGCATAATCCTTTATCATATTCCTTCTTAGAGACACTTGGTCGCCCTTACAGGAACTCCATAATTTTGGAAATTGAAAATACCAAGATTGAGTTAAATCATCGGCATTCTTCGAATTACTTTGCAAAACCTAATCTCCTTGAGAAAACATACAGTAAATTTGTTCCTCTAAGTCTTGCCAGACCATCACCCTTCCCTATAGTACTTTCATTCGTGCTTGGGAGGAAATACACTACAGGTTCTCTCTGGCAAACCGCTCAAGTCCTAGCTGCGGTTCCCGTTAGCCTCGACCAAGCTCGTACCTACTTTAGGTATCCTAGAGTTAATTTCCATTGGCAACTACCTTTAAGTGTGTTTTACACTAAATTTTTTACTTTTGTGGGACTCTCCTCCTATTCTTCTATCCTTCTTTTCCAATTCCAAAATCTACTTCCTTCTTTTCATCATCTTCCCTTGGTGGGTGGGTTATTCCCTAACCTATAATCTACCCAGCTTTCACCACTCGTTGCATTTGAGCAAGAACTCTTAGTGGTAATCTCGTTAAAGTTTCTCTTAGCTTTAATAGCTAATTCTAACTGGTCAGTAAGGCAAGTAAAGTTCGCTACGCCAGCTACCTGCTTGTGGAGATCCTCTCCGAAAACTTATGGTCAGTTTTCCAAAAGATAAGTGTTTTTCTTTGCCTAATCTTTTAGCCGGCCTCTCGCTGAGTAAATGCTTAGCCATTTCCAAATGCAACCATTGGTCCACTTCCAAAATTACTCCCCAAGGTATAATTTTTAGCCTATTTTCAATTTTGAAAAAATAGGCTTATGAGATCACCTTTTGTCCGTGTGTGTGTGCGTGTGTGTGTGTGTGTGTGTGTGATTCGTGTGTGTGTGTGTGTGTGTGATTCGTGTGTGTGTCCCCCCCTAATAAAATCTAAACGGCAAGAGCGATTTCAATGAAACTCGGAAAATTCATAGCAATATTCCCGGCGACCTCGACCATGCCCTTCAAATTTCGTTACGACTGACCAATCCAACATGGCGGCTGTGCGAAATATTTCACCAGCATTCAATATCTCCGAAACTATTACCGATATTACCCTGACATTTTCTAATGTGATAGAGGGAACTACTATAAGTTCACTTATGTGACCTTTGAAAACCTGGTAACTACAAAACCAACATGGAGGCCAAGCGAATTTGCGACTTTTAAATAGACTTTTCTCGCGATTTGACCAACCAAACGCAATGAAACTAGGTACAGTATATGTTTATATACATTGTAATTCACCGACATCTAACTTCGTTCAATTGTTCACATAATCACAAGATGGTGGATGTGCGAAATATTTCACCGGCATTCTATATCTCTGAAACTATTGGCGGTATCTCCCTAAAATTTTGTACGGAGATAAAGGGCACTGCTGGAAGTCCATCTATAAGACTTTCAAAAACCGGTTAACTACAAAACGAACATGGCGGCCAAGCGAATTTGAACAATTTAAATAGACCTTTCTCGCGATTTAATGTTCCAAGCGCACTGAAACCAGGCACAGGAAATATTTATACTCATTGTAATCCACTGGTATCTAATTTAGTTCAATTGTTTACATAACCTCAAGATGGCGGCAGTGCGAATTTTAAAATTAAGTTTTTATTTCTTGTGATGTAGTCATGCGATCGAAGTGAAAGTTTGAATAATGAACCTAAGCAATAATTTTCCTTTAATGGTACATGACTCTATGGCCTATACATTTAACAATCCAACATGGCGACCATGCGCAATATTTAGACGATACTGATTATCTACGAATCTATTTTAGCAATCAAACTGCATTTTTTAATGTTCATAGGGGCTATGAACTTAAGTTCACCTATAGGACTTTAAATAACCTGGTGATCACAAATCCATCATGGCGGTGACGCGAATTATAAATATTCACATGGACGTTTCACGCAATTTAACCATCCGCGTGCAGTGAAACTTGGTACAGTAAATCCTTATACGAATGTTAATCCACTGGCATCTAATTTATTTCGATTGTTTCCATAACCTCAAGATGGCAGCTGTGCAAAATTTTAAAACTTCCTTGTTTTTTCTTGTGTCCTAATTATGCGATTGAAGTTTGAATACTACACGTTCACAATAATCTGCATGTAACAGTACATAACTCTAGGACCTACATATATAAAATCCAACATGGCGACCATCCGAAATATTTAGTCGGTTCTCAATATCTACGAATCTATTACAGCAATGAAACAGAAATTGTGTATGTTGATAGTGGCAATTAACATAAGTAGGATATATGAAAATAGGCTGTATAGTTCTTCACGGAACTACTTGTTTATCATTATCCTTCCTGGAAGCACTTGGTCGCTTTTTCAGGAACTCTATAACTTCGAAAACTGGAAATACCAAACCTGATTCAAATTATTGGCATCCTTCGAATTACCTTGCAAAAACGAATTTCTTCGAACATGGATACAATAAAACTGTTACTCTCAGTCTTGCCAGACCAACACTCTTCCCCATAGTAGTCTTATGCCTGCTTGTGAGGGAATATACTAAGGCCACTCTCTTGCAAACCGCCCAAGTCCTAGCTGTATTTCCCGCCAGCTTACACCAAGCACTTACACATTTTAGGTATCAGAGAACGGATTTTCAGTGGAAACCGCCTCTAAGTGCATTAAAGGTTAATTTTATAACTTTTATGGAACTCTCATCCTATTTCTCTATCCTTTTTCTCCAGTCCGAAACCCACTTCCTTTTCTTAATCATCTTCCATTGGTGGGTGGGTTATTCCTCAGCCAAAAATCTACCCAACTCCCACCTATAGACGGGCTGACGTGGCCGGTCCACCTGTGCTACACCCGCCTATAGACGGGCTGACATGGCCTCTCCACCAGTGCTACACCCACCTATAGACGGCCTGACGTGGCCGGTCCACTAGAGCTACACCCACCTATAGACGGGCTGACGTGGCCGGTCCACCAGTGCTACACCCACCTATAGACGGGCTGACGTGGCCGGTCCACCTGTGCTACACCCGACTATAGAGGGCCTGACATGGCCGGTCCACTAGAGCTACAACCGCCTATAAAGGGCCTGACGTGGCCGTTCCACCTGTGCTACACCCACCTATAGACGGCCTGACGTGGCCGGTCCTCTAGAGCTACACCCGCCTATAGACGGCCTAACGTGGCCGGTCCACAAGAGCTACACCCTCCTATAGACGGGCTTACGTGGCCGGTCCACCAGTGCTACACCCACCTATAGACGGCCTGACGTGGCCGGTCCACTAGAGCTACACCCACCTATAGACGGGCTGACGTGGCCGGTCCACCAGTGCTACACCCACCTATAGACGGGCTGACGTGGCCGGTCCACCTGTGCTACACCCACCTATAGACGGCCTGACGTGGGCGGTCCACTAGAGATACACCCACCTATAGACGGCCTGACGTGGCCGGTCCTCTAGAGCTACACCCGCCTATAGACGGCCTGACGTGGCCGGTCCACTAGAGCTACACCCGCCTATAGACAGCCTGACGTGGCCGGTCCACCTGTGCTACACCCGCCTATAGAGGGCCTGACGTGGCCGGTCCACTAGAGCTACACCAGCCTATAGAGGGCCTGACGTGGCCGTTCCACCTGTGCTACAACCACCTATAGACGGCCTGACGTGGCCGGTCCTCTAGAGCTACACCCGCCTATAGACGGCCTGACGTGGCCGGTCCACAAGAGCTACACCCTCCTATAGACGGGCTTACGTGGCCGGTCCACCAGTGCTACACCCACCTATATACCGGCTGACGTGGGCTGTCCACTAGTGCTACACCCGCCTATAGACGGGCTGACGTGGCCGGTCCACCTGTGCTAAAACCACCTATAGACGGGCTGATGTCGCCGGTCCACCTGTGCTACAACCACCTATAGACGGGCTGACGCGGCCGGTCCACTAGTGCTACACCCGCCTATTGACGGGCTGACGTGGCCGGTCCACTAGTGCTACACCTGCCTATAGACGGGCTGACGTGGCCGGTCCACCAGTGTTACACCCACCTCTAGACGGGCTCACGTGGCCGGTCCACTAGTGCTACACCCGCCTTTAGACGGCCTGACGTGGCCGGTCCACTAGTGCTACACCCGCCTATAGACGGGCTGACGTGGGCTGTCCACCTGTGCTACGCACGCCTACAGACGGGCTGACGTGGCCGGTCCACTAGTGCTACACCCACCTATAGATGGCCTGACGTGGCCGGTCCACTAGTGCTACACACGCCTATAGACGGGCTGACGTGGCCGGTACACCAGTGCTACACCCGCCTATAGAAGGGCTGATGTGGCCGGTCCACTAGTGCTAAACCCACCTATAGACAGGCTGACGTGGCCTGTCCAGCCGTGCTACACCCGCCTATAGACGGGCTGA
The DNA here is from genome assembly GCA_946902985.2 of Meconema thalassinum. Lineage (NCBI taxonomy): Eukaryota > Metazoa > Arthropoda > Insecta > Orthoptera > Tettigoniidae > Meconema > Meconema thalassinum. The sequence continues at coordinate 757,448,528 of OX336388.2, read as the reverse complement.
CGTGGCCGGTCCACTAGTGCTACACCCGCCTATAGACGGGCTGGTGTGGCCGGTCCACCAGTGGTACACCCGCCTATAGACGGCCTGACGTGGCCGGTCCACTAGAGCTACACCCGCCTATAGACGGCCTGACGTGGCCGGTCCACCAGTGCTACACCCGCCTATAGACGGCCTGACGTGGCCAGACCACTAGAGCTACACCCACCTATAGACGGGTTGACGCAGCCGGTCCACCAGTGCTACACCCGCCTATAGACGGGCTGACGTGGCCGGTCCACCTGTGCTACACCCGCCTATAGACGGGCTGACGTGGCCAGTCCACTTGTGCTACACCCGCCTATAGACGGGCTGACGTGGCCGGTCCACCTGTGCTACACCCGCCTATAGACGGGCTGACGTGGCCGGTCCACTAGAGCTACACCCGCCAATAGACGGGCTGACGTGGCCGGTCCACTAGAGCTACACCCGCCTATAGACGGGCTGACGTGGCCGATCCACCTGTGCTACACCCGCCTATAGACGGGCTGACGTGGCCGGTCCACTAGAGCTACACCCGCCTATAGACGGGCTGACGTGGCCGGTCCGCTAGAGCTACACCCGCCTATAGACGGGCTGACGTGGCCAGTCCACCTGTGCTACACCCGCCTATAGACGGGCTGACGTGGCCGGTCCACCTGTGCTACACCCACCTATAGACGGGCTGACGTGGCCAGTCCACTTGTGCTACACCCGCCTATAGACGGGCTGACGTGGCCGGTCCACCTGTGCTACACCCGCCTATAGACGGGCTGACGTGGCCGGTCCACTAGAGCTACACCCGCCAATAGACGGGCTGACGTGGCCGGTCCACTAGAGCTACACCCGCCTATAGACGGGCTGACGTGGCCGGTCCACCTGTGCTACACCCATCTATAGACGGGCTGATGCGACCGGTCCACCAGTGCTACACCAGCCTATAGACGGGCTGATGTGGCCGGTCCACCAGTGCTACACCCGCCTATAGACGGGCTGATGCGACCGGTCCACCTGTGCTACACCCGCCTATAGACGGGCTTACGTGGCCGGTCCACCTGTGCTACACCCGCCTATAGACGGGCTTACGTGGCCGGTCCTCCTGTGCTACACCCGATTATAGACGGGCTGACGTGGCCGGTCCACCAGTGCTACACCCGCCTATAGACGGGCTGATGCGACCGGTCCACCTGTGCTACACCCGCCTATAGACGAGCTGACGTGGCCGGTCCACCTGTGCTACAGCCAACTATAGACGGGCTGACGTGGCCGGTCCACCAGTGCTACACCCACCTATAGACGGGCTGACGTGGCCGGACAACCAGTGCTACACCCGCCTATAGACGGGCTGATGCGACCTGTCCACCTGTGCTAAACCCGCCTATAGACGATCTGACGTGGCCGGTCCACCTGTGCTACAGCCACCTATAGACGGGCTGATGCGACCGGTCCACCAGTGCTACACCCGCCTATAGACGGGCTGACGTGGCCGGTCCACCTGTGCCACAGCCGCCTATAGACGGGCTGACGTGGCCGGTCCACCACTGCTACACCCACCTATAGACGGGCTGACGTGGCCGGTCCACCTGTGCTACACCCTCCTATAGACGGGCTGACGTGCCCGGTCCACCTGTGCTACACCCACCTATAGACGGGCTGATGCGACCGGTCCCCCAGTGCTACACCCGCCTATAGACGGGCTGACGTGGCCGGTCCACTAGTGCTACACCCGCCTATAGACGGGCTGGTGTGGCCGGTCCACCAGTAGTACACCCGCCTATAGACGGCCTGACGTGGCCGGTCCACTAGAGCTACACCCGCCTATAGACGGCCTGACGTGGCCGGTCCACCAGTGCTACACCCGCCTATAGACGGCCTGACGTGGCCGGACCACTAGAGCTACACCCACCTATAGACGGGTTGACGCAGCCGGTCCACCAGTGCTACACCCGCCTATAGACGGGCTGACGTGGCCGGTCCACCTGTGCTACACCCGCCTATAGACGGGCTGACGTGGCCGATCCACCTGTGCTACACCCGCCTATAGACGGGCTGACGTGGCCGGTCCACTAGAGCTACACCCGCCTATAGAGGGGCTGACGTGGCCGATCCACCTGTGCTACACCCGCCTATAGACGGGCTGACGTGGCCGGTCCACCTGTGCTACACCCGCCTATAGACGGGCTGACGTGGCCGATCCACCTGTGCTACACCCGCCTATAGACGGGCTGACGTGGCCGGTCCACTAGTGCTACACCCGCCAATAGACGGGCTGACGTGGCCGGTCCGCTAGAGCTACACCCTTATATAGACGGGCTGACGTGGCCGGTCCACCTGTGCTACACCCACCTATAGACGGGCTGACGTGGCCGGTCCACCTGTGCTACACCCGCCTATAGACGGGCTGACGTGGCCGGTCCACCTGTGCTACACCCGCCTATAGACGGGCTGGCGTGGCCGGTCCACTAGAGCTACACCCGCCAATAGACGGGCTGACGTGGCCGGTCCACTAGAGCTACACCCGCCTATAGACGGGCTGACGTGGCCGGTCCACCTGTGCTACACCCATCTATAGACGGGCTGATGCGACCGGTCCACCAGTGCTACACCAGCCTATAGACGGTCTGACGTGGCCGGTCGTCCTGTGCTACACCCGCCTATAGACGGGCTGACGTGGCCGGTCCACCTGTGCTACACCCGCCTATAGACGGGTTGACGTGGCCGGTCCACCTGTGCTACACGCGCCTATAGACGGGCTGACGTGGCCGGTCCACCAGTGCTACACCCGCCTATAGACGGGCTGATGCGACCGGTCCACCTGTGCTACACCCGCCTATAGACGGGCTTACGTGGCCGGTCCACCTGTGCTACACCCGCCTATAGACGGGTTGACGCAGCCGGTACACCAGTGCTACTCCCGCCTATAGACGGGCTGACGTGGCTGGTCCACCTGTGCTACACCCGCCTATAGACGGGCTGACGTGGCCGGTCCTCCTGTGCTACACCCGATTATAGACGGGCTGACGTGGCCGGTCCACCAGTGCTACACCCGCCTATAGACGGGCTGATGCGACCGGTCCACCTGTGCTACACCCGCCTATAGACGGGCTGACGTGGCCGGTCCACCTGTGCTACAGCCAACTATAGACGGGCTGACGTGGCCGGTCCACCAGTGCTACACCCACCTATAGACGGGCTGACGAGGCCGGACAACCAGTGCTACACCCGCCTATAGACGGGCTGATGCGACCTGTCCACCTGTGCTAAACCCGCCTATAGACGATCTGACGTGGCCGGTCCACCTGTGCTACAGCCACCTATAGACGGGCTGATGCGACCGGTCCACCAGTGCTAAACCCGCCTATAGACGGGCTGACGTGGCCGGTCCACCTTTGCCACAGCCGCCTATAGACGGGCTGACGTGGCCGGTCCACCACTGCTACACCCACCTATAGACGGGCTGACGTGGCCGGTCCACCTGTGCTACACCCTCCTATAGACGGGCTGACGTGCCCGGTCCACCTGTGCTACACCCACCTATAGACGGGCTGATGCGACCGGTCCCCCAGTGCTACACCCGCCTATAGACGGGCTGACGTGGCCGGTCCACCTGTGCTACACCCGCCTATAGACGGGCTGACGTGGCCGGTCCACCTGTGTCACAGCCGCCTATAGACGGGCTGACGTGGCCGGTCCACCTGTGCTACACCCACCAATAGACGGGCTGACGTGGCCGGTCCACCAGAGCTACACCCGACTGTAGGCGGTCTGACGTGGCCGGTCCACCTGTGCTACACCCACCTATAGACGGGCTGACGTGACCGGTCCACCTGTGCTACACCCGCCTATAGACGGGCTGACGTGGCCGTTCCACCAGTGCTACCCTCACCTATAGACGGCCTGACGTGGCCGGTCCACCAGTGCTACACCCGCCTATAGACGGGCTGACGTGGCCGGTCCACCAGTGCTACTCCCGCCTGTAGACGGGCTGACGTGGCCGGTCCACCTGTGCTACACCCACCTATAGACGTGCTGACGTGGCCGGTCCACCTGTGCTACACCCGTCTATAGACGGGCTGACGTGGCCGGTCCAGCTGTGTTACACCCACCCATAGACGGGCTGACGTGGCCGGTCCACTAGTGCTACACCCACCTATAGACGGGCTGACGTGGCCGGTCCACTAGTGCTAAACCCGCCTATAGACGGGCTGACGTGGCCGGTCCACTAGTGCTACACCCGCCTATAAACGGGCTGACGTGGCCGGTCCACCTGTGCTACACCCACCTATAGACGGGCTGACGTGGCCGGTCCACTAGTGCTACACCCGCCTATAGACGGGCTGACGTGGGCTGTCCACCTTTGCTACGCACGCCTATAGACGGGCTGACGTGGCCGGTCCACTAGTGCTACACCCACCTATTGACGGCCTGACGTGGCCGGTCCACTAGTGCTACACCCGCCTATAGACGGGCTGACGTGGCCGGTCCACCAGTGCTACACCCGCCTATAGACGGGCTGATGTGGGCGGTCCACTAGTGCTACACCCACCTATAGACGGGCTGACGTGGCCGGTCCACCAGTGCTACACCCGACTATAGACGGGCTGATGTGGCCGGTCCACCAGTGCTACACCCGCCTATAGACGGGCTGACGTGGACGGTCCACTAGTGCTATACCCACCTATAGACCGGCTGATGCGACCGGTCCACCTGTGCTACACCCACCTATAGACGGGCTGACGTGGCCGGTCCACCTGTGCTACACCCGCCTATAGACGGGCTGACGTGGCCGGTCCACCTGTGCTACACCCGCCTATAGACGGGCTGATGCGACCGGTCCACCTGTGCTTGTCCCGCCTATAGACGGGCTGACGTGGCCGGTCCACCAGTGCTACACCCGCCTATAGACGGGCTGACGTGGACGGTCCACTAGTGCTATACCCACCTATAGACCGGCTGATGCGACCGGTCCACCTGTGCTACACCCACCTATAGACGGGCTGACGTGGCCGGTCCACCTGTGCTACACCCGCCTATAGACGGGCTGACGTGGCCGGTCCACCTGTGCTACACCCGCCTATAGACGGGCTGATGCGACCGGTCCACCTGTGCTTGTCCCGCCTATAGACGGGCTGACGTGGCCGGTCCACCTGTGCTACACCCACCTATAGGCGGGCTGACGTGGCCGGTCCACCTGTGCTACACCCGCCTATAGACTGCTTGACGTGGCCGGTCCACTAGAGCTACACCCGTGGTGTATTCTTGGAATACACGGTACGAGAGATATAAAGTTTAATGTTCTTTGCATGTTCATTCCTTCCTCTTTGTCAAACACCAACAGTGATCTTCTATTTTCTCTTTGGTTATCATGTCGCTTACGGTATATCTTTTATGAGTCTGTTCTAGATATATATCTTCCATAACCCACCTAGCGTCATCTAGCAGCGAATCTCTGAAGCTCTTCAACTCTTCCTGGTGCAAGAGGACTTCCTTCTCAATCTGGCCGCCAGATTTTGCTGCCATCGCCAGCTATTATCTCAATGAGCAAGATAACTTCGTCTACTTTTTCACTCAACATGCTGTGCTAGCATCGCCTGCTATCAACTCTTTAAAGACCATCTCCTCACGAGAATTTAAGTTTACAATGTTGGTCATGCTTATATGTATTCCTTTTGTCTCCTACTCCCACTCTTTTTCCTTCCTAGGACCCTCTGTGCTTCGCTGAGCAGGTCTCACTTCTAAGTCGGCAGTTGACTCGGTCAGTTAAGGCTCAACTCGAGCCAGTCTCCTCAAACCAAGAGACACTCTCTACGTTCTACGCCATGTTGGCACATTAAGTATCGGTTAAGGGAACATCGCCTTCGCTATGCAACAAAGATAAGTACCTGCTTCAAGTTTTAACCTCATCTTCATGATTTTATCGACTACATGCTTTTAACGATCTTTTATAGGCAGTGTGAAATTACTTATTTTGGGGCAAAAATCATCCTTCGCGGGATTTTCCATGTTGGGCTTTTGTCTAATCAAGCCAATCTTGGTGAAAAGCAGCATTTCTTATGCTTGCTAAATGAGAAATCTTCTCACCACGTGGGATATTATCTAATTCCCGCTGTCTATAAATTACAAAGCAAGTTCCTCCGCTGGATTAACTTTGGCCCCATTTTTCTATTAAGATCGTTCTGGAACCTTCCAGATCTTGTACTCTATCTGCGAGTCTTGCCGTCAGGTATTTTTCACTCACTTGGAAAAATACTATTTAAAATGAGGAATCTTCCTTTTAAATTACCGCAATAGCAAATTTTCTTCCACCGCTGGAATGTTCCATGGCATATTTAATTGTAATTCACAATCTTCTCAAGAAATAGATTCTCGCCTACCTAGTGAAACCAGTTTTCCTCATTATTGCAATAACTTTCTTTCCCATAAACTTCCGTGTTTTTTACAGTGAACTTTGCATCCATTTTACAGGCTATAGTGAAAACTAGTGCTTGTTTTACTTTTCTACCACGTTGCGAACGTCCGCTTACATTAAATAAGGCCATGAACATTGATCCTAAATCCCAATGATCTTTCCTCAACCTTCTACTAACAAACCATATTAATAAAATTGTAACTTTTCTATAAGGTGTCACTTTACGAAGTGCCCTTCCATTTTGCTTGTTTATCATTAATTAATTACTGTATAACTACGTGTTTTATACACGGTTCAAACTTACATTGTTTCTTCCCTATAATCAGGGAAAACAATTCTTTCAACTCTTGAGCGAGTTATTTCGAGGTTTCACGAAATGGAAACTGCCCCATTTGGCTCGTGATTCCTACTTAAACACGGGAAGTCTAGAACCTTCCTTTTGACTTACTCTTCAGGTTTCACCGTAAGTGACCTGCTCTCTTTTGTATAATTGTTATAGAGTAATTTTGCACAAATATAAGAAGTTGTAGGAAATTCTATCTTATTCTTCATGTTTTTCTTATTGTTATTTTCGAAGTTGTCATTCTCTCTAGAACATTCTCTCAAGAATTTCTTAAAGTACACTCTTTGTACTGAATTTAATGTTTAAACTTTAAATACTTCATTTGTTAATCTTATAAAGATTTTAGAACATATATAAGGTTTGAAACCTAATAAATTGTTATTTGCCTGGAGCAATCTCTAAATGTTAGGAGGTCTGCGACCCCATTGTTAAAAATTTTTAAATGATCTATATTTGCCAAAAAGATATTACATACTTGTTAATTTCATTAAACTTCTTTGAATTGTTAAATAAATTAAATATTTGTTTTTGGATTTATAATTTCGAAAATACAACGGTTAGGCAAAATCCTGTCTTCCTTGGCTCTCCCTACTAAATGCCATTGAATCCATTAATAGGGCTTTCACCACTTGTTGCATTTGAGCAAGAACTCTTAGTGGTAATCTCGTTAAAGTTTCTCTTAGATTTAATAGCTAATTCTAACTGGCCAGTAAGGCAAGTAAAGCTCGCTAAGCCAGCTACCTGCTTGTGGAGATCCTCTCCGAAAAACTTATGGTCACTTTTCTAAAAGATAAGTGTTTCTCTTTGTCTAAACTTTTAGCCGGCTCCTCGCTGAGTAAAAGCTTAGCCATTTCCAAATGCAACCATTGGTTCATTTACCAAAATTACTCCCCAAGGTATAATTTTTTATCATTATCCTTCTTGGAAGCACTTGGTCGCCTTTTCAGGAACTCCATAATTTCGAAAAGTGGAATTACCAAACCTGATTCAAATTATTGGCATTCTTCGAATTACTTTGCTAACACGAATTTCTTGGAACAGACATACAATAAATCTGTTACTCTCAGTCTTGCCAGACCATCACTCTTCCCCATAGTAGTCAGATACATGCTTGAGAGGGATTACACTAAAGCCACTCTCTTGCAAACCGCCCAAGTCCTAGCTGTATTTCCCGTTAGCTTAGACCAAGTTCTTACCCATTTTAGGTATCAGAGAACGGATTTTCAGCGGAAACCGCCTCTAAGTGCATTAAAGGTTAAATTTATAACTTTTGTGGGACTCTCCTCCTATTTTCCTATCCTTTTTCTCCAGTCCAAAATCTACCTCCTTTTCTTAATAATCTTCCCTTGGTGGTTAGGTTATTCCTCACCCAATAATCTACCCAACCCGCCTATAGACGGCCTGACGTGGCCGGTCCACTAGAGCTACACCCACCTATAGACGGGTTGACGCAGCCGGTCCACCAGTGCTACACCCGCCTATAGACGGGCTGACGTGGCCGGTCCACCTGAGCTACACCCGCCTATAGACGGGCTGACGTGGCCGGTCCACCTGTGCTACATCCGCCTATAGACGGGCTGACGTGGCCGGTCCACTAGAGCTACACCCGCCTATAGAGGGGCTGACGTGGCCGGTCCACCTGTGCTACACCCATCTATAGACGGGCTGATGCGACCGGTCCACCAGTGCTACACCCGCCTATTGACGGTCTGACGTGGCCGGTCCACCTGTGCTACACCCGCCTATAGATGGGCTGACGTGGCCGGTCCACCAGTGCTACACCCGCCTATAGACGGGTTGACGTGGCCGGTCCACCTGTGCTACACCCGCCTAGAGACGGGCTGACGTGGCCGGTCCACCAGTGCTACACCCACCTATAGACGGGCCGACGTGGCCGGTCCACCTGTGCTACACCCGCCTATAGACGGGTTGACGCAGCCGGTCCACCAGTGCTACTCCCGCCTATAGACGGGCTGACGTGGCCAGTCCACCAGTGCTACACCCGCCTATAGACGGGCTGATGCGACCGGTCCACCTGTGCTACACCCGCCTATAGACGGGCTGACGTGGCCCGTCCACCTGTGCTACATCCGCCTATAGACGGGCTGACGTGGCCGGTCCACTAGAGCTACACCCGCCTATAGAGGGGCTGACGTGGCCGGTCCACCTGTGCTACACCCATCTATAGACGGGCTGATGCGACCGGTCCACCAGTGCTACACCCGCCTATTGACGGTCTGACGTGGCCGGTCCACCTGTGCTACACCCGCCTATAGACGGGCTGACGTGGCCGGTCCACCTGTGCTTCACCCGCCTATAGACAGGCTGTCGTGGCCGGTCGTCCTGTGCTACACCCGCCTATAGACGGGCTGACGTGGCCGGTCCACCAGTGCTACATCCGCCTATAGACGGGCTGATGCGAACGGTCCACCTGTGCTACACCCGCCTATAGACGGGCCGACGTGGCCGGTCCGCCAGTGCTACACCCGCCTATAGACGGGCTGACGTTTCCGGTCCACCAGTGCTACACCCGCCTATAGACCGGCTGACGTGGCCGGTCCACCAGAGCTACACCCGCCTATAGACGGGCTGACGTGGCCGGTCCACCTGCGCTACACCCGCCTATAGACGGGCTGACGTGGCCGGTCCACCTGTGCCTCAGCCGCCTATAGACGGGCTGACGTGGCCGGTCCACCAGTGCTACACCCACCTATAGACGGGCTGACGTGGCCGGTCCACCTGTGCTACACCCACCTATAGACGGGCTGACGTGGCCAGTCCACCTGTGCTACACCCACCTATAGACGGGCTGATGCGACCGGTCCACCAGTGCTACACCCGCCTATAGACGGGCTGACGTGGCCGGTCCACCCGTGCTACACCCATCAATATACGGGCTGACGTGGCCGGTCCACCTGTGCCCCAGCCGCCTATAGACGGGCTGACGTGGCCGCTCCACCTGTGCTACACCCATCAACAGACGGGCTGTCGTGGCCGGTCCACCTGTGTTACACCCGCCTATAGGCGGTCTGACGTGGCCGGTCCACCTGTGCTACACCCGCCTATAGACGGGCTGACGTGGCCGGTCCACCAGAGCTACACCCGCCTATAGACGGGCTGACGTGGCCGGTCCACCATTGCTACCCCCACCTATAGACGGGCTGACGTGGCCGGTCCGCCAGTGCTACACCCGCCTACAGACGGGTTGACGTGGCCGGTCCACCTGTGCTACACCCGCCTATAGACGGGTTGACGCAGCCGGTCCACCAGTGCTACTCCCGCCTATAGACGGGCTGACGTAGCCGGTCCACCAGTGCTACACCTGCCTATAGACGGGCTGACGTGGCCGGTCCACCTGTGCTACACCCACCTATAGACGGGCTGACGTGGCCGGTCCACCTGTGCCACAGAGCTACTCCCTCCTATAGACGGGCTAACGTGGCCGGTCCACCAGTGCTACAACTGGGTAGATTATTGGCTGAGGAATAACCTAACCACCAAGGGAAGATGATAAAGAAAAGGAGGTGGGTTTCGGACTGGAGAAAAAGTATGGAAAAATAGGAGGAGAGTCCCACAAAAGTTATGAATTTAACTTTAAATGCACTTAGAGGCGGTTGCCACCGCAAATCCGCTCTCTGATACCTAAAGTGGGTAAGGACCTGGTCGAAGCTGACGGGAACCGCAGCTAGGACTTGGGCGGTTTGCCAGAGAAAGGCTTTAGCATATTCCCTCTCAAGCATGCATCTGCTTACTATGGGGAAGGGTGATTGTCTGGCAAGACTGAGAGTAACAGATTTATTGTATGTCTGTTCAAAGAAATTCGTTTTTGCAAAGTAATTCGAAGAATGCCAATAATTTGAATCAGGTTTGGTATTTCCAGTTTTCGAAGTTATAGAGTTCCTGAAAAAGCGACCAAGTGCTTTCAAGCAGGATAATGATAAAAAATTATACCTTGGGGAGTAATTTTGGTAAGTGAACCAATGGTTGCATTTGGAAATGGCTAAGCTTTTACTCAGCATGGAGCCGGCTAAAAGTTTAGACAAAGAGAAACACTTATCTTTTGGAAAACCAACCATAAGTTTTCGGAGAGGATCTTCACAAGCAGGTAGCTGGCGTAGCGAGCTGTGCTTGCCTTACTGGCCAGTTAGAATTAGCTATTAAAGCTAAGAGAAACTTTAACGAGATTACCACTGAGAGTTCTTGCTCAAATGCAACGAGTGTTGAAAGCCCTATCAATAGATTTAATGGCATTGAGTAGGGAGAGCCAAGGAAGACAGGATCTTGCCTATTCGTCGTACTACAAAAATGAAAAAGCGAAAAGAAACGCTTAATTTATTTAACAATTCAAAAGAAGTTGATAACTTTAACAAATATATATTTTCAATTTGGTTAACAATTTTGGGGTCACAGACCTCAGAAAACATTTGACGTTTGCTCCAGGCAAGTAACAATTCTTTAGTTTTCAAACCTTATATATGTACTAAAATCTTTGTAAGATTTAAAAAGACAAATGAAGTGATTAATGTTTTAACATTAAATTGAATACAAGGAGTGTACTTTAAGAAACTTCCAGGTTACTTAAAGTTACAACTTCGAAAATAACAAAAAAAGAAAGCGGGTTGTATAAAGGAGAAGTTCCTATAACTTCTTATATTTATACAGAATTACTGTTGGTTATTGTACAAATAATGCAGGTCACTTACTGTGAAACCTGATGAGAAAGTCAGAAGGAAGGTTCTCGACCTCCTATGTTTAATAAGGAATCACGAGCCAAATGAGGCAGTTTCCCTTTCGTGAGACCTAGAAATAACTCACTCATGAGTTGAAAGAATTTTTTTCCCTGAGTATAGGGTAGAAACAATGTAAGCTTGAACCGTGTATAAAACACGTAGTTATGCAGAAATTAATTAATGATAAACAAGCAAAATGGAAGGGCTCATCGTTAGAGTGACACCTTATATAAAATGATTTAGAGTTACAATTTTATTAATATGGTTTGTTAGTAGAAGGTTGAGGAAAGATCAATTGGGATTTAGGATCAATGTTCATGGCCTTATTTAATGTAAACGGACGATCGCGACGCGGTAGAAAAGTTGAACAAGTACTAGTTATCACTATAGTCTTTTGAATAGATGGAAAATTCCCAGTAGTAACACGAAAGTTTATGGCAAAGAAAGTTATTGCAATGATGAAAAAGGACTGGTTGCACTAGATAGGCGAAAGTCTATTGTTTGAGAAAGTTGTGGATTACAATTAAATGCGCCATAGAACATTCCAACGGTGGAAGAAAATTCGCTATTGAGCTTTAATTCAGAAGTGAGATTCTTCAATTTTAAATAGTATTCTCACAAGTGAGTGAAATATACATGACGGCAGGACTTGTAGATAAAGTACAGGATCTGGAAGGTTCCAGAACGATCTTAATAGAAGAATGGGGCCAAAGTTAATCCAGCGAAGGAACTAGCTTGGTAATTTATAGACAGCGGGTATTAGATAATATCTCACGTGGTGAGAAGATTTCTCATTTAAATAGCTTAAGAAAAGCTACTTTCTATTAAGGTTGGCTTAGACAGACAAAAGCCCAACATAGCAAATCCCGCGAAGGATGATTTTTGCCCCAAATAAGTAATCTCACACTGCCTATAAAATGATCATTGAAGTATGTAGAATTAAAACCGATGAAGATGAGGTTAAAACCTTAAGTCTGTACTTATCTTTGTTGCATGGCGAAGATGAACAGTTAAACATTTCAGGGTAATGGAGAAATTAGAGACAGTGGTCTTGTGATAAGACCATTAGTGGTCAAGATTTTGGCCACCCTGACTCTCCCATCCCTTCCAGGATAACATTCGGTCACTCTACCAGAAGTCCAAACCAGGGGGGGGGGGAGACATCCCTAACCAAGACCAAGTCCCCCACTTTAATGTCGGGACTGGAAAGAAACCACTTCTGTCTCCGTTGCAAGGAAGTTAAATATTCCAAGTTCCACCTCTTCCAAAAAGAATTACGGAGGGCTTCAAGTTTACGCCAGACGATAGGTAGATTAGAATCCCTGTAAGAATTAGGAAGGGGAGGAGGGGCAGAGAGAGAAGTGCGTGTAAGGAAGTGACCAGGTGTGAGTGGAAGCAGGTCATCAGGGTCGTTGGAAAGCGGAGTTAAAAAACGAGAATTAACAACACCTTCAATCACAAAATAGCTAGAAGCTGCGAGAAGTATAGCTCTAGTAAAGATTGCGATAAGATGCGAAAGCAGAATTAACAAGTTTAAACAAAGCGTATAGAAACAAGTACATCTATTAAGGATAAAAATATACCAAATAAACAAAGGAACTATGCGAGTAGAAAGCAAGAACGCCATATGTAACAACAATCTAGTAGCCATAAACAATGTCCTCAAGTTATAATAAGCATCAAAGGGGTTATTCAGAAAAATACTTAAGTCAGCGAGAAACGTGACACAACAAGCGTAAATACAAAAACACATCGAATGTAACGACAAGAAAAAACAAGTTTGTTCATCAATGAACAATAAGATTGCAAAATATGTAAGCAAGGAGCAATACATGAACGCGTTAAAAATATGCAACGATGTTATGAAACAAGAATCGAAGCAGTTGTAGGATACGAGCGTAAGCAAGTGGGAGAGGCAGGCAAACGCGGCCTTGACCCACATAGTACAGCGAGATAAGGAATATAAATAGCTGAAAGAGTCCTTAACCGGAACAAGTTTATTTTGGTAATGAGGTGAACAGCTTCTGAACTTACGGAGGCAACTCGCAAGACAATGGTTGGCAGTCAGCCAGAGTTGAGATAAGGGAAACTTGCTCTGACCTTTGGCAAGCATACAGGAAATTAACAGCAGTTTGGCCTTACTCGAGCTTGAATACAAACAAAATTGACAAACACGCAGTTCGAAATAAACAAACAACACAAGTGAAATCAGCTGAGACTTAAAGCGGATATTCAGGTTAGACGGCATGCAGTCATTCGTGGCTTGGACGTGAAAACCAATTTAGAGACATATGAAATAAAGTAAGAAATCAATTTCGCATAATTTTGAGGATTACGGAATCCGACAATTTTCAACAGAAAAAAGCTTAATTCTTCCGAACAGAGAAGAGAAGCTGGGACATTGAGAAGGAGTTTACGCGTAAGAATAGTTATTCTAGATGCTAGAGAATTCAGATTTTCAAGCGGTTTCAAAAGCGGCTTCCAATTGTGAGGAAGGGGGAAGGAGCCGGCCGTGGCCAGCCTACTAAATAGCGAAAGAAGTGAAACATAGCTTACAGCGAAGTGATGGTGACTGATAGCCATGGTTTTACACAAGGGGAAGATAGTTTTCGATAGAAATTTTAAGCAATTACCTGCTATAAAAAATGACATGAGAAGGTAAACGAAGTAACACAAGGTGAGGCGAACTTGAATTGCCATTTAATGCGGGAATAAGGCAAAATCATTTAAACAACTTACAAAGGTGGCGTAGTTGTTCACGATGAGACATCGTTTCGGCAAGTGTTTTTCAAAAGTATCGAGATCGAAAACATAGGTGTTCTCTTTTTCAGAAAGGGGATTTATATCAGCAGTAACAAAATGACATTGCGATTTGGTTTGAAGATTGGGTTGTTGGATTTCACCAATAATAACCCAACCAAAATCGGTGTCTCTGGTGACCACGGTTGAAGATAGCCTACGTGTTTGTTTGCGAAGGCAATTCAAAAAAACATTGGCAATGAAAAGTACATCAATGGGACCTTGAGCATTAAACTGAGGATCAGCTAACCTTAAGTGCGAAGGAATCTTTAAACCGGAAGTATTAATAGAGCTGCTAGGAGTATCCTTGCCAATACTGGTAAGAATGAGACAGTTTAAGTTAAGATTGGTGTTTCTTTGGCAAACGTCTCTGATTTTCAATTTTGAAGACTGCAAGGCTTGAGTTTTCAAATTGTCAATGCCGGATACATTGATGGGAGTAGGCGATGACGAAAGACCTAGTTTTTTAATTAACGATCGCGAAACAAAGTTGTGAGTTGAAGCGGAATCGAGAAGACCGCAGGTTCGAAACCAATTTCCAAATTTATCTTGGATTTCGAATTGTACAGTGGACAAAAGGACTTGCGCACTGTGAGAAGTTTCGGCGTTAGAAATGCAGGAAGAAGCATTAGTTTGTTCGGAGCTGCTCTGCATGGAGTTTGAAGAGGCGGGTACTGGTGACCTCGATTTATCATGAACGTGCAATAAAGAATGGTGCGGTTTTTTTTGGCAATGAAAACAGAGATTGGATGACGTACAGTTTGAAGAAGAATGCTTAGGTGACAAGCAGTTGAAGCAATGTTTACTATTGAAGACAAACTTCCTTCGATCTTCGACAGACAATTCTTTAAAAGATTTGCACAAGTACAAAATGTGCGACTTTTTGTAGATTTAAAGATTTGTTGAGCGGCCTGATATGTTCTCTTAGATGGTTAAAAGAAGCAGAACGGGTTTGCTTGTTCTCGACAGATGGGGGCTGATGACCATTTGGAAAGACAAGTTTTTTCTCAAAAATGCGACACTTATGACTCGTTTCGACATTTTCGCACTGAAATGAGAGTGCTGTAAGGACTTGGCACCGACTGTTGAGAAACGAGATGAGGTGTTCAAACGAATGTTCCTCGTTGCGAGTGAGTTCGATCTCCCAAGCCTTTAATGTCGAAAAATCGAATCTTGATGTAGCTAGATGAATAAGGACTGTGTCCCACGTTTGGACTGGCTCCTTGAGTTGATATAACGCTCTCACGTGCAATTGAATAGAGTCTAACAGGTCTCTTAAAGAGGTGTCTTGTACACGTTTAAAATTATCTTGTTTCTCCCTTTTAATTAGGGAATACAATTCTTTCAACTCATAAGTGAGTTATTTCTAGGTTTCACGAAAGGGAAACTTGCCCCATTTGTCTCGTGATCCCTACTTAAACATAGGAGGTCTAGAACCTTCCTTTTGACGTTCTCTTCAGGTTTCACAGTAAGTGACCTGCCCTCTTTGTGTACTTTCTAAAAGTAATCCAGCTTAAATATAAGAAGTTATAGGAACTTCTATTTTATTCTTCCTGTTTTTGTTATTGTTATTTTCAATGTTGTTACTCTTTCTAGAATATTTTCTCAGAAATTTCTAGAAGTACAAACCTTGTACTCTATTTACTGTCTAACTGTAATCACTTTAATTGTCTTTAAAATTTGTGTTTCATCTTTGCTATTTCAAAATCTTGCGAGGATTTTATAAAGGTTTGAAACCTAATGAATTGTTAATTGCCTGGCGCAAACTTTAAATGTTCTCTGAGGTCTGCGACCCCAAATTGTTAACAAAATTGGAAATATATATTTGTTAAATTCATCAAATTATTTTGAATTGTTAAATAAATTAAGAGTTCCTTTTCGCTTTTTCATTTTTTCTAGTATAACAGTTAGGCAAGATCCTGTCTTTCCTGACTCTTCCTAGGTTCATGCCCTCATTAATGCAAATAAATCTTGTGATAGGGTTTTCACCACTTGTTGCATTTGAGCATGAACTCTTAGTGGTTATCTTGGTAAAGTCTCTCTTAGCTTTAATAGCTAATTCTAACTGACCAGTAAGGCAAGCATAGCTCGCTACGCCAGCTTCCTGCTTGTGGAGATCCTCTCAAAAAACTTATGGTTGGTTTTCCAAAAGATAAGTGTTTCTCTTTGCCTAAACTTTTAGTCGTCTCCTTGCTGGGTAAAAGCTTAGCCATTTCCAAATGCAACTATTGGTTTACTTACCAAAATTATTCCCAAAGGTAAAATTCCTTTATCACTATCCTTCTTGGAAGCACTTGGTCGCTTTGTAGTAACTCTACAACTTCTAAAACTGGAAATATCAAGATTGATTCAAATTAATGGCATTTTTCGAATTACTTGTTCAAAAACGAACTTCTTTGAACAGGCATACAATAAGTCTGTTACTCTTTGTCTTGCCAGACCATCACCCTTCCCCATAGTAGGCATATGCATGCTTGAGAGGGAATGCGCTAAAGCCATCCTCTTGCAAACCTCCCAAGTCCTAGCTGCGTTTCCCGTTAGCTTCGACCAGGTCCTTACCCACTTTAGGTATCAGAGAGCGGATTTGCAGTGGCAACCGCCCTTGAGTGCATTTAAAGTTAAATTTATAACTTTTGTGGGACTCTCCTCCTACTTCTCCATCCTTTTTCTCCAGTCCGAAACCCACCTCCTTTTCTTTATCATCTTCCCTTGGTGGTTAGGTTATTCCTCAGCCAATAATCTACCCAAAAGTTGTTCATGTGACAAATGTCTCTTATGGTTAGCTTTGAGAACTGTAAAGCTTGCGATTTTGAGCTGTTAATGCCCGATAGGTTAATAGAAGTGGGGTTTACAGGTAGGCCTAGTTTTCTAATCAAAGAATTAGACACAAAATCATGAGTTGCCGCTGAATCAAGAAACCGCGTGCACGGACCCAGTTGCAAAATATATCCTGAACTTCGATTTGGACAGTAGACAATAGTACTTGGGCACTACGTATGGACTTGGCATTTTGAATGTACGATGAAGCATTGGAACTGTTAGCATTGTCACTTTTCTGAGAAGTAGATGCTGTCGATGACCTTGCCTGATCATGACGATGTAGTAAATTGTGATGAGCTTTTTCACAATGAAAGCAAAGTCTGGTGGACTTGCAATTTGAAGCAGAATGCGTGGGTGCTAGGCAGTTGAAACAAAGTTTATTTTTGGAAACTAATTTTCTTCTGTCGTTGACTGACAGTTCTTTGAAAGATTTATATAGATATAAGGCATGGGAATCTTTACAAATTATGCACTTAAATGGTTCATTTAAACTCTTGCGGGGTTCGCTTTGAGTGTTTAAAACGAGAGAGCTAGCAATACGGCGTCCACTAGACCTAGTTGGGTAACCAGTGGTGTTTGACTTAAGTTTAGATGAGCTGGACCCAGGTTTTTGGGTACTAGCCGCTAAGCGTTCGCTTTTAGGTTTAATAGACATTAATTCAAATTTAGAACTCGGGGATGAGGGTTCACTTTGATTAGCTAAAGCGGTTAAGAGCTGGTATCTTGCATTTATGAAAGTGACTAAATGCTCGTAAGAGTAATCGTCTTCTCTAGAAAGTTCAATCTCCCAAGCTTTGAGGGTAGCAACATCAACGTTAGAAACCACTAAATGTATTAAGAAAGTGTCCCAGTGTTCAGTGGGTTAATCTAATTGGGACAGAGATTTATCGTGAAGTTGAGTAGTATCAATGAGAGTACGCAAACTAGTGACGTCATTGTGCTGTGACGCAGGTAAGTTAAATAGACCCTTCATATGGCGTTGAATACGTAACCGCAAATTTCCATATCATTCTTTCAATAAGTTAAAGGCAATGGGGTAGTTTTCGGCACTTAAAGGGAGTGCTTCAACTAACTTCAGGGCTTGACCTCGTAGGATAGATCCCAAATAATGAAACTTGTAGATGACTTGAATGTCTTCATTGTCATGAACAAGAGACAAAATAATTCATAGAAAGAATCCCAAGTAGATTCGTCTCCAGAGAAGTGGGGGTAAATCAATCTTAGGTAGAATTGGTTTGGGCTTGTGAGTACCATCGCAAGAAGAGGTTTGTTGTTCGTGAAGGGAACCAAGAACAGAACCGTCTTTTTTCTGTTCTTCTTCGAGTTGGCGTATTATTTTGAAAGCAGAACCTATACCTTCGTAATATTGGTTTTCTACTTCGACTCGATCTTCGGTTTGATTAAGCTTACAAGTCTCCATTTCAGTTTGGATGTTACAATAATTTTCATATGAAAGTTCAAAATCCTTTACACGATGTTTCAACAAATCTAATCTCTTTGATGTGTTTTCTGAATCGGGTAATTTGCCCTTTATAGGATGCTCGTTTAGAAGTAAGTTTTTCATCCTTATCCTTTCCAGTAGGAGCCATGACAAAGTAGGTAAATTAAAGTATAACTTACGAAACTGTGGAACTTTGAAAATGCTCTCAGGTTGGCAGCAGCAAATAAGTTGAAAGAAAGGGACACACCAAAGGAGACAGGAGCGGCCTCTCTCCACTTCACAATGTAGTTATAGCTGAAAAAATCAAAGAAGATATTAATAATTTGCCAAATATTATCAAATAACCCTTGGTAAAAAATAGAAAATTTCATGAATGGACTCTCCCGGGTTTCTGGGACCGAATTTTGGGTAGATTATTAGCTTGGGAATAACCTAACCACCAAGCGAAGATGATAAAGAAAAGGGAGTGGGTTTCGGACTGGAGAAAAAGGATGGAGAAATAGGACGAGAGTCCAAAGGAAGGTATAATTTTAACTTTAAATGTACTCAAAGGCGACTGCCATTGAAAATCCGCTCTCCGATACCTAAAGTGAGTAAGGACCTGGGCTAAGCTAACGGGAAACGCAGCTGGAACTTGGGCGGTTTGCAAGAGAGTGGCTTTAGCGTATTCCCTCTCAAGCATACATATGCCTACTATGGGGAAGGGTGATGGTCTGGCAAGACAAAGAGTAACAGATTTATTGTGTATCTTTTTAAAGGAGTTTGTTTTTAAACAAGTAATTTGAAGAATGCCAATAATTTGAATCGGTTTCGATTTTTTTTTGTTTTCGAAATTTTAGAATTCCTAAAGAGCGACCAAATGCTGCCAAGAAGGATAGGGATAAAACAATTATACCTTTGGGAATAATTTTGGTAAGTGTACCAATAGTTGGATTCAGAAATGGCTAAGCTTTTACCCAGCAAGAAGCCGACTAAAAGTTTAGACAATGAGAAACACTTATATTTTGAAAAACCAACCATAAGTGTTGGAGAGAATCTCCACAAGCAGGAAGCTGGCGTAGCGAGCTATGCTTGCCCTACTGGCCAGTTAGAATTAGCTAATAAAGCTAAGAGAGACTTTACCAAGTTACCAACTAAGAGTTCTTGCTCAAATGCAACAAGTGGTGAAAACCCTATCAATAGATTTATTTGCATTAAGTGGGAAGAGTCAAGGAAGACAAGATCTTGCCTAACCGTTATGTTAGAGAAATGATAAAGCGAAAAAGAACTCTTGAATTTATTGAACAATGCAAAAGAGTGTAATGAATTTAACAAATATATAATTTTAAATTTGTAACAAATGGTGTCACAGACCTCCGAAAAACATCTAAATCTTGCGCCGGGCAATTAACAATTCTATTGGTTTCAAACCTTTTATATACTTTAAAATCTTCGTAAGATTTTGAAATGGCGAAGATAACATGAAAAATTTAAAGATATTTGAAGTGATTAAAGTTAGACAATAAATCAAGTACAAGGTGTGCACTTTAAGAATTTTTAGATAAGTATCTTAGAAAGAATAACAACTTCGTAAGTAACAACAACAAAAGGCAGGAAGAATAATATAGAAGTTTCTATACTTCTTATATTAATGCAGAAATACTTGTAAAGATTAAGCAAATAGGGCAGGTCACTTATTGTGAAACCTGAAGAGAAAAATCGAAAGGAAGTTTCTAGAACTCCTATGTTTAAGTAGGAATCACGAGATAAATGGGGCAAGTTTCCCTTTCGTGAAACCTAGAGTTAACTCACTTATGAGTTGAAAGAATTGTATTCCCAAATTAGAAGGGAGAAACAATATAATTTAAGACGTGTACCAGACACGTAGTTATGCAGACATTAATTCGCTTTAAATAAATCAAGATAGGGAGGGCACTTATTGAGAGTGACACCTCATTGGAAAAGACTTAAAATTACAATTTTATTATTATGGTTTGTTAGTAAGAGGTTTGAGGAAGATCAAATGGGATTGAGGATAAGTGTTCATGGCCGTATTTATAGTATTCGGACGAACGCGACGCGGATGAAATGTTGAACAAACACTGTTTTCACTATAGTCTGTTAAATAGATGAAAAGTTCACTCTAGTTGCACAAAAGGTTTATGGCAACTTTCACTGTATATAAATCCAAATAAAACCATTCAGCTATTAAAAGACGATGAGAATGAGGTTAAAACCTGAAGTCGGTACTTATCTTTACTTCATGTAGAAGGCGATGATCCTTTTTTCGGTTGATACTAAAATTCTAACATGGCGTAGAATTTGTAAGTTTGCCTCTTGAGATGAGGAGGCGAGCTCTAGCTGAGCTCTAACTGAGTCGACTTCCGACGTACAAGTGAGACACGTTCAGCGGAGCACAGAGGGACAGGGAAGGGAAAAGAGTGGGGGTAGGAGACAAAAGGAATACATATAAGAATAACCAACATGACAGAAATAAATTTTCTCTTGATGAAATGGTCTTCAAAGAGTTGATAGTAGGCGACACTAGCGCAGCCTGGAGGGTGAAAAATAGACGAAGTTCTCTTGATCACGGAGATGATAGCTGGCGATGGCGACGAGATCTGGTGGCCAGATTGATAAGGAAGTCCTTTGAAACAGGGAAGAATTGAGGAACTTCAGAGATTCGCTGCTAGATGACGCTAGGTGGGTCATGGAAGATAGAACAGACTCACAGGTAACATGAGAACCATAAACAGCAAGGAGAAATTAGCAGATCACTGTTGGTGTTTGAGAAAAAGGAAGGAATGGACTATAGCAAAGAGAAGTAAAAGTTTACTATATCTTACCGTGTATTCCAAAGAATACACCACACCCATTTCACAAGACTCATAACTGCAATGTTATGGTAAAACAAAACAAAATCTACATTTCAAAACAAGCAAGTGGTTTAATCAATGTATACTGCAAAAAGTTTTGTAACCATTCAAGTCCACAAGACTAATTAAATTTGTAACTGTCAGGTTGGCCGAGTGGTCAAGGTGTTTGAGTTGAGGTCAAATTTCCTGTACAAGGAAGCAAGGGTTCGAATCCCTTACCTGACATAACTATTGCCTTAACATGGCTTGGCCACACTGTATTATTATGATACTCGGTACACAAACCATAGATATAGTGTATTGTTTAAGGCCACTCTCTTTCTGAACATAGTCAGAGACTGTTGATGGTTAATAATTGCATTAATAGTGGGACATGGAGATAGTAATTAAGAAAAAAAAACAGACAATATCCATACAATATTTTTTATTAATTTCATTTTATAATAGTTACACACTGAATTCAACACTATCCCTTTACCATTGTTCGATATAGATTTTTAAACAAAACGCTTGTTGTAGATCCTTTTATAACTTTCTCCATGTACTCTTGTTCTTAAAAACTGGGGAAGCCGCAATGGTTTTATAGACATAAAACCCTCATCCTCTTCTTTTTCATAATTATCATCATCATCATTATGAATATTATCATCAAAATTATTATAGTCATTGTCACCATCATTATCATCATCATCATCATCATCATCATCATCATTTTCAACATCACTAGAACTATCCAATTCCTCTTGTTTGTTTTCCACAGGGACCTCTTGTAGAGTCTGCGTTGCTTTTGATTGTGTTAAGGGTTTTTTGAACGTTGACATCTGTCCTAACATGACTTTTTCAGGTGATGATAAATGCTTTTTAACAAACAATGCACTATCTTGAGCAGCAATATATGTTTCTTGGACTTGCTTTTTTTTACCTTGGTTACAGTATTTTGGGTATTTAAATGTGTATTAATTTGAGATTCACAATGATGCTCGTTTGAAGTAAGTACGTTGGAGTCTTTTGTTTTAATCATTCCTCAACACATTTTGGATCGTTGTTTTGAACATCGCCAAATAACAGTTCCATCTTTATTGGTTGTTTTTACAATATATGTTTATACTTTATAGAAGACACATGGCATGCCATGACTGGTTGTTGATACTTCCATATCAACTAATACATATGAATTAAATTTTAGTAAAGTCACATGAACAATCTTTAGATTACAAGCGATTTACACACACACACACGTACACACTTTAATAAATGTCAAGATTTATGGATGTTGTTTTCCGCCAACAGCTGCTTACTGCGTATGCCAAGGCTGGAGACTGGTAGGTGAGACGGTCTTTCACGATGTGAGCACTGTAACAGGCAGTAGTCAACTGACAATATTCTTATACCCTAGTCAAGGCTAACAGGTACTTACTGCGTATGACAAGGCCGTACACTCGTAGGTTAGACAGTTTGTTGCTAAGGATCTCATATATACCCTAGACATGTTAGTTCTGAATACTTAGTGGTTAATTGTATATATTGAATTTAAATACACAGCTTATACAAGCACGTTTTGCACATGGGAGTGGTGAGAGGCTGGCAAAAAGGAAATGTTTTAGTTTAATGAAACGTCATGGCCTAGTAGACGTGATTTATAGTAGGCGCAATTGATAGTAGGCGTAATTGATAGTAGACGTGATTAAAAGTAGACGCAATTATACTAGGTAGGTAGATTATTGGCTGAGGAATAACCTAACCACCAAGGGAAGATGATAAAGAAAAGGAGATAGGTTTTGGACCAAAGAAAAAAGGATGGAAAAATAGGAGGAGAGTTTGACATAAGTTATGCATAAGAGTTCTTGTTCAAATGCAACAAGTTGTGAAAACCCTATAAATAGATTTATTTGCATTAAGTAGGTCATGAACCTAGGAAGAGTCAGGAAAGACAGGATCTTGCCTAACTGTAGTATTAGAGAAATGATGAGTCAAAAAAGGAACTTGAATTTATTTTAACAATGCAAAAGAGCGTAATGAATTTAACAAATAAGTAGTAGTTTTTTGCCAAATATATAATTTAGACTTTATAACAAATGGGGTCACAGACCTCCGAAAAATCATCTAAAGTTTGCGCCAGGCAATTAACAATCCATTAGGTTTCAAACCTTTATAAAATCCTCGCAAGATTTCAAAATAGAGAGGATAAAGTACAAAGCTAAGAACAATTAAAGTGATTAAAGTTAGACAGTAAATAGAGTACAAGGTGTGTACTTCTTGAATTTTCCGAGAAAATATTCTAGAAAGAGTAACATCTTTGAAAATAACAATAACAAAAACAGGAAGAATAAAATAGAAGTTCCTAACTTCTTATATTTAAGCGGAATTACCTATTTTTTTTATAAAAATAGGACAGGTCACTTAATGTGAAACCTGAAGAGAAAGTCGACAGGAAGGTTCTAGACCTCCTATGTTTAAGTAGGGATCATGAGCCAAATGGGGCAAGATTCCCTTTAGTGAAACCTAGAAATAACTCACTTATGAGTTAAAAGAATAGTATTCCCTAATTAGAAGGGAGAAACAAGATAATTTTAATCGTGTACAAGACACGTAGTTATGCAGAAGTTAATTAATTACATGTAAGCAAAAGTGGGAGGGCACGCCTTTAGAGTGACACCTCATAGAAAAAGACCTAAAGTAACAATTTTATTTTTGGGTTGTTAGTAAGGGGTTTAGGAAAGATCAACTGGGATGGAAGGTAAATGTTAATGGCCGTATTTATAATAATCGGACGAGCGCGACGCGGAAGAAATACTAAAAGAACTCTGTTTTTCACTATAGTCTGTTGAAATGGATGTAAAGTTCACTGTAGTAGCGCAAAAGTTTATGGCAAACAATGTTATTGCAATTATGGAAAATAACTAGCTGCACTAGGTAGGCGAAAGTCTATTGCTTGAGAAAGTTGTGGATTACAATTATATGCGCCATAGAAAATCCCAACGGTGGAAGAAAATTTAGCTATTGCAGTAATTTATAAGGAAGATTCCTTAATTTAAAATAGTATCCCCACATGTGAGTGGAAAATACATGACGGCGAGACAGGTAGATAGAGTGCAGATTCTGGAAGGTTCCAGAACGATCCTAATAGAAGAATAGGGCAAAGTTATTCCAGCGGTGGAATGAGCTTAATATTTTATAGACAGTGGGTATTCAATAATATCCCACGTTCTGAGAAGATCTCTCATTTAACAAGCATTAGAAGTGTTGCTTTTTACGAAGATTGGCTTAGACAGACAAAGCTCAATATGGAAAATCCCGCGAAGGATGATTATTGCCACAAATAAGTAATCTCACACTGCCTATAAATGATTATTAAAAGCATGTAGATATTAAAACCGATGAAGATGAGGTTAAAACTTGAAGTCTGTACTTATCTTTACTGCATGGCGATGGTGAAGTTCCCTTTGACGGATGAACTTAAATTTCCAACAAAGGCGTGGAATGAAGAGAATGCCTCTTGGTTTGAGGAGGCTAGCTCTAGTTGAGACTTGACTGACTAAGTCAACTGCCGACGTACAAGTGAGACCCACTCAGCGAAGCGCAGAGGGACCAGGAAAGGGAAAAGAGTGGGGATAGGAGACAAAAGGAATACATATCTGAATAGACAACCTTGCAAAAATAAATGTTTTTCTTGATGAATGGTCTTCAAAGAGTTGATAGTAGGCGACGCTATCGCAGCCTGGTGGGTGAAAAAGTAGACGAAGTTCACTTGATCACGGAGATGATAGCTGGCGATGGCGACGAGATCTGGTGGCCAGATTGATAAGGAAGTCCTCTTGTACAGGGAATAATTGAGGAACTTCAGAGATTCGCTGCTAGATGACGCTATGTGAGTCATGGAATATATATATCTAGAACAGACTCACGAATAACATGAGAACCCTAAACAGCAAAGAGAACATAGGAGATCACTGTTGGTGTTTGAGAAAAAGGAAGGAATGAACAAGCAAAGAGCATTAAAAAAATACTCCATCTACCGTGTATTCCAAGAATACACCACTAGGCGTGATTAATATTAGGAGCAATTGATAGTAGGCGTGATTTATAGTAAGCGCAATTCATTGTAGGCGCAATTGATAGTAGATGCAATTGATAGTAGGCGTGATTGATAGTAGGCGCAATTTGACATGGGCGCGACTCAGATCATCTTTGATATCACAATGTTACAGTGTCAATGTTTACGCTAAGTACAAGCCAGAGAGGGGATATTTTAAGACAACCTCAGCTCACCTAACATAACCTAACTTAACCTAACCTAACTTTGTCACGTGACATGTTCTACAAGTTTAGACTTGATTTAAGACTGATTATGACGTCATAGATAAATGAGAGGGGTGGGAGGCGGACAAAAAAGGAAATGTTTTGGTTTAATAAAAAGTCATGTCCTAATAGGCGCGATTGGTAGTATACGCAATTGATAGTAGGCGCGATTGATAGTAGGCGTAATTAGACATGGGCGCGATTTATGGTAGGTGCAATTGATAGGATAAATGGATAAATGCATGGGCCAACCCATAGGGATCAGTCCAAAGGGACCGGTCCAAAGGGATTAGTCCAAAGGACCTGTCAACAGGGACCCGTCCGCAGGGATCCGTCCACTGTGACCCGTCAGCAGGGGCACGTCAAAAATGACTCCTTTCAGAAAGGACCCGTCCAAAGGGGCTAGTCAACAGGGACCAGTCCAAAGGGGCAAATCAACAGGGATCAATCAAAAGGGGCTATCGCCTCAAGGTCTGTCATACCCCTCTTTGATTATTGGTTTTCCTATCGACAAGCGCCGCTTGGAATACTTTTTAATCACCCCTCGTGGGTTGGGTTAGGTTAGGTTAGGTTACACTTCAGCCGCCATCTTTAAAAAGGCCGTGGGAACATAGGTGTTTACCAGCAGTCTTCGGCAATAAGTCCAACAATACCTGTTTTGGTTCGCGAGATATTAACAAAAGTGCACTTAGGCCCTTTGTCAACATTTCAAAAATAGATTGAGTGTTGTGCAATCAATAATAGCCACCTCTTTAACTATATACTTGTTTTTGTTGACCATAAAGCCATGAGTATCCTTCATCAGTGTATGTGACATATTTACGCTTGCACAGATCAAAACCGACTGACTACTCACTACTTGGGTTAAGAAATTACATTTACTCAAATCACATCTAGTAAAAATCGTGCCTACTATAAACTGCATCCTCTTTTGACCCACTTTTACATCCACTTTTTCACTCACTTTTGCACCCACTTTTGCACTCACTTTTGCACCCACTTTTGCGCCCACTTTTACACCCACTTTTGCACCCTCTTTAAACTATTATTTCTATTATTGAGCGAAATTTATTGGAGATTATTTCATGCTTGACAATTGATATGGAAGTATCAGCGAATAGTTATGGTAAGCCATATGCATACTATAAAGGTTATACGTATATTGTAAAACGAACCAATAAAAATGGAACTGTTATTTGGAGTTGTTCAAAACATCGTTCAAAACAGTGTCAAAGTGAGCTAAAAAGTAAAAATAGTGAGGTCTTAAGTGTGAGTGATCATCAATGTAGTGTAACAGATAAAACATCGTTGCTGTTTAAACAAAACTCTTCAAATGTTAAAACACTAGTCTGAAAAAAATATGGTAACCCGCGTGTTGTGCAATCAATAATAGCCACCTCTTTAAATATATACTTGTTTTCGTTGACCTTAAAGCCTTGAGTATCCATCACCAGTGTATGTGACATGTTTACGCTTGCATAGATCAAAACCAACTGACTATTCACTACTTGGGTTTAGAAATTACATTTACTCAAATCACATTCTATGAAAATTCATGCCTACTATAAACGGCACCCACTTTTGCACCCACATTTACATCCACGCACTTACTTCTGCGCCCACTTTTGCACCATTTTTGCACCCACAATCACACCCACTTTTTGCACTCCCTTTTACCCTGAATTTTGCACCCACTTATGCACCCACTTTGCCAAATGGGTAGCTTGTGATATGAAAAAGTGGAACAATCGAATATGGCCACTTCTTTAAATATAAAAATGATATCTCCAATTTTAAACCCTTGGCAATCCACAATCAGTGTGCGCAACATGTTCACTTTTCTGGACCAAGTCCAACTGACCACAGACTGACTATCAGTGACTAACGTACACCTATGACATTGACTTACATCCCATTCCAGTAAAAATTAAAAAAATGTACTCCGTGTATAGGTTAGGGTATGACAATAGACATCGGAAATAACAACAACAATTTATTTTTTATTAGATTATTTTATTGGTATAACAAGTTTTACATGCTTTTGTCATTTTGGGATAGTCACGTCTACTATCAATTGCGCCTACTATAAATCACGCTTACTATGAATCGCGCCAACTATCAATTGCGCCTACTATCAATCGCGCCTACTATCAATTACGTCTACTATCAATCACGCCTACTATCAATTGCGCCTACTATAAATCGCACCCATGTCAAATTGCGCCTATCAATCAATCGCGCCTACTTTCAATTGCGTCTATTATAAAATCGCGCCCATGTCAAATTGCGCTTACTATCAATCACGTCTACTATCAATCACACCTATTATCAATTGCGCCTACCATTAATCGCGCCTACTATCAATTGCGCCTATTACCAATCGCGCCTACTAGGACATGACCTTTCATTAAACCAAAACATTTCCTTTTTGTCAGCCTCTCACCCCTCCCATCAATCTATGACGTCATAGTCAGTCTTAAAGCAAAACTAAACTTTTAGAACATGTCACGTGACAAAGTTAGGTTAGGTAATGTTAGGTTATGTTAGGTGAGCTGAGGTTAAGTCTTAAAATATCCCTCTCCGCCTTGTACTTTGTGTTAACATTGACACTGTAACTTTGTGATATCAAAGGTGATCTGAGTCGCGCCCATACGAATCACGCCTACTATCAATCACGCCTACTATCAATTGCACCTACTAGCAATTGCGCCTACTACCAATTGCATCTACTATAAATTGCGCCTACTATGAATCGCGTCTACTATCAACTACGCCTACTATCTAATGCGCCTATTATAAATCACGCTACTATCAATCACGTCTACTATCAATTGTGCGCCTACTATCAATTACACCTACTATCAATCACGCCTATCAATTGCGCCTGCCATAAATCGCGCCCATGTCTAATTACGCTAACTATCAATCGCGCCTACTATCATTTGCGTCTACTATAAATCGCGCCCATGTCAAATTGCGCCTACTATCAATCACGCCTACTATCAATTGCGTCTACTATTAATCGCGCCTACTATCAATTGCGTCTACTACCAATCGCGCCTACTAGGACATGACTTTTCATTAAACCAAAACATTTCTTTTTTTGTCAGCCTCCCACCCCTCTCATTTATCTATGACGTCATAATCAGTCTTAAATCAAGTCCAAATTTGTAGAACATGTCACGTGACAAAGTTAGGTTAGGTTAAGTTAGGTTATGTTAGGTGAGCTGAGGTTAAGTCTTAAAATATCCCCTCTCTGGCTTGTACTTGGCGTAAACATTGACACTGTGACTTTGTGATATCAAAGATGATCTGAGTCGCGCCCATGTCAAATTGCGCCTACTATCAATCACGCCTACCATCAATTGCATCTACTATCAATTGCGCCTACTATGAATTGCGCTTACTATAAATCACGCCTACTATCAATTGCTCCTACTATCGATCACGCCTAGTATAATTGCGTCTACTTTTAATCACGTCTACTATCAATTACGCCTACTATCAATTGCGCCTACTATAAATCACGTCTACTAGGACATGACGTTTCATTAAACTAAAACATTTCCTTTTTGCCAGCCTCTCACCCCTCCCATCTGCAAAACTTGCTTGTATAAGCCGTGTATTTAAATTCAATATATACAATTAACCACTAAGTGTTCAGAACTAACATATCTAGGGTATATATGAGATCCTTAGCAACAAACTGTCTAACCTACGAGTGTACGGCCTTGTCATACGCAGTAAGTACCTGTTAGCCTTGACTAGGGTATAAGAATATTGTCAGTTGACTACTGCCTGTTACAGTGCTCACATCGTGAAAGACCGTCTCACCTACCAGTCTCCAGCCTTGTCATACGCAGTAAGCAGCTGTTGGCGGAAAACAACATCCATAAATCTTGACATTTAGGAAAGTGTGTACGTGTGTGTGTGTAAATCGCTTGTAATCTAAAGATTGTTCATGTGACTTTACTAAAATTTAATTCATATGTATTAGTTGATATGGAAGTCTCAACAACCAGTCATGGCAAGCCATGTGTCTTCTATAAAGTATAAACATATATTGTAAAAACAACCAATAAAGATGGAACTGTTATTTGGCGATGTTCAAAACAACGATCCAAAATGTGTTGAGGAATGATTAAAACAAAAGACTCCAACGTACTTACTTCAAACGAGCATCATTGTGAATCTCAAATTAATACACATTTAAATACCCAAAATACTGTAACCAAGGTAAAAAAACAAGTCCAAGAAACATATATTGCTGCTCAAGATAGTGCATTGTTTGTTAAAAAGCATTTATCATCACCTGAAAAAGTCATGTTAGGACAGATGTCAACGTTCAAAAAACCCTTAACACAATCAAAGGCAACGCAGACTCTAATAGAGGTCCCTGTGGAAAACAAACAAGAGGAATTGGATAGTTCTAGTGATGTTGAAAATGATGATGATGATGATGATAATGATGGTGACAATGACTATAATAATTTTGATGATAATATTCATAATGATGATGATGATGATAATTATGAAAAAGAAGAGGATGAGGGTTTTATGTCCATAAAACCATTGCGGCTTCCCCAGTTTTTAAGAACAAGAGTACATGGAGAATGTTATAAAAGGATCTACAACAAGCGTTGTGTTTAAAAATCTATATCGAACAATGGTAAAGAGATAGTGTTGAATTCAGTGTGTAACTATTATAAAATGAAATTAATAAAAATATTGTATGGGTGTTTTTCTTAATTACTATCTCCATGTCCCACTATTAATGCAATTGTTAACCATCAACAGTCTCTGACTATGTTTAGAAAGAGAGTGGCCTTAAACAATACACTATATCTATGGTTTGTGTACCGAGTATCATAATAATACAGTGTGGCCAAGCCATGTTAAGGCAATAGTTATGTCAGGTAAGGGATTCGAACCCTTGCTTCATGGTACAGGAAATTTGACCTCAACTCAAACACCTTGACCACTCGGCCAACCTGACAGTTACAAATTTAATTAGTCTTGCGGACTTGAGTGTTTACAAAACTTTTTGCAGTATACATTGATTAAACCACTTGCTTGTTTTGAAATATAGATTTTGTTTTGTTTTACCATAACATTGCAGTTATGAGTCTTGTGAACTGGGTGTTTAAAATAGGGATAAAGGCATTTTAAAATAATTTTAGAAAAGCTCTTAGGTATCGTGTCATGGGTTTTAATAATGCATTACTGTTCGTTGACTAACATTGACCGTTACACAACATTATTTTGGTGAACTTACATGTTGTTGTTTGAGTCTTTAGTCTTTTGACTGGTTTGATGCAAATCACAACGCCTATCTGTCCCGAGCTAATCCTTTCATCTTTATATAGCTACCAACCCTACATTCAAGGCTATCTGTTTAACATATTCGAAACTTGGTCTGCCCCTCGAACATGTCTTCCATAACTAAGTTTGCTATTCTTGGATGTCTTAGTGTGTGTCCTACCAACCTATCTCTTTACTTCATTAGCAGTCGCCAGAAACATCTCTTCTCCCCCACTCGTCTTAATATCTCTTTGTTTATAACCCTATTTACCCATCTAATCTTCATCATTCTCCTGTAACACCACATTTCAAACACTTCAATTCTCCACTTTTCTGCTACACCAATTGTCTAAGTTTTACTTTCATAGAGTGCCACTCTCCAGACAAAGGCCTTCAAAATGACTTCCTAATACCTAAATCTATATTCAATGTCAACCGATTCTGTAGAAATGCTTTCCTTGTCTGAGCTACATAAGAATCCTAATCGTCTCTGGTATAATGTTTTGTTTAGCAAACATAGTCGCTCAGTAGATCTAACCAATTTTTGTATATAACCCAAAATAGCAAACAGTTTTTCTGAAACCCTACTCACTGGTCAATAACAAGCAGAGTCGCCAAGGTGTTTCGTTGGTAGTTAACTCATGTCTGGTTAATCAATTCCTTTTATATCGTTATCAAATTGTAGTAGTGGGGACTGGCGAACAACGTCAGTTCAACACACTGCTTTACACATAAATGTAATTAGGCCCTGTGATATAATTTGGATAAATTCATGGGTCAGTCCATAGGGACCAGGTCAAAGGGACCGGTCCAAAGGGATCAGTCAAAAAGGACCTGTCAACAGGGACCCATCAACAGAGACTTGTCAACAAGGACCCGTCCACAGGGACCCGTCAACAAGGACCCGTCCAAAGGGACTCGTCAACAATGACCCGTTCAAAGGGACTCGTTAACAATGACCCGTCCACAGGGACCCGTCAACAATGACCTGACAACAAGGACCTGTCAACAATGACCTGTCAACAGGGACCCATCAACAAGGACCTGTCAACAGGGACCTGTCAAAAATGACTCCCTTCAAAAAGGACCCGTCCAAAGGGACTAGTCAACAGGGATCTGTCCAAAGAAACAAATCAACATGGATCAATCAAAAGGGGTTATCGCCTCAAGGTCTGACATATCCCTCTTTGATTATTGGTTTGCCTATCGACAAGTGCCGCTTGGAAAACTTTTTGATCACCCCTCGTGGGTTGGGTTAGGTTAAGTTACACTACAGCCACCATCTTTAAAAAGCCCGCCCTCTTACAAAAGCCATGAGTGGACATGCGTAAAAAACGAAAAACAAGCATATTAATTCATAGTGGCTTTCCATCATACACATATCTCATGTGTGGAACAACGTTTAATTCCATATTAGCATTCAAACTCTCACATGTTGCACTTGAAAATCGAGATTTTCTAAAAAAAATAATACAATTTCACCCCTAGTAGGGGTAGGTTTTATTTTGGAGTGGAAATATGTTATCCATTGGAAAGGGGGTGTCAGCCCGAGTTCAATGACACCTCATTCGTCAAAATCAGACCATGCGTTCGAGAGATATCGCGCCGCCGCCATCTTGTGAAGAGGGTGAGGAGGAGGAGGATTTAGAACTCTTACAAAACCACTACTAACATTTGTATAAGCATATGACGTGCAAAGTTTCACTGCACTCGGATTGTTAAATCGCGAGAAACGTCCATTTAAATATTTATACATCGCGTCGCCGCCATGTATGATTTGTGCTCACCAGGTTACTGAAAGTCCTATAGGCGAACTTATGTTCATAGCTTCTATGGACCAAAAAACAGCTTGATTGCTGTAAAAGATTCGTAGATATTGAGAACCGTCTAAATATTTCCGATGCTGGCCATTTTGGATTGTTATATGTATAGGCCACAGAGTTATGTACCATTAAAGGAAAATTATTGCGTAGGTTCATTACTCAAACTCTCACTTCCATCGCATGATTACGACTCAAGAAATAAAAACTTAATTTTAAAATTTCGCACAGCCGCCATCTTGAGGTTATGTAAACAAATAGACTAAATTAGATGCCAGTGAATTACAATATGTATAATTATTTGCTGTACCACATTTCACTGCGCTCAGAGAGTTAAATCACAAGAAAAGTCTATTAAAATGTTTCAAATTCGCTTGACCGCCATGTTCGTTTTTTACTTTGCAGGTTTATGAAAATTACATACATAAACTTGTACCAGTGCCCTTTATTAGCGTACAAAATTTCAGGGTAATATCTGTAATAGTTTCGGAGATATAGAATGCCAGTGAAATATTTCGCACAGCCGCCATTTTGGGGTTATGTATACACTTGAACTAAATTAGACGCCAGTGCATTACAATGTGTATAAACATTTGCTGTACCAAGTTGCATTACGTTTGGATTGTTAAATCACGAGAAAAGTCTATTTAAAATCTCAAATTCGCTTGGTCGCCATGTTGAGTTTGTAGATACCAGATTTTTGAAAGTCTCATAGGCAAAATTCTAGTAGTGCCCTTTATCTCCGTACACAATTTCAGGGTGATATCGGTAATAGTTTCGGAGATACTGAATGCTGGTGAAAAATTTCGCACAGCCGCCATGTTGGATTGGTGAGACACAATAAAATTTTAAGGGCACGGTCGAGGTCACCCAGAATGGTGCTTTGAACTTACCGAGTTTCATTGAAATAGCTCCAGCCGTTTAGAAGTTATTAGGGGGGCACACACATATCTCACACACACACACGCCCACACAGACACACGGACAAAAGGTGATCTCATAAGCCAATTTTTTTCAAAAGTGAAAATAGGCTAAAAATAGTATGATTTGTTAAATTGTTCATCAAATCATCTGAAATGTTTTCAAATAACGATGATCGTTTCAATTGAAATGTGTGTATATATGATTTAATAAAAAGCGTATGATTCGTCTTGAGAAAAAACTTTTGTATATACTTTATTAAATGTACAGGTGCTCAAAAATAAAAATTATATGAAAAAATAAAGGGGCCCCAAAAATCTCAGGGACTTGGGCCTCATTTTACCTTAATCCGGCACTGGGGGGCATGGTATAAAGAAAGGGGAAGGCAGAGGAGGGAGGGGGTGAGAGTCCGTAGATTTCTAGGGGCTCTAGAGTTGCGAACCTTCTCTGAGAAATACGAAAATCTGGTCAGGGTAGCTAACTTCAACTAGCTAGTTTAAAGATGTTGTGGATTCATTTACAGGCTTTGCGACATCGTAGTCATGTGTACTTGGGTGTGCGTGGAATCTGTGTGATAACTTGTGTTGGCTGTGCATTTACTACTGTATTGGGGCTAGTAATTGGGTAGGTCTAGAACTGGAAACCACTTCTAAGTTGACTGAGGCGGGCTTCTTCACAGTTCTGCCTCACGAACGTGAATGATTGATGAATAAGGCTCGTTCCAACACTCAGACCAGAATTAACTTTCTTGTTAGAGCCAGGAATTGTATTTGGACCTTCGCATTAATAGAGAAGAATGCTAGCCACTACACCACGAGGTGGACTTCGCATTTCTTATTAGATTCCCGATCGAACATCTTCATAAAATAAACATGGTGTCCAATTGAAAACCGAATAATGTACGGTACGTGGTTCAGTAGATCCTTGTTTGTTGTTGCTTATTTTAGGGGCTGCAACATCGCGGTCATATAGCGCCGTGTAGCTTTGAGTGTGTGTGCAATTTGTGTGATAACTCGTGTTATTGTGATGGCTGTTCTTGGCAGAGTCGGGTTCGATTCCCAACTCTGCCCGAGAATCGAACCCGGACTGCCAAGAACGCTAGCCGCTTCACCATGAGTTGGTCGTACAGTAGATACATGCGGAATGACACGATAAGTATAATATTCAAGGCTGAAGTGGTTTGAGCACTTAACAACGAATGGGTGCAACGGGAATCCGCAGTCAATGCGAAAGCTGCACGTTAGAAGGAGAGACTTTTAAAATGTCTTTGAAAACGAATGGTGGAGAGACCATCACGCATGAAGGCAGATGACAAACAAAGCAATACAAGAAGCTTGAGACAACGGGAACAATGGCGGTGATATTTGAGTGGTTCATCTCACTTTCACAGTGGAAGGTGACAGGATGAAGGAGGTAAACAAACACCGGATATATTTATGAACACAGAAGGTCGCTTTTGATGTTAAAATATTCTCACTTTCAAAGGTTGACACCCATATCTCAATCTAATTACTGAACACATTATGCCCGTATCATTAACCTGCTTTGTAAGAAAATGAAAATATATTAAGAGATTTACACGCGCCAACTATCCGTTTGTCTGTCTGAGTGTGCGTGTGGCGTATGTATGTATGTATGTATGTATGTGTGAATATCTGGCCCCTATCAACTTGAGACAGCGAAACCAAATTTAACCAAATTTTGTACAGATGTAGTACTAGCAAAGGGCACCTCAGTGTCATGTTTTATATCGCCGCAATCTGAACAGAAAAAAAATTGGGGGCCACCCAAACGTTCAAATCTTAAATCAAATTTCGTCTAAACTAATCATCGGATTTCTACCAAAGTCTGGAAAAGCATGCCTACGTGTGGGAAGCACCTTGCGATCAAACTACAAGGACATCAGCCAAACAATTTAAAGATTGCGAATTAGGCAAGCATTATAATCCATAACTTATGATTCAATGAATCATTGCTCACAGTGTTTGGCAATCAGAGAGTCCCATAGTCCCTTCCGTTGCCACTGTGATGTCTATATGTGTGTAAACATCACGTGTAGCCACCATATTGAAATTATAACATTATAAAATATAAAAATAACTCAAAACACTTATGAGAGACAGTAAAGAAAATAAGTGACATGGTAGGACCGTGGCCTTGAGTAGCCAATGCAAAATGACAGGCTCTCCATAAATTCAAGATGGTGGTTGCGCGAACTACAAGAACATTAAAATCGACCAACTCAGAATTAAATTGGATTATTAAGACGTATCTTGCCAAGAGATGAGTATCACATTACGAGCCTTAACTTGCGTTAGTCAACAGATTACCACACTGAATATAATGCACAGTGGCCATCTTGAAATTTCAAAATAAATTAATACATTCCGGTATCCTAGAGCCATAATAACGGAATTTACTTATAAAATGCAATCTTAAAAGTTGTTTAGTATGCCCAAAGCAAAAGAATAGTGACAGTGGCTCTATAGATTCAAGGTGGCAGCTAGGCGTACTATTGAAGTATACACATTAGTAACTCAGGATGATATTGTACAATTAAGGCGAAACTTGGTAGAAAAGGAATAATATATAAGAGGCGTCAGTAGTTTAGTGATACATTCATCACACTGAATATAGTGCACAGCGGCCAAACTGAAATTTCGTAACTTAAAAATAAATAACTTTTCATGTTTTTGAACTACAATAATGAAAATCAGTGATAAGATAGAAACCTATGTGGAATTGTATGCCCGAAGCAAAATAACACTCTAAACTTTCGAAATGGCAGCCGGGCGTAACATAAAAACGTGGTAGTGAATCATTCAGAATTGTGGATTAAGAACAAGACTTATTACGAAAAAAGTACCATATATGGGTCCTTGCTGAAATAAGTCATAAGAATAACACACTGAATACAACGCGGTAAAGTTAAGAAAATTTAATGTTACTCAAGACCAGGTTGGCTGCAAAGTCAAAATACCTCACATTAATTTATGTTTCCACCTAGCCTCATGGTCTGACCTCTTCAAGTGAGTGCCATGTAGCTTTTCAAACGGCAGTACGAAGTTTTAGTTCGTCACTGACCTGTTGAAGTGCTAATTAAACATACTATTTAGTTAAGTCGAGTCATGGTCTCGAACAACTCGTTTTGTTGTTAACAACGTTTGGCGCCAATTTCTCTTATGTGCCCGTCAGACAAGAGTTTCGCGGAGCTGCCGGTCTTAAACAGCCTTCCGAGACCCTCTTCTGACCAACACACAGGACTCGGGGCAGAATGTATTCATAGACTGGCCTAGCACGAAAAGCTGCACTCGGGGGTGTCGGGAATAGGAGAGTTCTATTCTAACGACCAGCCCAGTGGAATTCATTCGCAAGAAAACACAAAACAACCATCAAATAATGAGGCCAGGCTTATGTTAAAATATCACTAAATTTATTGATAAACTCACAGATCCCTAGCCTACTTCTGAGAGGTAAAAATAGGCTGGTCCGAATCTAAATTGCCCTGAAAAAGGAAGTCACAAGTATCTCCTATCTAAAGTCTGTCTTAAGCCTCTCGAAGTCCTATCCACAAAATCGAAGAAATAAATCAATCACTCAGAGAGAAATACGTAACGATTCCCTAAGCAAGGACATCGGAGATTTAATCAATAATGATAATAACAATCATGAATCTACCGGCAGGAAAAAATATTTACTTGTTAACAATGCAAGGTAAGATTTACGTTACTCAATAGCACAATAAGAATAGCTAACATATGATGGTATTCTCTCCAATATTTAAATTTACGTTATATCTGAGCTAGTCTTATGTGACGTTAAAGTACTACTGATAACCGAGACGCGTTTATCCAAAGAAGGATAAAAATACAAAGTTATGCACATTCTTGTCCTATCTGAATCAAATAAATAAAAATATCACAATTTCTTGCTATTTGCAATGGTCATGAGTATGAGGAGGAAAACAATTACGTTGGCGACTGCAGTGACAGGATGCCACGTCTCATGTCGCTTATCATCATAACGACCGGGTTTTATAATTATCCCATCATTAGATTATCGTCGTCTCAAAATCGGGAATAGTCAAGAGTGTATTGAAGTAAACTTCGGAATATCACAAACTCTCAGAATTGATCAGAGAAGAAATTTAAGTTTAGCATTCATCAGGTTAGACTTCATAATTATTTAGTTCGCGGTTTAACTCAAAATTCTATCCCTTGATTATTATTTTCATTTTTAATCCATAATTAATCCTCCAAGTGTCATTGTATATTTTTAGTGACCAATAAACATGTCTAGTGTGGGAAAAAGTTCTAGAAAATACCTAAAAACATCTGTGAATCACTGTTCACCAATTTCATGGACACCCTGTGTTCCATAACAATAACACGGACTCGTCAGTCCCAATCATCAGTCAGCTTGTCAAAAGTGCACAATGCCGCTGCAATAATACCATAATCATATACTTGCTCCACTACATGAGCTCAAAAGTCTCCCAGAGAACTCCACTCCTCTAGACAATACAATAACATGATCCTAAGTACACAAAATGTCCCATCCATGGACTCATATTCGCAATAATTTCATTAGCGTTCGTTCATTCAGAACCAGAAATCTACCATGAAGACACATTACTTACTTCAATTACTATTTCGTGCCTAATACACTATAGAATGCTGTGCTCAAATCTGTTATGAAACATCAAGTTTAGATCTCACATACAAAACGCTCATTTTCATTCTGTCAGATTCTGTCGTCAATGGTGAAAATAAAAATAAATGACAAAACAACGCCTACCCTCAGCTCGGGCTTTGCGGTAAAACAGGTCCGCAATTGACATGACAAGAAAACAAGTTCTTGAACTCACAGCCTTGAAAAATTTGTATACTAGCATGCTTCTGAAGCGATCAATACTCTTGGCTTTCACACAGCCTTGAAAAAATACGCCAACATTCTACTGTTCTGATTCTTACGTCATCACTTCCTACAGTTTAAACTCAACAATCTGCCGAAGCCACTCACTCGGCTCGTAATATAAATGATGCCAAAGTATTTACAAAAAGTGGCCTTGCTCCTGGCTTAACTTGAAATGATACGAATGACCAACAATTAAACTTAAAATAAATATAACGTTGCCAGCCTATTAGAATGTGCAGAAATAAGACCTTCTAAGGCTAATCCACTGCTAAAATTCAGACCCAGTACAGCATAGAAGTTGAATTGATGTTCATTTAATCTGGCGTTAGTTCGAAGTTCGTCCGTGTCATAGTGGCGAATCATGGCCTTCCTCCAACCCATGTTTAAAGCTCCAGCATAATCTGGCATCCGTCATTCTCCCAGTCCATGGTGAATTTACTCCATCTCAACTTCCATCATAGAATAAGGATATTTGTACAGGTTCTTTGGGCTCTGGTAACCACGTGCGTTCATGATGAACGTTGCGTCCTCGTTGGATTATCTTCACTGTTTAAATAATACTGTTTCACTGAATTTACACGTGCGCGGTATAAGCAAAATGACCGTATCTCTCCGCAACAGGCTTTAAGAATATCATTAAGATGATATTTTCAACACTAAAAACTGTACTTGTTACACCCGATCTCACCACGTGATCGTACAGTATCGTGTTAAAGTTGAACGAATTAAATTATTGACAGTCTCTCTTATCACAATGTTCGATAATAATGTTTTACTATAATTTTGCGTAGGTTCCAACTGCATCAAATCTGTCAAAAGACTGAAGACTCAAACAACAACAACAACAACAACAACAACAACAACAGCAGCAATGTGTGTGAAATGACTTCTAAAAGATATTATACGTAACGACATTATTCTTTTTTGTGGGAAAATTATTGTTCTTGAAGGGGACTTCAGGTTGGTTTAGCTCGTTGTGCCTTCTCGCCAAACAGTTATTCACAATTGTAGTAAATACTCTTCTCTCTGGCCCTTCTCCAAAATACCCCCGCTTACATAAAAACACGCGATCGAAACCAGATGAAATGGAATTTTCTGATTTTTTTGGTACAAGTTAACATCGACTACCGCTCTGTGGATGGTGAGGAATCAAATGTTATTGAAATACCAGACGGACTTTAAACTCATGATGATATCATGACTGATGTTTACAGCGAAATATTCACTTCTTGCGATGGATATAATAAATTTACCGAAAGTTTGCATTCTTAAACCAAGAAATGAAAATTGTAACGAAATTAATTTTAAAATTATTGAACTGATATCCAGTAGTTGAAAAATATACACCAGCGTTAACAGAAAAAATACTGAAGATGAAACCAGCTACTTTAGTTTCCTAGAGAATTCTTGAATTCCTTCGAATGAAGTGATTTGCCTCCACATATTCTTACTCTATATGTTTGAGCCATAGTTATGCTCATAGAAATTTGAACGTTTCCCGAGGGCTCCTAAATGGAACCAGATTAATTGTAAGAAATATGTATGAAAATTTCTTTGATTTGGAAGTTGAGGAGTGTCTGGCCACCAATAAGGTAAGGCCTGTCGTGGAATATGTGCTACCCATTTGGGTCCCCAGAGGGTTTGCCTTAGGGAGAAACTACCAGACATTAAATCTAAGTGATAGAAAACACCAAGTCAGATTTACTTTATAATATATTCACCAGTCTATTTAAAATACAAATAACATGAGAAGGTATAATAATTTTAGAAAAGAGGAACCTCAAAATCATAAAATAAAAACATTACCTATTTCGAAGACAAGATATATATCATCTCAGTTGATATTAAATATTCGACATCTATTCATGAATACGTAGGAGAAGTAGTACAATGACTAAGCATGACGGTCATCAAGAACTATCACTTAAACCTCAAGAAAATATTTGAAATCTTTCCCAATCTCAAGGGAGCTAGAAGTCAATGCGACTGTCGTCATCGAAATCCCAAGATGGAGTCTTAAAATATCAGATGTTTTGTCAAAATACCAGGTCAATAATTCATAACCCAAAACAATCAGATTAAGTTTACCTAGCCAACGGTGGCCTAAGAAAGAACATACATCATAGAGATGATTCACACAGACTCTTAAGGAGTATTCTAACTGAAACGAAGCGGGGGGGGGGGGGGGGGACAAGTAAAACCAAAACGTTAAGATAAAAATTAATAAAACTGCTTCGAATCAAAACAAGAGGTTCGCTGTTTTACGACAGATGAGAATCTGGATCAGCTTAGAAAATAAACACATTCAAAATATAACACAAAGAACTTGGAAGACAAAGTACGGTAGTTATTTGCAAAGATCGGTATATCAAAACACTCGCATGAAAAATCCAACTTTTACGCATCACACCACAAACTAGCCCATGTGCTCAGAACCCAAACATAGTACGACAAGGTACGAACCTCCAAGAGATTAAATGTTAGGTTATCCAAACGCATCTCACATTCATGCCAACCTCACGGCACATCACATGCAATATAAGGGTTCTTGACTCATTTGACCAAAATCAAAATAAACTAAAAATAGCAAGAAGTAAGACCCTTATATTACCAAACTCATACCAACATATAAACACAGATCCATTCACACGACATTTCATACATACTGATCTTATTCAATAACGACTTGTCAACCATTACATGCAAAGACGTACCTAATCCTGTCGGCCACGATTACAAAATCATATTTTAAATTGTAACATGCTTAAAAATAAAACGTGACTCTTCCAAGACGTCAGTATAACTGTTTCCATCCGATGGTAGTGGAAAAATAGGCATATCTCTGCCCAAGCCCGAAGGCTGGCTTCAGAATAGGTTCCCGCGACGAAAACTACATCCTCGTTCTTCGACGATAAGATAGGTAATAATCCATTTTCTAACAAAGACTTGTTAGGTTTCCAGGGTGACACATTCCATAAATAATCTCAAACCCAGACGCTGATCTGTGGCAGGATCACAATCCAGCTTGCGCCATCTAGCGTAATACAAGTCCAACCAATGGAACAGCTTCACAAGAAATCCGCCAGGTAGAGCGCGAGTCCAAGAAATTACATAGAATCCGTAAGTTTCTAAACTTGACACATAGATGGGGCGACGAGTATATTACACTTGAAGTATAGTATTTTCAGCGGTACTTAGAAACGTAGACATAAATACAATTGTCACAACTATCCCCGCCTGCAAATGTGATCATTGGGGCACCAAATGATCACCAAGTAGAATGCAGAGGAGAAATACAGATGAATTTTGAAGTCTTCATAACATGAACGCTAAATAAATAGTTTTTTCATGCACACAAGTCACTTCAAGGAGATAGCACCAGAAAGACAGTACTGTTTCCCATGCTTAGAAATGTGTTTGTTTTACATAATACATCTTCATAACATCCGGCAATAGATACAGGATTAGACATCTTCTTCTTTCTTCGGGAGATAATCATACATCAAGTAGCGTAGGACAGACTATGACATCCGGGCGCCCATGGACGACAAGTACAATCGACACGACTGCAAGGTTTTCTTCATCCAGTAATATTTTTCTGAAATCAAATTGCATTGCGAAGAGATTTATGTTCCTGCTTCCTTTCACACACCACAACTGACGTTATCAGTCACGAGTCAATCAATTACAATACATCAGGCTTAAAAAAAATAACGATAACCGACAGAAGTACAATATAACACCAAATTAAAATAAGAATAACCCCCTTAGTTTCCTCTTTTCTTTACAACATCATTATTACAATTGTATTTTTAGCCTACGTTTCACATTTTGCAAAAATGAGGAAAAAGTAGACTTATGAGATCGGGCAAATGTGTGTCTGTCTGTCCTTCTGTCTGTCTGTCTGTCTGTCCTTCTGTCTGTCTGGCTGTGTGTGTGTCCCCCCTATCAACTCCTAAACGGCTGCAGCAATCTAAACAAAATTTGGTATGAGTAAAGATCTATACATGAATATCTGACGACCATATTTGAAAATGATGTCAGTGCTACCAACCGCTGAAAAATCGCAATTGAAATTTGAGCTCCATGTAGGATATCTTGGAAGGTATGAATGGGAGCTATTTCAAAATTGGCACACATATAGATAATAATATTGCAGTTTAATTTCCAGGAGGCCATACATGGCAGTGTTGCAAAAATGATTATAAGCCTGCTGATAGGTCCAATTTTTAAATGCATATAACTTCTACACTATCAATTGGATTTCAACCAAATTTCGTATGTGCTATGTGTACATAAACGGATATGACTGAGCGTATTCTTAAGAGCCACCAGGGCTGCCAACTGTTAATAAATGCTCTCAATTTATTTTATCCAAATACCCATATATCAGAAAGTATGCAAGCCGACAGCTTTAAACTCTGCACACGTATAGTACCTGACATTCTAGATTATTTTGGTGTAACTAAT
The DNA here is from genome assembly GCA_946902985.2 of Meconema thalassinum. Lineage (NCBI taxonomy): Eukaryota > Metazoa > Arthropoda > Insecta > Orthoptera > Tettigoniidae > Meconema > Meconema thalassinum. The sequence continues at coordinate 757,405,388 of OX336388.2, read as the reverse complement.
GGACCTCAGTACTACCAACATGATTCTAAGCCTGCTGATTTGTCCAATTTTAAAATACATGTAACTTCTATACAAATAGATGGATTTCATCCAAAATTGGCACATCAATAGATCATAATAGTTCAGATTATTTCTGACCAATACATGCATAACATTGTTGCCAACATGATTTTATGCGCGCTGTTAGATCCAATGTTTAACTGCATGTATCGTGCATGCTATCCATTGGACTTCAGCCAAATTTTGTATTCTGTACTGAACCCGCTGAGCTATGGTTCATGTGATATTTTTTATGACAGAACATTTATAATGGGATGTACCTTGAACAGACTCAGGAAGCCACGTGGAGCCGAGAGCTCACGCGATACTCTTTGAAGTAGCGTTGAATCGCACTTTTGACTTTGGTGAAAACTGCTAATTATTTATCTGAGATCTTATTAATTAATTTTATGCTCTCTCAAGACTCAGAATATTCCATTTCGTCATGCTGCATTATTAAAACATTTTTGAGAATGTTACTTTAGCTTAAGGTAAGGTAATACCCTTGCAGATACGCAAATGGGAACGTAAGTGGTCGCTCAACGACTTCGGTTTGACGACATACTTCCTTGAGACACCCAGTGCCTTGCACTACGTCTGGAGAATCCGCCCAGTATAGGCGTGTAATTGCATTTGTCCTGCAAGACATTGAATAATATCCGCTTGTTAGCGTTGAATTGATTATCAGGTGCCATCGTGCACTGGCATATTGGAAAATACTGGTATTTATGCACAGTGAGCCACTGAAACACATTGAAGATAATTATTGGCAAGTATTAGTGAATTATATAATTTTACCGGAACACCACATTTTAGTACCCACGTGTTTGTGGAGGGCCAAATTCCTTGTGGAAAATATACAGGTAAATGTGTTGAAATTACTTCAAATAAGTGTGATTACAATTGTGTAACATATTTGGATTGCCAGAGTGAAGTTTTTATTTCCAAAACGACGTACATTTCACCGATGCTGCGTGATAGAAAAGTAGCGTCATTAGCACGTGCAGAATTATAGAGCAGTGCTATCCCGTGTATCTATTCACATCCACGAAATTAAGGCTGTGTTGTCAATTACTATCAAAGCCTACAATACTTACGACGAACATTATATCTTTGGAAAGTGAAAGAATGAATTTCGTAATTTATTTCACCGTCAACGTGACCAGACTATTCCACACCACGTTTGAATCAGTCACCATGGGCTAATACCATCCTGGTATGAGGGTGATACTTCTACGAGAACTAGCATGATGGTGAAGCTTGCAGAACCGAGGACGAGAAGGAAGGAATCCAAGATGCCATTTCCAGGCATGTCCAGCATATTCACGGAGTTGTCGACAGGGACGAATCGAACCCTGGTCTTTGGAGGAGTCAGATGTGAATCCTGATGAGGATAATACCGTTCCAGAGATCCAGAGAGGAATTTGTACAACCCTGGTTATTGAATGGAGGGCTGAGTGATAGCTTCTCCATGTCGTGAGTTTTGACCATCCCTTCTCTTGTTCTAGTTCTGGTGGTATATTAGATTTAATGTAGTTTGTGAATCAACCACACTCTGTGTCAGCCATTTTTCTAGGTAGGGATTGTATCTAGTTTAATTTAATGTCATTTATTTCAGTATAGTGAGACACCCTTGGGTCTAACATTTTGGTTAACCCTGGTGCAGCTTGATGAATGTCGTAGAACGTCAAAGCCTATCTTTTGCTAGATGTGACCGTAGTCATTCGAGGCTATTTTGTACAACCCTGTTTGGGGTGATTTTTCAAGTCTTTACTGACTTTAGTTATGACAATCAGATGTCATGGTTATTTCTTTAACTGCATTCTTTGCAGCCAGTTTTGATACACCCCTGACTTTCGTTAGAACAGTCGTATCAGTTAGGAAATCGACTGTAATTGCCAGTTTTGTAAATGCATTATATTTTCATTTTGAATAAGCTCAGAAGCTATTCTTGGTCAAGTTTGAACCTAACTAGAAGGAATGTTTCGTTGCTAGCATCGAACTCAGTTCCCAACGTATCATTAAGCGGATCCTTGTATGGAATCTGCGCCACAATTGTCATTTTGCTTGTGTCATGTAAGACACGTTTTTATTTGCTGTTGTACTAGCAACCACTGAATTGTATTTTTAAAGCAAAGAGCTCCAGTAATTGTAAGATTACTCTCATTTAGACGTCTTTGGTAGAAAGACGGAATTATATTATTCTATTCAGATTTATTGCGTGTTTTTATACACGGACTCTTTAGATGTTCATAACCCATGGTAAAGTTTTTTTATGAACAGGCCAGATGTATAGTTTTATATTGATTAAATCGCCGGCCTTGAATAATGTGTTTTTTGTGTCGACCGAGCAGCAGGAATGTGGTATCCTGCTGGTGACATAAACTGGTTTTGTATTCCAGTGCCCTTGAGAGCACGCTTCATTTTTTTGTGAAACAGAACGACTTTGACAAGAGACAGAATGCTTGTAGTATTCGCTCTTTCTTTCATTGCAACTTAGCTTATGTAACCCAGTTTTCAACCCTGTCTCAGATCACATGTTTTATAGATTGCTTTTTGTTAGTTGAGCGCACTTCTTGCGTGTACCGTTTCGACGAGTACAATTAGGTCAGGTTTTCTATAGTGAGTTGCAGGCGACCCTGTTAAATGCAGGAATTTATTGTATGAAGGTACTTGTGATTACCTTGTCCGGGAGGGTTCCCGTTGACTAGATGTTATTGGAAGGTAACTGCTGTGGACAGGCCTATCCCAGAGTTATTGAATGCGAGCTTTGCGCCGCTGGTAACCCGTGTTATTGTGTGTCCGAGTTGTTGTTGCTCGTTGATCTTATTCCGACTGTTGAGTCGAGGCTTTTTGGTGGAGAATGATCTCAGTGTAGACACTCCGTGCCCGAGCTAGTCAGTATTATTCGCCATAAACCAACGATAAACCTAAACCGTCATCTTAATAATAAAACGCATAATTTTGGTAAAACAAAAGCTAACTAATAAATTCTTTCTATCTAACTTTGTTCTGTTGCATTTTGGAACTGTTGACATAGCCGTGCAGTTGAAGGTAATTTCCTTGTGTGGAAATGACTAGGACAGTTGACACTTTTGTAGCGACCTGAAGCATGCGCGAACCTAGAGTTCGTAGCTTGTGGGGCTCAGGCCATGCGATGTCAGACGTGGTCTCAACTACGCATTCGTCACCGTAAATTACATACATTAGATGACTATGGCTTACAAAGAGTAAACCAAGGTATAGGCAGGAATGTAATAAAGATTTGTGTCTATTTCATTACTTATTTATGATGTACAAGTGTGTAAATCCTACATGTTACCTTATTGTGTGCTGATAGCACGTAGTTATTAAGAATAATTAAATGTTTTTCATGGCTGTACACTTAGATTTGTTGTAATTGTTTTCTGTTACGGACGTCATCGCCGTAAATTTTGTTATTAACTGTTAGGACTTAGCTATATGATTACCGTTAAATGTAAATGTGGAAATGGTATCATCCTAACTTAGATTTGTTTTGCTACCCTGTTAAATGTAAATTCTGATATTAGCTTAATCTTGTAACTTGAACTAGGGACTTGCGTCGTACCATTTTCCTAGTGTTGCTGTTGTTGCTTTATTATTGTGAGTTAGATCTTTCGCGAGGGTTTTTCAGTAACTTCTCAGGTAGGGACCTGCTCTTTATTTTCTTTTGTTTATTAGTTTGCGGACTAGCCGATTATAACCCTCCGAACTAGGCTAGGGGCTTGTGAATTTTAATAAATTTTCACGGTGTTTTACTTAAGTCTGGATGTTTAATATCTCAGTCTAGTTTTGAGGTGAACCTTTCCTTAGGAAGTCTATGACCATCGTCACCATGTACCATTATCCCCGTGGACTACAGTGTCTCGTGCCGCTTAGCCTATTAGGAAGTTCACCTGATCCTCACGGCAATTTTATTCGACTTATGGGATGATAGGAAAGTCATCGTGGTTGTTGACTCGACTAACGGTCTCAGTACCTTAAAAGATAGAACTAAGAATATATTCAGTCACCAGGGCTGCCAACTGTAGTGCTCTATTAGGCTACAATATGCCAGTTATATTTCGAGCTAATAAGAAATTTCGTTATTACCAACTCAATTTCTTCATTATTCTAATTATGTCCATATACATTAATCATTGGAATGAATCTTACATTTCGAGAAAAGTAGGCTCTTTAGTTCTTCACGGAACTTCTTGTTCTTTTTAACAAGTCTTTTCCGAACTATCACCTCCTCTTTTAATTTGAGAAAGGTGGACACGAAATATTCTTTTTCTTTAAGGATCACTTATTAGAACAGAAACAGGAGTGATAAAACGAATTAGCTTACATGGACCACGATATTTGGTGAGCAGTTTACTAGACTGATGAAGACCAGATTCTTTCATGGAAAAATTCTTAACATAAACTACATCACCCACTTGGAATGATGTGGCACGGCGTCCTTTGTTGTATCTGTCTCGCAATCTATCATGAGCAACTTTCATATTGTTTCTGGCTTTACTCCAGGCAGCACGAACGTTAAGAGAAGAAGCGTTATCAGGTAATAATTCTTTCAGAGACCACAAGTTTGATATGGGAGAATTCGGCAAGAAGGAGAACATTAAATTAAATGGCGTTGCTTGATGAGCTTCATGCACCGCCGTATTAAAAGCAAAAGTAAGCCAAGATAAACAACTATCCCATAATTTATGATCATTGTGATGAAAAGCAATCAAGTCAGCTTTAAAGTTCCTGTTGGTTATGTGAAGAACCGCCCAAGTTCGTTCTCATAAACGGGAGAAAGCATCAGGCAAAATGCCTGGACAAAAAACTACTGTGAAAGGAGCTATTAGACTGAATATTTTGGGCTAGGGGAGTGCGGCCTGATTCTTTATCCTCAACTTTAAGTTCAATTTTAACACTGAACATTTAAGCATTAATATAATATAAACTGTATTTGTTTGAAACAGGTGATAAATACTACACATTACTGAAAACCCTTTGGGTTTAAAAATTAGTAGGTTGGCAAAACTTGGTGCTATTTACAAGAGTTCATTTGAAAGACACACAATTTTTGGAAATAATTGCACTTGCAAGCAATATTAAAACAATTTAAAACATAGAAGATAAGTGATTAAATAGTAAATAAAAGAATGTAACTTATCTTCCGTTGCTATTTATGTTGACTAGAGAGGTTTCAGTGCTGCAGGTCGGCCGTGGCCAGAACTTGATGGTTTGGCAGCTGTAGTTTGTAGTTAAAGAACACTATACTTTGTGCTTGCGATGTCCGGCATCTCGAAATAAAGTATCTGCTTGAAGAAAGTTTCTTCTTTAGAACCAAAGTACATTTTTTAGCATATCACTGAAGAGCGAAAGTAATAAGCAAGCTTTCATCTTGCGTAGCGGTGAGAACTATGATCTGAGCCTTGAAACAGCTCATCTAGTTGTGACATTGATGCGTAGTAATCTCCAGCGTATCGGTGTGACGTGCTGATTACACCGTCTTACTGTAGAAGCGTACCGTCAGGTATTTGCCCCATGGAACGAAGCTTTGGAAGACTTCATGAAGTGATGCGGTAATGCGGTAATGCCGTACAGAATCTTGAAGAGGAGAACCGCTGCTTAAATAGGGCGTAGAACCATCGAGAAATCCCACTGGCTGGCGGCGTCTGATTGGCCGAAGCGGAGATGTGACGACAGTCCTTCACGTAGCGGCTAGCGAGAAGCACCACCTTGCAGTAGTGAGCTTGTGGCTCGGAGAGTCAACATCTATGAACAGGCTGAGGTATGTGTCTTAGAAATTATGTTTGTTACGAGTAATCATTCGAGAATTACATTATATATTATAAACATAAATGTGATTAAATACATTAATAGTTAGGTGGTCTCAAAAGCATTTGACCGACAAATGCGGCATGAAAAAATCACACTATAAACATCACGAAAGTGATCATGCTCCGAGACCCCCGAAAGAAAACAATCAAAGAATCAGTTGGAAAAAACATGAACAACAATGAAAGAGGATGACACTAAGCCTCAACAGGCAAAATAGCAACCATAGAAATTGGCCTAGTATAGACACCTTTACTAGTGAGAACATCTACAACTCTCACATGCCTATCACGACCCAGATGGCAGTGAGTTACCCTACCAATATTCCATACGAGAGGGGGACTTGGATCTCGCAAAAGAACCATATCTCCCACTCGCACATCAGGCTGGGAAAGCCACCACTTCTCTCTTCTGTTAAGTGAGCTGAGATACTCCAGCTTCCAACGGCGCCAAAAAGAGCTTCGCAAAGATATTAGCTTTCTCCAGAAAATAGGTAACCCGAGATCACAGCGTCGACTCAGCAAAGGAGGCGTAGAAGCTAAAGAACAGCCTATTAAAAAATGGCTAGGTGTTAACGGAAGAAGATCTTTAGGATCGTCAGACAAAGGCGTAAGCGGCCTAGAATTTACGATACCCTCAACCTGAATAATGAGGGAATTGAATTCCTCATAGGAAAGGATGGCTGAACCAAGGGTTTTCTTCAGCTGTCTCTTCGTGAGCTTTATGCAAGATTCCCAACGGCCACCATGATGGGGGGCGTAAGGGGGAGTGAAATGCCATTTGAATCCCTTAGCATGAGAAAAATTAGAAAACTGTTCCTTAGCAGATGGAGAGGTAAGTGCAGTTTTCCAAAGATCAAAGGTACTAACAAAAAATTTTGCGTTATCTGAGAAAACCTCAGAGGGAACACCCCTTCTAGCGGCAAATATAGAAAAGGCTGCTATAAAATAAGGAGTAGAAGCACTTGTAACTAACTCAAGGTGAATGGCTCCTGTCACCATGCAAACAAATGAAGAAATATAAAGTTTACCTAACAACTTTCGCTTAGATAAAGGGGAATTAATTTGATAGGCATAAGGACCAGCATAATCGATACCCGTATGGGTGAAAGGCTTACTAGGTTCGGAACGAAAATATGGTAAGTTTCCCATAATTTGCGTGATTGGCTGGGGCTTGGACTTAAAACAAGGTATACATTTCCGAATAACAGAAGAAACTTCATGAACACCGTTAATGAGCCAATATTGCTCACGAATTAAGCAAAGCAAGGTGCGGGTGCCAGCGTGCAAATTCTGATAATGAAATTTCTTTACGATGAGAGTAGTAATAGGATGTCTAGAAGGGAGAATAATGGGATGTTTTTCTCATCTGAGTAACCTGAATTTTCTAGCCTGCCCCCCACTCTTATTAATCCATCTTGGTCCAAAAAAGGGGTGAGAGGTAACAGCCTACTAGACTTTGGCAGAGCTTTTGTGCTTAAAAGCGTCTGATACTCAAGAAAGAATACTTCTTGTTGCATAAGAAACAAGATTCTACGAGTAGCAAATTCCAATTCCATTTTAGTGAGAAAGGGTTGCGGTTTCACAGGCTGATCAAGAACAAGAAATTTCCATCGAAGTAAATATGCTACCACACGAATTAATTTATTAAATGAAGAGTAGCACTGAAAAAGACTAGTAGCAATAGAAGTTACAAAAAGGGAAGCGGTAACTATGCGAGCATCAGGAACATCTTCTGCGAGCGGATTAGATGAACGAGGCCAACAAGAAAAATCCTGACTGATCCACGCCGGACCATTCCAGTATAATTTAAGAGAAATTAATTTCTTGGGCAAGCAGCCACGTAAAATTATATCAGCGGGGTTTTCTTTCCCCGGAACATGATTCCATTGGTCAAAATGAGACATCTCTTGTATTTTAGAAACGCGATTAGCCACAAAAGTGGTCCAATGCGAAGAAGGTTTTGAAAGCCAAGCTAACACGATGGAAGAATCACTCCAAAACCATGTGCTCGAAAATTTCAAATTTAAACTGATTTTTAATTTACTGGCTAATTCCACAGCCATCACAGCAGAACATAATTCCAATCTAAGCAAAGATATGGATTTGAGTGTGGGGCTACCTTTGATTTTGAGCAAATTAAATTGGAGAATCCGGGTAAAGTATTGGAGGGGCGGCCTACTAAGTAGGCGCAGCAACCGTATGCCTTTTCAGAATTATCGGCAAATACGTGCAAATCGAAATACTGACATGAAAGGTCGGAAATTAAAGTGCGGGGAATAAAAATTTGAGAAAGATCTAACAAACTCTTGCGGTATTTTAACCACTCATCCAAAAGGGTGGAGGGTACCTTTTCACCCCAACCAACTTTCAATAACCAAAGTTTTTGTAAGAAAATTTTTGCAGTAATAACCACCGGAGCAATGTACTGCAAGGGATCAAAAACCTTTGCTATTTCTGATAATAATTGCCTTTTCGTTTGAGGGTGAAACTCAGATAAGTGTACCTGATATGAAAAGGTATCTGAAACAGGAGACTGATTCCTCAGTAGGAAGCGCAACACATTTGTCAACAGGAGTTACTTGTGAAAAGTTAGATAAAATTCGGTTGAATTTGAGTTCCACATATGAAGGGTAAACCCACCACCAGAAAGAAGAGAATTTAAATCTTCACAAACAAGAAGTGCGTCAGAGATACTAGGAAAAGAATACAGAAAATCATCTACATAGAATGCAGTTTTCAATACTTCAGAAGCAAGACGATGAAAAAGATGACCATCTTGTTCGGCCAACATATGAAGAGATCGTATTGCGAGAAAGGCAGACGGCTTAAGACCGCATGTCACTGTTCGTAAACGAAATATTTTTATAGGTTTTGCATTGTCGTCTCGCCACAAAATTCTTTGCAAATCACGTTGTTCTGAATTTACTAGAATTTGCCTATACATTTGCTTAATGTCAGCAAGGACAGCAATGGGGAATAGACGAAAGTTAAGTAAAACTGAAGTAAGATCTGTCTGAATAGCGGGTCCAGAATGCAGAGTGTCATTGAGAGAAACACCATTAGCATCTGGAGATGACCCATTAAAAACCACTCTTATCTGTTCTCGGGTGGAAGAATATTTCCAAACCGGATCATGATTAAGATATACTATTTCTTTAGGAGGATTACTAATTTCTTCAGATTTTGGAACTACTTCCATGTGATTCACTGATTCGTATTCTTCCATGAAGGAAGTATACTGATTTTTTAAGAGAGCATCTTTTTTAAAGCGATTTTCAATTGCGAATAAAGCTTTGAGGGCTCTGGAATGTGATTCTGTAATAATAGGAGGGTTAGAAATACGAGGAAGAGGAACCACGAATCTGCCATCAGTAGTGCGAACAGTGGTTTCTACGTACAATGTTTCACAGATCTCATTATTACAAGAATGAGGTGAGGTGACTTGAATATCCTCAATGTCCCAGTACTTAATTAATTCTTGATTTAAATCAGCACCAACAAAATAACAATGAGATTTCTGTTGAACGGGGTTGCGGTATATTTGCCCAGTGGCAATCCAACCAAAATCGGTTCTACGAAAGAAAACATCACGAGCAACTTTAACCTTTTCCGGATGTAAACATTGCCAAACAAGTAGTTCCGTGAATAACTATACAGCCTATTTTCATATATCCTGCTCATATTTATTGCCTCTATCAACATACAAAATTTTCAGTTTAATTGCTGTAACAGATTCGTAGATATTGGTCACCTGGTCGGGTTTTGATTTTTGTACTATTACATTAAGATTATTGTGTACGTGTGGTATTCAAACTTCAATCGCATGACTAGAACACAAGAAGTAAAAACGAGATTTTAAAATTACGCACAGCAGCCATCTTGTGATTATGCAAACAATTGAGATAAATTAGATGCCAGTGGATCAACATTTGTATAAGCATTTAACGTGCAACGTTTCACGGCACTCGGATAGTTAATTTGCGAGAAACGTCCATTTAAATATTTATACTTCGCGTCGCCGCCATGTTGGATTTGTGCTCACCAGGTTACTCAAAGTCCTATAGGTGAATATATGTTCATAGTATCTATGAACATAAAAAAAATCTGTTTGGTTGCTGTAAATGATTCATAGATATTGAGAACCGTCTAAATATTTCAGAAGCTCGCCATTTAGGATTATTATATGTATAGGCCATAGAGTTATGTACCATTCAAGGACAAGAGTTTAGTGCTTTTCAGTCGGTCAACACGAATGTACCCAAAAGAGATGGGTTATGCCCTAATCCTGAAATAAATTACATGAGATTAATAAAACACTAGGATGACCAGTTTCGATCGTCAAGCGATCATCATCAGATCCATTACACTTAGGCTACAAAATCTATGTTTGCAATACAGGTGAAACTATTTACAATATGTACAATTATTTAGTTGCAGTATTGGTACTGCAACTGTCAGTGTATGCTAAATGCAGTATATATGTTAGGTGAAATGCTAAATGGTGATAGCTATCCGGAGATTGTACTTTAGAGAGATTATATGGTTGTAAACTATGGTTAAGTTATAAAATTTTTGGCTAACTACTTATCTGATTGTCTTCCGTATTACAGCTACTCGCAGTTTTCGTGCTCACTGGAACTCGCTGTGCGGTCGACTGCGGTGGTTATCTTAACGACCGGTTTTTCCCCTGCCTTCTCCCCCCTGTCCCTACGTGCTGTGGGGAGTGATAGCGATGTGTTTATGTGAGGTGTTGCCAACCTAGATAAGATGTATGTTATTGAATGAGGTGGGTCTACAACTATTAAAGACCGTGGATTAGCCCTCGCCACGCGTGGAGCATAACCCATTCGAACTAAGCGTTGACGGTCTTATGAGGACGTCCCGACACCTTTAATACTGCCGCGAATATGGGCCTTGGTTTATTGCAGAAGAAAAGTACATCGTACACCTGATCCAGATAACATTTACCTATTAAAAAACCCCTAATTTCCCCCCTTTTTTATCTAGCTTGGCTGTGCCGCTAAATTGTGTTTTGTTTCCGACAGGGTGTATTTTTTAGTAGCGTGAAGAGGGGTGAGCTCTCCATGAACGTGTGTTCATTTAGATTGTTGGGATTGTTTCGTTTGGCTAGGTGTATCTCGATTGCTTCCTTTATGTCAAGAGCTCTGCCTTTCGATTCGTGATGGATTATTTTAAGGTCCGACTCTATGTTGGTAAAGCTGTGCCCTGTGTCACACATATGTTCGCACACGGCTGAATGTGTTCCGTATCTTATCGCATTCCTATGTTCATTATAACGTGTGTCTACTCGCCTTCCACTCTGCCCGATGTAATTAGCTTGACAATCGGTGTCTTGGCACGTTATAGAATATACCCCTGACCTTGAATACGGGTCACGTTTATTTAGATTACTATTTATGAGGTGCCTAGCGGTTGTGTTTTTCGTCGTGAAAGCTATCTTTATGCCTTGTTTTTTGAATAGGTTAGTGATTTTATATGTATTCGCATTCACATAGTTGAAACGCGCAAATTTTTTCTCATTACTGTCCGGTTTGGAATCGTTTTATCTTTATTTTTATGTTTGGCTATAATTTGATTTATTTTGCTTGGCGAGAAGTTGTTTTCCTTTGCTATTTGCATAATAGTTCTTATTTCCTTATTATAGTTGTCTTTTGACATGGGTATGTTTAAAGCTCTGTGCACCATTGAATTGAAACCCGCTAGTTTGTGCGTACTGGGGTGATTAGACTGATTGTCGATTGCGTGCGAGGTTTGTGTTGCTTTCCGGAATATGGAATATGAAAGGTCGTTGTCTTTACGTTCAATAGTTATATCGAGATAATTTATTTTCCGGTCTATTTCGGATTCCTTAGTGAATTTGACAGAGTGGTGAAAGTTATTAATGGATTGGAGAATTGTTTCTTCGCTTGTTAGTTCAGTATCGTAGATGCAAATTACATCATCTACGTATCTTTTCCATATTACTATTCCCTTTTTTAAGTCTTTTCTAAGAACGCATTTTCTAGTGCATTGATGAAGATGTCAGCGATTAACCCACTTAGTGGCGATCCCATTGCTAGGCCTTCTCTCTGTGTGTATATTTTATTGTCGAATTGAAACACGTTTTGGGTGAGAACGACCCTCAGTAATCTCACAATCTCTTCAATTTCCTTTACCGAATTGTTGGATTTTAAGTTGTTTTCGATAGTGTTGATTGCTTCAATAATCGGAATATTGGTGTACATGTTAGTTACGTCGAAGGATACTAGCCTGAAGCTAGGTTTAATTTGTAGGGTGTTCAATGCTGTTACTAGTTCTGTTGTGTTCTTTACAGAGTTGTTTTTGTCGTTGGAAAGACGGCATTTTAAGATTTTTAGTAACTCTTTGCTGATTTTGTAATTAGGGGCATTCCTACAATTGACTATTGGTCTCATTGGGCATTCCTTTTTGTGTATTTTTGGTTGTCCCCTCAATGACGGTATTTTCGGGTTCATGTTTATTAGTTTTGATTTTTCGGCTTTGGTCAGTATGTATTCTGTTTCTTTTAGCGCACTTTTTATTTGTTTTTGGAATTTGTTGGTGGGGTCTTTTGTTAATTCCTTGATTTCGTTGTTGTTTAGGAATTCGACTGTTTTTTCAATGTATTCTGTTTTGTTCAAAATTACTGTAGTGTTTCCCTTATCTGCTTTTGTGATGATTAAGTCATGTTCTTTTATTTTTTGTTTCAACGACTTTATTTCTTTGAGTTGTTTGTTGTTTTGAATGTTATTGCTATCGCCCTCTCGTTTGAGGATTTTTTTGGCTTCGTTGGTGGCGAGATTTTTGGTTAATTCCCTGTCTTCTGCTGGGAGCTTGTGACTGGCTATCTCAATATCTGTGATTAACTGTTTTATATTGTGGTTCGTGTGTGCGTCTGTGCAGTTGTATTTCAAACCTTTGTCTAACATATTCATTTCATCTTGAGAAAAGGTTACGTTCGTTCTGTTGTTTACTCTGCTGTGGAAATTGAATTCATTGTTATTCGTGTGTTGTTCGTTAGATTGATGGTTCTGTGTTTCTCCTAGTTTTCTTAATTTATTTTCTAGCGTTTCATGCTTCCTCGTTGCTCTGATTTTGATGTTGTCATGTAGGTGCTCGGTGAAGCTGTCCCATTGGGCCGCGTGCCAGAAATTACTTAGTTGCAATTGAATGTCGTATAATTGTTGGTTAATTTTTTGCTTTCTTATGTATGCAAATCTTAATTCGTTTTTTATCCAAAGCGCTTTGGCTTGTTTGGTTGAAATGATCGTGGCTGGTGTGTTCGGTACGGTTTTAATTGGTACGTATTTAGGGGTGAGGTTTAGTTCTATACATTTTTTGTTGAACCAAATTGACTTGTCTAAATTCATGAGTTTAAGGCTGAGTGATTTGAATTTCTTGGCTTCACGATTTGCCTGACTAGCCGTGAACATTGTGGTGTTTGAAGCCATATTTTCAGTGTTGCCTTAGTAAACAAGAGTTTAGTGCTTTTCAGTCGGTCAACACGAATGTACCCAAAAGAGATGGGTTATGCCCTAATACTGAAATAAATTACATGAGATTAATAAAACACTAGGATGACCAGTTTCGATCGTCAAGCGATCATCATCAGATCCATTACACTTAGGCTACAAAATCTATGTTTGCAATACAGGTGAAAATATTTACAATATGTACAATTATTTAGTTGCAGTATTGGTACTGCAACTGTCAGTATATGCTAAATGCAGTATATATGTTAGGTGAAATGCTAAATGGTGATAGCTATCCGGAGATTGTACTTTAGAGAGATTATATGGTTGTAAACTATGGTTAAGTTATAAAATTTTTGGCTAACTACTTATCTGATTGTCTTCCGTATTACAGCTACTCGCAGTTTTCGTGCTCACTGGAACTCGCTGTGCGGTCGACTGCGGTGGTTATCTTAACGACCGGTTTTTCCCCTGCCTTCTCCCCCCTGTCCCTACGTGCTGTGGGGAGTGATAGCGATGTGTTTATGTGAGGTGTTGCCAACCTAGATAAGATGTATGTTATTGAATGAGGTGGGTCTACAACTATTAAAGACCGTGGATTAGCCCTCGCCACGCGTGGAGCATAACCCATTCGAACTAAGCGTTGACGGTCTTATGAGGACGTCCCGGCACCTTTAATACTGCCGCGAATATGGGCCTTGGTTTATTGTAGAAGAAAAGTACATCGTAATTAGGGGTTTTTTAATAGGTAAATGTTATCTGGATCAGGTGTACGATGTACTTTTCTTCTGCAATAAACCAAGGCCCATATTCGCGGCAGTATTAAAGGTGCCGGGACGTCCTCATAAGACCGTCAACGCTTAGTTCGAATGGGTTATGCTCCACGCGTGGCGAGGACTAATCCACGGTCTTTAATAGTTGTAGACCCACCTCATTCAATAACATACATCTTATCTAGGTTGGCAACACCTCACATAAACACATCGCTATCACTCCCCACAGCACGTAGGGACAGGGGGAGAAGGCAGGGGAAAAACCGGTCGTTAAGATAACCACCGCAGTCGACCGCACAGCGAGTTCCAGTGAGCACGAAAACTGCGAGTAGCTGTAATACGGAAGACAATCAGATAAGTAGTTAGCCAAAAATTTTATAACTTAACCATAGTTTACAACCATATAATCTCTCTAAAGTACAATCTCCGGATAGCTATCACCATTTAGCATTTCACCTAACATATATACTGCATTTAGCATACACTGACAGTTGCAGTACCAATACTGCAACTAAATAATTGTACATATTGTAAATATTTTCACCTGTATTGCAAATATAGATTTTGTAGCCTAAGTGTAATGGATCTGATGATGATCGCTTGACGATCGAAACTGGTCATCCTAGTGTTTTATTAATCTCATGTAATTTATTTCAGGATTAGGGTATAACCCATCTCTTTTGGGTACATTCGTGTTGACCGACTGAAAAGCACTAAACTCTTGTTTACTAAGGCAACACTGAAAATATGGCTTCAAACACCACAACATTCAAGGACAATTATTGCCTAGGTTCATTATTCAAACTTTCACTTCGATCGCATGTTTACGACACAAGAAATAAAAACATAATTTTAAAATTTCGCAGAGCCGCCATCTTGAGGTTATGTAAACAATTGAATTAAATTAGATGGCAGTGCATTACAATCTGCAAAATTATTTACTGTACCACATTTCACTGCGCTCAGAGAGTTAAATCACGAGAAAAGTCTATTAAAATATTTCAAATTCGCTTGGTCGCCATGTTCGTTTTGTACTTTACAGGTTTATGAAATATATATAGGTAAACTTGTATCAGTACCCTATATCACCGTACAAAATTACAGGGTGATATCTGTAATAGTTTCGGAGATATAGAATGTCAGTGAAATATTTCGCACAGCCGCCATTTTGAGGTTATGTAAACAATTGAACTAAATTAGACTCCAGTGCTTTACAATGTGTATAAACAATTGCTGTACCCGGTTTCATTACGTTTGGGTAGATACATCGCGAGAAAAGTCTATTTAAATGTCTCATCTTCGCTTGGCCGCCATGTTGGTTTTGTAGTCACCAGGCTTTTGAAAGTCTCATAGGTGAACTTCTAGTAGTGCCCTTTATCACCGTACACAATTTCAGGGCGATATCGGTAATAGTTTCGGAGATATTGAATGCTAGTGAAATATTTCGCACAGCCGCCATATTGGATTGCTGAGACGTAACAATATTTGAAGGGCACGGTCGAGGTCGCCGGGAATAGCGCCATGAACTTAGCGAGTTTCATTGAAATCGCTCCAGCCGTTTAGATTTTATTAGGACACACACACACACACCTCACACACACACACACACACACGCACACGCACACGCACACACACACGCACAAAAGGTGATCTCATAAGCCTATTTTTTCAAAATTGAAAATAGGCTGAAAATGCTGGCACTTAAATGAATTTCTACAGCTGAAGCTCTATTGAAATTTGGATCTGCAAATTGCAAATGATGCGGAATATTCCAATTTTGGACTTGAAAAGAAGTAATGGGGTGTCATTACCTATAGAATTGATAATTAAAAAATCTAAATTTAAATGAATGCCGAGATTATTGGAATCTTTTACATCCACTTTAGCATAACTCAGAGATTGCGATTTAGAACCTTTAATTCCTATAACTTCTATAGAAGTAGGGCATATTTGTAGACCTAACTTGCGAACTAGCGATTCACTGATAAAATTGTTAGTTGCAGCATTATCTAACAATCCTCTTACAGAAACCCTTTTTCCGTGAACATTCTTCACTAGAATTTGGACAGTGGACAATAAAACTTGAGTTTTACTGAACGAAACAGAGGTTTGAGTAAAAGACTGAGCGTTATTCGGCAAAGTCGCAGAATTGGATTTAGCGGATGAACTATTGGTTGCTGATGACCGCGATCTTTCATGTCTATGCAGGAGAGTATGATGCTTTGCTTTACAGTGAAAACATAACCGTTCAGAATGACAATTGCTTATCATATGTGTCCCTGATAGACAATTAAAGCAGTGCTTGTGGGTGGTAATTAATTTGCGTCTTTCATCCACAGATAAAGATTTAAATTGAGCGCATTGGTACAAGTTATGTGGTTGTTGACACAAAACACAAGCTTGTACTTGATTGGGAGACCGAATATTGGTAGAAAAGGCATGTGACCTTAGTACTCTCTGATTGGGGCTGATGACCTTACTATTAGAAGGAGGTTTAAAGGTGGAGCTACTCTTTTGGCTGGCTACATCAGAGAGAATTTTGCATTTCGCCTTTAAGAATATAATAATAGCTTCCTAGGTATACAATGAATATTGCGACAGATCTGCTTCCCAATCTTTTCAAGTTTTAGTGTCTAATTTAGCAGAAATAAGATGAATCAAAAATAGATCCCAATGGTCAACTGGTTGGTCCAAATTTGCAAGCGCACGAATATGAAGTTCTGCAGCATCGATTAGATTACGAAGCGAGGCAAGATTATCAGCTTGAACAATAGGTAAATTGAATAAACCCTGTATGTGACGTTGAGTTTTTAGACGAGTGTTCCCAAACCGATCTTTGAGAAGTGCCAAAGCTACTTCATAATTTTCATTTGTCAACGTAAGCTCCTGGATGAGTTTAAGTGCGTTGCCTTGCAAGGACAAACGCAAATAATGAATCTTCTGTATTGAAGGAAGAGAATCGTTTTCGTGAACCAATGAATTGAATAATTCAAAAAATGGCTCCCATGTTGTTTCATCTCCGGTAAATTTAGGTAATTCTATTTTCGGTAATATAACACGGGAAGGAAAAGAAGAAGATTCTGAAAGAGTTTTCCCCTGCTTTTCCTGCAATGTTAAACTTCTTAAAAGTTGCTTTGCGTCTGCGAACCCTTTATAATATAAATTTTCAACCCCACAGCGGTCACTTTGCTGGTCGGGATATTGTGTCTCAATATTACTTTGGATCTCATCATATTTCTCAAAGGCCTGTACATAACCTTTCAGTCTTTGAGAAATTATGTCACTATTACGTTCTTTTTCCGTGAGCTCATATATAAAAGTTCGAAAACGCGTTGTGCCCAACTCTAGGAATGGGTATTCCAAGTTTCAGACACCTAGATATCAAGGGAAAGGCTGTAGCCGCTTTTGAAAGTTCAGATATTTGAATATCGCGCTACATTGCTTCGAGAAGCATTTCGAAGAAAATTACCGATAGTTGGATGTCAAGTGACGTAGCGAGTAATAGCAGAGGTGGAGGCTATTTATTGATTAAATAGTTAACTATGGAGTAGAGACTTGAGACTGGGATCAGATTACTGGCACGGCCAAATGAAAGAGAACGCAATTAGTTTCAAGTAAATCGGACCAGGGATTCAAGAGATATGAGGATTTCCAGATATCAGGCGATGACGCGTGACCCTGACCGTTTTGAATAAAAGCCAGCTGGAGCAGGCATGGTTAGCTCATTCTAACACAAGCACTTGGCAAGCAAGTTACGTCTACGCTGAGCCAAGGCACATGGTTGCCGAATCTACGCAGAAGTTCTTTTCAAGTCGTGATAGTCACGAGAAGTGCTGCGCAAACGAGTTGAAACTTAGTAAGTTTCTGGTGAGGAGAATCACTGAGGTGATTGTTTTTCTACAGACATTGGTGGAAATATTTATATTTCTGCAAGGACATATGCTAGACTTTGTCTAGAAATAATATTTTGTCACAGTCCAGTAGTAACTTAATACTTGGATGTTTAAATCCATTTCAAGTCAGTTTTCATTTTTGTAACTAGTTAACCACTTCGATCTGTCAGTACACTGAAGACTAGTTTATAACGGTGGCGTTCATTAGTCTACGCAAGGGAAACTGCAGGTTGCTTAGCGCATGGCAGATGGTGATATTAATAAACCATGCCCAGGGAACGATCTTCAGAACAGCCGTTAATTGCTTAGACTGTCAATGTTTTTCTTGTACTGATGAGATTACAGTGAGTTATGTTACAACTGACATATCTAAGAAGAGATCACTTAGATCTGACCCTATTTAAACAAACTGTTATGGCTTTGATAGAAGCTCATATTAAAATGGAACCACAGTTTATTCAAACGTCGAAAGATACTACCACTATGTCTGACTAGACGAATTGTGGGTCTACAATGGCGGCCGATACAAGGATTATACGTGCTTGTCCGATAGGGCATGTCTACGGATAAATCTGGTACAGACCAGATTTACTACGCTTCAAGACCATCAAGAAATGTAAGCCACATTTGAATTATTTTATGCCTAGCTAATTGGAACAAACTATTTTTCTGCAGATGACCAACACATTTTTTTCGTCGTATTTAAAGCTTGCAATGATTTACGCAAGACTTATTAGAGTTATTCTGAGTATTTTCAGCACTCAGAACAGTTTAGGATCGATGACCGAGCATTTCGAGCATTTATTTGAATTTTTCATATTTTAAGGAAACCACGGAAAACCCCCGATGTAACTGTAAAAGTTAAATTTATTTTTTGTTAAGGAATGGATATTTTTTCCATATTCGAAGGTTCGAACATGTGGATTCTCACATAATGAGATGATAATTAAACATATTTAAAATGATATAATTAATAATAATAATAATAATTATAATAATCCACTAATAATAATAATAACTTTTATAATTTTTCTAAATAATTCTTGGATATTATATTTTATAATAATCATATGTAGTGAGAAAGAGCCTATGAAGTAGTTTAATCATTTCTAGTTTGGAACAGGAGATTTTCCGAAGGAGAGTGGTTAGCGCAAGCCCGCAGTCAACCAACATTTCAGTTCTGGTTGAACAGTTGATATTTGCAATGAGTAAAGTATATGTTTCAGATAACACGGAGAGGCATGAAACGGGAAGCAATTGATATTTGTATCAAATAGGATATTTTTGTATTTATATAAAATCATGACGTAAATACACTCGAAAGTGAAATGAAGCTTTTCATAAGTATGGTAAATTCACGGGTTGAACTGAATGGTAAAATAAAATAAACTTGTCAGTTTATTAATCTTCCAGTGTTGATAACAAGCAGAGGCTTGATTTATTGTATAAATTTTGGGAAGAAAGTTTATGTGTGTGGAGTAGTTGAAATGCCATTCCCAGGTGCGCATGTTAAGTCGCAGGAATGAAGGTTTTTTCGAGCATCAATCAAATAGCAGGTTCGATGGCTCAGGTTTATAGTAGGAGTATTGGAGCCACACATTTCGTCGTATGAATAACCCGAAGGTTATTTCTTTGAAACCATCAGTTCTTATTTCAACCTTGTTTACGAATTCCATTTAGACTTTGATTTTGCTAGAACCCGGATTTGTCATGATAGTAGTTTATTCTTCTTCAGAGGAAGACCTTTGCCGTTGTTGTTGTTGTTGTAATATTGTGTTCTTACACAAATAATAGAATGGGCCACTGCCAATTAAAAATAATTCTTTAACCACGAATAATTTGAAGGATATTTTCAATCCTAGTGCCATGAACTAAATGAATTCATTATGAAACTAAAATTCTTATTTCCGCATTCTGTCGAAGAATTGCAAGTTGTGAAAGTTACTAGAAATGGCCATGAATATAAATATTTTTTTCATAATGATTCCAAGTGGAAAATCTAATAGTTGAATGGTTCAACCATTTATTGATCAAGTTGATGATTCAGAAATCATGTATTTTGTTTGGAACTTGAAGTTCATAATCGAGTCACTTCTCGAATGTTTAATGTCAGAAGAACAATTAATTGTTGTTGTGCTTCGCACAGTTCTTCGATGCTATGCTCATGGTCAAATACTTTTCAGATGTTATTAATATGTATAAATAATTTGTGTTGCTTCGATGATAATAATATTTTCGACGATATATTTTTGAAACTGGAAAAACAAGTGAAAGTTTAAGAATTCTATAAACATTTATTCTACGAGTGTTAATATCATGTAAATAGTCAAACAGTGATCTACGTTATTTCCAGTATGGACAATTAATTTTGAACTGGAATTAAATATTAATAATTTTGGAACACAGTCCTCAGGACTATTAATCGGACTTGTGTTTCCAAAAAGATTGTCAAATGTGTTTGGAAGATTTCTGTATATTGTGTGTAAATAAGGGTGTGGATCGCCACACGTGGATGATGCTGCTTTGAGCATCTTTGCAGTCAGATTTTAACTTTAAAATAAACTGAGATAATTTTACCAGATGTGTTACTCCCAATTAAATCTCCTTCTATCCTTATTGTTGCATTGAGCCAAAAATCAGCAAAGCATTTTTAAATTTGATGTCGTTTTTGCGATTTGCGTTAACCCATCTGGCGCTCCGGGATATTTTGACTCTCGTGCTGACTGATTATTGGTAAAATGCATATGTGGTCGTGCGGACTCCGGTCTAAACGGGCACATAAAATAAGATAGAGAGAGAAATGGCTTCGAACGTGGGTCCCGATTTAGACATGGTCAATCGCATGCCGATTTGAAATTGTGATAATTTTTATAGAAATATTTTGGGAGTTGAGAGATGTCTGGTTTGGATGAATAAATTAGTAGGAAACCCAATTAGTGGGGAAAATTAAACATTTAACTGGATTAATAATTAGAATGGGTTTGATTATTTTTGATAATGGCTTAACCATTAGGGCGTCAAGTAAATTCAGTAGTAAACGTTCGATGACAGGACATACACATTATTAGAATCCAGGTGGAGAATATTTGAGAACTTGCATATTTTTCTTGTGATATTGTGGTAAATGTAATTCGTAAAAGTAGAGAATTTTGTTTTTCCATCACGTCGATATTAGGACAAATCTCATTTTATTATAGTGTTCCAATTAGCTATTCATATTTCTTGTTCTAGTTATAAGCTTGTGTTTGCCACTGTTGTATACCCCTAAGTTTTGAATAATAATTGAAAATTATGGAAGAAATGATGAGGATGATGAGGAGTTTGGAGGAGAGTTCAAAAGAGGCTGGACTGCGTGTAGCAGCCATTATGAAAGAAAATACTGAGGCTTTGGAAAGGAAACTTAAAGAAAATTCTGATAAACTTAAAGAAAGTTTAAAAGATAACTTGAAGGAAAATTCTGATTCTTTAGAAAATAAATTTAAAGAAAATTCTGATTCTTTAGAAAATAAACTTAAAGAAAATTCTGATTCTTTGGAAAATAAACTTAAAGAAAATTCTGATTCTTTGGAAAATAAACTTAAAGAAAATTCTGATTCTTTAGAAAGCAGGTTAAAAGGGAACTTGAAAGAAAATTTAAACAGTAAATTTAATTCAATGGAAAGTAAATTTAAAGAAAATTCTGAAATTTTGAAAATGACACTTGAGAGTAAAATGAATAAATTATGCGATAAAACACATGAGCTCGAAACTTCATTAGCTACTAACGCAAGTTTAATGGACGATAAATTTCGCGATGCCGATCTTCGATCTCAAAGCTTAGCTGATAGGATAGAACATGGTCTTAGGAAAGTTGGTGAAGACATGGTCAACCTGGAAGTCAGAGTGAAGAAGGAGAGTAACGAGATGGGAATTCTAGTTGTTCAACGTTTAACGGAACAATTCAAGGAACTTGTCATGGGAGAAATAAGAGAAGGTGTGATTAATGAGTTGCAAACTGAAATCAAAACCACAGTTGTCAATGAAATTAAAGACACACTCAAGCTGGAGAACCAAGAAGGAATCAAGGAGATTAGGGAATCTTTGTCATCCCATATTGAAGTAAATGCCAAAGATATCCAAGCAACTCAGAAAGACATATCAGATATGACAGGGTCATTGAAAAGTCATGAGGCTGTTATGAACCAGATATCCATTGATGTTAAAGACAATTGTAAAGAAACTGAAGCAATTAAGAAGATGGCAGATGAAAACCAGAAGGAACTTGAGGCTATGAAAACTCAAATCAAGGATGAGAAACAGTCTGATCATCTGTTAAAAATGCCAAATGTACGGGGAAAGGAACAGATACAGATAAATCTAGGAGCAGCTAGAGAGACTGATAGACAGGATGAGGTCAGGACAGTATTTCAATTCAACCCCATAACTGTATTTAAGAATATAGAGGATAAGCCTTCTAAATTTTCAGGGCGAGATTCTGTAACACCCGTGGAATTTTTGAGAGAAGCAGGGGATTACCTGAAAGATTCTAAGATCCCTAAAGAAAGACAGATCCGAGTGATAGGGAAGTTCTTGGAAGGTCCTGCACTTCTTTGGTTTAGAGCATTTAGATCCACTCTAACCACTTTTGAGGAGTTTTCTCGTGGGCTATTGAAGAAGTTTTGGTCCCCGGAAACCCAACAGCAAGTTAGAGCAGAGTTATATTCGAAGAGATTCTCGACGTCACAACCTACTCGATACTCTACGTACTTTTCTGGACAGCTGTCTAAACTCCAACATTTAGATCCGCCGATGCCAGATAACGAGTTGATTACTGCATTGATACGTCAATTTCCAGCAGACGTCCAGAGGACTTTGATCGCAGCTGATATCTACAATATGGAACAATTTGATGAAGTATTACAGAAGCTGGATCATACAAACGCTCAATTCTTCCATCAGAAGGGAGGAAAAAATAACAACGCTGTGTATGCTGTTATGACTGATAGTTATTCTCAGACACCTCGAGAGATTCGAGAGGAGCGAGAAGAGAAATCACCGAGGGAAGATTCCAATAAGAGAGGATGGAACCAGTATAGTAACAGATACAGTTACAAGCCATATGCAAGACCGGATGGTGGTAATCGTACAATACTCGATGGAGAAGACCACGAGATACTCAAGGAAGGTACCAGGAAAGAAGATATTATGGTAGAAATAACTACAATAACAGAGGGAATGTAGATACTCGTCAGTCCAATGAAGAGTTTAACAAGGAGACGAGGAAAAATTTGGAAGCAAGACACCAAGATAACTTGCAGTTTGTGGAGCAGAGGCCCAATGATCCAGGTCCATCGGGAACACAACAATCCCGGGGGAATGGTAATGAAAAAAAAACAACTTTGAATTCACAGTAGAAGATAGAATTTTGAATACTTTCACTTCCAGAATTATTAAATGGCAAGCAGAGGATGATGACTTAATTCAACAGAATGACGAACGAAAAGAAATGGGTACCAGAATTAGAATGCCAATTATATCATGCGAAGTATTCGGTATGTCTGTCGATACTTTGATCGATACTGGGGCTATGCTTTGTCTGGTGAGTGAGAAGCTTTATATTCCGTGGAAGCTCAAAGAGAATTTAGAGGAAATTCCAGTATCAGGAATTAAGATCCAAGGAATAATACCCAATAAAATATCTCTGTGTAAAACACAATTATACTTATGTATTACGATTGGAGGACATGATTTCCGACATGTATTTGTTGTAATGAAGGACATGGCTTTTGACATGATATTGGGAGCAGATTTCATTCAGAAATATATAGCAGTGATAGATATGAAGACAGAGACGATCAAATTCAAGAATACCGAAGAGATTAACTTCGAGGGAAAAGAAGAGGAAGACATGGAGGGAGATGCTCAATGGTCTCTGATTTTTCATGAAGCTGAAGGAAGAGAAGTCTACACTGAGAAGGAGTCCCCAGAGCTAGGGAAGATTTTGGAAGAGTATCAAGATATTTTTGACATTAAACCTGGTGAAATTAAGGATTTTGAATATCATATTCGTGTAAATGATGATGCACCTTTTCATGCTAAATTGTATCCAGTAGCAGAAAAGCATCGGGAAAGAGTAAAAGTGCTTATCAAGGACATGGAAAGCAACAATGTGATTGAAAAGTACACTACATCTTATGTCAATCCATTAGCAGTAGTGTCTAAGCAAGATGGAAGTCTGAGACTATGTTTAGACGTGCGAAATTTGAATTCGAGATTACTGCCAGAGTATGACAGACCACCAATCATTAGGGAACTGTTAAGGAAATTCCAAGGCAAGGTCTGGTTCTCTAATATTGATCTCACTTCGTCCTACCATCATATTAGGCTTAGTGAAGATTCTAAGAAGTTTACAGGATTTATGTTTGACCAGCATACATATGTATTCCGCCGTTTACCATTTGGAGTCAAAACATCTGGATCCGTTTTGATCAGAGCCCTGGAACAAAATTTGAGTCCTGAAGTAAAAGAGATAGCAATTCGTTATATTGATGATATCTTAATTGCATCTGAGACTAAGGAGGAACATTTGCTACATCTTGAAATGTTATTCGCAGATTTGAGAAAAGCGAACTTCAAAGTAAACCTTCGAAAATGTCAGTTCTTTCGAAAGGAAATAAAATTTTTGGGTCACATTTTGGATGGAGAAGGATACCGTCCCAATGAGACGAAGATACAAGCAATTGCAAATTTCCCTAGACCTACTAGAGTGAAGAATGTCCGCAGTTTTCTCGGGACATGCCAATTCTTTGCAGGGCATTGTCCGAACTTCACCAAGACAGTTGCGCCATTGCAGGAGTTGTTAAAGAAAGGAAATAAATGGAAATGGGATAAAGATTGTGAACAATCATTTCAAGATGCCAAGAGGTTATTGGTAAACAGTGTGAAATTGGAGTATCCTGACTTTACCAAGAATTTCATCATAGAATCTGATTCATCCACCGTAGGGATTGGAGCTATTCTACTTCAAGAAGATGAAGACCACAAGAGATATTACCTGGCGTTCATTAGCAGGGAACTTCGTCCATCAGAGAGGAATTATTACACCACAGAGTTAGAAGCACTTGCTGTAATATTTGCATTGGAGTCATGGAAGAAAATGTTAATTGGACATTCAGTCATTGTGAGGACTGATCACCACGCATTGGAGTTTATTTTGAGAACAAACTTTGCCAGCGATAGAATAACTAGATGGTCACTTTTTATTCAGCAATTCAACCTAGTTATTGAACACACTCCTGGAAAGTTGAATGTGGGAGCTGATTTGTTGAGTAGAGCAGTGGAGTCTACATCTAAGGTTTTTCAAGTTAACCTGACGCAGGAGGATGAAGATACCTTGAGAAGGTTAAGGTTATTGCATTTATCGCAGAGGAGAGACCGACGTCTTAGGAACATTTTTCGTTTTCTACAGGGAAACATGGATCCAAATGATGATGATTTTGTGGAAACTGAAAGGATTTCAAGAGATTTTATGATGTTAGATGGTTTAATCTACAAGTTTGCAGATCCCGACCATACGAAGCTGAGAGTAGTGATACCTCCACGATTGCAAAAACCCATTATTTGGATGGCACATAGAATCGCAGGTCATGCTGGAGTAGATAAGACGGTCAACATGATTCAAGAGAAATTTTCGTGGGAGCGAATGCGACAAACTGTCAGAAACACTATTCGAGAATGCGACTTATGCCAAAGGAGTAAACATAATTCTAGATTACTGAGAGAATTACCAAGGCCTATTATTCCTTCTAAGCCTTGCGAAATCTTCGCGACTGATTTATATGGTCCTCTCCCAAAGTCTAAAAGAGGTAACCGATATATTTTGGTGACTATGGATGTTTTCAGCAAATACACCATGTTACATCCAATTCAGAAGGCAAACGCAAAGTATTGTGCGAAGAGAATTAGAGACAGCGTGATTCCGGAAGCAGGCAAACCGGAATTCCTTTTATGAGATCGTGGACCTCAATTTACATCTTTGGAATTTCGAACCATCATGAATAATCTTGGGATTAGACAATTGTTTTGTTCTATTAGACATCCAGAGAGCAATCCAGCGGAACGCGTGATGGCTGAGATAGCAAAATTTTTCCGCCTCTATTGTCCAAATGAGCATTGGAAATGGATGGATGTTCTTTCTTTAGCATCCGAATCCATCAACTCTACGATTCATGAGAGTACTGGACAGATTCCTATGTTGCTTCATCATGGAATTAAACCAACACGATTATGGGATCGAATCATCTCTATTCCACCTGAGATTGAACCAAGTCGTCAGATGAGGGAAACTCTAGCTTTAGACAAGTTAAGGAGCCAAGCTGAGAAGAGAGAGCGCAGAGTGAGAGGAAAGCGTTTTCGCAGACCCTTGCGCGTAGGAACTCTTGTTTTAGTGAAAAGACCTACACCCTCTGACGTGCAAAATCGAGTGTACTCGAAATTTGCAAGCCTTTACACTGGACCCTATCGTATTGTGGAAGTAAACAATAATGGAAGCTATGAAGTAGCTAATACACGAACTGGTAACATCGTGGGAACTTATAATGCATCGAATTTGAAGATCTATTATTCAAGAACCAGATAATTTAATGTGTAGATAGGAAAAATAAAAATTTTTCAATTTTTATTTTTTGCTAGGTGTGGGGTGGATGTGCCCAACTCTAGGAATGGGTATTCCAAGTTTCAGACACCTAGATATCAAGGGAAAGGCTGTAGCCGCTTTTGAAAGTTCAGATATTTGAATATCGCGCTACATTGCTTCGAGAAGCATTTCGAAGAAAATTACCGATAGTTGGATGTCAAGTGACGTAGCGAGTAATAGCAGAGGTGGAGGCTATTTATTGATTAAATAGTTAACTATGGAGTAGAGACTTGAGACTGGGATCAGATTACTGGCACGGCCAAATGAAAGAGAACGCAATTAGTTTCAAGTAAATCGGACCAGGGATTCAAGAGATATGAGGATTTCCAGATATCAGGCGATGACGCGTGACCCTGACCGTTTTGAATAAAAGCCAGCTGGAGCAGGCATGGTTAGCTCATTCTAATACAAGCACTTGGCAAGCAAGTTGCGTCTACGCTGAGCCAAGGCACATGGTTGCCGAATCTACGCAGAAGTTCTTTTCAAGTCGTGATAGTCACGAGAAGTGCTGCGCAAACGAGTTGAAACTTAGTAAGTTTCTGGTGAGGAGAATCACTGAGGTGATTGTTTTTCTACAGACATTGGTGGAAATATTTATATTTCTGCAAGGACATATGCTAGACTTTGTCTAGAAAATAGTATTTTGTCACAGTCCAGTAGTAACTTAATACTTGGATGTTTAAATCCATTTCAAGTCAGTTTTCATTTTTGTAACTAGTTAACCACTTCGATCTGTCAGTACACTGAAGACTAGTCAATAACGGTGGCGTTCATTAGTCTACGCAAGGGAAACTGCAGGTTGCTTAGCGCATGGCAGATGGTGATATTAATAAACCATGCCCAGGGAACGATCTTCAGAACAGCCGTTAATTGCTTAGACTGTCAATGTTTTTCTTGTACTGATGAGATTACAGTGAGTTATGTTACAACTGACATATCTAAGAAGAGATCACTTAGATCTGACCCTATTTAAACAAACTGTTATGGCTTTGATAGAAGCTCATATTAAAATGGAACCACAGTTTATTCAAACGTCGAAAGATACTACCACTATGTCTGACTAGACGAATTGTGGGTCTACAATGGCGGCCGATACAAGGATTATACGTGCTTGTCCGATAGGGCATGTCTACGGATAAATCTGGTACAGACCAGATTTACTACGCTTCAAGACCATCAAGAAATGTAAGCCACATTTGAATTATTTTATGCCTAGCTAATTGGAACAAACTATTTTTCTGCAGATGACCAACACATTTTTTTCGTCGTATTTAAAGCTTGCAATGATTTACGCAAGACTTATTAGAGTTATTCTGAGTATTTTCAGCACTCAAAACAGTTTAGGATCGATGACCGAGCATTTCGAGCATTTATTTGAATTTTTCATATTTTAAGGAAACCACGGAAAACCCCCGATGTAACTGTAAAAGTTAATTTTTTTTTTTGTTAAGGAATGGATATTTTTTCCATATTCGAAGGTTCGAACATGTGGATTCTCACATAATGAGATGATAATTAAACATATTTAAAATGATATAATTAATAATAATAATAATAATAATAATAATAATAATCCACTAATAATAATAATAACTTTTATAATTTTTCTAAATAATTCTTGGATATTATATTTTATAATAATCATATGTAGTGAGAAAGAGCCTATGAAGTAGTTTAATCATTTCTAGTTTGGAACAGGAGATTTTCCGAAGGAGAGTGGTTAGCGCAAGCCCGCAGTCAACCAACATTTCAGTTCTGGTTGAACAGTTGATATTTGCAATGAGTAAAGTATATGTTTCAGATAACACGGAGAGGCATGAAACGGGAAGCAATTGATATTTGTATCAAATAGGATATTTTTGTATTTATATAAAATCATGACGTAAATACACTCGAAAGTGAAATGAAGCTTTTCATGAGTATGGTAAATTCACGGGCTGAACTGAATGGTAAAATAAAATAAACTTGTCAGTTTATTAATCTTCCAGTGTTGATAACAAGCAGAGGCTTGATTTATTGTATAAATTTTGGGAAGAAAGTTTATGTGTGTGGAGTAGTTGAAATGCCATTCCCAGGTGCGCATGTTAAGTCGCAGGAATGAAGGTTTTTTCGAGCATCAATCAAATAGCAGGTTCGATGGCTCAGGTTTATAGTAGGAGTATTGGAGCCACACATTTCGTCGTATGAATAACCCGAAGGTTATTTCTTTGAAACCATCAGTTCTTATTTCAACCTTGTTTACGAATTCCATTTAGACTTTGATTTTGCTAGAACCCGGATTTGTCATGATAGTAGTTTATTCTTCTTCAGAGGAAGACCTTTGCCGTTGTTGTTGTTGTTGTAATATTGTGTTCTTACACAAATAATAGAATGGGCCACTGCCAATTAAAAATAATTCTTTAACCACGAATAATTTGAAGGATATTTTCAATCCTAGTGCCATGAACTAAATGAATTCATTATGAAACTAAAATTCTTATTTCCGCATTCTGTCGAAGAATTGCAAGTTGTGAAAGTTACTAGAAATGGCCATGAATATAAATATTTTTTTCATAATGATTCCAAGTGGAAAATCTAATAGTTGAATGGTTCAACCATTTATTGATCAAGTTGATGATTCAGAAATCATGTATTTTGTTTGGAACTTGAAGTTCATAATCGAGTCACTTCTCGAATGTTTAATGTCAGAAGAACAATTAATTGTTGTTGTGCTTCGCACAGTTCTTCGATGCTATGCTCATGGTCAAATACTTTTCAGATGTTATTAATATGTATAAATAATTTGTGTTGCTTCGATGATAATAATATTTTCGACGATATATTTTTGAAACTGGAAAAACAAGTGAAAGTTTAAGAATTCTATAAACATTTATTCTACGAGTGTTAATATCATGTAAATAGTCAAACAGTGATCTACGTTATTTCCAGTATGGACAATTAATTTTGAACTGGAATTAAATATTAATAATTTTGGAACACAGTCCTCAGGACTATTAATCGGACTTGTGTTTCCAAAAAGATTGTCAAATGTGTTTGGAAGATTTCTGTATATTGTGTGTAAATAAGGGTGTGGATCGCCACACGTGGATGATGCTGCTTTGAGCATCTTTGCAGTCAGATTTTAACTTTAAAATAAACTGAGATAATTTTACCAGATGTGTTACTCCCAATTAAATCTCCTTCTATCCTTATTGTTGCATTGAGCCAAAAATCAGCAAAGCATTTTTAAATTTGATGTCGTTTTTGCGATTTGCGTTAACCCATCTGGCGCTCCGGGATATTTTGACTCTCGTGCTGACTGATTATTGGTAAAATGCATATGTGGTCGTGCGGACTCCGGTCTAAACGGGCACATAAAATAAGATAGAGAGAGAAATGGCTTCGAACGTGGGTCCCGATTTAGACATGGTCAATCGCATGCCGATTTGAAATTGTGATAATTTTTATAGAAATATTT
Organism: Meconema thalassinum; assembly: GCA_946902985.2. NCBI lineage: Eukaryota > Metazoa > Arthropoda > Insecta > Orthoptera > Tettigoniidae > Meconema > Meconema thalassinum. The sequence continues at coordinate 757,375,225 of OX336388.2, read as the reverse complement.
TGGGAGTTGAGAGATGTCTGGTTTGGATGAATAAATTAGTAGGAAACCCAATTAGTGGGGAAAATTAAACATTTAACTGGATTAATAATTAGAATGGGTTTGATTATTTTTGATAATGGCTTAACCATTAGGGCGTCAAGTAAATTCAGTAGTAAACGTTCGATGACAGGACATACACATTATTAGAATCCAGGTGGAGAATATTTGAGAACTTGCATATTTTTCTTGTGATATTGTGGTAAATGTAATTCGTAAAAGTAGAGAATTTTGTTTTTCCATCACGTCGATATTAGGACAAATCTCATTTTATTATAGTGTTCCAATTAGCTATTCATATTTCTTGTTCTAGTTATAAGCTTGTGTTTGCCACTGTTGTATACCCCTAAGTTTTGAATAATAATTGAAAATTATGGAAGAAATGATGAGGATGATGAGGAGTTTGGAGGAGAGTTCAAAAGAGGCTGGACTGCGTGTAGCAGCCATTATGAAAGAAAATACTGAGGCTTTGGAAAGGAAACTTAAAGAAAATTCTGATAAACTTAAAGAAAGTTTAAAAGATAACTTGAAGGAAAATTCTGATTCTTTAGAAAATAAATTTAAAGAAAATTCTGATTCTTTAGAAAATAAACTTAAAGAAAATTCTGATTCTTTGGAAAATAAACTTAAAGAAAATTCTGATTCTTTGGAAAATAAACTTAAAGAAAATTCTGATTCTTTAGAAAGCAGGTTAAAAGGGAACTTGAAAGAAAATTTAAACAGTAAATTTAATTCAATGGAAAGTAAATTTAAAGAAAATTCTGAAATTTTGAAAATGACACTTGAGAGTAAAATGAATAAATTATGCGATAAAACACATGAGCTCGAAACTTCATTAGCTACTAACGCAAGTTTAATGGACGATAAATTTCGCGATGCCGATCTTCGATCTCAAAGCTTAGCTGATAGGATAGAACATGGTCTTAGGAAAGTTGGTGAAGACATGGTCAACCTGGAAGTCAGAGTGAAGAAGGAGAGTAACGAGATGGGAATTCTAGTTGTTCAACGTTTAACGGAACAATTCAAGGAACTTGTCATGGGAGAAATAAGAGAAGGTGTGATTAATGAGTTGCAAACTGAAATCAAAACCACAGTTGTCAATGAAATTAAAGACACACTCAAGCTGGAGAACCAAGAAGGAATCAAGGAGATTAGGGAATCTTTGTCATCCCATATTGAAGTAAATGCCAAAGATATCCAAGCAACTCAGAAAGACATATCAGATATGACAGGGTCATTGAAAAGTCATGAGGCTGTTATGAACCAGATATCCATTGATGTTAAAGACAATTGTAAAGAAACTGAAGCAATTAAGAAGATGGCAGATGAAAACCAGAAGGAACTTGCGGCTATGAAAACTCAAATCAAGGATGAGAAACAGTCTGATCATCTGTTAAAAATGCCAAATGTACGGGGAAAGGAACAGATACAGATAAATCTAGGAGCAGCTAGAGAGACTGATAGACAGGATGAGGTCAGGACAGTATTTCAATCCAACCCCATAACTGTATTTAAGAATATAGAGGATAAGCCTTCTAAATTTTCAGGGCGAGATTCTGTAACACCCGTGGAATTTTTGAGAGAAGCAGGGGATTACCTGAAAGATTCTAAGATCCCTAAAGAAAGACAGATCCGAGTGATAGGGAAGTTCTTGGAAGGTCCTGCACTTCTTTGGTTTAGAGCATTTAGATCCACTCTAACCACTTTTGAGGAGTTTTCTCGTGGGCTATTGAAGAAGTTTTGGTCCCCGGAAACCCAACAGCAAGTTAGAGCAGAGTTATATTCGAAGAGATTCTCGACGTCACAACCTACTCGATACTCTACGTACTTTTCTGGACAGCTGTCTAAACTCCAACATTTAGATCCGCCGATGCCAGATAACGAGTTGATTACTGCATTGATACGTCAATTTCCAGCAGACGTCCAGAGGACTTTGATCGCAGCTGATATCTACAATATGGAACAATTTGATGAAGTATTACAGAAGCTGGATCATACAAACGCTCAATTCTTCCATCAGAAGGGAGGAAAAAATAACAACGCTGTGTATGCTGTTATGGCTGATAGTTATTCTCAGACACCTCGAGAGATTCGAGAGGAGCGAGAAGAGAAATCACCGAGGGAAGATTCCAATAAGAGAGGATGGAACCAGTATAGTAACAGATACAGTTACAAGCCATATGCAAGACCGGATGGTGGTAATCGTACAATACTCGATGGAGAAGACCACGAGATACTCAAGGAAGGTACCAGGAAAGAAGATATTATGGTAGAAATAACTACAATAACAGAGGGAATGTAGATACTCGTCAGTCCAATGAAGAGTTTAACAAGGAGACGAGGAAAAATTTGGAAGCAAGACACCAAGATAACTTGCAGTTTGTGGAGCAGAGGCCCAATGATCCAGGTCCATCGGGAACACAACAATCCCGGGGGAATGGTAATGAAAAAAAAACAACTTTGAATTCACAGTAGAAGATAGAATTTTGAATACTTTCACTTCCAGAATTATTAAATGGCAAGCAGAGGATGATGACTTAATTCAACAGAATGACGAACGAAAAGAAATGGGTACCAGAATTAGAATGCCAATTATATCATGCGAAGTATTCGGTATGTCTGTCGATACTTTGATCGATACTGGGGCTATGCTTTGTCTGGTGAGTGAGAAGCTTTATATTCCGTGGAAGCTCAAAGAGAATTTAGAGGAAATTCCAGTATCAGGAATTAAGATCCAAGGAATAATACCCAATAAAATATCTCTGTGTAAAACACAATTATACTTATGTATTACGATTGGAGGACATGATTTCCGACATGTATTTGTTGTAATGAAGGACATGGCTTTTGACATGATATTGGGAGCAGATTTCATTCAGAAATATATAGCAGTGATAGATATGAAGACAGAGACGATCAAATTCAAGAATACCGAAGAGATTAACTTCGAGGGAAAAGAAGAGGAAGACATGGAGGGAGATGCTCAATGGTCTCTGATTTTTCATGAAGCTGAAGGAAGAGAAGTCTACACTGAGAAGGAGTCCCCAGAGCTAGGGAAGATTTTGGAAGAGTATCAAGATATTTTTGACATTAAACCTGGTGAAATTAAGGATTTTGAATATCATATTCGTGTAAATGATGATGCACCTTTTCATGCTAAATTGTATCCAGTAGCAGAAAAGCATCGGGAAAGAGTAAAAGTGCTTATCAAGGACATGGAAAGCAACAATGTGATTGAAAAGTACACTACATCTTATGTCAATCCATTAGCAGTAGTGTCTAAGCAAGATGGAAGTCTGAGACTATGTTTAGACGTGCGAAATTTGAATTCGAGATTACTGCCAGAGTATGACAGACCACCAATCATTAGGGAACTGTTAAGGAAATTCCAAGGCAAGGTCTGGTTCTCTAATATTGATCTCACTTCGTCCTACCATCATATTAGGCTTAGTGAAGATTCTAAGAAGTTTACAGGATTTATGTTTGACCAGCAGACATATGTATTCCGCCGTTTACCATTTGGAGTCAAAACATCTGGATCCGTTTTGATCAGAGCCCTGGAACAAAATTTGAGTCCTGAAGTAAAAGAGATAGCAATTCGTTATATTGATGATATCTTAATTGCATCTGAGACTAACGAGGAACATTTGCTACATCTTGAAATGTTATTCGCAGATTTGAGAAAAGCGAACTTCAAAGTAAACCTTCGAAAATGTCAGTTCTTTCGAAAGGAAATAAAATTTTTGGGTCACATTTTGGATGGAGAAGGATACCGTCCCAATGAGACGAAGATACAAGCAATTGCAAATTTCCCTAGACCTACTAGAGTGAAGAATGTCCGCAGTTTTCTCGGGACATGCCAATTCTTTGCAGGGCATTGTCCGAACTACACCAAGACAGTTGCGCCATTGCAGGAGTTGTTAAAGAAAGGAAATAAATGGAAATGGGATAAAGATTGTGAACAATCATTTCAAGATGCCAAGAGGTTATTGGTAAACAGTGTGAAATTGGAGTATCCTGACTTTACCAAGAATTTCATCATAGAATCTGATGCATCCACCGTAGGGATTGGAGCTATTCTACTTCAAGAAGATGAAGACCACAAGAGATATTACCTGGCGTTCATTAGCAGGAAACTTCGTCCATCAGAGAGGAATTATTACACCACAGAGTTAGAAGCACTTGCTGTAATATTTGCATTGGAGTCATGGAAGAAAATGTTAATTGGACATTCAGTCATTGTGAGGACTGATCACCACGCATTGGAGTTTATTTTGAGAACAAACTTTGCCAGCGATAGAATAACTAGATGGTCACTTTTTATTCAGCAATTCAACCTAGTTATTGAACACACTCCTGGAAAGTTGAATGTGGGAGCTGATTTGTTGAGTAGAGCAGTGGAGTCTACATCTAAGGTTTTTCAAGTTAACCTGACGCAGGAGGATGAAGATACCTTGAGAAGGTTAAGGTTATTGCATTTATCGCAGAGGAGAGACCGACGTCTTAGGAACATTTTTCGTTTTCTACAGGGAAACATGGATCCAAATGATGATGATTTTGTGGAAACTGAAAGGATTTCAAGAGATTTTATGATGTTAGATGGTTTAATCTACAAGTTTGCAGATCCCGACCATACGAAGCTGAGAGTAGTGATACCTCCACGATTGCAAAAACCCATTATTTGGATGGCACATAGAATCGCAGGTCATGCTGGAGTAGATAAGACGGTCAACATGATTCAAGAGAAATTTTCGTGGGAGCGAATGCGACAAACTGTCAGAAACACTATTCGAGAATGCGACTTATGCCAAAGGAGTAAACATAATTCTAGATTACTGAGAGAATTACCAAGGCCTATTATTCCTTCTAAGCCTTGCGAAATCTTCGCGACTGATTTATATGGTCCTCTCCCAAAGTCTAAAAGAGGTAACCGATATATTTTGGTGACTATGGATGTTTTCAGCAAATACACCATGTTACATCCAATTCAGAAGGCAAACGCAAAGTATTGTGCGAAGAGAATTAGAGACAGCGTGATTCCGGAAGCAGGCAAACCGGAATTCCTTTTATCAGATCGTGGACCTCAATTTACATCTTTGGAATTTCGAACCATCATGAATAATCTTGGGATTAGACAATTGTTTTGTTCTATTAGACATCCAGAGAGCAATCCAGCGGAACGCGTGATGGCTGAGATAGCAAAATTTTTCCGCCTCTATTGTCCAAATGAGCATTGGAAATGGATGGATGTTCTTTCTTTAGCATCCGAATCCATCAACTCTACGATTCATGAGAGTACTGGACAGATTCCTATGTTGCTTCATCATGGAATTAAACCAACACGATTATGGGATCGAATCATCTCTATTCCACCTGAGATTGAACCAAGTCGTCAGATGAGGGAAACTCTAGCTTTAGACAAGTTAAGGAGCCAAGCTGAGAAGAGAGAGCGCAGAGTGAGAGGAAAGCGTTTTCGCAGACCCTTGCGCGTAGGAACTCTTGTTTTAGTGAAAAGACCTACACCCTCTGACGTGCAAAATCGAGTGTACTCGAAATTTGCAAGCCTTTACACTGGACCCTATCGTATTGTGGAAGTAAACAATAATGGAAGCTATGAAGTAGCTAATACACGAACTGGTAACATCGTGGGAACTTATAATGCATCGAATTTGAAGATCTATTATTCAAGAACCAGATAATTTAATGTGTAGATAGGAAAAATAAAAATTTTTCAATTTTTATTTTTTGCTAGGTGTGGGGTGGATGTGCCCAACTCTAGGAATGGGTATTCCAAGTTTCAGACACCTAGATATCAAGGGAAAGGCTGTAGCCGCTTTTGAAAGTTCAGATATTTGAATATCGCGCTACATTGCTTCGAGAAGCATTTCGAAGAAAATTACCGATAGTTGGATGTCAAGTGACGTAGCGAGTAATAGCAGAGGTGGAGGCTATTTATTGATTAAATAGTTAACTATGGAGTAGAGACTTGAGACTGGGATCAGATTACTGGCACGGCCAAATGAAAGAGAACGCAATTAGTTTCAAGTAAATCGGACCAGGGATTCAAGAGATATGAGGATTTCCAGATATCAGGCGATGACGCGTGACCCTGACCGTTTTGAATAAAAGCCAGCTGGAGCAGGCATGGTTAGCTCATTCTAACACAAGCACTTGGCAAGCAAGTTGCGTCTACGCTGAGCCAAGGCACATGGTTGCCGAATCTACGCAGAAGTTCTTTTCAAGTCGTGATAGTCACGAGAAGTGCTGCGCAAACGAGTTGAAACTTAGTAAGTTTCTGGTGAGGAGAATCACTGAGGTGATTGTTTTTCTACAGACATTGGTGGAAATATTTATATTTCTGCAAGGACATATGCTAGACTTTGTCTAGAAAATAGTATTTTGTCACAGTCCAGTAGTAACTTAATACTTGGATGTTTAAATCCATTTCAAGTCAGTTTTCATTTTTGTAACTAGTTAACCACTTCGATCTGTCAGTACACTGAAGACTAGTCTATAACGGTGGCGTTCATTAGTCTACGCAAGGGAAACTGCAGGTTGCTTAGCGCATGGCAGATGGTGATATTAATAAACCATGCCCAGGGAATGATCTTCAGAACAGCCGTTAATTGCTTAGACTGTCAATGTTTTTCTTGTACTGATGAGATTACAGTGAGTTATGTTACAACTGACATATCTAAGAAGAGATCACTTAGATCTGACCCTATTTAAACAAACTGTTATGGCTTTGATAGAAGCTCATATTAAAATGGAACCACAGTTTATTCAAACGTCGAAAGATACTACCACTATGTCTGACTAGACGAATTGTGGGTCTACAATGGCGGCCGATACAAGGATTATACGTGCTTGTCCGATAGGGCATGTCTACGGATAAATCTGGTACAGACCAGATTTACTACGCTTCAAGACCATCAAGAAATGTAAGCCACATTTGAATTATTTTATGCCTAGCTAATTGGAACAAACTATTTTTCTGCAGATGACCAACACATTTTTTTCGTCGTATTTAAAGCTTGCAATGATTTACGCAAGACTTATTAGAGTTATTCTGAGTATTTTCAGCACTCAAAACAGTTTAGGATCGATGACCGAGCATTTCGAGCATTTATTTGAATTTTTCATATTTTAAGGAAACCACGGAAAACCCCCGATGTAACTGTAAAAGTTAATTTTTTGTTGTTGTTAAGGAATGGATATTTTTTCCATATTCGAAGGTTCGAACATGTGGATTCTCACATAATGAGATGATAATTAAACATATTTAAAATGATATAATTAATAATAATAATAATAATAATAATCCACTAATAATAATAATAACTTTTATAATTTTTCTAAATAATTCTTGGATATTATATTTTATAATAATCATATGTAGTGAGAAAGAGCCTATGAAGTAGTTTAATCATTTCTAGTTTGGAACAGGAGATTTTCCGAAGGAGAGTGGTTAGCGCAAGCCCGCAGTCAACCAACATTTCAGTTCTGGTTGAACAGTTGATATTTGCAATGAGTAAAGTATATGTTTCAGATAACACGGAGAGGCATGAAACGGGAAGCAATTGATATTTGTATCAAATAGGATATTTTTGTATTTATATAAAATCATGACGTAAATACACTCGAAAGTGAAATGAAGCTTTTCATAAGTATGGTAAATTCACGGGTTGAACTGAATGGTAAAATAAAATAAACTTGTCAGTTTATTAATCTTCCAGTGTTGATAACAAGCAGAGGCTTAATTTATTGTATAAATTTTGGGAAGAAAGTTTATGTGTGTGGAGTAGTTGAAATGCCATTCCCAGGTGCGCATGTTAAGTCGCAGGAATGAAGGTTTTTTCGAGCATCAATCAAATAGCAGGTTCGATGGCTCAGGTTTATAGTAGGAGTATTGGAGCCACACATTTCGTCGTATGAATAACCCGAAGGTTATTTCTTTGAAACCATCAGTTCTTATTTCAACCTTGTTTACGAATTCCATTTAGACTTTGATTTTGCTAGAACCCGGATTTGTCATGATAGTAGTTTATTCTTCTTCAGAGGAAGACCTTTGCCGTTGTTGTTGTTGTTGTAATATTGTGTTCTTACACAAATAATAGAATGGGCCACTGCCAATTAAAAATAATTCTTTAACCACGAATAATTTGAAGGATATTTTCAATCCTAGTGCCATGAACTAAATGAATTCATTATGAAACTAAAATTCTTATTTCCGCATTCTGTCGAAGAATTGCAAGTTGTGAAAGTTACTAGAAATGGCCATGAATATAAATATTTTTTTCATAATGATTCCAAGTGGAAAATCTAATAGTTGAATGGTTCAACCATTTATTGATCAAGTTGATGATTCAGAAATCATGTATTTTGTTTGGAACTTGAAGTTCATAATCGAGTCACTTCTCGAATGTTTAATGTCAGAAGAACAATTAATTGTTGTTGTGCTTCGCACAGTTCTTCGATGCTATGCTCATGGTCAAATACTTTTCAGATGTTATTAATATGTATAAATAATTTGTGTTGCTTCGATGATAATAATATTTTCGACGATATATTTTTGAAACTGGAAAAACAAGTGAAAGTTTAAGAATTCTATAAACATTTATTCTACGAGTGTTAATATCATGTAAATAGTCAAACAGTGATCTACGTTATTTCCAGTATGGACAATTAATTTTGAACTGGAATTAAATATTAATAATTTTGGAACACAGTCCTCAGGACTATTAATCGGACTTGTGTTTCCAAAAAGATTGTCAAATGTGTTTGGAAGATTTCTGTATATTGTGTGTAAATAAGGGTGTGGATCGCCACACGTGGATGATGCTGCTTTGAGCATCTTTGCAGTCAGATTTTAACTTTAAAATAAACTACTGAGATAATTTTACCAGATGTGTTACTCCCAATTAAATCTCCTTCTATCCTTATTGTTGCATTGAGCCAAAAATCAGCAAAGCATTTTTTAAATTTGATGTCGTTTTTGCGATTTACTTTAACCCATCTGGCGCTCCGGGATATTTTGACTCTCGTGCTAACTGATTATTGGTAAAATGCATATGTGGTCGTGCAGACTCCGGTCTAAACGGGCACAGCGTGAGTTTGCCCTTGACCGAAGCCCTCGCATTAATGAGTTTTTCGTCAATTGGCATTGTGAAAGTTTGTTGTGAAGGTACTCACGACTTCCCTGTGAACTCGTACAACAGCCTGCCAGAAGAGAGAGAAAGCAGCCCTTCCAACGGTTAAATGTGGAACTTGTTTTTGTGTTTCCTCTTCCAGTGCCAAGCATGAACTCCGAGCTGAAACTTTCCAAAAGAATTAGAAATCACAATTTTTGAGCAATGTAAACATTTAATGTTCAGTATGAGAGATACATTTTTTAATTATTTCAAATATTAATTTCTGAGAAAGGTTCAATATACAGACTTGCTTCAACAAATGTTTACAAAAAGCACTCCCGGTTATCGGCACCATATGGTTATGTGAAGAACCGCCTAAGTTCGTTCTCATAAACGGGAGAAAGCATCAGGCAAAATGCCTGGACAAAATAACTACTGTGAAAGGAGCTATTAGACTGAATATTTTGGGCTAGGGGAGTGCGGCCTGATTCTTTATCCTCAACTTTAAGTTCAATTTTAACACTGAACATTTAAGCATTAATATAATATAAACTTTATTTGTTGTTTGAAACAGGTGATAAATACTATACATTACTGAATACCCTTTGGGTTTAAAAATTAGTAGGTTGGCACAACTTGGTGCTATTTACAAGAGTTAATTTGAAATACACACAATTTTTGGAAATAATTGCACTTGCAAGCAATATTAAAACCATTTAAAACATAGAAGATAAGTGATTAAATTGTAAATAAAAGAATGTAACTTATCTTCCGTTGCTATTTATGTTGACTAGAGAGGTTTCAGTGCTGCAGGTCGGCCGTGGCCAGAGCGTGATGGTTTGGCAGCTGTGGTTTGTAGTTTAAGAACACTATACTTTGTGATTGCGATGTCCAGCATCTCGAAATAAAGTATCTGCTTGAAGAAAGGTTCTTCTTTAGAACCAAAGTACATTTTTTAGCATATCATTGAAGAGCGAAAGTAATAAGCAAGCTTTCATCTTGCGTAGCGGTGAGAACTATGATCTGAGCCTTGCAACAGCTCATCTAGTTGTGACATTGATGCGTAGTAATCTCCAGCGTATCGGTGTGACGTGCTGATTACACCGTCTTACTGTAGAAGCGTACCGTCAGGTATTTGCCCCATGGAACGAAGCTTTGGAAGACTCCATGAAGTGATGCGGTAATGCGGTAATGCCGTACAGGATCTTGAAGAGGAGAACGCCTGCTTAAATAGGGCATAGAACCATCGAGAAATCCCACTGGCTGGCGGCGTCTGATTGGCTGAAGCGGAGATGTGACGACAGTCCTTCACGTAGTGGCTAGCGAGAAGCAGCACCTTGCAGTAGTGAACTTGTGGCTCGGAGAGTCAACATCTATGAACAGGCTGAGATATGTGTCTTAGAAAGTTTGTTTTTTGCGAGTAATCACTCGAGAATTACGTTATCTTATATATAAAAGTGAAAGTCTGTATGTGGGTATGTATGTATGTATGTATGTATGTATGTGGGTCTGTTCCGTATACAAATCTACACCGTACCACCAATCTCAACCAAATTTTGCATACATATAGTTTAGGATCCAGAAGGAACCGCTGGCTACATGAATTTTCGATAGTCTTTCTCATTCTTCTGATTTCGGCCCTTTTGCACTCAAGCACAGGCTAATCAAATCATAAAATATACTCATGAAGGAATGGCAAGCCAGATAGTTTCCATGGCAACATAGCTCAAGTCGAGACACGGCCGACTGGATGCCAGTTCTGCTCTGCACTACCGGTATAGAAAAAGAGGATCTTTACTTGAAATCCCGTTAGTTACTCACCTACTCACACAGCACTGTCAACCGAGTTTAGCATAACAAAGACTTGACACTATCATCTACTATATATATTTGTGAAATACCACTCACTCATTCATTCATCACGAAATCTCAGAAACCACCGACGGATTGGAATGAAATTTGGTATGCAGCTTCCCAAAGGGCCGCAAATGCCCCCTAAGATAGGATTTTTGGATATTCAGGTTCTAAAGGGGTGTTAAGGGGGTTGACCTGCATTTCATTGAATTTCAATATCTCCCGATTGGTTTCATTGGGGGATGTGATACTCGGCACGTAAACTCATCATTAAAAATAAGAAGACACGAGTCTGAGGGTTTTTCGATGTGGTGTATATTATGAGGTGAAAGGGGCGAAAAGTGGGGATGGAAAGATTCCTAACGGAGCGTGTATCTCTTAAACGACATAGGTGAGGAGTTTGAAACTCAGCGGAAAACAATCAGCATACAAAATACGTAAATATGTGTTTGACCGTTTATTCATAAATCCAATTTAAGGGGCCCATGGGGAGGGGTGAAATTCTGGGGGGAGGGGGGGGAAACAGGAAATAAAGTGTCCTAACTGATTGACTGACTGACTCACTCATCAAACTCAGGGGGGAGGGGGAACTGCTTTAAAGTAAGTTAATAGCTGTTCGACAGTTTTTTTGATCAATCATATTGAAGGGGTTCATCGGGAGGGATGAAATTCTGAAGGAAAAAATGAAAGAAAATGTCCTGACTCATTCACTCATGATCGCCCAGTCAAAAATATTGAAGTTGGAACCATGGCATTCTGGGGATATGTTCGTTGTATCTCAAAACCGTACACTAAGGGAGTATTTTTGGATATTCAGGCTCTAAAGGGGTCTTAAGGGGGTTAAACCTGCATTTCATTGAATAACAATATCTCACGAGTGGTTTCATCTGTGGATGTGATACTCGGCATATAAACTAATCATTAAAAATAAGCAGACATGTGTCTAAGGGTTTTTCGATGTGGTGTATTATTATGAGGTGAAAGGGGTGAAAATTGGGGGTTGAAGGATTCCTAACGGAGCGTGTAGGCCTATCTCTTAAACGACATAGGCGAGAAATTTGAAACTCAGCGAAAATAAATCAGCTAAAAAATTAAGTTAATCGGTGTTCGACCGTTTTTTCATAAATTAATTTAAAGGTCCAATAGGGTGGGGTGTAATTCTGGGGGGGAAAAGGAGAGAAAGTGTCCTGACTGACTGACTAACTCACTCATCAAACTCAGGGGAAACAGACAGCTAAAAAAATAACTTAATAGGTGTTCAAGCGTTTTTTCATCAATCCAATTTAATGGGCCCATGGGGAGGGGTGTAATTCTGGTAAAAATAATTGAAAGAAAATGTCCTGTCTGACTCACTCACTCATCGCGCCCAGCGAAAACTATTAATGTTGGAAAAATGAAATTTTGGGAATATGTTCGCTGTATGTCAAAACGTCAACTAAAGAATGATTTTTACTTATTCGGGTTTTAAAGAGATATTAAGGGGGTAAACGTGCATTTCATTGAATAACGATATCTCATGAGTTGTTTCTTTGGGGATGTGATATTCGGTATATAAACTAATCATTAAAAATAATCAGACATATATCTAAAGGTTTATCGATGTCGTGTATATTATGAGGTGAAAGGGGTGAAAATTGGGGATTGAGGGATTCTTAACGGAGCGTGTATCTCTTAAACGACATAGGCGAGAAGTTTGAAATTCGGCGGGATAAAACAGCTTAAAATACAAGTAAATATGTGTTCGACCGTTTTTTCATAAATCCAATTTAAGGGGCCCTTGGAGAGGGGTGAAATTCTGGGGTGATAAAACAGGAAAGAAAGTGTCCTAACTGATTGACTCACTTACTCACTCATCAAACTCAGGGGGAAATCAGCTTTAAATAAGTAAATAGGTGTTCGACCATTTGTTTCATAAATCCAATTTAAGGGGTTCATGTGGAGGGGTGAAATTATCATATATAAATGAAATAAAATGTCCTGACTGACTCACTCACTCATCATCGCCCAGCCAAAATTATTGAAGTTGGAAACATGAAATTTTGGGGATATGTTCGTTTTATGTCGAAAACATCCACTAAGGTAAGAGTTTTGAATATTCAGGTTCTAAATAGGTGTTAAGGGGGTAAACGTGCATTTCATTGAATAACAATATCTCACGAGTGGTTTCATTTGGGGATTGATACTTGGCATATATACTAATCATTAAAAATAAGCTGACACATGTCTAATGGTTTTTCGATATAGTGTATATTATGAGGTGAAAGGGATGAAAAGTGGGGGTTGAAAGATTCTTAATGGAGCGTGTATCTCTTAAACGACATAGGCGAGGAGTTTGAAACTCGGAGGAAATCAATCAGCTTAAAAATAAATAAATAAATAAATAAATAAATAAATAAATAAATAAATAAATAAATAAATAAATAAATAAATAAATAAATAAATAAATAAATAAATAAATAAATAGGTGTTCGACCGTCTTTTCAAAAATCCAATTTAAGGGGCCTATGGGGAGGGGTGAAATTCTGGAAGAAAAACGTCCACTAAGGAAGGATTTTTGGATGTTCGCTCTCATCGACCAACCAAAACTATTAATGTTAGAAGAGTGATATTTTGAGGATATGTTTGTCGTGTGTCGAAAAGATCTACTAAGGAGGGATTTTTGGATATTCAGGTTCTAAAGGGGTGTAAACGGGGTTAAACCTGTATTTCATTGAATAACAATATGACACGACTATGACGCGAGCGAAGCGAGACTAAAAATGAGGTGGTGTGTGTCTGTGTATTACTCAATCACGCAAGTACCACTGGTCCGATTTACATGAATTTTACATGGAAGTAGCAGATTTACCTGGTTAACATACAGGTTACTTTTGATTTCAATACTTTGCACTAATTGAAGATGGCGACCATTTTAGTGACGTCACTCTACCCTTTGGTTTTAAACTTTCATATTTCCATTTCAAATAAAAAGAGAACGCTAAGAAATAGCAAACTTTTGATGGCATGTGCGAGGTTAAAAATTGCATTTTCTATCCGAAATGTATCTCCAACCGTTAGCGAGTAAAACCTAAATGTGTGCTATAAAACACGGTCAAGGCAGAGCGGTGTAGTTGGACAAAATGTTCTATCCTTAATCTCCCTCTGCGCAGCACCTCGCCTATCCCCTGTTTTAACTGTCACCTTCACATTTTGATTTATTTACGACCCGTAGCGAAGCACGGGTACTTCAGCTAGTATATTATAAACATAAATGTGATTAAATACATTAATAGTTCGGTGGTCTCAAAAGCATTTGACCGACAAATGTGGCATGAAAAAAAGCACACTATAAACATCACGAAAGTGATCACCTGTTAACTCTCTCTGCGTATGACCCTTTTGGATAATATGCCGCTGAGGTTACGTGCGCAATAGAAAGTTCGAACAGAAAATTTCTGAACCTGTGTGACAAGAAACATTTAGCGTTATCGGTCACCAGAAATTGACATGGCCCAAAAGACGTAAATATCTGATTAAGACACCTAATGGCGGTCTGAGTATCTGCGTTCTTCGTAGGGAAAATCCAATTAAACCGACTAAAAGCGTCGATGCGAACTAATGCAAAACGGTTTCCTAGTTTAGATAACGGCAGAGGACCTACCCAGTCAATGAATATCTTCTCCTTTGGCCTAGTAGCGAGATCGGAAGCTAACAACCCAGTTTTGGTATTATTAGATGGTTTAGCTAAGTTACAGTCGTTACAATTTCTTACCATGTTTTTAATGTCTTTTTCCATCTGTTTCCAAATAAAATGCTGCCTGAATTTCGATCTAGTTTTAAATACACCCAGATGACCTCCAATTGGCGTTTCATGGGAATATTTAAAAATTTCAGGGACTAACACAGCAGGTAAAACAATCTTGGGCAACCTATCGTTGCGCGAAGTGCAACACAAGATATTATTCCAGATAGAGTAAGGTTTGACGACCTCACCATTTCCAATTTTACTAATAATATCACTAAGTACCTGATCTTCCTTCTGATACTCTGAGGCGTTTCTGAACAATTTGGAAAAGTTAGACAAAATGGTATTGATGGCTTTACGGTCAATATTCTCACTGTAAGTTTCATCAATATTCTCGTCAGATTCCAAATTACCGTCATACATCCGACTTAAGCAATCTGCGATAACGTTATCGCTTCCTCTAATGTGACGAACGTTAAATTTGAAGGACAAAATGCGCGTGGCCCATCTTGCTATTCTACCGGTTTTCCTAGGCTTTCCGAGTACCCAACTTAGTGCCTGGTTGTCAGTTTCCAACTCAAAGGCAACATGTTATCAATAGATCTTGAATTTTTCCAAGGCGAACATTACGGCCAAACCTTGTAATTCGTAGATGGAATACTTGGACTCCGCAGGAATAAGGGTCCTCGAGGCATAAGCAACAGGTAACCTCCCACCTTCATGCTCTTGGAGCAACACAGCACCTACTGCTCTATTAGAAGCATCCGTTTGCACAATGAACTTCTTAGAGAAATCAGGAATAGCAAGAATCGGAGCGTTACTTAATGTTAGTTTGAGATCTTGGAAAGCAGAATCTTGGGAAGGTCCCCAAGAAAATGGAGTTCCTTTCTTTCTCAACAAATTGATCGGTACAGCACGGTGCGCAAAATTGGGAATGAATTTGCTGAAGTAGTTTAACATTCCAACAAAGCGAGCTACTTCCTTTACATCTTTAGGGGGATTAAACTCTCGAATAGCTTGTGTCCTGCTATGATCAATAGAGATGCCAGAAGATGAAATGATGTGGCCAAGAAACGAAATCTCAGGCTTAGCGAAGGATACTTTAGATAGTTTAACAGTAAGACCGGCTTGTCTTAACCTTTTCAAAACTTCCCTAACGTGAAACAAATGTCCTTGAAAGTTTTTGCTGAATATGACAACGTCATCAAGATAGTGATAGACAAATTTAAACTTAATGCCATCAAAAACGTTGTCCAAGAGACGACTTAGCACAGCAGCTCCTGTGGAAATTCCAAACGGTAATCTTTCGAATTCATACAAATTCCAATCTGTGGTGAAGGCAGTAACAGCTTTGGATCGTTCAGATAAGGCAATATGATAATAGGCTTTATTTAGATCCAAAATGGTATAATGAGAGGCTCCTTGGAACCACCCAAAACACGATTGAAGGTCGCGAAGTGGGATGGATTGGAGAATAACCTTTTTGTTCAAAGCCCTGTAATCGATAATTGGCCTGAACTTACCATCCGGCTTGGGAACGAGGAAAATTGGGGAAAAATAAGTAGAGATGGAATTCCTAATGATCCCTTCTTCAAGCATTTCATCAATTAGTTCCTTCAAGACTTTCATTTTCGGAGGGGCGAGCCTGTATGGTGGAGCACGAACCGGAATGTTATCAGATAGTTCAATGTCTTATTCGATCAGGTTGGCAACGCCGAGTTTATCGGTCAGAACGTCAGGAAATTCGTAATACAGACCCTTAATCTGATTGGCTTGATCCTCTGATAAATAATTGAACTCTAAACTATCGATAGTAGTTACAGCAGTTTCCACATCTGTAGAATTGACTCCAAGGTTAAAAGAAAACGAATTAAATTTCCATTTCTTAACAGGTTTGAAACGGAACCAAAAAGATTTCGAGCTTAAATCTAAAAGCAACCCAACATGAGTAATGAAATCCGAGCCAAAAATCCCTTCACAAGATAAATTTTTCACTACCCACAACTGAATCTCCATGAAAAATCATGGACCTTGATTTTAGCAGTCACACATCCCATAACCTCCAGTGAAGAACAATTCGCTGTTAAAACTTCTTTGTTTCACGCACCAAATCACCAAACTTACAAACTGCAGACATTAATATAAACCATCTATAATCGATGAAAGAATTGATGCTTCCCGAATCAATGAGTGCAGGAACAGGTTCATTATTTAAATAAATTTCAATAAAGGGACAGTTATTAGTTGACACCTGAGAAATGCGATTACAAGATTCATAAATCGCGTTGAGACCTCTATCATCATTATCCAAGATTTCCTGCTTAACGTCAAATTGAGTCGAAACATTTCTAACAGACCCCTTAGACACATTAGAAAATACCTTAGGAACAGAATGATGTACCGAGTAGGTCTCCTTGGCCTGATGTCATTTCCTGGAATAAAATTTGTTATTACATGATTTAGCAAGATGACCTACTACACCACAATTGAAACATCTTCTTCTTTCTGGTTTCACCACCGGAGCATTTCTGAAATTGGAAGAATTAGTACTAATCCTAGGAGTAAGTATACTGGCAATCCGAAGTGAGTCACCGTTCCTTACAGTTTCAGCGATCATGATGATTCTGTTAAGACCAGGGAAATCAGTAGGCGTTCCTCTCATGGACAAGTATGAACGATATTCAGGATTAATCCCATTAAGAATCTTAGAAACTATCATTTCTTCACTCATATCGATGCAGAAAACTTTAGCATAACCCTTAATGTCCGATACATAATCATTTAGGCTCTCATCGAAACGTTATACCCTATAAAGTATTTGTGATGTAGCATACTCAAAGTATTGGATGGAAATAACGATCTTAAAATCTCTAGATGGAAATTATTTAATGAGGCACGAGAACTCATAGCCTTTAATAACTGTTCTCTTAACAAGCCATTAGTATAAGGGAAAATTAGTTGATAAATCTGAACTTCAGAAAGATTAAAAACAACTGCATTGTCAATTAATTCAGAAAACTTTTTCAAAAATAAGACCAAGGTTGCAGAATCACTACCATTACATGTAGGAAAACCTAAAGACGTTGATAAAGGATGAGGAACATTCGCATAAATAATTCATTGCTGAAAATTGGCAAGAGAAGGGAAACCTTCGTTAGACGAGGGGCCATTTATTAAATTCACAGACCTACTGTTACTTGACATCTCAATTGGCCTATCGTTCGAAATACCAGGCATGTCAGTCTCGTTAGAAATCATGCTAACACCATCAGTACGGTTAGCGTTCGAAGGAACCACACTAGCTTCTTGTTCACCGGTTGAAGACCCTAACCTCACAACGTTATCAGAATTGGTCGAGTAATTTAAGTTAATCATGGTTGCACTATCATCAACTAACGGACACGATTCAAGATTTTCAACTAAACTATTATTACTCACAGTATTTAGATGAATAGATTCACCAAGATCACACACTTCTAACCTGACACTGTTATCGCAACCAACAAAGTTGTCAGAATCCACAGAATTCACTTCAGATTTTTTTTATGGTAACACTGAACCAAACGTGAACGTAGGTCTATCAAGTTTCCACAGTAATCAGAATCGTGCCCAGAACAGACCTCAACTATATCACCGACACGATAATACCAATGCAAAATGCGAGCCTTGAGTCTACACAATTGAGACCTAGAATTATCACTGGCACCAAAAATCAACTCACTTAAATCAATCCGATTTTTGAGATCAGATACAACTGAAGACTTACCGCTTATCCTCGGGTATTCACTCCAGTTGGGAACGATAATAGGTGACAATCTCAATTCTTTCAAAGTAGTAAGGTCAATCTCTCGGTGGTAAGCAGGAGATTTTCCTCGGACAAGGACTTCATACGCTACTTCAGATTTATTCAGATAATAAACTGCCACCTTTTCTCTTGCTTCCATAGGAATTCCATATATCACTCAGATATGTAACAGGAAAAAAATCACAATATTAGAAATTTTAAATATTATTCCCAACATAAAATCTTAATGTCTCCTATCACTTGACTCTCTGTCTGGGAATCTCTTAAAACAAACAAAATGAGGAAAGGTTAAAATTAACCAAACGGTCTGCTACCAGTTGAGGAGTGTATGGCCACCAATAAGGTAAGGCCTGTCGTGGAATATGTGCTACCCATTTGGGTCCCCAGAGGGTTTTCCTTAGAGAGAAACTACCAGACATTAAATCTAAGTGATAGAAAACACCAAGTCAGATTTACTTTATAATATATTCACCAGTCTATTTAAAAATACAAATAACATGAGAAGGTCTTAAGCTACAAACCAATAATAATTTTAGAAAAGAGGAACCTCAAAATCATAAAATAAAAACATTACCTATTTCGAAGACAAGATATATCTCAGTTGATATTAAATATTCGACATCTATTCATGAATACGTAGGAGAAGTAGTACAATGACTAAGCATGACGGTCATCAAGAGCTATCACTTAAACCTCAAGAAAATATTTGAAATCTTTCCCAATCTCAAGGGAGCTAGAAGTCAATGCGACTGTCGTCATCGAAATCCCAAGATGGAGTCTTAAAATATCAGATGTTTTGTCAAAATACCAGGTCAATAATTCATAACCCAAAACAATCAGATTAAGTTTACCTAGCCAACGGTAGCCTAAGAAAGAACATACATCATAGAGATGATTCACACAGACTCTTAAGGAGTATTCTAACTGAAACGAAGCGGGGGGGGGGGGACAAATAAAACCAAAACGTTAAGATAAAAATTAATAAAACTGCTTCGAATCAAAACAAGAGGTTCGCTGTTTTACGACAGATGAGAATCTGGATCAGCTTAGAAAATAAACACATTCAAAATATAACACAAAGAACTTGGAAGACAAAGTACGGTAGTTATTTGCAAAGATCGGTATATCAAAACACTCGCATGAAAAATCCAACTTTTACGCATCACACCACAAACTAGCCCATGTGCTCAGAACCCAAACATAGTACGACAAAGTACGAACCTCCAAGAGATTAAATGTTAGGTTATCCAAACGCATCTCACATTCATGCCAACCTCACGGCACATCACATGCAATATAAGGGTTCTTGACTCATTTGACCAAAATCAAAATAAACTAAAAATAGCAAGAAGTAAGACCCTTATATTACCAAACTCATACCAACATATAAACACAGATCCATTCACACGACATTTCATACATACTGATCTTATTCAATAACGACTTGTCAACCATTACATGCAAAGACGTACCTAATCCTGTCGGCCACGATTACAAAATCATATTTTAAAATGTAACATGCTTAAAAATAAAACGTGACTCTTCCAAGACGTCAGTATAATTGTTTCCATCCGATGGCAGTGGAAAAATAGGCATATACCTGCCCAAGCCCGAAGGCTGGCTTCAGAATAGGTTCCCGCGACGAAAACTACATCCTCGTTCTTCGACGATAAGATAGGTAATAATCCACTTTCTAACAAAGACTTGTTAGGTTTCCAGGGTGACACATTCCATAAATAATCTCAAACAAAGACGCTGATCTGTGGCAGGATCACAATCCAGCTTGCGCCATCTAGCGTAATACAAGTCCAACCAATGGAACAGCTTCACAAGAAATCCGCCAGGTAGAGCGTGAGTCCAAGAAATTACATACACTCCGTAAGTTTCCAAACTTGACACATAGATGGGGCGACGAGTATCTTACACTTGAAGTAGAGTACCTTCAGCGGTACTTAGAAACGTAGACATAAATACAATTGTCACAGAAATAATAAGTGCAGAGCTATCATCCTTCGACTTAATTTAATATCATCCGATAAAACACTTCCAGTTTCCAAATTCCAAATTCGGTTGGCTTACTTCATCACAATCTATAAAGATCATGGGGAAACTCAAAGAGCGCGTTTCAACTTGTTTTTTGGCCTGATGGTGTTAACTTTCTAATGCTCCCAAAATCTCTTCATGAAAGCACTTGTGTTTTTGGACCACTTCCTACCAGTTTTCTTCTTAGGTTTCTCCACGAATTTGTGCATCCCTACTATTATACTGAAGGTTCCACGATTTTTTTAGATGTCATGTGTGATATTTATTTCTTGGAGGTCCGCCGTAGTTTCTTCCAGTCAGTTTATTTTGATCATCTTTGAGTTATTTCAAATAATTTTTGGTTAGTCTGTCGCTGTCCATTCTATAGATATGGCCCTGTGGAGGCCATGAGCGAAGAGCTCTTTGGAGAACTTAGAGTTCTTTGATTGTTTCTTTTCCTCTGTGCTAGTTGTGTGTGTTTTGTCTTTCTGTTGGCATCAAGAGAGAATAAAAGTTTTACTAGTCGCCAGCATCAAATATAATTTATTATTATATTATATACCTAATCCAAGTATCTAAATTGGTGACCCCGACGTGATGTCGTGCAACGGAGAAGAAATACCAGGTCAGTCATTACAGTACGACTAACCTCTCCTCACCAGCTACCTTGATCAAAACAGAAGTGATCGAATCACTCCATACCATCCCTCCAGCTCAAAAGTACGCTGAAATTATCAAAGAGTTCCCTGATCTCCTGAAAGAACGAATCAATTTTTCAAGTCCACATTCCAGTGTGATGCACCCCATCATAACAACTGGACATCCAGTCTCAGCTAAGGCACGCCGATTGCCACCAATGAAAATTGCAGCCGCCAAGGCAGAATTTCAGCAGATGATCGATATGGGAATCTGTCGACCTTCGAACAGCTGTTGCGCAAGTCCTCTCCACCTCGTACCCAAAAGAGATGGATCTTGGCGTCCTTGTGGTGATTATCGGGCATTGAACAACATCACTCAACCTGATCGCTACCCAATACCCAATATACAAGACTTCAATAGTTAGCTCGATGGAAGAAAAGTATTTTCCAAGATCGATCTCCTACGCGCATACCATCACATACCAGTTCATCCTGACGACATTTCGAAGAATGCAGTAATAACCCCCTTCGGACTGTTTGAATTTGTTTCCCTACCGTTTGGATTACGCAATGCAGCACAGACCTTTCAGAGATATATGGATAACATTCTTCGAGATTTTGATTTCACCTACTGCTACATCGATGATATTCTCATAGCTTCCTCCAGTGAAGATGAACATAAACGGCACCTGTATTTATTATTCGAGCGCCTCAGTCAGTTCAATATTAACATCAATATTAGCAAATGCATCTTTGGAGTGACAGACGTGCCATTTCTTGGTTACCTGCTCTCTGCCAATGGTATCCTTCCTTTGCCAGATCGCGTACAAACAATCAAAGACTATCCTCTACCGGAAACAATCCAAGACTTGCGTCGTTTCTTAGGACTAATCAACTTCTATCGTCGAGCACTTCCCCATGCAACCAATATGCAGGCTAAACTCTTTGACATCACTCTCGGAGCAAAGAAGAACGACAAAAGAAAAATTACTTGGACAAATGAACTTCGAACGATATACTCAGATTTGAAGACCAGTCTTGTTAATGCAGCTCTTCTCGCACATCCTTCCTATGAACTACCGTTGGTTTTGATGGTCGACGCTTCTGACTTTGCTATGGGTGTTTCACTTCACCAAGTTAGAGAAGATATTCTCCAACCCTTATCGTTCTTTTCAAAGAAACTCAGCGACACACAGAAGAACTACTCGACTTATGAAAGAGAACTTCTTGCTGTGTATTCAGCTGTCAAACATTTCAAACATATGCTAGAAGGTAGAGAATTCCCAGTCTACACGGATCATAAACCTTTGACATTTATGTTTAATCAACGACCCGACAAAGCTACCTCTCGGCAACTACGCCACATTAGCTTTATACGGCAGTTCACCACTGCCATTAGGTATATGGAAGGAACAAATAACTCGGCTGCTGACGCTTGTTCTCGAATTTCTTCCATCTGTATTCCTTTACGTTTTACTACGTAGGAGATTGCCAAAGCGCAAGCTACAGATGAGGAATTGAAACATCTGCAGCAATCAAGAGCATGTTCTCTGAAATTCCAGGTGTTTCCTTTTCCCAATAACCATGAACTTATCTGTGACAATTCCATCGGCAAGCTCAGACCAATCATCCCTACTGCATTTCGTCACCGCATATTTGAGTCCATCCACAACCTGTCACATCCTGGGGTAAAAGGATCGATCAAACTCATCCAACAACGATACGTATGGCCGTCGATGAAAAAGGATATCAAGTTATGGGCATCATCATGCGTCCCTTGCCAGCGAGCTAAAGTCTGGCGTCATACACACAGCGCTATCGGGCTGTATGAGCAAGTCACAGAACGATCCAGCCATGTCAACATTGACATTGTTGGACCTCTTCCATCATCCCAAGGCTACTCATATGTACTCACCATGATCGACCGTTTCTCACGGTGGTCTGAAGCAGTTCCAATAAAAGACATTACCGCAGAAACAATTGCATTCACCATACTCTTAAACTGGATTACCCGCTTCGGAGTTCCCAATACAATCACTACTGATCGTGGACGACAATTTGACTGTGAACTCTTCAGATGTCTCACGCAATCACTTGGCGTCCAAAATAACAAAATTACAGCATACCACCCAGCAGCAACGCTGGCATCGGCAATTGAAATCATCTTTGAAAGCTCACCTAACAAGCGACTGGGTCCCCAAACTTCCATTAGTTCTGCTAGGACTGAGATGCTACATCATCCCCAATCACAACACAACTCCAGCAGAGATGACCTATGGAACTCCAATTAAACTACCTTCAGACTTCTTCAATGGACCTTCGAATATAGAAGATATTCCAACTTTCTTATACAAGCTGAAGGAACAAACCAGGACACTTCAACCTGTGCAATCAGAGCACCACTCTGGCAACAAGATATTTGTTCACCCAGAACTAATGAAGTGTGAATACGTGTTTATTCGGCAGGATGGATACCGACGCCCTGGTGTATTTTTTGGAATACACGGTAAGATAGAGTAAGCTTTTACTTCTCTTTGCTAGTTCATTCCTTCCTTTTTCTCAAACACCAACAGTGATCTTCTAATTTCTCCTTGCTGTTTATGGTTCTCATGTTACTTGTGAGTCTGTTCTAGATATATATCTTCCATGACCCACCTAGCGTCATCTAGCAGCGAATCTCTGAAAGTTCCTCAATTCTTCCCTGTACAAGAGGACTTCCTTATCAATCTGGCCACCAGATCTCGTCGCCATCGCCAGCTATCATCTCCGTGATCAAGAGAACTTCGTCTACTTTTTCACCCACCAGGCTGCGCTAGTGTCGCCTACTATCAACTCGTTGCCTCGGTGGGTGAGTGGTTATAGTGTCGGACTACCAACCCCAAGATTGCAGGTTCGCCCGTGGCCATGGTAAGTGATTTTTGAAGGCGACAAAAATCACGATACTCATGTCATACGTTGTTGGCATGTTAAAGAACCCATTTGAATTCAGTAGGCCGTGTTCAATGGCAAAATTAATCTCGGGATTTTCCGCCAACACAAAGTTCCTCCATTCTCTACTTGAGAGCGCTGTAGTGTCAAGGAGTTTAGATATCTAACCTCCTTGACTTTCATAGCGTTCATAGGAACGACGAAATTCGACATGCAAGCTACCCTCTGGGTGTCAATTAACAAAGCTTGCACCGGGCACCCGAGGCCATACGATATTATTATTATTATTAACTCGTTGAAGACCATATCATCAAGAAAATAATTATTTTTGTTAAGTTGTCTATTCTTATATGTATTCCGTTTGTCTCCTACCCCCACTCTTTTCCCTTCCCTGGTCCCTACGTGCTTCGCTGAGCGTGTCTCACTTGTACGCCGGCAGTCGACTCAGTCAGTTGAAGCTCAACTAGAGCTGGCCTCCTCAACTCAAGAGGCAATCTTTTAATTCTACGCCATGTTGGAATTTTAATCTCAACCGTCAAAGGGAACTTCACCATCGCCATGAAGCAAAGATAAGTACCGACTTCAGGTTTTAACTTCATTCTCATCGTCTTTTAATAGCTACATGCTTTTAATGATCATTTTATAGGCAGTGTGAGATTACTATTTTGGGGCAATAATCATCCTTCGCGGGATTTTTTATGTTGGGCTTTAGTCTGTCTAAGCCAATCTTAATAGAAAGCAGCATTTCTTATGCTTATTAAATGAGACATCTTCTCACAACGTGGGATACCATTGAATTACCCACTGTCTATAGAATACTTAGCTCGTTCCACCGCTGGAATAACTTTGGCCCTATTCTTCAGTCAGGATTGCTCAGGAACCTTCCAGAATCTGCACCCAATCTACCAGTCATACCGTCATGTATTTTCCACTCACATGTGGGAATACCTTTTCAAACTAAGGAATCTTCCTTATGAATTATTGATCAATAGCTAATTTTTCTTCCTCCGTTGGGATTTTCTCTGGCGCATCTAACGATACTCTACAATTTTCTCAAGCAATAGACTCTCGCCTATCTAGTGTAACTAGTTATTTTCCATCATTGAAATAACTTTCTTTGCCATAAACTTTTGTGCTACTACAGTGAACTTTTCATCTATTTCAACAGACTTTAGTGAAAAACAGTGTTTGTTCAATATTTCATCCGCGTCGCATTCGTCCGATTATTATAAATACGGCCATGAACACATATCCTCAATCCCATTTGATCTTTCCCAAACCTCTTACTAACAAACCATAATAATAAAATTGTTATTTTAGGTCTTTTCCAATGAGGTGTCACTCTCAATAAGTGCCTTCCCCCTCTTGATTTATTTAAAACGAATTAATGTCTGAATAACTACGTGTCTGGTACACGACTCAAATTATCTTGTTTCTCCCTTCTAATTAGGGAATACAATTCTTTCAACTCATAAGTGAGTTATTTCTAGGTTTCACGAAAGGGAAACTTGCCCCATTTGTCTCGTGATTCCTACTTAAACATAGGAGGTCTAGAAACTTCCTTTCCATTTTTCTCTTCAGGTTTCACAATAAGTGACCTGCCCTATTTGCATAATCCAAAAAAGTAATTCAGCATTAATATAAGATGTTATAGAAACTTCTATTTTATTCTTCCTGCTTTTTGTTGTTGTTACTTTCGAAGTTGTTACTCTTTCTAAGATATTTACTTAGAAATTCCTTAAAGTATACACCTTGTACTTGATTTATTGTCTAACTTTAATCACTTTAATTATCTTTAAATATTTCATTTTATCTTCGCCAATTCAAAATCTTGCGAAGATTTTAAAACATATAAAGGTTTTAAACCAAAAGAATTGTTAATTGCCTGGCGCAAGCTTTAAATGTTTTCGGAGGTCTGCGACCCCAGATTGTTAACAAAATTGAAATTATATATTTGTTAAATTCATTACACTCTTTTGCATTGTTAAATAAATTCAAGAGTTGTCTTTTGCTTTATAATTTCTCTAACTTAACGGTTAGGCAAGATCATGTCATCCTTACCTCTTCCCACTTAATGCAAATAAATCTATTAATAGGGTTTTCACCACTTGTTGCATTTGAGCAAGAACTCTTAGTTCGTAACTTGGTAAAGTCCCTCTTAGCTTTAATAGCTAATTCTAAAAGGCCCAGTAAGGCAAGCATAGCTCGCTACGCCAGCTTCCTGCTCGTGAGGATTCTCTCCAACACTTATGGTTGGTTTTTCAAAATATATGTGTTTCTCATTGTCTAAACTTTTATTCGGCTCCTTGCTGGGTAAAAGCTTAGCCATTTCTGAATGCAACTATTGGTACATTTACCAAATTATTCCCAAATGTATAATTGTTTTATCCCTATCCTTCTTGGAAGCATTTGGTCGCTCTTTAGGAACTCTACGATTTCTAAACCAAAAAATATCGAAACCGATTCAAATTATTGGCATTCTTCAAATTACGTGTTCAAAAACAAATTCCTTTGAACAGATACACAATAAATCTGTTACTCTATGTCTTGCCAGACCATCACACTTCCCCATAGTAGGCATATGTATGCTTTGGAGGGAATACACTAAAGCCACTCTCTTACAAACCACCCAAGTTTCAGGTGCGTTTCCCGGTAGCTTTGCCCAGGTCCCTACTCACTTTAGGTATCGGAGAGCGGATATGCAGTGGCAGTCGCCTTTGAGTATATTTAAAGTTAAACTTATAACTTTTGTAGGACTCTCCTCCTATTTCTCCATCCATTTTATCCAGTCCGAAACCCACTTCCTTTTCTTTATCATCTTCCCTTGGGGATTACATTATTTGCAAGCCAATAATCTACACAAATTTTGGTGCAGAAACCCGGGAGAGTCCATTCATGACATTTTCTATTTTTTCAAGGGTTTTTGACAATATTTTGCAAATCATTAATATCTTCTTTTAATCTTCCAGCTATAACTACATCGTGCAAAGCCTGTGAAGTGGACAGAGGCCACTCCTGTCTCCTTTGGTGTGTCCCTTTCTTTCAACTTATTTGCTGCTGCCAGCCTGACATCATTTCCAAGGTTCCACAGTTTCGTAAATTATACTTTAATTTACCTACTTTGTCATGGCTCCTACTGAAAAGGATAAGGATGAAAAACTTACTTCTAAACGAGCATTCTATAAAGGGCAAATTACCCGATTCAGAAAATACATCAAAGAGCTAGATCCCTCAGAAGCTCAATTAGATTTGTTAAAACATCGTGTAAGGGATTTTGAACGTTCATATGAAAATTATTGTAACATCCAAACTGAAATAGAAACTTGTATGCTCAATCAAACCGAAGATCGAGTCGAAGTAGAAAACCAATATTACGAAGGTATAGGTTCCGCTTTCAAAATAATATGCCAACTCGAAGAAGAACAGAAAAAGGACGGTTCTGTTCTTGGTTCCCTTCACGAACAACAAACCTCTTTTCGCGATGGTACTCACAAGCCCAAACCAATTCTACCTAAGATTGATTTACCCCACTTCTCTGGAGACGAATCTACATGGAGATTCTATGAATTATTTTGCTCTCTTGTTCATGACAATGAAGACATTCAAGTCATCTACAAGATTCATTATTTGAGATCTATCCTCCGAGGTCAAGCTCTGCAGTTAGTTGAAGCACTCCTCTTAAGTGCCGAAAACTACCCCATTGCCTTTAACGTATTGAAAGAAAGATACCGAAATTTACGGTTACGTATTCAACGCCATATGAAGGCTCTATTTAACTTGCCTGCGTCACAGCACAATGACGTCACTAGTTTGCGTACTCTCATTGATACTACACAACTTCACGTTAAAGCTCTGTCCCAATTAGATCAACCCACTGAACACTGGGACACTTTCTTAATACATTTAGTGGTTTCTAAAGTTGATGTTGCTACCATGAAAGCTTGGGAGATTGAACTTTCTAGAGAAGACGATTACTCTTAGGAGCATTTAGTCACTTTCATAAATGCTAGATGCCAACTCTTAACCGCTTTAGCTAATCAAAGTGAACCCTCATCCCCGAGTTCTAAATTTGAATTAATGTCTCTTAAACCTAAAAGCGAACGCTTAGCGTCTAGTACTCAAAAACCTGGGTCCAGCTCATCTAAACTGAAGTCAAACACTACTGGTTACCCAACTAGGTCTAGCGAACGCCGTATTGCTAGTTCTCTCGTTTTAAACACTCAAGGCGACCCCGCAAGAGTTTAAATGAACCTTTAAAGTGTATATTTGTAAATATTCCTATGCCTTATATCTATGTAAATCCTTTAAAGAACTGTCAGTCGACGACAGAAGAAAATTAGTTTCCCAGAATAAACATTGCTTAACTGCCTAGCACCCACGCATTCTGCTTCAAATTGCAAGTCCACAAGACTTTGCTTCATTGTGAAAAAGCTCATCACACTTTACTACATCGTCATGATCAGGCAAGGTCATCGACAGCATCTACTTCTCAGAAAAGTGACAATGCTAACAGTTCCAATGCTTCATCGTACATTCAAAATGCCAAATCCATACCTAGTGCCCAAGTACTATTGTCTAATGTCCAAATCGAAGTTCAGGATATCTTTGGCAACTGAGTCCGTGCACGCGGTCTTCTTGATTCAGCGGCAACTCATGATTTTGTGTCTAATTATTTAATTAGAAAACTAGGCCTACCTGTAAACCCCACTTATATTAATGTATCGGGCATTAACAGCTCAAAATCGCATGCTTTACAGTTCTCAAAGCTAACCATAAGAGACATTTGTCACAGAAACCACTTTCTCAAACAGAATTGCCTCATTCTCAATAGCATAGGAGAAGATACTCCGAGTCACTCTGTGGATATTTCAGGGTTAAACATTCCCTCGCATTTAAGGCTAGCCGATCCTTTGTTCAACGTACAAAACCCCATTGACATACTCTTTAGTGCCAATTTTTTCTGGAATTGCCTTCGTAAACAGGTTCGCGAGTTATCCTCAAACGTGGTCGCCAGAGACACTAATTTTGGATGGATCGTCACCGGTCAACTTCCCCAATATTCTCCCCAACCCGCATCGCAATGTTACTTCGCCAATACTGACCTGGAACAGTTCTGGAGGCTCGAAAGCGTTGATTCTCCTAACGTGACCTCTTCAGAAAATGAATTCTGTGAGCAACTTTTCCTGAACACCACCACTCGCTCTTCTGATGGTCGGTTCATTGTTCAAATGCCAAGATTACATAATCCCCCTAAACTTATTAACTCTCAACCCAAAGCTTGAAAAGCTCTCTGCTATCGAGAGCAAATTCAAAAAAGAACCTCTCGTTAAACAGCAGTACACCGACTTCATGGATAAGTATGAAAGCTTAGATCATATGGAAGTTGTTAACAAATCTGATGACGAATTGCGCCCCCCAATTGAAACGGTTTTCTTAAATCATCATCCCGTGTGGAAAAACCCTCTTGTAAAGGATAAAATTCGAGTTGTTTTCAATGGTTCATCACCTGACGTTAATGGCAAGAGCCCTAACGATACTCTTTACTCAGGTCCTGCTATTCAGTCAGATCTATCTGCTATACTCTTAATCTTTCGATTATTTCCCATAGCTGTTATAGCGGATATAAAACAGATGTACCGTCAAGTTTTAATTCAGCCTGAACAACGAAATCTCCAAAGAATCTTGTGGCGCGACGAAATCAGTAAGCCCATTAAGGTATTTCGTTTAAAAACGGTTACTTATGGCTTAAAACCTTCTGCTTTCCTTGCTATCCGATCCCTACACTTGTTAGCCTCTCAAGATTGTCATTTATTTGATTCCAAAGCTTCTGAAGCACTAACTACGTCATTCTATGTTGACGATTATTTGCAGTCCTTCCCCACTCTGGAGAAAGCTTCTTTCGTGTCCTTAGAACTTCAAGCATTGCTAAGGAATGGAGGCTTCCCACTTAATAAGTGGAATTCCAACTCCCATGAGTTTCTCGCCCAGTTTCCTATTGAAGATGTAGATCCCTCCTCTGTAGAAATTTGTGGAAACTCCGAATCCATAAAAACACTTGGAGTTCATTGGTGCACTAGCACTGACACTCTCATCTATAAATTTTCGCTCGCAGAAGAGCTTCCTAATACAAAAAGACAAATTCTCTCTGAAATTGCAAACAATTTTGATCCGCTTCAATTCCTTGCCCCAGTTATCGTTATAGCCAAACTCTTCATGCAAGAGCTTTGGTCACTCAAATGTGAATGGGATGACACTGTTCCTCTTTCTTTTCTTAATCGTTGGCTCTCGTTTCGCAGCAATTTGCTGGATCTTTCCCTTATTGAAATTCCCAGGAATTTAATTAACGCTCATTCTAATGCATCTTTTTTCCTTCATGTGTTCGCGGACAGTTCCGAAAAAGCTTACGGTTGCTGTGCAAATTTGGTTTATCGCGGTTCATTAAATGGATTCTCAGATTCCAACCTTGTTTGTGCCAAATCGAAGGTGGCTCCTCTTAAACCTATCACTTTGCCTAGGCTTGAATTGTGTGCTGCACTCATGGCTGCAGAACTTGTTAAGAAATTACGGGAAGTATTAAAAGTCGAATTCTCGCAAATTCCATGATTCCATGATCACCCTTTCTTGGATCGCCAAGAACCTCGCTCACTGGCAAACTTTTGTTGCAAACAGGGTTTCCAAAATTCAAACTCTTTTTCGGGATGTCAATGGTGGCATGTGCCCAGCGCTGACAACCCAGCCGACATTATTTCTCGTGGATGATTACCCTCTCAATTGGCAGCTTCCCAGTTGTACTGGCATGGGCCCTCGTGGTTAATCGAAGACTCTTCTTGTTGGCCTTCTAAACCTCCAGCTACAAACTCCAACTTGCCTGACGCTAAAGTATATCTATCTACTGCTTCGTGTCTTGTTTCTAACGTGTCTCATCCCTTGTTGTCCCGCTATTCTTCCTTTCACAAATTAATTCGAATTGTCGCCTATCTTATTAGATGGAAATATCTTGTGGTTGACCAACCTCTTTTCCCCAAACCACACCTTACCAATCATGAATTGAATCTCGCTACCATTAAGATTTTGCAACTAACACAGCAAGAAGCCTCTTCTTCTGAATTTCTTACTTTCTTCTAAAAGGGATCTTCCCAAATCCAGTCGTCTTCTTGCCTTAGCCCTGTTTCTTGATGACAATAGGTTATTCAGGGTAGGTGGTAGACTCTCGCAATCTTTGCTCTCTGAGGACAAAAAACATCCCGTTATTTTGCCTTCTAAACATCACGTGACTTCTGGGTAGATTATTGGCTGAGGAATAACCTAACCACCAAGGGAAGATGATAAAGAAAAGGAGGTAGGTTTCGGACTGGAGAAAAAGGATGGAGAAATAGGAGGAGAGTCCCACAAAGTTATAAATTTAACTTTAAATGCACTCAAAGGCGGTTGCCACTGCAAATCCGTTCCCTGATACCTAAAGTGGGTAAGGACCTGTGCAAAGCTGCCGGGAAACGCAGCTAGGACTGGGGCGGTTTGCAAGAGAATGGCTTCAGCGTATTCCCTCTCAAGCAAGCATATGCCTACTATGGGGAAGGGTGATGGTCTGGCAAGACAAAGAGTAACAGACTTATTGTATATCTGTTCAAAGGAATTAGTTTTTGAACAAGTGATTCGAAGAATGTCAATAATTTGAATCGGTTTTGATATTTCCAGTTTTCGAAGTTATAGAGTTTCTGAAAAGCGACCAAGTGCTTCCAAAAAGAATAGTGATAAAAGAATTATACCTTTGGGAATAATTTTGGTAAGTGCACCAATAGTTGCATTTGGAAATGGCTAAGCTTTTACCCAGCCAGGAGCCGACTAAAACTTTAGGCAAAGAGAAACACGTATCTTTTGGAAAACCAACCATAAGTTTTTAGAGAGGATCTCCTCAAGCAGGAAGCCGGCGTAGCGAGCTGTACTTGCCTTACTGGCCAGTTAGAATTAGCTATTAAAGCTAAGAGAGACTTTACCAAGATAACCACTAAGAGTTCTTGCTCAAATGCAACAAATGGTGAAAACCCTATCACAAGATTTATTTGCATTAACGAGGGCATGAACCTAGGGAGAGTCAGGAAAGACAGGATCTTGCCTAACTGTAGTATTAGAGAAATGATGAGTCAAAAAAGGAACTTGAATTTATTTTAACAATGCAAAAGAACGTAATGAATTTAACAAATAAGTAGTAATTTTTTGCCAAATATACAATTTAGACTTTATAACAAATGGGGTCACAGACCTCCGAAGAAACATCTAAAGTTTGCGCCAGGCAATTAACAATTCTATTGGTTTCAAATCTTCATAAAATCCTCGCAAGATTTTAAAATAGAGAGGATAAAGTACAAAGTTAAGAACAATTAAAGTGATTCAAGTTAGACAGTAAATAGAGTACAAGGTGTGTACTTCTAGAAATTTCTGAGAAAATATTCTAGAAAGTGTAACAACTTTGAAAATAACAATAACAAAAACAGGAAGAATAAAATAGAAGTTCCTAACTTCTTATATTTAAGCGGAATTACCTTTTTTGTGTTTATAAAATAGGACAGGTCACTTAATGTGAAACCTGAAGAGAAATTCGACAGGAAGGTTCTAGACCTCCTGTGTTTAAGTAGGGATCACGAGCCGAATGGGGCAAGATTCCCTTTCGTGAAACCTAGAAATAACTCACTTATGAGTTAAAAGAATAGTATTCCCTAATTAGAAGGGAGAAACAAGATAATTTTAAACGTGTACAAGACACGTAGTTATGCAGAAGTTAATTAATTACATGTAAGCAAAAGTGGGAGGGCACGCCTTTAGTGACACCTCATTGAAAAAGACCTAAAGTAACAATTTTATTTTGGTTTGTTAGTAAGAGGTTTAGGAAAGATCAACTGGGATGGAAGGTAAATGTTTATGGCAGTATTTATAATAATCGGACGGGCGCGACGCGGAAGAAATACTGAAAGAACACTGTTTTTCACTATAGTCTGTTGAAATGGATGAAAAGTTCACTGTAGTAGCGCAAAAGTTTATGGCAAAGAAAGTTATTGCAATTATGGAAAATAACTAGTTGCATTAGGTAGGCGAAAGTCTATTGCTTGAGAAAGTTGTGGATCACAATTACATGCGCCATAGAAAATCCCAACGGTGGAAGAAAATTTAGCTATTGCAGTAATTTATAAGGAAGATTCTTTAATTTAAAATAGTATCCCCACATGTGAGTGGAAAAAATATGACTGCGAGACTGGTAGATGGAGTGCAGATTCTGGAAGGTTCCAGAACGATCCTAATAGAAGAATAGGGCAAAGTTATTCCAGCGGTGGAACGAGCTTAATATTTTATAGACAGTGGGTATTCAATAATATCCCACGTTGTGAGAAGATCTCTCATTTAACAAGCATAAGAAGTGTTGCTTTTTACGAAGATTGGCTTAGACAGACAAAGCTCAATATGGAAAATGCCGCGAAGGATGATTATTGCCACAAATAAGTAATCTCACACTGCCTATAAGTGATTATTAAAAGCATGTAGATATTAAAACAGATGAAGATGAGGTTAAAACTTGAAGTCTGTACTTATCTTTGCTGCATGGCGATGGTGAAGTTCCCTTTGACGGATAATCTTAAAGTTCCAACATGGCGTGGAATGAAGAGAATGCCTCTTTGTTTGAGGAGACTAGCTCTAGTTGAGCCTTGACTGACTAAGTCAACTGCCGACGTACAAGTGAGACCCACTCAGCGAAGCGCAGAGGGACCAGGAAAGGGAAAAGAGTGGGGATAGGAGACAAAAGGAATACATATCAGAATAAACAACCTTGCAAAAATAAATGTTTTTCTTGATGAATGGTCTTCAAAGAGTTGATAATAGGCGACGCTATCGCAGCCTGGTGGGTGAAAAAGTAGACGAAGTTCTCTTGATC
Source organism: Meconema thalassinum (assembly GCA_946902985.2). Classification (NCBI taxonomy): domain Eukaryota; kingdom Metazoa; phylum Arthropoda; class Insecta; order Orthoptera; family Tettigoniidae; genus Meconema; species Meconema thalassinum. The sequence continues at coordinate 757,341,165 of OX336388.2, read as the reverse complement.
ACGGAGATGATAGCTGGCGATGGCGACGAGATCTGGTGGCCAGATTGATAAGGAAGTCCTCTTGCCCCGGAAAGAATTGAGGAACTTCAGAGAATCGCTGCTAGATGACGCTAGGTGTGTCATGGAAGATAGATATCTAGAACAGACTCACGAATAACATGAGAACCCTAAACAGCAAAGAGAACATAGGAGATCACTGTTGGTGTTTGATAAAAAGGAAGGAATGAACAAGCAAAGAGCATTAAAAAAATACTCCATCTTACCGTGTATTCCAAGAATACACCAAGCTGGGAGGGGCTAACATCAACAGAGAGCAGGATAAACAATTAAACATTTAAAGGTAATGGAGCAATTAAAGACAGTGGTCTTGTGATCTGACCGTTAGTGGTCAAGATTCTGGCCACCCTGACTCTCCCATCCCTTCCAGGATAACACTCGGTCACTCTACCAGAAATCCAGACCAGGCGAGGAGAAACATCCCTAACCAGGACCAAGTCCCCCACTTTAATGTCGGGACTGGAAAGAAACCACTTCTGTCTCCGTTGCAAGGAAGTTAAGTATTCCAAGTTCCAACTCTTCCAGAAAGAATTGCGGAGGGCTTCAAGTTTACGCCAAACAATAGGTAGGATAGAATCCCTGTAAGAGCTGGAAAGGGGTGGAGGGGCAGAAAGAGTAGTGCCTATAAGGAAGTGACCAGGTGTGAGTGGAAGCAGGTCATCGGGGTCATTGGAAAGCGGAGTTAATGGGCGAGATTTAACAACACCTACAATCAGAAAGGACAGTGAATTAAATTCTTCATAAGTCAGAATGCGATTACCTAAAACCTTTCTTAAATGATGTTTAGTGAGATTTACGCAGGATTCCCACCTACCACCGTGATGAGGAGCGTAGAGAGGTATAAAACGCCATTTGAAACCCTTTGAGTAGGAAAAATTAGAAATCTGTTCCATGGCAGGAGAGGATGTGAGAGCTTTCTTCCACAAGGACGCTGCGCCCTGAAAGGTGGAAGCGTTATCAGAGAACATCTCTGAAGGAACACCACGCCTAGCAGCGAAGCGAGAGACAGCTGATAAAAAGTAAGAAGTAGAAGCATTCGTTACTAGTTCCAAATGGATTGCGCCAGTAACAATGCAAACAAAGAGAGAAACATAGAGCTTACCAAACAATTTACGTTTAGCTTCAGGGGAATTTCGTTGATAATGGAACGGACCCATATAGTCCACACCAGTTAGAGGCAATGGGCGTATAGGAGAAGAGCGAAAAGAAGGCAGATCGCTCATTAATTGAGTATTGATTTTAGGTTTCGCTTTGAAGCAAGGAATGCACTTGTGAATTACAGAGGAAACTTCGTGAATTACATTTATAATCCAGTACTTTTCCCTTAAGAGGCAAAGCAGACTCCGTGTACCAACATGCAGATTGCGAAAATGAAAGTCACGTATAATTAAAGAAGTTACGTGATGTCTAGAAGGCAAAATAACGGTATGCTTTTTGTTTTCAGAGATCAAAGATTGAGAGAGCCTACCACCTACCCTAAGTTACCCATTGTCATCAAGGAACGGGGCCAAAGCACGAAGACGACTGGATTTGGGAAGATCCCTTTTAGAAGAAAGTAAAGACAATTCAGAAGAAAAAGCTTCTTGCTGTGTCAGTTGTAAAACCTTAATGGTAGCGAGATTCAATTCATGATTGGTAAGGTGTGGTTTGGGGAGAAGAGGTTGGTCAACCACAAGATATTTCCATCTAAGGAGATAGGCAACAATTCGAATTAATTTGTGAAAGGAAGAATAGCGGGACAACAAGGGATGAGAAACGTTGGAAACGAGACACGAAGCAGTAGATAGAGATACTTTTGCTTCAGGCAAGTTGGAGTTTGTAGCTGGAGGTTTAGAAGGCCAACAATAAGAGTCTTCGATTAACCACGAGGGCCCATGCCAGTACAACTGGGAAGCTGCCAATTGGGAGGGTGAACATCCACGAGAGATAATGTCGGCTGGGTTATCAGCACTGGGCGCATGCCTCCATTGACATCCCGAAGAAATAGTATGAATTTTGGAAACCCTATTTGCAACAAAAGTTTGCCAGTGAGCGGGGTTCTTGGCGATCCAAGAAAGTGTGATCATGGAATCGCTCCAGAGATAGATTTGCGAGAACTCGACTTTTAATACTTCCCGTAATTTCTTAACAAGTTCTGCAGCCATGAGTGCAGCACACAATTCAAGCCTAGGCAAAGTGATAGTTTTAAGAGGAGTCACCTTCGATTTGGCACAAACAAGGTTGGAAACTGAAGATCCATTTAATGAACGGCTATAAACTATATATGCGCAGCAACCGTTAGCTTTTTCGGAACTGTCCGTGAACACATGAAGGAAAAAAGATGCATTAGAATGAGTGTTAATTAAATTCCTGGGAATTTCAATAAGGGAAAGGTCCAGCAAATTGCTGCGAAAAGAGAGCCATCGGTTTAGAAAAGAAAGGGGAACAGTGTCATCCCATTCACATTTGAGCGACCACAGCTCTTGCATGAAGAGTTTGGCTATAACGATAACTTGGGCAAGGAATTGAAGCGGATCAAACATTTTTGCAATTTCAGAGAGAATTTGTAATTTCGTGTTAGGGAGCTCTTCAGCGAGCGAAACTTTGTAGATGAGAGTGTCAGTGCTGGTGCACCAATGAACTCCAAGTGTTTTTATGGATTCGGAGTTTCCACAAATTTCAACAGAGGAGGGATCTACGTCTTCAATAGGAAACTGGGCGAGAAAATCAGGGGAGTTGGAATTCCACTTATGAAGTGGGAAGCCTCCATTCCTTAGCAATGCCTGAAGTACTAAGGACACGAAAGAAGCTTCCTCCAGAGTGGGGAAGGACTGCAAATAATCGTCAACATAGAATGACGTGGTTAGTGCTTCAGAAGCTTTGGAATCAAATAAATGACTATCTTGAGAGGCTAGCAAGTGTAGGGATCGGATAGCAAGGAAAGCGGAAGGTTTTATGCCATAAGTAACCGTTTCTTAACGAAATACCTTAATGGGCTTACTGATTTCATCGCGCCACAAGATTCTTTGGAGATCTCGTTGTTCAGGCTGAATTAAAACTTGACGGTACATCTGTTTTATATCCGCTATAACAGCTATGGGAAATAATCGACAGTTTAAGAGTATAGCAGATAGATCTGACTGAATAGCAGGACCAGAGTATAGAGTATCGTTAAGGCTGTTGCCATTAACGTCAGGTGATGAACCATTGAAAACAACTCGGATTTTATCCTTTACAAGAGGGTTTTTCCACACGGGATGATGATTTAAGAAAACCGTTTCAATTGGGGGGTGCAATTCATCATCAGATTTGTTAACAACTTCCATATGATCTATGCTTTCATACTCTTCCATGAAATCAGTGTACTGCTGTTTAACGAGAGGTTCTTTCTTGAATTTGCTCTCGATAGCAAAGAGAGCTTTTCGAGCTTTGGGTTGAGAGTTAATAAGTTTAGGAGGATTATGTAATCTTGGCATTTGAACAAATAACCGGCCATCATAAGAGCGAGTGGTGGTGTTCAAAAAAAGTTGCTCACAGAATTGGTTTTCTGAAGAGGTCACGTTAGGAGGATCAACGGTTTCGAGTCTCCAAAACAGTTCCAGATCAGTATTGGCGAAGTAACATTGCGATGCGGGTTGGGGAGAATAATGGGGAAGTTGACCGGTGACGATCCATCCAAAGTTAGAGTCTCTGGCGACCACGTTTGAAGATAACTTGCAAACCTGATTACGAAGGCAATTCCAGAAAAAAAATGGCACTAAAGAGTATGTCAATGGGGTTTTGTACGTTGAACAAAGGATCGGCTAGCCTTGAATGCGAGGGAATGTTTAACCCTGGAATATCCACAGAGTGACTCGGAGTATCTTCTCCTATGCTATTGAGAATGAGGCAATTCTGTTTGAGAAAGTGGTTTCTGTGACAAATGTCTCTTATGGTTAGCTTTGAGAACTGTAAAGCATGCGATTTTGAGCTGTTAATGCCCGATACATTAATATAAGTGGGGTTTACAGGTAGGCCTAGTTTTCTAATCAAATAATTAGACACAAAATCATGAGTTGCCGCTGAATCAAGAAGACCGCGTGCACGGACTCAGTTGCCAAAGATATCCTGAACTTCGATTTGGACATTAGACAATAGTACTTGGGCACTAGGTATGGATTTGGCATTTTGAATGTACGATGAAGCATTGGAACTGTTAGCATTGTCACTTTTCTGAGAAGTAGATGCTGTCGATGACCTTGCCTGATCATGACGATGTAGTAAAGTGTGATGAGCTTTTTCACAATGGAAGCAAAGTCTTGTGGACTTGCAATTTGAAGCAGAATGCGTGGGTGCTAGGCAGTTAAGCAATGTTTATTCTGGGAAACTAATTTTCTTCTGTCGTCGACTGACAGTTCTTTAAAGGATTTACATAAATATAAGGCATAGGAATATTTACAAATATACACTTTAAAGGTTCATTTAAACTCTTGCGGGGTCGCTTTGAGTGTTTAAAACGAGATAACTAGCAATACGGCGTTCGCTAGACCTAGTTGGGTAACCAGTAGTGTTTGACTTCAGTTTAGATGAGCTGGACCCAGGTTTTTGAGTACTAGACGCTAAGCGTTCGCTTTTAGGTTTAAGAGACATTAATTCAAATTTAGAACTCGGGGATGAGGGTTCACTTTGATTAGCTAAAGCGGTTAAGAGTTGGCATCTAGCATTTATGAAAGTGACTAAATGCTCCTAAGAGTAATCGTCTTCTCTAGAAAGTTCAATCTCCCAAGCTTTCATGGTAGCAACATCAACTTTAGAAACCACTAAATGTATTAAGAAAGTGTCCCAGTGTTCAGTGGGTTGATCTAATTGGAACAGAGCTTTAACGTGAAGTTGTGTAGTATCAATGAGAGTACGCAAACTAGTGACGTCATTGTGCTGTGACGCAGGTAGGTTAAATAGAGCCTTCATATGGCGTTGAATACGTAAACGTAAATTTCCGTATCTTTCTTTCAATAAGTTAAAGGCAATGGGGTAATTTTCGGCACTTAAAGGGAGTGCTTCGACTAACTGCAGAGCTTGACCTCGGAGGATAGATCTCAAGTAATGAAACTTGTATATGACTTGAATATCTTCATTGTCATGAACAAGAGAGCAAAATAATTCATAGAAAGAATCCCAAGTAGATTCGTCTCCAGAGAAGTGGGGTAAATTAATCTTAGGTAGAATTGGTTTGGGCTTGTGAGTACCATCGCAAAAAGAAGATTGTGGTTCGTGAAGGGAACCAAGAACAGAAGCGTCCTTTTTCTGCTCCTCTTCGAGTTGGCGTTGTATTTTGAAGGCAGAACCTATACCTTCGTAATATTGGTTTTCTACTTCGACTCGATCTTCGGTTTGATACAGCATACAAGTTTCTATTTCAGTTTGGATGTTGCGATAATTTTCATATGAGCGTTCAAAATCCCTTACACGATGTTTTAACAAGTCTAATTGAGCTTCTGAGGGATCTAACTCTTTGATGTATTTTCTGAATCGGGTAATTTGTCCTTTATAGGATGCTCGTTTAGAAGTAAGTTTTTCATCTTTATCCTTTTCAGTAGGAGCCATGTCAAGGTAAGTAGATTAAAATATAACTCACGAAACTGTGGATCCTTGGAAATGCTGTCAGGCTGGCAGCAGCAAATAAGCTGAAAGAAGGGTACACACCAAAGGAGACAGGAGCGGCCTCTTTCCACTTCACAGGCTTTGCACAATGTAGTTATAGCTGAAAAATTCAAAGAAGATATTAATAATTTGCAAAATATTGTCAAATAACCCTTGAAAAAGAATAGAAAAAGACATAAATGGACTCTCCCGGGTATCGGCACCAAATTTTGGGTAGATATTGGCTTAGGAATAACCTAACCACCAAGGGAAGATGATAGAGAAAAGGAAGTGGGTTTCGGACTGGAGAAAAAGGATGGAGAAATAGGAGGAGAGTCATTCGAAAGTTATAATTTTAACTTTAAATATACTCAAAGGCGACTGCCACTACAAATCCTCTCTCCGATACCTAAAGTGAGAAGGGACCTGGGCAAAGCTAACGGGAAACGCAGCTGGAACTTGGGTGGTTTGTAAGAGAGTGGCTTTAGCGTATTCCCTCTCAAGCATACATATGCCTACTATGGGGAAGGGTGATTGTCTGGCAAGACAAAGAATAACAGATTTATTGTATATCTATTGAAAGGAATTTGTTTTTGAACAAGTAATTTGAAGAATGCCAATAATTTGAATCGGTATCGATATTTTGTTTGTTTTCGAAATCGTAGAGTTCCTAAAGAGCGACCAAGTGCTTCCAAGAAGGATAGGGATAATGCAATTATACCTTTGGGAATAAATTTGGTAAGTGTACCAATAGTTGCATTTGGAAATGGCTAAGCTTTTACCCAGCCAGGAGCCGACTAAAAGTTTAGGCAAAGAGAAACACTTATCTTTTGGAAAACCAACCATAAGTTTTTGGAGAGGATCTCCTCAAGCAGGAAGCTGGCGTAGCGAGCTGTACTTGCCTTACTGGCCAGTTATAATTAGCTATTAAAGCTAAGAGAGACTTTACCAAGATAACCACTAAGAGTTCTTGCTCAAATGCAACAAGTGGTGAAAACCCTATCACAAGATTTATTTGCATTAACGAGGGCATGAACCTAGGGAGAGTCAGGAAAGACAGGATCTTGCCTAACTGTAGTATTAGAGAAATGATGAGTCAAAAAAGGAACTTGAATTTATTTTAGCAATGCAAAAGAACGTAATGAATTTAACAAATAAGTAGTAGTTTTTTGCCAAATATATAATTTAGACTTTATAACAAATGGGGTCACAGACCTCCGAAGAAACATCTAAAGTTTGCGCCAGGCAATTAACAATTCTATTGGTTTCAAACCTTTATAAAATCCTCGCAAGATTTTAAAATAGAGAGGATAAAGTACAAAGTTAAGAACAATTAAAGTAAGAAAAGTTAGACAGTAAATAGAGTACAAGGTGTGTACTTCTAGAAATTTCTGAGAAAATATTCTAGAAAGAGTAACAACTTTGAAAATAACAATAACAAAAACAGGAAGAATAAAATAGTAGTTCCTAACTTCTTATATTTAAGCGGAATTGCCTATTTTTTGTGTTTATAAAATAGGACAGGTCACTTAATGTGAAACCTGAAGAGAAAGTCGACAGGAAGGTTCTACACCTCCTATGTTTAAGTAGGGATCACGAGCCGAATGGGGCAAGATTCCCTTTCGTGAAACCTAGAAATAACTCACTTATGAGTTAAAAGAATAGTATTCCCTAATTAGAAGGGAGAAACAAGATAATTTTAAACGTGTACAAGACACGTAGTTATGCAGAAGTTAATTAATTACATGAAAGCAAAAGTGGGAGGGCGCGCCTTTAGAGTGACACCTCATTGAAAAAGACCTAAAGTAACAAGTTTTTGTTTGTTAGTAAGAGGTTTAGGAAAGATCAACTGGGATGGAAGGTAAATGTTTATGGCCGTATTTATAATAATCGGACGAGCGCGACGCGGAAGAAATACTGAAATAACACTGTTTTTCACTATAATCTGTGGAAATGGATGAAAAGTTCACTGTAGTAGCGCAAAAGTTTATGGCAAAGAAAGTTATTGCAATTATGGAAAATAACTAGTTGCACTAGGTAGGCGAAAGTCTATTGCTTGAGAAAGTTTTGGATTACAATTAAATGCGCCATAGAAAATCCCAACGGTGGAAGAAAATTTAGCTATTGCAGTAATTTATAAGGAAGATTCCTTAATTTAAAATAGTATCCCCACATGTGAGTGGAAAATACATGACTGCGAGACTGGTAGATAGAGTGCAGATTCTGGAAGGTTCCAGAACGATCCTAATAGAAGAATAGGGAAAAGTTATTCCAGTGGTGGAACGAGCTTAATATTTTATAGACAGTGGGTATTCAATAATATCCCACGTTGTGAGAAGATCTCTCATTTAACAAGCATAAGAAGTGTTGCTTTTTACGAAGATTGGCTTAGACAGACAAAGCTCAATATGGAAAATGCCGCGAAGGATGATTATTGCCACAAATAAGTAATCTCACACTGCCCATAAATGATTATTAAAAGAATGTAGATATTAAAAGAGATGAAGATGAGGTTAAAACTTGAAGTCTGTACTTATCTTTGCTGCATGGCGTTGGTGAAGTTCCCTTTGACGGATAAACTTAATGTTCCAACATGGCGTGGAATGAAGAGAATGCCTCTTTGTTTGAGGAGACTAGCTCTAGTTGAGCCTTGACTGACTAAGTCAACTGCCGACGTACAAGTGAGACCCACTCAGCGAAGCGTAGAGGGACCAGGAATGGGAAAAGAGTGGGGGTAGGAGACAAAAGGAATACATAACAGAATAGACAACCTTGCAAAAATAAATGTTTTCCTTGATGAATGGTCTTCAAAGAGTTGATAGTAGGCGACGCTATCGCAGCCTGGTGGGTGAAAAAGTAGACGAAGTTCTCTCGATCACGGAGATGATAGCTGGCGATGGCGACGAGATCTGGTGGCCAGATTGATAATGAAGTCCTCTTGCACCGGGAAGAATTGAGGAACTTCAGAGAATCGCTGCTAGATGACGCTAGGTGAGTCATGGAAGATATATATCTAGAACAGACTCACGAATAACATGAGAACCTTAAACAGCAAAGAGTACATAGGAGATCACTGTTGGTGTTTGATAAAAAGGAAGGAATGAACAAGCAAAGAGCATTAAAAAAATACTCCATCTTACCGTGTATTCCAAGAATACACCAACTTCCTTAATTATACGTGACTTTCATTATCGCAATCTGCATGTTGGTACACGAACTCTGCTTTGCCTCTTAAGGGAAAAGAACTGGATTATAAATGGAATTCATGAAGTTTCCTCTGTCATTCACAAGTGCATTCCTTGCTTCAAAGCGAAACCAAAAATCAATACTCAATTAATGAGCGATCTGCCCTCCTTTCGCTCTTCTCCTATACGTCCATTTGCTCTAACTGGTGTGGATTATATGGGTCCGTTCCAATATCAACGCAATTCCCCAGAAGCTAAACGCAAATTGTTTGGTAAGCTCTATGTTTCTCTCTTTGTTTGCATGGTTACTGGTGCGATCCATTTGGAACTGGTAACGAATGCTTCTACTTCTTACTTTTTATCAGCTGTCTCTCGCTTCGCTGCTAGGCGTGGTGTTCCTTCGGAGATGTTCTCTGATAACGCTACCACTTTTCAAGGCGCAGCTTCCTTGTGGAAGAAAGCTCTCACATCTTCTCCTGCCATGGAACAGATTTCTAATTTTTCCTACTCAAAGGGTTTTAAATTGCGTTTTATACCTCCCTATGCTCCTCATCACGGTGGTAGGTGCGAATCCTGCGTAAAGCTCACTAAACGTCATTTAAGAAAGGTTTTAGGTAATCGCATTCTGACTTATGAAGAATTTAATTCACTGTCCATTCTGATTGAAGGTGTTGTTAATACTCGCCCTTTAACTCCGCTTTCCAATTACCCTGATGACCTGCTTCCATTCACACCTGGTCACTTCCTTATAGGCACTTCTCTTTCTGCCCCTCCTCCCCTTTCCAGCTCTTACAGGGATTCTAATTTACCTATTGTTTAGCGTAAACTTGAAGCCCTCCGCAATTCTTTCTGGAAGAGTTGGAACTTGGAATACTTAACTTCCTTGCAACGGAGACAGAAGTGGTTTCTTTCCAATCCCGACATCAAAGTGGGGGACTTGGTCCTGGTTAGGGATGTTTCTCCTCCCCTGGTCTGGATTTCTGGTAGAGTGACCGAGTGTTATCCTGGAAGGGATGGGAGAGTTAGGGTAGCCAGAATCTTGACCTCTAACGGCCACATCATAAGACCACTGTCTTTAATTGCTCCATTACCTATAAAATTTAAATTGTTTATTTTGTTCTCTGTTGGTGTTTGCCCTCCCAGCTTGGTGTATTCTTTGGAATACACGGTAAGATAGAGCAAGCTTTTACTTCTCTTTGCTAGTTCATTCCTTCCATTTTCTCAAACACCAACAGTGATCTTCTAATTTCTCCTTGCTGTTTATTGTTCTCATGTTACTTCTGAGTCTGTTCTAGATATATATCTTCCATGACCCACCTAGCGTCATCTAGCAGCGAATCTCTGAAGTTCCTCAATTCTTCCCTGTACAAGAGGACTTCCTTATCAATCTGGCCACCAGATTTCGTAGCCATCGCCAGCTATCATCTCCGTGATCAAGAGAACTTCGTCTACTTTTTCAATCACCAGGCTGCGCTAGTGTCGCCTACTATCAACCCTTGAAGACCATTTCATCACGAAAAAATTTATTTTTGTTAAGTTGTCTATTCTTATATGTATTCCTTTTGTCTTCTACCCCCACTCTTTTCCCTTCCCTGGTCCCTACGTGCTTCGCTGAGCGTGTCTCACTTGTACGCCGCTAGTCAACTCAGTCAGTTGAAGCTCAACTAGAGCTCGCCTCCTCAACTCAAGAGGCAATCTTTTAATTCTACACCATGTTGGAATTTTAATCTCAACCGTCAAAGGGAACTTCACCTTCGCCATGAAGCCAAGTTAAGTACTACTTCTACGTTCTTCAACTAATTTTAATTCATTTAAAATAGCTACATGCTTTTAATGATCATTTTATAGGCAGTGTGGGATTACTATATTTGGGGGCAATATTCATCCTTCGCGGGATTTTCTATGTAGGGCTATTGTTTGTCTAAGCCAATCTTAATAGGAAGCAGCATTTCTTATGCTTATTAAATGAGAGATCTTCACACAACGTGGGATACCATTGAATTACCCACTGTCTATAAAATACTTAGCTCGTTCCACCGCTGGAATAACTTTTGCCCTATTCTTCAGTCAGGATTGCTCTGGAACCTTCCAGAATCTGCACGCTATCTACCAGTTACACCGTCATGTATTTTCCACTCGCATGTGGGAATACCTTTTCTAACTAAGGAATCTTCCTTATGAATTATTGATCAATAGCTAATTTTTCTTCCTCCGTTGGGATTTTCTCTGGCGCATTTAACTGTAATCTACAACTTTCTCAAGCAATAGACTCTCGCCTATCTAGTGTAACTAGTTATTTTCCATCATTGCAATAACTTTCTTTGCCATAAACTTTTGTGCTACTACAGTGAACTTTTCATCTATTTCAACAGACTGTAGTGAAAAACAGTGTTTGTTCAATATTTCATCCGCGTCGCCTTCGTCCGATGATTATAAATACGGCCATGAACACTTATCCTCAATCCCATTTGATCTTTCCCAAACCTCTTACTAACAAACCATAATAATAAAATTGTTATTTTAGGTCTTTTCCAATGAGGTGTCACTCTCAATAAGTGCCCTCCCTCTCTTGATTTATTTAAAACGAATTAATGTCTGCATAACTACGTGTCTGGTACACGTCTCAAATTACCTTGTTTCTCCCTTCTAATTAGGGAATACAATTCTTTCAACTCATAAGTGAGTTATTTCTAGGTTTCACGAAAGGGAAACTTGCCCCATTTGTCTCGTGAATCCTACTTAAACATAAGAGGTCTAGAAACTTCCTTTCGATTTTTCTCTTCAGGTTTCACAATAAGTGACCTGCCCTATTTGCATAATCCAACCAAGTAATTCAGCATTAATATAAGAAGTTATAGAAACTTCTATTTTATTCTTCCTGCTTTTTGTTGTTGTTACTTTCGAAGTTGTTACTCTTTCTAAGATATTTACTTAGAAATTCCTTAAAGTACACACCTTGTACTTGATTTATTGTCTAACTTTAATCACTTTAATTATCTTTAAATTTTTCATTTTATCTTCGCCATTTCAAAATCTTGCGGAGATTTTAATACACATAAAGGTTTGAAACCAAAAGAATTGTTAATTGCCTGGCGCAAGCTTTAAATGTTTTCGGAGGTGTGCAACCCCAAATTGTTAACAAAATTGAAATTATATATTTGTTTAATTCATTACACTCTTTTGCATTGTTAAATAAATTCAAGAGTTGTCTTTTGCTTTATCATTTCTCTAACATAACGGTTAGGCAAGATCCTGTCTTCCTTGACTCTTCCCACTTAATGCAAATAAATCTATTAATAGGGTTTGCACCACTTGTTGCATTTGAGCTAGAACTCTTAGTTGGTAACTTGGTAAAGTCTCTCTTAGCTTTAATAGCTAATTCTAACTGGCCAGTAAGGCAAGCATAGCTCGCTACGCCAGCTTCCTGCTTGTGGAGATTCTCTCCAACACTTATGGTTGGTTTTTCAAAATATAAGTGTTTCTCATTGTCTAAACTTTTAGTCGGCTCCTTGCTGGGTAAAAGCTTAGCCACTTCTGAATGCAACTATTGGTACACTTACCAAAATTATTCCCAAAGGTATAATTGTTTTAACCCTATCCTTCTTGGAAGCATTTGGTTGCTCTTTAGGAACTCTACAATTTCTAAACCAAAAAATATCGAAACCGATTCAAATTATTGGCATTCTTCAAATTACTTGTTCAAAAACAAATTCCTTTGAACAGATGCACAATAAATCTGTTACTCTTTGTCTTGCCAGACCATCACCCTTCCCCATAGTAGGCATATGTATGCTTGAGAGGAATTACGCTAAAGCCACTCTCTTACAAACCGCCCAAGTTCCAGCTGCGTTTCCCGTTAGCTTTGCCCAGGTCCCTACTCACTTTAGGTATCGGAGAGCGGATTTGCAGTGGCAGTCACCTTTGAGTATATTGAGGTTATTCCCAAGCCAATAATCTACCCACGCCCTCTGCAACCAGTGTACAACGGACCATATCGTGGGCAGTCAAGGAATAACAAACAATTCAATATCGAGACTCCATGAGGCTCACAAACAGTGTCCATAGATCGACTTAAGCCAGCATTCGTTCTTAAGGAATCCCAATCAACGTTGACAACGGACACTGCCGCAACATCTCCACCTCCGGATCCAGCTACTCCTCTGAAACATTCTGAGCCTCGTCCCAGTGTCACCACAAGAGTTGGCAGACGAGTGACATTCCCTCGTCGCTTCCTTAGCGTTACCACTGGGGACGGAGTGTGTGGAGGCCATGAGCGGAGAGCTCTTTGGAGAACTTAGAGTTATTTGATTGTTTCTTTTCCTCTGTGCTAGTTTTGTGTGTTTTGTCTTTCTGTTGGCATCAAGAGAGTAAGAGTTTTACTAGTCGCCAGCATCAAATATACTTTATTATTATATTATATACCTAATCTAGGGGCAGATGACATCGTAGTTCCGCCCCTTAAAACAACAATAACTAACTAACTAACAAGTATCTAAAGCCATATAATGTCAGGTGTATCTTGTGTACGGCATCAGTGAACTAGCCAGTTAAAGAATAGAGGTCGGCTGTTCTCCTCTTAATCCACATTCCATTTTCTCTCGTGGTACCATGCATTTTCCGGAGAACTTTCCGTTCTTGCTTTTAAATTTCTATAGTTATAGAGTGACCACCAAGGGATATGGTTCCTGAGACATATAAAGCTTATTCTTCTTTCTTCGTTTCGGCCTGCTGTGGACCATGGTACTTCAACCGTTTGCACCCTACGGCTGTAACTCGTCTCCAATATTCTCGCATTCGCGTTCTGTGAGCCTCCTTTCCTTCATCAGTCCAATTCTTGCCGGCTTTCAATTTTGGCTTTTCTTGGAAGCCCTGGAATGAACGAAATCTTCTCTGGAGAGGTGCATGTTATAAATAACAAAGCTTATTATTATTATTATTATTATTATTATTATTTGCCTGCAATCAGGTGATAATATAACGCAGTACGGCAGTCTATTGTACTTGAGAAATTCGCTATTAATTAATGAGTTGATTCCGTGGTTTTACAAGTGAATGCACATTCTTAATAGGCTACCTCATGTCCAACGACATACGATATAATCCAGACGTCATAAACACGTAACATTGTGTATTAACAAACTGTTCATCTCGATATAATAATACTCCACAACCCAACAGTCAATTTTTGCAAAATCCAGAGATACGGCCAAATTATTAGAATAATTACCCTAGTACACGTAGCTAAATGACCACGATGTTCAAGCCCCTCAAATGAAACAAGAACTGGGAGTCTATTTGGAATTAACGTGGACGATTTTGCATTGACAAATTTCCGACACCGAGTTACCTTAGCACTTAGTTCCCATTCATTGAACGTGCGTCATCACTATACACAATTCGAAGACGTTACTCAAGATGTTGTTTGAGTCTTCAGTCTTTTGACTGGTTTGATGGAGCTCTCCAAGCCTCCCTGCCCTGAGCTAATTGTTTGTTCTCTATATAGCTACCACACCTTACATCCCAGGCAATCTGTTTACCATATTCAAACCTTGAACTACCCCTAGAGATTTTATCCTCGACCCATTCTCTGACAATAAAGTTTGCTATTCTTAGGTGTCTTCCTATTTGTCCCACCAAACTATCTCTTCCCTTCATTAGCAGTCGCTAGAGACTTCTCCCCACACTTACTCGTCTTAATACCTCTTTTTTTTTGTTACTCTAGTTAGTTAGTTATTGTTGTTTTAAGGGGTGCAACTACGAGGTCATCTGCCCCTCATTTGTTACTCTATCTACCAATCTGATCTTCATCATTTTCCTGTAACACCACAGTTCTAATGCTAATATTTTCCCTTACCAGTAGGTATTAAACAGCAGTAGCGCAATACCCCCAACAGTCCTCTCATTATAACGATGAAGTTAGATGTAGCAAGGTAAAACTATGATTGGATAATATCCTCCGTCATTGTGAGGCACGTCATTCAATTACGCATACTGAATTACAATGTGCGATTAACCAAGGGCTCCGGAAATTACTCATCATGATAAGACTCTATTCAAGGTGTTCATTATGTGTAGTTCCTTCTGGTACACAATCTATTATATATACCTGATTTTTACAACGTACATTATCATTGCTTCACCATGAAGTCGTTGATTGTTCTCGCTGCATTTCTCAGCCTGGAATATGTTTTAGCAGCTTACAAATTGGCGGTAAGAAATAATTTCTTTGCAATTTGAGGTTGGTTGGTTGGTTCCTTAGTTTAGGGGCTGCGACAACGTGGTCATGTAGCCCCGTATACTTTAGATGTGTGTAGAATCTTTCTGATAACCGGTGTTAATTTTGAAGGCTGCGTGTTATGTGTAATCCATTTAAGGACTGCAGACGATCATTTCAAGTAGTTCCTACACTTGCTACCAAATGCTACCGTCAAAGACGCATAGCCGTGAACTTGGCTACTAGATTCCACCGCAACAAGCACCTGGTGGCGAACATTGGAAAATAATAGAGCGTTAATCAAATCTGACCTAAAAATTTAGCTTCAAAGAATTGTATTTAGTGGAAAGTTATTTTATTGTACATGCCATAAATCTATGATATAGGCCCGCCGGCTTTATTTCCTCACCAAAGGAAGGCATACTGGGGGATTTTTAACGATCTTAAAAATCCGACAACTTCGGCCAGGTTTGGACCCACGATCTTGAGCATAGAAGCTCAGCATGCTACCAACTACGCCACCGAAACCACTCGATCGCGAGATTAAAACTGTAGCGTAAGCTTTCTTCTTTACTACGTAGGCATAAACTTTGATCTTAATTAACTCAGCTTAATGAGTGTTAATCTAGAATTGCGGTATAGTTCAGTTTAAGAAGTTTGATACATTAGGTAGAATGGTGGGTAAATGGCAAGAGCAAAGAAGAGGAGGATTTTTTTTGTCGTGTGGCCTCCTGAGAGGCCGAGTGCAGGTCTTTCTATGCGACGCCCGTGGGCGACCTGCGCGTCGGGATGAGAGATGGAATGGATGAAGATGAATGAAACTGGGCAAGGATGTGGCAGGAAGCGGCCGTGGCCTGTCAGAAGGTACTGTCCCAGCATTTGCTTGGTGTTGAAAATGGGAAACCACGGAAAACCATTTCAAGGACAGCCGACGGTGGGGCTCGAACCCACGCGTCTACCGAGTCAGCAGAGAGCTTGGCCCCATGGCCTAACGCAGCGCTTTAGCCAGCGTAGCCACTACTGTCGGTAGGAGGAAATTACATTCAGGGATATCAGAAGGATGGAATTGGGAAATATGAGCGTAGGAATACTGATGGACCAGGTGTCTTTGTGAGGAACAATAGAGGTAATTTTGTGAATAGGGGTAACCAAGGGAATTTTCAATGAATATTCGGTTATGATGTTCTTCGATTACCGCCCTATCATCCCGAATTACATCCAATCGAGCTCATCTGGGCATTAGCAAAGAATTGGGTTGCTTCACGAAATATTACATTTCGGCTGGAAGATGTGCAGAAATTACTATAGATAAGGTTTGACTGAGTCACACCCAACAAATGGGCTTCTCGATGCCAGAAATGCCGGCAGTTTCTCAGATGAGAACTCGGACTAGGATACTGACACATGGGGGTAGTAGAAGTTTAAAGCCACCCGGCTTTGGTCGGGCGGCGTTCATGTTAAATAAGTAATAGATCGCGAACCAATTATCAGATTTTGGCATGCGACGTATAGTTGGACTCGGGACGACGCCCTCTTTCCAATGGACAACTCATTTCAACACCAAAATAAATCCTACCCCTACTAGGGGGGTGATATTTTTTGTTTGTTTGTAAAAGTCGCTGTCCAAAAGCGGCATGTATGAGGTGCGCTGCTAATATAAAATCAAACGTAGTTGCTCATACAGCACATGCGTACAGCTGGATGCCGCTATGAATTAACATTTTTGTTTTTTGATTTTACGCATGCGCACTTGGGGATTTTGTAAGAGGGCGGGCTTTTTAAATAATTATTTATGGATGAGTATTTTTTTAATTTAACCAAAAGATCGAAAACTAATAGATCATGTGCTTTTTATTATCTTGCGAACCAATAAGGCTATGGACTTGTATGAGGGGTCGTTGGATTAGGAATGACGCCCCGTTTATGAATTTATTTTTGATTTTTGTCAAATGGGCCTAAGTGCACATTTGTTAATATTTTGAGAACTAAGAAGGCTACGGACTCGTATGAGGGGTCGTTGGATTTGATATGACGCCCCGTTATTTAATTTATTTTTGATTTTTGTCAAAAGGGCCTAAGTGCTCTTTTGTTAATATTTTGCGAACCAATAAGGCTATGAACTTGTATAAGTGGTTGTTGGACTTGGGGTGACGCCCCGTTTTTGAATGTATGATTCATTTTTGTCAAAAGGGCCTAACTGCACTTTTGTTAATATTTTGCGAACCAATAAGGCTACGGACTTAAAATATTAACAAAAGTGCACTTAGGCCCATTTGACAAAAATCACAAATAAAATCAAAAACGGGTTGTCATCCCAAATCCAACGACCCCTCATACAAGTCCGTAGCCTTCTTAGTTCTCAAAATATGAACAAAAGTGCACTTAGGCCCTTTTGACAAAAATCACAAATAAATTCATAAACGGGGCGTCATTCCTAATCCAACGACCCCTCATACAAGTCCATAGCCTTATTGGTTCGAAATATATTTAAAAGCACATGACCTATTACTTTTCGGTCTTTTGGTTAAATTTAAGAAACTCATCCTCAAATAATTATTTAAAAAGCCCGCCCTCTTACATAAACCCCAAGTGCGCATGCGTAAAAACAAAAAACAAAAATTTTAATTCATAGCGATATCCAGCTGTACGCATGCTCTTTATGAACAACAACGTTTAAGTTCATATTAGCAGTGCACCTCCTACATGTCGCATTTGGAATGCGACTTTTACTAAAAAGTTACAATTTCACCCCCTAGTAGGGGTAGGTTTTATTTAGGGGTTGAAATGAGTTGTCCATTGGAAAGAGGGCGTCACCCCGAGTCCAACGATATGTCGCATTCCAAAATCCGATTATTGGTTCGCGAGCTATTAATTCTTTAACATGAACGCCGCCCGAGCAACGTCGGGTGGCATTAAACTCCTACTACCCCCCTACTACACTGCAAGGGAGGATACGGACTTGTCCTGAGTAGAAATGATGTCTGACGCGTAGCACAAAAGGTAAGTAGAACGTATAAATTTGTATTCCTAACTCAAGCATGCATTTTCACCGGTGCCAAAGGTTGTTTTCAATGTCATCTTCTAGTGATAGTGTTATACTTGAAGATCTCAGAATATATCTCTTAATTCTTATTTTACATTGTATCGTGTGTAACGTTAGCGTGTATTCGTGTGACTGAAATCTCTATCTCTATATATATAAAAATGAAAGTTTGTCTGTTTTTTTCTGAATTTCTACGGAAATTTGCGTTATTTACGCGTTTCAGACTGTTTTATGGCGGATGCGCGCGAAAATAAATATTTTGTCTGTCTGTCTGTATGTCTGTCTGTCTGTTTGTCTGTGGACAATTATGTTCCCTTATAACTCGAGAACGGCTGGGTGGATCAACGTAAAATTTGGTACAGATATCCTTCAGAGGCACGACGCTAATCAATGATGTAACTCTTCTCTGTAGCTCCAATAAATGGGGGCCTACCCCCTTAAAACACTTGCTGAAATAGGCGTAGAAGGGCGAGACAACGCTCATTTTCAGCCCCTCAATGTGAGAAACGAAACTCGGGGGCCTCCTTTTTAGGCCCTAAAACCAACCGTTTTTGAGATATTCCCAGAAAACGAATTACATATAATACAATAATGAAAGAATGCAATCCGGTAACCATGGCAACAGAAACTCACAGGTCCATCTATTGCTGTAAGACGCAATACAATTCCATATATTACATTACTGAGATAGTTTGGAAACGGTTATAAGGTTATAACGGAACAAAATCAAGCTGTAAAATTCGTCAATACATATAATGCGCATAAGGGGATCAAGGGGTACTCCAGAATTTTTTCACGCGATTTACACGTGCGGGTGTGGTACGGAAGGTCTATTATATCCCTATAACTATATTGTTATATTATTATTAGACTACGGCCTACAACGACGAGACAAAGCATATTTTCTGCACCTTGGTGTCAGAAACAAAACGGGGGGACCCAAAATAGCCGTAAAGGGTCCCCGAAAACTACATTTTAAGCCTCTAATACCAACAGTTTCTGATATTGTTTGGTTCTTAAGTTTAGGGGCTGCGACAACGCGGTCATGTAGCCCCGTGTACTTTGGGTATGTCTAGAATCTGTCCGATAACCGGTGTTAATTGTGATGACTGTATTAGGGTGTGTTATCTGATTTTTAATTTAAGTACAGACTGCAACTTAGAATTTTTCAAATAGTTCCTACTTTTGCCGCCAAGCACCACCGTCAACGACTACTAGGCCAAGTTCAGAACTTAGCTACTAGACATCACCGCAATGGGCTCTTGGCAACGAACGTAGAAACCTAAGGACGTTGTTTACCTTCTTAACCTATCCAATTTAGCTCCACACATGTGCAATTAGTGGAAGGTTCTTTAACATGCCATAAATCTATGACATGGGACCGCCGGCTTTACTTTCCCTCTAAAGGAAGGCATACTGAGGGATTTTTAACGCTCTTAAAAAAATCCGACGGTTTCGGCTGGGTTTGAACCCGCTATTTTGGGCATAGAAGCTCAGCATGCTACGCCACAGTTTCCGATACTCCAAAAAAAAAAATTCATTTAGTAAACTAATGAAGGAATGCACGCCAATAGCCATGACAAAAGCATCTCAAAAGGTGACATCCAACATTCCATCTATTTCTGCAAGAAGTATTGCACTCCATTTATTAAATTTCCGTGAACGTTTGCAAATGGCAATAAGGTTATCACGGAACCAACTAAAACTGTAAAATTCATCAATACGCTTAAGGGGGTCAGGGGTTACCATTTTTTTTTTCACACGACTTAAACGTGCGATATGTCGTACAGAAGGTCTATTATATCTCCAAACAGCAACATGACGTGTATTGCGTTTCGTCTACGAGGTTTTCAATTTTATTTTCACGTCAGGACGTACACGTTAGGTAGGCTAAATTTATTTTCTGAGCATATTTTAACTAATCATACTTCTGTGTCGACAAGCAGGTTCCAAGCCTCTAACCATTGCAACAGTTCTCAATTGATTACGTCTGGCTATTAATACCAAAGACCGTTCGAAGAATGAGTACTTCTGATAGTCATTCTATATGAAACATGGAGTAAATTGGTAAATCATGCTCTATATGAGTGGTTCCCAACTTGTAATGGCTTGAGGGCCAAATGAGAACCTCGGGTATGGTTGCGGGCCACACTTTAATAATAGGCTAATTTTCATAAAACTTAAGGCTGGATGCCTTTCCTGATACCTGAAAATTTTTCAACTGACATTCGTACCCCAGCAATCAGCGGGATTCGATTTTATTTCTCAAAAACTATTCAATATTCCATATACTAGTGAAATTAAAGATACCAAGATATAAAGAAAAATTTAGTTTTGATGAAAAACATTCAACAATGTAAGTTTATTTGAATATCAAAATGGCAAACAGAGCCAAAAAACTGAAGCAAAGCAAATCCAACTCCATACAGGCCATGGAGGCCCTGAGAGTAGTGGAAGGTAGAGGCTTCCACTTTTTATGACATCGGCACAAGATGGGATGGAGTTGTCAGCTCCTCGCCCGGCCTGGTACTCATTTCTGGTGTAGGCTGAGTGAACCCCAGGGCTATTTGCGTTTCCGAAAATGATAGTTTTGATTCTAAAATCCACTACCTGGGTGGGGATCGAACTCACTCCCTTTCAGTTAGAAGCTCAGCGCCTCTACCGACTGCGCCACGCAGCCCCCTGAAAGAATCTTAAGACACACTGAATGTAATAATGTTATCAAAACGATACTTACAAAAGGACAATTTGATAATAAGTAATACGTTTTCTTTGAATCAATATTAAAAATGTGTTCATCTTTCCGTGAGTAATGGGGATGGAGGTCAATGACCTGCTGTTGCCGGGTCCTCGGACCGTGCACTGTGTTATGCAGCGCATTGTATAACGGTTCGCCAACAATTCTTTATCAAATTGCTTTGTTCATTTTTGCCGAATAGATAGTACTTAAAACGAGCAATGAAATATATTCTTTCGTGGCTTTTTAAACATGTCTTTAGTTTCTAAAAGCTTTCCCGGGCCGAAACACTTGCCTCTCGGGCCGCCAGTTGGAAACCACTGTTCTATATACTAAGCTCATGTTGTTCAGTTTCACTTATCGAATGTTACGGGCGGAGCGGTAGAGATAAGAATATTTATAGGAACGTCAGTAGCGATTCCATACTTCCCCTCTCGAACAGCGAACAGCACACCTCTAGACCTGTTCGTTGCGTTGTAATCTTCTAAATAGGATCACTCACAGTTGTGGTGACAAATGTAGTTCTTAATAGGTTGGTGCTCTAATCCTATTTGTTGTAATAAAATATAATGGTTGGGCGGGCAACCACCAACCAGGATGTATTCGATGAGGAGTAAGATATTATATGCTGTAATCTACAATGTGCAAGGATACCAAAAGCAAATAAATAAAGAATAAATTTAATATGTTGAGTTAAACTGAATTTATAAATAATAATACTAATACAATATAACTTGTGCTAGGTTATGTCACCAGGGTTTCGTCCTTTTACCTTCATATGTTGTCAATCTTGTCATCGAAATGTTTTCTGAGAACAGCGCATGAATACATTGAAGGCTACATCAATGATGTGAATATCGCGTAACACTACCAACGTAAATAGTGCATTCAGTAGACTGCTGTTGCATAACATTCAATCACTTTTGACCTCTATCGTGAAGAAACATAATACCTAGAATACCAAAACCAATGCGACGTAGTAAAGACGATAGAATCTCACAAATCTCACATTTCCTTATCTGATAATCTTTCTCTTTTCCCTCCCTTTGTTATATCTCTTCTTCCCGAATAAAAAGAAGTAGGCTCTCTCTTCCTACACGATCACGTTTGTTAGTTCTCCAAATCACCACTACTTAAGTTCCAAAACCACTGCAGCTATCCTGCTCGTCTTAGTAAAGCTTCTTTAGGTCTCCGATTCTCCACTTCATCAGCTCCCTCAGTCATAGCAGCCATCTTGCACGTCATAGTAAAGTTTCTTTAGTTCTGCGTTTCACCACAATAACAGCTTCAGCCGCCACCTTTGTACTCCATTCTAAAGTCTGTTGCGAATCTATTATAATACCTTCTCAATAGTTGCTTTACTCCTTAGCCCGTCATGGGACTATGCTAGCAAATCAGGGTGCAGATAATAAGATAGCAATACAAGCACACGTTAAATTTTCTCATGAATGCTACAATTATGTCTCCTTCAAACAGTTCATCGTAATATCTCCAGTTCACACTTAAATAGTTCAAATAATGCTTTTTCTGGACACGTTACAGTGTGTATATTGTGCCCGTCAGAGGAGCTATCAGGGTTGCCAACAGCCGAAACGACATCCCTAACACCTCACCTGCCGGACCCATGTGCCATGAGGAACAGGTGAATTTCTTACAGGCCATAGCGGCACGAGAATCCATGATCCAGGGGATCCGTGGTAACATGGTTGTTAAAAGGTCATAGACAGCCCAAGAAAATACACCTCCTAAAGCTAGACTGAGAAATAAACTTCCAGGCTTAAGTAAAACATGTAGAAACATTTATTCAAAATATTCAGACACCTAGCCTAGTTCGGAGGGTTTCTATCGGCTAATCCGCAAACTAATAAAAAAAATAAAAGATCAGTACCCTACCAGAAAACTACTGTAAACCCTCGAGAAAGATCTACCTGACAAAGTAAAGCAACAAGAGCCACGCTGGGAAAATGGTACGGCATTAATCTTTAAGTCAGGTTACTAAATAAGCTAATAACGGAGTTTACATTTAACAGGGTAGCAATGGCAAGTCTAAGTTAGGATGATACCATTTCCTCATTTACATTTATTTTTAAATAATCTACCTAATTCCTAACAATTAATACAAAATTTACGGCGATGACGTCCGTAAAGCAAAAACAGTTAGTACAAATCTACATGACAAGCCGTCAAAAATAAAACATTAAAGGGTAAACATGGGGTTATCATACACTTGAATAAATAATAACAAGATCATATACAATATTATTCCTGCCTTCGCCCTGGTTACTCTTTGTAAACCAGTGTCATCTACGTGCATGTTAATTACGGTGGCGATTGCGTAGTAAAACTACGTCTAACGTCGCATGAGGCTCACGCTTCACCAGCTACTGTCTAAAGGTTGAGCAAGCACTCCGTCGATAAAAATTAGTGCCATCTGTCCTAGTTTTCTTACAAAAAAAGAAGTGTGCCCAAAGCAAGTGTCAGCCAGCAGGTCCAAAATGCAAGAAAATCAAGGTTAAATGCTATAAACAGTTAATTATCATCAGTTTATAATAATGACGTTCTGATTATTAAAATCGTTGGTTTAAATTATCGTTGGTTTATGGCGAATAGGCTGACAATCCTGAATATCTTGGGCTCAGCAGTAGCAGTCTCGTGCGAGATCAATCTCTGCTATGAAACACCGTCAACGAGCTCTCCCTCTCGGACATAACAATAACACAAGTTATTAGTGGCTCTCAGCTCACTTAATTTACCTCTGGGTAAGGCCTGGAATAAACAAAGGAAGGAAGGAAGATTGTAGTTTTACGTGACCGTGAATCAGTTACCTCTCACAATAACACAGTCAACAGATTTGAAGTCTGGACACACATAAATATAGCCTCTTAACATAACGTGTAATCATTCTCAGATGGAGAAAAAAGATAGTCGCATCAATAGCGATGCAAACATATGGCTCTTGCCATTCATCTCAAAGTAGCAAAACATCTGATTATTACAAAATGGTGGCCTGGACATTGACCTACATATGAGACACATCATTTAAATGTTATTAATGCTATAAGCATTGTCAAAGAGTCTGAAAAAGTATGTCTCACTGAGTGAGTGGTGCTCTAGTACATTGCATGCTGGGAACTGTTACCACCTGTCCATGATTCGATCTAGCCCCGCTACTCACAATCATCCACACGGACAGTTTAGAAAAATGAACAACACAGAGGGCAGGCAGCTTTCTCGCAGAAAGTACTATCAGAAAACTGGCCTTGTTATCATGTCCCAGATATAATACAAAATCACATAAGCATTAGGCTTAAAATTACGCCTCAAAACTATGCACAAAGGCGTGGCATGTTTGTAAAAGTCAAAGAAATGAAAAATACAGATATTCCACTTAGTCTGAACCTCTTTGAAATGTGCAGATATGTCAGTTCATAACTGCTCTGTCTAATCATAACCAAAATAATAACTCTGTCGAAACACTTGACACGAAATAACATCATAAAGTCGCAAATCTTACAATTGCTAAGTTTGCCAATGATACGGCATTCATTGCAGGGTTCGATGCTAGATTGCATACAAAATGTAACACCTAGAATGTGTTCATAACTTGAACTGGATGGCTTCATAGCACATCAAAATGAAAATGACATTGAATTACAAAACTGATAGCTTCAGTCAGCTATCTAATGATACGGACTGTTCTGACTAATCAGTGGCGTGACAACATTTACTAGAAAGGTGTGTTATAAAAATAACACTGGCCATGACCTCTGATCGTCATCCCAAATAACTGTACACAAAATCACCCACCTAGGGTTGAACAAAACGTAGTAACAAAGACTACAGTCACGCTTAGCAGGTGTAGAAATAACATCTTAGCGATGTCCATCAGAATGCACCGTGATCGAAAAGAAATTCAATCACAACGGGTGACAAACAAATCACTGAAAGTGAACTACAAGGATTAATTCTAACACAAAATCTACCTATGGCTTTTCAAGGAGTTCGGCTGATTCTACAATAAACTACAATAAACTACACTAAGCTACACCACAATAGAACCTCACAAGGAATTAATTATTCGAATTCACAAGAAAGGATGTCTACATCTTAGTCGTTCCAACGGCCTGAGGGATACAATAAGGCATTGGACTCCAGAAAAGGGTTGTCCAATCTGTGCCTTCACATAGGCTCTATTCATTTCCACGGCCTTTATTCGTCCTCGACGTTGTCGTGATGATATGACCAGACTCTTCCCCAAAGTCGTCATTTTCCTTGGCTTAGCGGATGCTAAAGTCATGGTTCTCCCGTCATCGCTGTAATTCTCCGGTCCTCTCCTTCACATGATGAAGCTTAACAGCTCATCTCCACAGGTGATGCGTAACAAAGATCGTCGTACACGTGGTTATCAAGAAGTGACATTTTGAACTACGAATTTACAACTTGAAAATAAGATAAATGACCGTAGCACAGTTGCACTGAAGCTAGCTTTAATTTGGTGCTAAATTCACTGCTACTAGACGGCTCGGATGGTTTATAAATTGGCCATGCACTATTATCTGCTTCACTAACACTGATATTACTTGCCCACAAATCACGTGGCATCGACGTTGTGTTTCACAGAAAAGAATCGCACTTGCGATTAAAGCAATATTTGTGGTTATGAGTGTTGAAATGATTCATTCGGTTAATGATAATCTCACAGTGAATGATATATTTTATCGCCACTTGGTGATGGCGACATACGATGTTCGAACACGTGGTTGAAAATGTGGTGTTCCACAATTATAATCACTTTTC
Source organism: Meconema thalassinum (assembly GCA_946902985.2). Taxonomy (NCBI): domain Eukaryota; kingdom Metazoa; phylum Arthropoda; class Insecta; order Orthoptera; family Tettigoniidae; genus Meconema; species Meconema thalassinum. Next base: position 757,315,534 of record OX336388.2, on the reverse strand, counting down.
CAAAAATTCACAGTATTCGTAGCACAAGCCATCTCCGGCTGTAATATTCACTAATATTATGTACTGTTCGTAGTTAAATAATGTGCGGTGAACTGAGATTGCTTTCCTCGCCTCCAGGCGGACTATTACATCGTCTTTTAGACGGACCTGACAAGAACAACCTCCAACTTGGATGGTAAACCAAACACATGTGATAAGAGCTCAGTCCTGCGCTGCGTGAACTTGTGAATACACAAGTCGTGCAGCGACTGTCGAGTTCCGGTTCGCGTATCTGCGATGTTACTACCTTACCAAAAGCAGAAATAACATTCTAAAGAATGTTTCGGTGATACAGAATTACAACATGAGAATATCTGAGCTTCGTAGAAAATAGAAGTGTCATAATTAAGCCTCTGATTATTCAATAATGCCTTCCTCCATAGTCAAAAGATCAACCATTTATAACTCCAAAGAATGTTAGCATGTGGCGACAGCAGGTTCGGTCAGAGGGTACGTTCTAAAGTGATGCATCAAAATTATGTTGCGCTGAAAAATATCACATGAACCAGTGCTTAGCGGTTTCATCTGCCTCTCCGTCGTTTCAAATAAAAATGAAGGAATGCATTTTTATTTGTCTCCAATTCAAGCTCAAGCTTGGTGATATTTTTTTAGATTAGCTGCGTTGAATGTTCCAATGAGCTCTCCAGTTTGAAGAACATCAATCACATAACTTTCATTGTTCAGGGGTTCTTGAACACGATTAGGTCCATAATATAACGATAGGAATTTCCCGTATACTCGGTCTATAGGATTTGATATTCCGGGTCTCCTTATAAGAACAAGGTCCCCAGCGACCAATGGTTCTCTGAATCTCTGGCGTCTCGTTCTTCTCAAACGTTTCGCAGCTTGTGTGTCCAAAGTGTCTCTCGCAACTTGAAGTCTGCTTGCGCGTGATGGTTGTAAACACGGCAGTGTGACAATCACTCGGTTCCATATTCTCATTGGCATCTGGTTCAAATGCAAGACCATGGGTATTTGACCAGTACTTTCATGGACACTTGAATTTATACAGTTCGCCACTATCACAAGGACTGCAGTCCAACGCCAGTGTTCCTCCTGACAGTATAAACGACAAAATTTTGCAATAGTTGACATAACGCATTCCGCCGGATTACTCTCAGAGTGGCGAATTGATGATAGTAGGTGTCCTATTTCCAAATCAATCATAGCGTTAGCAAATTCAGCAGAGGTAAACTGTGATCCGTGAACAGTGAAGAGGAATTGTGGCTTTCCTGTCTCCGGTATCGCTTGTCGTCTTATCCTTTGTATAATTTGGTGTGCAGAGGCTTTCTGCACAGGATGGAGCATCGTGTATTTGGTAAACACGTCAATCGTTGTAACGATGAAGCGGTTCCTTCGGCGAGCCTTTGGGATCGGTCCATAAAGATCCTGCGCGTATAGTTCCCTCGGTTGAGTTGGGAGTATGGGTCTAGGTGGTTCTTTCAACAAGTGTGACATGTACTTGTTACGCTGGCTTGCGTCGCAAGCACGTAAGCACTGTCTACCAGAGGTTCCTAACCCTTTCCAAGTGAAGGACTCTTAAATCGTCGCAATGGTCTTATCAGTCCCTCCGTGTCCAATAGATAGATGTACCAAAAGTATAACAGTTTTCTGGTATCTTCGTGGAATTACTGCACGGAATTGAGAGTGGTCCTCATCGACAAGGTACATCAAATAATCATCGGCGATAGCAGCTGTCTGAGCATAATTGACATCCTGGGCGTCCATTCGCTTTTCCAAAAAAAGGAATGATATTCCTCTGTTCCTCCTCACGTCGTTGTCCTTCAGGTAAATGACGAAGTCGGAGAAGGTGTTCTTCGCATTCTCCCTCGACGTCAATGGCATTCACAGTGGCTTCAGGATTCCTGCTGAGAATGTCGGCCAACACATTCTCTCTGCCAGGACGGTAAACAATCTCTAGATCAAACTGTTGAAGAAACAGTGTCCAACGTGTAATCCTGTCGCTTGCCAGTCTTGTTCGTAATATGAAAGTCAGCGCATGATGGTCGGTCCTCACTATGATCTTCTGGCCTAACAGAAGTTTCTGCCAGTACTCCAATGCATAGACAATTGCAAGTGCCTCGATCTCCGTGGTAAAATAGTGAATTTCATGGGCTCTCAAACGTCTGCTTAAGAAAGCGATGTAGTGACGTTTCTTCTCATCGTCTTCCTGCAATAAGATTGCTCCGATTCCCACGGCAGATGCGTCTGTTTCCAAGGTGAAATTCCGGGAGTAGTCTGGATATTCCAACTGGTTTGCGTTCACAAGCATCTGTTTAGCCATCTGATAAGCTGTCTCACCCTTCTCGTCCCATGCCCATCGGCAATTCTTCTTAAGTAGACCTTGAAATGGTGCGACGGTTTCGGAATACCTCTCACAATGAGCAGCAAAAAGTTGTAGAATCCCCAATAGCTGCCTCATATGTTTGACACGGATCGGTGTCGGAAATGCTGCGATGGTTCTGATCTTCGCCGGATTCGGACTATATACATCTCCGTTAATTATGTGTCCCACGAATTTAACTTCTTTCTGGAAGAATCGACACTTGTCGAACTTCACCTTGAAATTAGCCTGTCGATGATTATCAAATACAAGGCGTAAGGTGGCTAAATGTTCCTCTTCCGTCTCTGAAGCTATTATGATGTCATCCACGTAGCATATGACTTTCCTCTTCACTTCAGGAGTCAACTTCGCATCGAGTGCTCTAATTAATGCAGCTCCAGCATTCTTCAATCCAAAAGGTAGATTTCGGAAAACATACGTGGTCTGATCAAACAAAAACCCCGTATACTTCTGAGTATGCTCGGGCAATCTATTATGATGGTAGGATCGTACCAAGTCTAACTATGAAAATACTCGTTTTCCCTTAAATTTTCGTAGAAGATTTCTGATCTTCGGTGGTCTGTCATGCTCTGGAGCTAAGCGTTCATTCAAAGCTCTGGCATCTAAACAAAGCCTTAGACTGCCATCCACCTCAACTACAGGCGTTATAGGATTCACATATGAAGTCGGTGCTTTCTTTATAATACTGGCTGCTTCCATCTCATGGATCTTCCTAGCAGCTTCCTCTCGATGTTTCTCCGTGATAGGGTAAACCTTCGTCTGAAATGGAGAATCGTCTAGTACAATCAGGTCGTACTCATAATCAAGTATCTCACCAGGCGTGCTATCAAAAATATTCTTAAATTCAGTCAGAAGTGCCTCTAATTTCCTTTGTACGGGTGCTGATAAATGCTCTGCCTCTTCCTCGGCGTTTTGTGTCTTTCCATTTCGCTTGCCATTCAACTCTTCAACTATGTTGACTTCGGATTCAATTTCCGGATCATCCTCCACTAAATTCATCTGAATGGGCTCGTTGGGCTTAAATTCCACAGTATTACGTCCCATATCAATGATTCCATCGTATTTGCGTATGAAGTCTGCGCCTAAAATGGCGTCATGATGCAGTCCCTTCATGACTAAAAATTGGTGCAAGTACATGTGGCACGAAATTTTTAAAGTGCACAAAATCTGGATTTTGCACGTTACAACACGGTCAGGTATAACTCCTCTGACTCTTACTGCAGAAACTGGCAGCTCTGTCACCTCAGAGTTTGTTTTCAATCAGGCATGACGATCAGCAGAAATGACACTTATTATAGCCCCTGTATCAATGAGAATGGTCACTGGACATTCGTTCAAAGTAGCCGTTATTTTCTGTAGACCTGTTAATTCGTAGTTGTCGATCGTCGATCGTCTTTCGTCCATAAAATCTTCCTGGATTGGTTCCCAGAGTAAGATAGTGGCTGTTACTCTGTGAACAATCAGGTCAGAATCTATTTCCTTTTCGGCGTTTTTTTTCTCTTGGGAAGTACTGGGCTGGTCATGCTCAATATCTTCCTCTGGAATTTTGCGTGAATCCCTCGGTGTACGGTTCTGATTCACCTCTTCTTCTTGATTGTGGAGTTGTCGGATGTATTCTCGACTCTCCTGTGCACGTCCTCGCCAGTCTCGATCGGCCCTCCACCTAGGATCTCGATCGCGTCGATAGCCTCCGCTGTAGCGATAGTCACGACGAATACTTCCTCTTCCTCGCTGATTCTCTCGTGTCCCTCGATTCACTCGTGTCCCTCGACGGTCGTTATCGTGACGACGGTTGTCGCTCGTCCCTTGGTTGAAACGTCGGTTCCAATATCCCCTATTGTCACCTTGTTGTCTTTCTCTCGCATATGGAGTATTATTCCAGTTACTTTGATTGGGATTGAAACTTCCTCTATTCTCATTCTGAGTCTGAGTTTGCTGTGGCGTCTGACTAACTTTATCCACAGTAGTCAAATTCACGTGGCGTGTCTCACCTTTGGTTGGACGGAGGCTTGCAAATTGTTCAGTACTTGCGTCCAATCGCCTCATAATTTGGTCACATTGCTGGAAGGTTGTTGCTCCCGCAGCAATTAATACTCGTTGAACATCAGCTGGATATTGCCATATAATAGTGTTCACTAAATCCTGCTCTGATAGTGGGGGTTGAAGACATCTGAGTTTCGACAGCTGTGTTGCAAAGTAATTTGCATAACGCGTAGGCGTATTTGAGCTGTATCGGCGAGTGCACATCTCCGCTCTGGCACTCGGCTGTATGTCGCTCAACCAATAAGTACGTAACAAAACTTCTCTGAAATCCTGGTATCCAGTAAATGAGTATTTAAGGGCCCTGAACCAAATGCTAGCTTGACCTTCAAGAAGACGCTCTATGACCCTGAGCTCTCTTTCCGGTGTAACCATAGTGTCACGTAGATAACTCTCTACATTTGCCAAAAATTCGACTGGTGTAATGCCGCTACCAGAACCTGAGAATCGAGCTGGTTGCTCTTCTCTTGATCGTATGATCATCACATTACCTTGATTATGCTGAATTTGTGCTGGTCTAAATGGATTAGCAATGTAATTCAGCGTTGATTGAGTATTTACGTTGGCGTTATCACCGAAGTATGACTTCGTGAATGGTAATGTTTCATTGTGCATGGTATCTGCGAATCTGAATGGTTGTGTTTCGGGTGGTGCACTCGGTTGACTACAGGACGATGTCGATTGTACGAATTGTGGTCCTTGTGTATTCTGCTTATCAGTTGACAGTGTGGAAGTTCGAGTCTCTCTCGGTTGAGCTTCCAACTTATCCAAACGTCTCTCAATAATTTCGAGATCTGGATCAGTCTTTGCCACCATTTTACTTCCAAGATCGTTTAATTGCAATTCGACCCTTTTGATTTTACCTTTGAGGTTTGTGTCGACCTCTCGAATCGCTGTCCTAAGGTTGTGGCTCAGTTGAAGACGCTCTGTCAGAGCAACTTCTTCTAACCTTTTCTTCATGGATTCTACTTCCGTTTCGAATTTGGATACGTCCTCTTGACCTGGTAAACGTCCTCCTTAAACTCTGAGACGTCCCCTCGAAGTTCCCTTACTTCGTCTCGAACACGAGCTACTTGAGATTCTACAACATGTTTGTGTGCATTAAAATCTCCTCTTAATAATGGGACATCAACTCTTGTTTCTTCTCTATGAGTGTGTACGGTTTCGCGTAACTCTCCCACGGTGTCCGTTAACTGAGTAACGTTCTTCGTATTCGTCGCTAGTGTTTCTCTGAATTCAACTATGTCGTCAGCGATAGCTTTCACATTAGCGTTTACGGCGTATGCTGCTCCTCTCATCAAGGTTAATCCTACATTGACTACAGCGATATCCCTCTTGACATTGTCGATAAATCCCTCGATGTTTGTGAGTCGATTACCAAACTCTTCTGTAGTGTGATCCAAATCAGCCCTCATATCGATCTGAACTCTATTTATGGACGCCTTAATCTGAGTATTTTGTTCGCCTAACCTGGTCTGAACATCTTCCCTCGCTCGGTTCATTTGATCGGTTAAATGATCCATCCTATCATTTGCATTCTGTTGGTGTCGCACGACATCAACTCTAACTGCGGCTAAACCTGCTGTAAGGTTATTCCTAGCCTCTTCCCTATGAGCATCTATGTCAGCCTTGACCTGAGTTAGATCGGCCCTAACATTATTTACAGTTTGAGTATTGGCTTCGAGATCAGCCCTAACATTATTTACAGTTTGAGTGTTGGCTTCGAGATCAGCCCTAACATTCGTTATATCTGTCCTAACGTTATTAACAGTTTGTGTATTGGCTTCGAGATCAGCCCTAACATCTGTGATATCAGTCCTAACATCATTGATAGTTTGAGCATTCACACCCATGTCACCCCGGACTTGTTCAACATTTCCACTTACAGTTCCTAAATCACCTCGGACTTCACCTAAATCAGTTCTAATCTGTTGGAGGTTGGTGTTAACAACGGCCAACATCTCCCCCATCACACGTCGAATCGTCTCCTCATCCATGACACAAGAATATATATGAGAGAACAGAAGGATCATTCCAGAAAACTTACAGCTATGACTAGTTACTTTTGCGGTGAAGAATAGCCTGCTTTTTCTTGAATAAATATTACAAGTACTGCTGGAGTATGCGAACTAATTGCTTCTACATTTACATTAACAACAACAAGCAAAGCAAAGTCTTACATTTACTTAGGATGAGGCATCTTAAAAGAAAACCTATCCACCAATTATCTATACTACAAAGCCTCGCCCCATGGACTTAAATCACGCACGAATGCCATGCGGTTAATTGATCTGCAGTACGACTTCTTAAGTACGACCCAGTCCAGTCAATTAACCTTTAATCACAATAAAATCCTCATAAAAAGAGCATGGAGCAGAAGGTCGCCATGTCTACATCGGCACAATCAGTTGGGCGCCAAAGAAAAAAGAGTGGTAGTTATGTGCCCGTCAGAGCAGCTATCAGGGTTGCCAACAGCCGAAAGTACCACGCTAACCCCTCACCTGCCGGACCCATGTGCCATGAGGATCAGGTGAATTTCTTATAGGCCATAGAAGCACGAGACTCCATGATCCAGGGGATCCGTGGTAACATGGTTGCTAAAAAGGTCATAGACAGCCCAAGAAAATACACCTCCTAAAGCTAGACTGAGAAATAAACTTCCAGGCTTAAGTAAAACATGTAGAATTATTATTCAAAATATTCAGACACCTTTCTAGTTCGGAGGGTTTCTATCGGCTAATCCGCAAACTAATAAATAAACAAAAATAAAAGATCAGTACCCTACCTGTAAACTACTGTAAACCCTCGAGAAAAATCTATCTGACAAAGTAAAGCAACAACAGCCACGCTGGGAAAATGATACAGCAATAATCTTTAATTCAGGTTACTAATGAACCCTTTATCATCTGATGGATAAACGATTCGATGTTTTATTTCTTCAATTAACAAATATTTCCACAAGCGTCATGAAAATAGCCAGACGGAGATGAGGAAATTTCAAGCATTTGTTGGAGACAATGGGGACATACCTGCAGCAGTTTGACAAAAGGCTAAATACTTAGGATTGTGAAAAGATAGACCCTAGCAATGTTTCAGAAGGACAGGTGGTGGCTACCTCCAAATAGAAGGGACGCGCAGTGAGACACGCTTATGGTATGTTCATTGTAATATTCGCGCCTAGAAAAAATATGATGCAGTAACGTGAGTGGCTGATGAAAATACTAGACACTCCTACGAGGCCGAGGTCTGATAAAAACCGCCAAGTTATGGAAAATGTGGAACCAATAAGAAATGAATGCTTACGAACGCGCCAAGTCTAGCTTGGGCACGCGATGGCTAGCATTAACGCGGGAGATCGGCTAGACAACATCTCTACGATCGATTCTAGGATTAATGGGCATATTCTTGACCTGCGCAATTTTACGAGTTCAGTGATATTTATGTAATTCCTGTACCACTATTATTTTGAGAAATTTTTATATAATTTCCCCCTCTATCAATACCTAGGGCCGGTTCATTTATAAGTGGCGTGAAGAGCCAAGACATTGCTATTATACTTTGGTGTGTCGGAAGACACAGGCTATTACATTGTGTGTGTCGGAAGACACAAGTTTATCATTACATTTTGTGTGTCGAGGACACAGGTTACTTTACATTTTTGCGCGTCTAAGGACGTAGGCACTTATACTTTTGCGTGTCTTGAGGACACAGAAATTATTAATAAATGTGTTAAAATCAGTGATAGATAGTCACAGTACTATATTTTGTAGGGACAGTATCATCGACAATTCGTCAACAGACTGTTCCGGGGACATTAGTACCTGAAACGGCGAATTTAGTAGTCGGACATCGAGTGTATAATAATCTAACTTTTTGAATCAGCACGAGAGATGACATCGCTTATCCTGGAAGAAGTTTGGAACTATCAACACTCCGTCCAGATGGTTCAGATGAGCTAAGAAGCATTCAGTTGGGAGATGGCAGCTGATGTCCTTTGACGGGTGACTGGCCGAGGATGAGTACTAAATAATATTCTTATTATCTGATAAATTAACATATGGTATATGGGACATATTTTTGTAAATATTTTGCTTGTGTTGATTAACGTAGTATATTTAGTTTTGGTCTGACACACCTTTTGCATGGAAACAACCCGTACAAATGTTATTAGTCGAAGATTCTTGTTTTTGTTTTGTTTTAACTAACGTAGCTATGTGGACGACCGTGTTTGCATATGTTACGCAATGCGGTTAAAAACGTCTCTCGGAGATATGTTGTGTTTCAGAAGTAGGACTGAAGTAATATAATTATACAGTAGATTGGAGGGTAATTAATCTTTTTAAGGTTTATTATTGATCAGATTCAGTGAGATTATTGCCTTTGGAGCAATGTGATTTGTGACGAAGAGCAGTCAGCTCTATCGTAGGTTTTAATATTTTTTTAATAGTTTGTGAGCATCTATTCAACCGACCTGTGTGAAAAACGTTATGTCATTCCCAGCAGTGTGAGTGTGTGTATTGTATTGGTCATTACAAGCGGGATTTTCAGCGTAGACTGATTTCTGTCAGCTTGGAGCCAAGTCCATATTGTTACCTTGCGAGGGCATATGTGGCTATTTTGATTAATGTCTGACCATATGTTGTGGTTGAGATTTGTTGCTGTTGATTCTTTGAGATAACGGCACAGCTGGTCAGTTATTTTTACACACTGGAGTTGGGGCAATGACAAGTATTGAGGAAGGGGGAGCTGTTTCACAAGGCGGACTGAAGGTTGCAAGCGAGGTCATTAGTGGGGAGTGCTTGTTGGCTCCGTAATTACTTGAAATACAGAATTAAGAACTGATCAATGATAAAAATTGTTTAAATAAATGGGAGTTGCCTACGAATCACTATAATCTCCGAAGCGTTAGCTTAACGTGCATTTTTGTTCATATAAAGTAACCTCAGCCGGTCAGGCTTTTGTTGTTGTTGGTTTTAGTCCATGTTTATATTCCATATCAGTGACCCGTGAAGTCACGTGCGATGCTGTCTTTTCCTTGTTTGTGTATTGAGGAATTGGCCGCGTTGGCTGCTCATTTTGTCAAGTGCGTCATCGCGCTAATGGAGGGTCTCGAGGGAGATTCCTGTAAATAGTAGATTTTTAGTGTGTGTGTCAGCATTAAATTTTTAAGGGTTTTTATTAGTGTCATGTCCCATATCCGTAAACGTTGATTTACGAGATGATTGTTCGTAAGCATCGTGGCTGTTAACCCGCTGTAAACGAACAGTCATCCAAGTACTCATTCCTCGTAGTTAGTCATTACGCGTACATAAAATCCAAATGCAAGTTAGTGGAACCAGGATCCACATTTTTATAAAGGGGAGATCCGTCTGACTCCTCAACATTGATAGATATTCCTGTCATGGGAAAAATTCAGGGAGGATTTTTTTATTGTTGTTTATATTCTTTTTATGCACTATTAGTCATTAAATCATGTTATTATTTTACGTCTTGTCACCTTTCTTTCTTAATTATAGTTTTAATCCTATGACCCTTATCTCAGTAGAGCATGTTGTTTGGCGAACGTAAACATCACACTAGGAACTGAGCGCGACCTCTTGATCAAGATTCTTACATAAACACTGCTATTCTGAAGGGTTCATAGGAGGTAAACTGGCGCGGCCAAGCATGGGGCGGTTCACTGTGGTGTAACAGCAAAGAAATTGCACATGTCAATGTAAGCGTAGTTGGGTTTACAAACTGACGCAACAATGAAGGTGTATTTTTGTTGCTGGTTCGCTGCTGGAACACATTTAGTTGGCGTATTTGAGTAAAACTGACAGGCCACAAGTGGAGGCAGATATGACAGTATTTTAATCACCGGAAAGTGATATTTTATTAAAAGTAATTGAGGCGAAGAGGATACCGCCAACTGTGAAATATAAATTAAAATCAGGAGTTTGCAATGTAAAATACGGTTCACGTTTTTGTCTATTGAATTAAAATAAATTAATATACGTGATACCGGGCGCCCAATGATTAAAGTTAAAACTAGATTTGTTTAGAAAGTCAAACTCATGAAAATGTTAGGAGGCTGGTAGCCTTAAATGACAATTAATACTTTGTTAATTAGTCAGTGTTAATATCAGATCAGGATAACAATTTAATGACTAAATATGTGTTTGGGTTTAAATTAAATTGAGTAAAATTAGAACCACTCAGAGATGCAATCGACTAGTGGGATTAAATGTAAATATAAATGAACTGAGTAGGGTAAAGAAATTAAATGTGCATTGGATTGTATGTGTGTGTCAAGAGGCATTGCTTTATGCCATTTCCCCAATGTCTCATATAAAATGTATAATATGGCAACGGTGGAACAGATTCAAGAAATCATTGAGAGTGCGGCTAGGAGGACACAGAAATTGTTGGACACTAAATTGGCGGAACAAAGTGAATCATTAAACACTAAACTATCAGAACAAAGTGAATAACTAAACACGAAAATATCTGAACAAATAAACACTAAACTATCAGAACAAAGTGAATCATTAAACACTAAACTATCAGAACAAAGTGAATCATTAAACACTAAACTATCAGAACAAAGTGAAGCATTAAACGCGAAGTTATCCGAACAAAGTGAATCACTAAACAATACTATGTTAGAACAATGTGAGTCTATAAACAAATTGTCTGAGCAGAGTGAATCATTGCGGACACAATTAAATAACAGTAGGATTGAACAAAATGAATATCAGGCGGAACAAGCTAGATTTATAAAAAATGAAATCAATGACACTATAAATTCGCAGTTAGAGGCGCAGAATGTTAAAAACACGAACCAATTTGCTTCGTTAACCGCAGAGATGAAAGATCACACTAATCAACAGATGGTATTGCTGGCCCTAGATGTTAGTAAAAATAATGAAAAACAATTAGATCAGATTAAGAAAATGGAAAGTATTTTTGATCAAAAACTTAGCATTCTGGATGAAACGGTGCTAGCTAAATTAGAGCAAATTGAACTAGCATGCACTATGAATACAAGCGAGGTCAAGATAGCTCAGGATAAGTTAGAAGGACGATTTACGGAAATGGAAAAGAGCGGCAAGGTCATTCAACAACAATTATCAGCGGTAGATGAAAATATATCCGGCATAATTAAAGATATGGACCGTCTCGAAATAAAATCAGCGGAGCAAAGGAAAAGCCTAGAAGCGGATCAGAATCAATTAAAGAGTACCATCGACGAAAATAGCGCGAGATAGGAAGATAGGCTGAGCCAGATAGAAAGCAATCAGGATGACACTAAAAGCCAGGTTGAGGAGAAAGTAAGCACGATTAAGGAGCAAATAAGGAAAGATTGGCGAAAAATGAATATCGATTCTAAAGAGGAAAGATCAACCATCCTTAAGACAGTAGGCGAAAATCATACTCGTATTCAAGCATTAGAACAAGAAATTAAGAGTAAACTTAAAGAACAAACAGACAGGATCATAAAAGCTGAACTGAGGTCGATAGAAAAATCCTCGATATTTAAAACAGGAACAATGAGAGATAGACAGGACGACTCGATTAGCCCGGGGGAGGCAAGCACAGCAGGGAGTCAAGCTCAGACAGAGAGCCCATTAACGACAAACACGGAGGGGTTTCGCAAGAATATTGAAAGGAGTTCCACGCCACAAGACGGTCATCAGCCCACACAACTTATCCAAGTAATTCGCTCGAACGATTATAAACCGCAGAAGTACACGGAGAATTCAGGGGTGACACCTAAAGCCTTTATTAAAGAAATTAAAGATCATTACAAAGACACTGGGGTACCTGAAGCACGTAGATTGAGGATGATGGAGAGATTTTTATCAGGAAATGTCCTTACATGGTTTTTAAGATTCAAATATACATTTGGAACTATGGCAGATTTCAAATTAGCGTTTCTGCGCAAATACTGGTCGCCAGCATTACAACAGAGTCTAAGGATGGAGCTTTACTCTAGAAAATACCAAACTACCCAGCAAACGAAATACTCAGATTTCTTTAACATGCAAATGCTAAAATTTCGCGACCTTGATTACCCTTTAAATGAAGCGGATCTGGTGATGACTATAGCGCGGCAATTACCAGTCAACGTGCAGCAAGTACTAGTCGCAGCGAACGTTAGTACGGCCTTACATGCAGAGCAGATATTACGCCAGATAGATGAGACTACATCTCATAATCATTATAGAGGAGGAAGACAGCTGGAGTTAGTCAATACGACAGAGGTCATAAAACCAAAACAGGCAAACACTAAAACGCAGGGTACTAATACAAGCACCTCCACACCTAGGCGAAACCAGGAAGAAGGAGAAAACAGACCATACCAGCGTAACGAGAATAACTATAACAATAGGTCATATCAAGGCAACAATAGATATCAACAGAGAGGGTATCAGCAATGGCGTGAAAATCGAAGAAATGAGAGGCCTTATGGAAGATACGGTGATTACAATGCTAATCAAAGATGGAAAGGAAGGAGAGATCAAAATCAAGGAGAGGCACGTAATTATCGAAATGACTGGGATGATAGGCACGCTCAATCACAAAATTACCTAGAGGAATTACACGCTAGCCAAGGTGGAGAACTAGGAAGATGGGAAAAAGCCATTGGGAACATGCAGAATCCAGACACACATACTGAGAAAGCTGGAAGTCTACTGAGACAAGAGGAATATCAAGGACATGGGCGACAAAAGGATGATGGGAGTCGGAATGGAGCTAAAAAAATGCTAAATTTGGATAAAGAAGACAGTCTAAAAACGCAGCAGTCGGAAGTTGAAGATGGATGGATAGTAGCGAACATACAAGAATGGATTGCTTTGCCAGAAGATTGCCTGGAGGAGACGGTGAAACCACGGAACGATGAAATTAGGCAGTTACCCATTATTTACGCGAGGATTGGTGGAATTAATATAAGATGTTTATTGGATACGGGGTCGCAGATCAGTCTGGTATCGGAGGCCTTGGTTCGAGAGTTGGGACGGAGTCAGGATATTCCTGTAATTCCCGTACCACAACTCAAAGTGAGGGGTGTTATTCCTGAACGCACCGTCACTTGTAAACGACAGGCATACTTAGAGCTGAACATATTGGAACACACTTTTGGACAAACATTCATTATCATGGCAAAGATGAATTTCAATATAATTCTTGGTGCAAATTTCATTTGTGACTATCAAGCAGTGATAGATTTGCACAAGAATACAGTCAGTTTTAGAGAGTATGATCAGCTGAAGAACGTGGGATTGCATATGGATGAAATCACTACCGGAAGAGATGTAAATTCTTGGGCATTGGAAGCAATATCGGAAGAGACGGAAGAGGAGATACGAAAGGCAGAAGATAAAATCATAGAAGGAGCTGTTGTGGAACTAAATGAGGAGAGTGAATCCCAGGAGATATGGTCTTTATTAACAGAAGGAGATGACAGTGAGGCACAATTTGAAGAGTTACTACAGGTGCGGCTCAATGACATTCAACTTGGGGGTGAACATAGAAAACAATTGGAAGAGATTTTAAGGAAGCACAAAGCAGTATTTGATACAGTACCTGGTAAAATATTAAATTTCAAATATTCTATGCAAGTCGAGGATTGGTCAACTTTCAAAAGTAGATTGTACCCAATTCCGGAAAAATATCGCGGTCAAGGTAAGGTCATTATAGATGAGATGTTACAAGCTGGAGTGATAAGGAAGACACCTACACCTTATCTAAATGCGATTTTGGCAGTCACAAAACCAAATGGATCTATTAGACTTTGTTTAGATGCCAGAAATCTCAACATGAGACTCAATTTTCCTGAGTATGACAGAGCGCCAATTATCAGAGACGTACTAAAAGGCTTTAAAAACAAAAGCATTTATTCATCAGTTGACTTGACGTCCAGTTTTCACCATATTGAATTGGATGAGAAGTCACAGCTTCTAACTGGCAACTTATTCGATAACCAAACGTTTTGCATCGTCCGAATGCCCTTTGGAGTCAAAACAGCGGGCTGTGCTTTAATCCGAGCCCTGGATCGGAATCTAACCGAGGAAGTTAAGGAGATGACGGTGGGCTACATTGATGACATTCTGCTGGCATCCGACAACATTGAAAATCACATGGAAAATTTAGATAAAGTATTAGGCAAGCTTAATGCATCAAATTTCAAAGTAAACCTGAAGAAATCGCATTTCTTCAAGAGCGAGATCTTATATTTGGGTCACATCATTGACAAGGAGGGAGTGAAGCCAAATCCAGCTAAGATCGAAGCGATAAAGAATTTCCCTACACCAACGAGAGTCAAGCATTCGTGCTTTCTTAGGCGTATCGGGATTCTTTAAGGAAAACTGTCCAGGTTACACGGAGACTGTAGCTCCAATGCAGGAAATGCTAAAAAAGAATAATAAATGGTTATGGAATGCGGAATGTGAGAAGGCGTTCCAAGCAACAAAACAGCCACTGGAAAACTGCATTAAGTCAGGATATCCAGATTTCAAGCACAAATTTATAATCCAAGCGGATGCTTCACTAATTGGTATAGGTGCCATGCTCTACCAAGAAGATCCAGCTAACCTGCAACATAAAACATATTAGGCATTTGTCAGCCGAAAATTGCGTAAGCACGAGCGCAATTATACTGTAACGGAACTAGAATTGTTGGCCATACTTCATGCGCTCCAACAATGGAAAAGAATAATTTATGGATACCCCATTGTTGTCAGGACTGATCACAAGGCACTAACATTCTTGTTTAAGACGTCGATGGCAAGCGAACGTGTGACACGTTGGTCTATATATATTCAGCAGTTTAGCATTGAGATTGAACATTGTCCAGGGAAGATGAACGTGATTCCGGATGCACTCAGCAGGAACCCAGAGCCTGATAGTGAAGAAACAGCGATGGTACGACACTTGGAGTTAACACCGAAGGACCGGGAATTTTTGGAGGAGTTACGTGAGATACAGCGAGAACAAGAAGTGGAACCATGGATGATGCTATTAATTCAATACTTCAGAAAGCAGCTACCTACAGGAACACCTGCATTTCGAGAAGCGAAAGCCAAAGAAGGAAGATATGTTTATGTCAACAATTTGCTGCACAAATGGGTAGATAATGACCACACCAAGTTACGCATACTAGTACCTGCATCTTTACAGCGAGGACTGACATGGCATATTCACGAAAGTTACGGACACGTCGGATTAGACAAGTGTGAAGCGACAATAGGAGAGACATTTACATGGCCACGTATGAGAACAACTATATGTGACGTCATTACGACTTGTAATCCGTGTCAGAGGACAAAGCCCAATAACTATTTAATGAGGCAGTATCCTAGACCATTGCTACCTCAGAAACCCTGCGAGCTACTGGCCCTGGACTGTTTCGGTCCAATTCCGAAAGGAAGGCGAGGTTGCCGGCACTTGCTAGTGTGCATTGATGTATTTTCTAAGTTTGTCGTATTATGCCCCATTCAGAAAACTACATCGAAACAAGTACTCAGTCGTATTCGAAATAGAGTTATTCCAATCCTTGGAAAACCAGAATTTATATTGTCAGACCATGGCAGCTATTTTACAAGCGCCGAATTCAAGAAAGGTATGGAGGACATGGGTATAAAACACGTTTTAAGCAGTATCCGACATGCCCAAGCTAATCCAAGTGAGAGAGCAATAAAATGTGTGACATCATACTTGAGAATCTTCATTCCCAAAGAACATCATAAATGGGTGGATAAAATTAAGGATGTAGAGACATGCATGAATTCTACCAGGCACGAGTCAACAGGACAGATCCCTATGGTCTTACACAAAAACGAGTATCCAGTGAGAACGTGGAAAAGCATCATTAACTGCCCACAAGATCCCATGATAGCGCCTGACCTGCGAATTGAGAGAACGAGAGCCTACATGAGAAAACAAGCAGATCGCAGATTACGGCGAGTGAGAAATAAGAGGTTTCACAGTGATCTAGAAATCAACCAGCTCGTTTTGGTGAAACGACCCGCTACATCGGATCCAGAGAAGAAGATCTTCAGCAAATTCTGTGAAAAGTTCATAGGACCCTATTCTATTGTAAGAAACCTAGGACATAATGCATACAGAGTGAAAGAGTTAAGCACAGGAACAATGTCGGTCTACAATGCAGCCAACTTAAAAAAATATCGTAGAAGCGAACCATGGGAGCGCCAAAATAATGATGCAGTTTAAATATATGGACGTCCTATATCAACCAAGTGGACGGGGGGCAGTTGAGTACGGCACGTGAAGAAGGAAGTGGAATTGGTGTTGACAAACATTAACGAGACGAGCAGAGTGTTGCCTAAGGCACCAGCGCGTCATGCAAGCAGTTGAGAGGGTCATTACAAGCAGGAAATGAAACGAGTAAATGCCATTCAAGACAGGAGCGGCTAGACCAAGTAATAGAAAAGGGGTGATTCAGAAATAAAACAAATTGGCCTACGGAAGTCTTTTTAAAATTATCGACTTTCTCCTAAGTTCGAAATTTTGTGAGTGGAGGAGTTGTGAACCCTTTATCCTCTGATGGATAAACGATTCGATGTTTTATTTCTTCAATTAATAAATATTTCCACAAGCGTCATGAAAATAGCCAGACGGAGATGAGGAAATTTCAAGCATTTGTTGGAGACAATGGGGACATACTTGCAGCAGTTTGACAAAAGGCTAAATACTTAGGATTGTGAAAAGATAGACCCTAGCAATGTTCCAGAAGGACAGGTGGTGGCTACCTCAAAATAGAAGGGACGCGCAGTGAGACACGCTTATGGTATGTTCATTGTAATATTCGCGCCTAGAAAAAATATGATGCAGTAACGTGAGTGGCTGATGAAAATACTAGACACTCCTACGAGGCCGAGGTCTGATAAAAACCGCCAAGTTATGGAAAATGTGGAACCAATAAGAAATGAATGCTTACGAACGCGCCAAGTCTAGCTTGGGCACGCGATGGCTAGCATTAACGCGGGAGATCGGCTAGACAACATCTCTACGATCGATTCTAGGATTAATGGGCATATTCTTGACCTGCGCAATTTTACGAGTTCAGTGATATTTATATAATTCCTGTACCACTATTATTTTGAGAAATTTTTATATAATTTCCCCTCTATCAATACCTAGGGCCGGTTCATTTATAAGTGGCGTGAAGAGCCAAGACATTGCTATTATACTTTGGTGTGTCGGAAGACACAGGCTATTACATTGTGTGTGTCGGAAGACACAAGTTTATCATTACATTTTGTGTGTCGAGGACACAGGTTACTTTACATTTTTGCGCGTCTAAGGACGTAGGCACTTATACTTTTGCGTGTCTTGAGGACACAGAAATTATTAATAAATGTGTTAAAATCAGTGATAGATAGTCACAGTACTATATTTTGTAGGGACAGTATCATCGACAATTTGCCAACAGACTGTTCCGGGGAAATTAGTATCTGAAACGGCGAATTTAGTAGTCGGACATCGAGTGTATAATAATCTAACTTTTTGAATCAGCACGAGAGATGGCATCGCTTATCCTGGAAGAAGTTTGGAACTATCAACACTCCGTCCAGATGGTTGAGATGAGCTAAGAAGCATTCAGTTGGGAGATGGCAGCTGATGTCCTTTGACGGGTGACTGGCCGAGGATGAGTACTAAATAATATTCTTATTATCTGATAAATTAACTTATGGTATATGGGACATATTTTTGTAAATATTTTGCTTGTGTTTATTAACGTAGTATATTTAGTTTTGGTCTGACACACCTTTTGCATGGAAACAACCGGTACAAATGTTATTAGTCGAAGGTTCTTGTTTTTGTTTTGTTTTAACTAACGTAGCTATGTGGACGACCGTGTTTGCATATGTTACGCAATGCGGTTAAAAACGTCTCTCGGAGATATGTTGTGTTTCAGAAGTAGGACTGAAGTAATATAATTATACAGTAGATTGGAGGGTAATTAATCTTTTTAAGGTTTATTATTGATCAGATTCAGTGAGATTATTGCCTTTGGAGCAATGTGATTTGTGACGAAGAGCAGTCAGCTCTATCGTAGGTTTTAATATTTTTTTTAATAGTTTGTGAGCATCTATTCAACCGACCTGTGTGAAAACCGTTATGTCATTCCCAGCAGTGTGAGTGTGTGTATTGTATTGGTCATTACAAGCGGGATTTTCAGCGTAGACTGATTTCTGTCAGCTTGGTGCCAAGTCCATTTTGTTACCTTGCGAGGGCATATGTGGCTATTTTGATTAATGTCTGACCATATGTTGTGGTTGAGATTTGTTGCTGTTGATTCTTTGAGATAACGGCACAGCTGGTCAGTTATTTTTACACACTGGAGTTGGGGCAATGACAAGTATTGAGGAAGGGGGAGCTGTTTCACAAGGCGGACTGAAGGTTGCAAGCGAGGTCATTAGTGGGGAGTGCTTGTTGGCTCCGTGATTACTTGAAATACAGAATTAAGAACTGATCAATGATAAAAATTGTTTAAATAAATGGGAGTTGCCTACGAATCACTATAATCTCCGAAGCGTTAGCTTAACGTGCACTTTTGTTCATAAAAAGTAATCTCAGACGGTCAGGCTTTTGTTGTTGTTGGTTTTAGTCCATGTTTATATTCCATATCAGTGACCCGTGAAGTCACGTGCGATGCTGTCTTTTCCTTGTTTGTGTATTGAGCAATTGGCCGTGTTGGCAGCTCATTTTGTCAAGTGCGTCATCGCGCTAATGGAGGGTCTCGAGGGAGATTCCTGTAAATAGTAGATTTTTAGTGTGTGTGTCAGCATTAAATTTTTAAGGGTTTTTATTAGTGTCATGTCCCATATCCGTAAACGTTGATTTACGAGATGATTGTTCGTAAGCATCGTGGCTGTTAACCCGCTGTAAACGAACAGTCATCCAAGTACTCATTCCTCGTAGTTAGTCATTACGCGTACATAAAATCCAAATGCAAGTTAGTGGAACCAGGATCCACATTTTTATAAAGGGGAGATCCGTCTGACTCCTCAACATTGATAGATATTCCTGTCATGGGAAAAATTCAGGGAGGATTTTTTTATTGTTGTTTATATTCTTTTTATGCACTATTAGTCATTAAATCATGTTATTATTTTACGTCTTGTCACCTTTCTTTCTTAATTATAGTTTTAATCCTATGACCCTTATCTCAGTAGAGCATG
The DNA here is from genome assembly GCA_946902985.2 of Meconema thalassinum. Classification (NCBI taxonomy): domain Eukaryota; kingdom Metazoa; phylum Arthropoda; class Insecta; order Orthoptera; family Tettigoniidae; genus Meconema; species Meconema thalassinum. The sequence continues at coordinate 757,295,920 of OX336388.2, read as the reverse complement.
TTGTTTGGCGAACGTAAACATCACACTAGGAACTGAGCGCGACCCCTTGATCAAGATTCTTACATAAACACTGCTATTCTGAAGGGTTCATAGGATGTAAACTGGCGCGGCCAAGCGTGGGGCGGTTCACTGTGGTGTAACGGCAAAGAAATTGCACATGTCAATGTAAGCGTAGTTGGGTTTACAAACTGACGCAACAATGAAGGTGTATTTTTGTTGCTGGTTCGCTGCTGGAACACATTTAGTTGGCGTATTTGAGTAAAACTGACAGGCCACAAGTGGAGGCAGATATGACAGTATTTTAATCACCGGAAAGTGATATTTTATTAAAAGTAATTGAGGCGAAGAGGATACCGCCAACTGTGAAATATAAATTAAAATCAGGAGTTTGCAATGTAAAATACGGTTCACGTTTTTGTCTATTGAATTAAAATAAATTAATATACGTGATACCGGGCGCCCAATGATTAAAGTTAAAACTAGATTTGTTTAGAAAGTCAAACTCATGAAAATGTTAGGAGGCTGGTAGCCTTAAATGACAATTAATACTTTGTTAATTAGTCAGTGTTAATATCAGATCAGGATAACAATTTAATGACTAAATATGTGTTTGGGTTTAAATTAAATTGAGTAAAATTAGAACCACTCAGAGATGCAATCGACTAGTGGGATTAAATGTAAATATAAATGAACTGAGTAGGGTAAAGAAATTAAATGTGCATTGGATTGTATGTGTGTGTCAAGGGGCATTGCTTTATGCAATTTCCCTAATGTCTCATATAAAATGTATTATATGGCAACGGTGGAACAGATTCAAGAAATCATTGAGAGTGCGGCTAGGAGGACACAGAAATTGTTGGACACTAAATTGGCGGAACAAAGTGAATCATTAAACACTAAACTATCAGAACAAAGTGAATAACTAAACACGAAAATATCTGAACAAATAAACACTAAACTATCAGAACAAAGTGAATCATTAAACACTAAACTATCAGAACAAAGTGAATCATTAAACACTAAACTATCAGAACAAAGTGAAGCATTAAACGCGAAGTTATCCGAACAAAGTGAATCACTAAACAATACTATGTTAGAAGAAAGTGAGTCTATAAACAAATTGTCTGAGCAGAGTGAATCATTGCGGACACAATTAAATAACAGTAGGATTGAACAAAATGAATATCAGGCGGAACAAGCTAGATTTCTAAAAAATGAAATCAATGACACTATAAATTCGCAGTTAGAGGCGTAGATCGTTAAAAACACGAACCAATTTGCTTCGTTAACCGCAGAGATGAAAGATCACACTAATCAACAGATGGTATTGCTGGCCCTAGATGTTAGTAAAAATAATGAAAAACAATTAGATCAGATTAAGAAAATGGAAAGTATTTTTGATCAAAAACTTAGCATTCTGGATGAAACGGTGCTAGCTAAATTAGAGCAAATTGAACTAGCATGCACTATGAATACAAGCGAGGTCAAGATAGCTCAGGATAAGTAAGAAGGACGATTTAAGGAAATGGAAAAGAGCGGCAAGGTCATTCAACAACAATTATCAGCGGTAGATGAAAATATATCCGGCATAATTAAAGATATGGACCGTCTCGAAATAAAATCAGCGGAGCAAAGGAAAAGCCTAGAAGCGGATCAGAATCAATTAAAGAGTACCATCGACGAAAATAGCGCGAGATAGGAAGATAGGCTGAGCCAGATAGAAAGCAATCAGGATGACACTAAAAGCCAGGTTGAGGAGAAAGTAAGCACGATTAAGGAGCAAATAAGGAAAGATTGGCGAAAAATGAATATCGATTCTAAAGAGGAAAGATCAACCATCCTTAAGACAGTAGGCGAAAATCATACTCGTATTCAAGCATTAGAACAAGAAATTAAGAGTAAACTTAAAGAACAAACAGACAGGATCATAAAAGCTGAACTGAGGTCGATAGAAAAATCCTCGATATATAAAACAGGAACAATGAGAGATTGACAGGACGACTCGAATAGCCCGGGGGAGGCAAGCACAGCAGGGAGTCAAGCTCAGACAGAGAGCCCATTAACGACAAACACGGAGGGGTTTCGCAAGAATATTGAAAGGAGTTCCACGCAACAAGACGGTCATCAGCCCACACAACTTATCCAAGTAATTCGCTCGAACGATTATAAACCGCAGAAGTACACGGAGAATTCAGGGGTGACACCTAAAGCGTTTATTAAAGAAATTAAAGATCATTACAATGACACTGGGGTACCTGAAGCACGTAGATTGAGGATGATGGAGAGATTTTTATCAGGAAATGTCCTTACATGGTTTTTAAGATTCAAATATACATTTGGAACTATGGCAGATTTCAAATTAGCGTTTCTGCGCAAATACTGGTCGCCAGCATTACAACAGAGTCTAAGGATGGAGCTTTACTCTAGAAAATACCAAACTACCCAGCAAACGAAATACTCAGATTTCTTTAACATGCAAATGCTAAAATTTCGCGACCTTGATTACCCTTTAAATGAAGCGGATCTGGTGATGACTATAGCGCGGCAATTACCAGTCAACGTGCAGCAAGTACTAGTCGCAGCGAACGTTAGTACGGCCTTACATGCAGAGCAGATATTACGCCAGATAGATGAGACTACATCTCATAATCATTATAGAGGAGGAAGACAGCTGGAGTTAGTCAATACGACAGAGGTCATAAAACCAAAACAGGCAAACACTAAAACGCAGGGTACTAATACAAGCACCTCCACACCTAGGCGAAACCAGGAAGAAGGAGAAAACAGACCATACCAGCGTAACGAGAATAACTATAACAATAGGTCATATCAAGGCAACAATAGATATCAACAGAGAGGGTATCAGCAATGGCGTGAAAATCGAAGAAATGAGAGGCCTTATGGAAGATACGGTGATTACAATGCTAATCAAAGATGGAAAGGAAGGAGAGATCAAAATCAAGGAGAGGCACGTAATTATCGAAATGACTGGGATGATAGGCACGCTCAATCACAAAATTACCTAGAGGAATTACACGCTAGCCAAGGTGGAGAACTAGGAAGATGGGAAAAAGCCATTGGGAACATACAGAATCCAGACACACATACTGAGAAAGCTGGAAGTCTACTGAGACAAGAGGAATATCAAGGACATGGGCGACAAAAGGATGATGGGAGTCGGAATGGAGCTAAAAAAAATGCTAAATTTGGATAAAGAAGACAGTCTACAAACGCAGCAGTCGGAAGTTGAAGATGGATGGATAGTAGCGAACATACAAGAATGGATTGCTTTGCCAGAAGATTGCCTGGAGGAGACGGTGAAACCACGGAACGATGAAATTAGGCAGTTACCCATTATTTACGCGAGGATTGGTGGAATTAATATAAGATGTTTATTGGATACGGGGTCGCAGATCAGTCTGGTATCGGAGGCCTTGGTTCGAGAGTTGGGACGGAGTCAGGATATTCCTGTAATTCCCGTACCACAACTCAAAGTGAGGGGTGTTATTCCTGAACGCACCGTCACTTGTAAACGACAGGCATACTTAGAGCTGAACATATTGGAACACACTTTTGGGCAAACATTCATTATCATGGCAAAGATGAATTTCAATATAATTCTTGGTGCAAATTTCATTTGTGACTATCAAGCAGTGATAGATTTGCAAAAGAATACAGTCAGTTTTAGAGAGTATGATCAGCTGAAGAACGTGGGATTGCATATGGATGAAATCACTACCGGAAGAGATGTAAATTCTTGGGCATTGGAAGCAATATCGGAAGAGACGGAAGAGGAGATACGGAAGGCAGAAGATAAAATCATAGAAGGAGCTGTTGTGGAACTAAATGAGGAGAGTGAATCCCAGGAGATATGGTCTTTATTAACAGAAGGAGATGACAGTGAGGCACAATTTGAAGAGTTACTACAGGAGCGGCTCAATGACATTCAACTTGGGGGTGAACACAGAAAACAATTGGAAGAGATTTTAAGGAAGCACAAAGCAGTATTTGATACAGTACCTGGTAAAATATTAAATTTCAAATATTCTATGCAAGTCGAGGATTGGTCACCTTTCAAAAGTAGATTGTACCCAATTCCGGAAAAATATCGCGGTCAAGTTAAGGTCATTATAGATGAGATGTTACAAGCTGGAGTGATAAGGAAGACACCTACACCTTATCTAAATGCGATTTTGGCAGTCACAAAACCAAATGGATCTATTAGACTTTGTTTAGATGCCAGAAATCTCAACATGAGACTCATATCAGAGACGTACTAAAAGGCTTTAAAAACAAAAGCATTTATTCATCAGTTGACTTAACGTCCAGTTTTCACCATATTGAATTGGATGAGAAGTCACAGCTTCTAACTGGCTTCTTATTCGATAACCAAACGTTTTGCTTCGTCTGAATGCCCTTTGGTGTCAAAACAGCGGGCTGTGCTTTAATCCGAGCCCTGGATCGGAATCTAACTGAGGAAGTTAAGGAGATGACGGTGGGCTACATTGATGACATTCTGCTGGCATCCGACAACATTGAAAATCACATGGAAAATTTAGATAAAGTATTAGGCAAGCTTAATGCATCAAATTTCAAAGTAAACCTGAAGAAATCGCATTTCTTCAAGAGCGAGATCTTATATTTGGGTCACATCATTGACAAGGAGGGAGTGAAGCCAAATCCAGCTAAGATCGAAGCGATAAAGAATTTCCCTACACCAACGAGAGTCAAGCATTCGGGCTTTCTTAGGCGTAACGGGATTCTTTAAGGAAAACTGTACAGGTTACACGGAGACTGTAGCTCCAATGCAGGAAATGCTAAAAAAGAATAATAAATGGTTATGGAATGCGGAATGTGAGAAGGCGTTCCAAGCAACAAAACAGCTACTGGAAAACTGCATTAAGTTAGGATATCCAGATTTCAAGCACAAATTTATAATCCAAGCGGATGCTTCACTAATTGGTATAGGTGCCATGCTCTACCAAGAAGATCCAGCTAACCTGCAACATAAAACATATTAGGCATTTGTCAGCCGAAAATTGCGTAAGCACGAGCGCAATTATACTGTAACGGAACTAGAATTGTTGGCCATACTTCATGCGCTCCAACAATGGAAAAGAATAATTTATGGATACCCCATTGTTGTCAGGACTGATCACAAGGCACTAACATTCTTGTTTAAGACGTCGATGGCAAGCGAACGTGTGACACGTTGGTCTATATATATTCAGCAGTTTAGCATTGAGATTGAACATTGTCCAGGGAAGATGAACGTGATTCCGGATGCACTCAGCAGGAACCCAGAGCCTGATAGTGAAGAAACAGCGATGGTACGACACTTGGAGTTAACACCGAAGGACCGGGAATTTTTGGAGGAGTTACGTGAGATACAGCGAGAACAAGAAGTGGAACCATGGATGATGCTATTAATTCAATACTTCAGAAAGCAGCTACCTACAGGAACACCTGCATTTCGAGAAGCGAAAGCCAAAGAAGGAAGATATGTTTATGTCAACAATTTGCTGCACAAATGGGTAGATAATGACCACACCAAGTTACGCATACTAGTACCTGCATCTTTACAGCGAGGACTGACATGGCATACTCACGAAAGTTACGGACACGTCGGATTAGACAAGTGTGAAGCGACAATAGGAGAGACATTTACATGGCCACGTATGAGAACAACTATATGTGACGTCATTACGACTTGTGATCCGTGTCAGAGGACAAAGCCCAATAACTATTTAATGAGGCAGTATCCTAGACCATTGCTACCTCAGAAACCCTGCGAGCTACTGGCCCTGGACTGTTTCGGTCCAATTCCGAAAGGAAGGCGAGGTTGCCGGCACTTGCTAGTGTGCATTGATGTATTTTCTAAGTTTGTCGTATTATGCCCCATTCAGAAAACTACATCGAAACAAGTACTCAGTCGTATTCGAAATAGAGTTATTCCAATCCTTGGAAAACCAGAATTTATATTGTCAGACCATGACAGCTATTTTACAAGCGCCGAATTCAAGAAAGGTATGGAGGACATGGGTATAAAACACGTTTTAAGCAGTATCCGACATGCCCAAGCTAATCCAAGTGAGAGAGCAATACAATGTGTGACATCATACTTGAGAATCTTCATTCCCAAAGAACATCATAAATGGGTGGATAAAATTAAGGATGTAGAGACATGCATGAATTCTACCAGGCACGAATCAACAGGACAGATCCCTATGATCTTACACAGAAACGAGTATCCAGTGAGAACGTGGAAAAGCTTCATTAACTGCCCACAAGATCCCATGATAGCGCCTGACCTGCGAATTGAGAGAACGAGAGCCTACATGAGAAAACAAGCAGATCGCAGATTACGGCAAGTGAGAAATAAGAGGTTTCACAGTGATCTAGAAATCAACCAGCTCGTTTTGGTGAAACGACCCGCTACATCGGATCCAGAGAAGAAGATCTTCAGCAAATTCTGTGAAAAGTTCATAGGACCCTATTCTATTGTAAGAAACCTAGGACATAATGCATACAGAGTGAAAGAGTTAAGCACAGGAACAATGTCGGTCTACAATGCAGCCAACTTAAAAAAATATCGTAGAAGCGAACCATGGGAGCGCCAAAATAATGATGCAGTTTAAATATATGGACGTCCTATATCAACCAAGTGGACGGGGGGCAGTTGAGTACGGCACGTGAAGAAGGAAGTGGAATTGGTATTGACAAACATTAACGAGACGAGCAGAGTGTTGCCTAAGGCACCAGCGCGTCATGCAAGCAGTTGAGAGGGTCATTACAAGCAGGAAATGAAACGAGTAAATGCCATTCAAGACAGGAGCGGCTAGACCAAGTAATAGAAAAGGGGTGATTCAGAAATAAAACAAATTGGCCTACGGAAGTCTTTTTAAAATTATCGACTTTCTCCTAAGTTCGAAATTTTGTGAGTGGAGGAGTTGTGAACCCTTTATCCTCTGATGGATAAACGATTCGATGTTTTATTTCTTCAATTAATAAATATTTCCACAAGCGTCATGAAAATAGCCAGACGGAGATGAGGAAATTTCAAGCATTTGTTGGAGACAATGGGGACATACTTGCAGCAGTTTGACAAAAGGCTAAATACTTAGGATTGTGAAAAGATAGACCCTAGCAATGTTCCAGAAGGACAGGTGGTGGCTACCTCAAAATAGAAGGGACGCGCAGTGAGACACGCTTATGGTATGTTCATTGTAATATTCGCGCCTAGAAAAAATATGATGCAGTAACGTGAGTGGCTGATGAAAATACTAGACACTCCTACGAGGCCGAGGTCTGATAAAAACCGCCAAGTTATGGAAAATGTGGAACCAATAAGAAATGAATGCTTACGAACGCGCCAAGTCTAGCTTGGGCACGCGATGGCTAGCATTAACGCGGGAGATCGGCTAGACAACATCTCTACGATCGATTCTAGGATTAATGGGCATATTCTTGACCTGCGCAATTTTACGAGTTCAGTGATATTTATGTAATTCCTGTACCACTATTATTTTGAGAAATTTTTATATAATTTCCCCCTCTATCAATACCTAGGGCCGGTTCATTTATAAGTGGCGTGAAGAGCCAAGACATTGCTATTATACTTTTGTGTGTCGGAAGACACAGGCTATTACATTGTGTGTGTCGGAAGACACATGTTTATCATTACATTTTGTGTGTCGAGGACACAGGTTACTTTACATTTTTGCGCGTCTAAGGACGTAGGCACTTATACTTTTGCGTGTCTTGAGGACACAGAAATTATTAATAAATGTGTTAAAATCAGTGATAGATAGTCACAGTACTATATTTTGTAGGGAAAGTATCATCGACAATTCGCCAACAGACTGTTCCGGGGAAATTAGTACCCGAAACGGCGAATTTAGTAGTCAGACATCGAGTGTATAATAAACTAACTTTTTGAATCAGCACGAGAGATGACATCGCTTATCCTGGAAGAAGTTTGGAACTATCAACACTCCGTCCAGATGGTTGAGATGAGCTAAGAAGCATTCAGTTGGGAGATGGCAGCTGATGTCCTTTGACGGGTGACTGGCCGAGGATGAGTACTGAATAATATTCTTATTATCTGATAAATTAACTTAAGGTATATGGGACATATTTTTGTAAATATTTTGCTTGTGTTGATTAACGTAGTGTATTTAGTTTTGGTCTGACACACCTTTTGCTTGGAAACAGCTCGTACAAATGTTATTAGTCGAAGGTTCTTGTTTTTGTTGTGTTTTAACTAACGTAGCTATGTGCACGACCGTGTTTGCATATGTTACGCAATGCGGTTAAAAACGTCTCTCGGAGATATGTTGTGTTTCAGAAGTAGGACTGAAGTAATATAATTATACAGTAGATTGGAGGGTAATTAATCTTTTTAAGGTTTATTATTGATCAGATTCAGTGAGATTATTGCCTTTGGAGCAATGTGATTTGTGACGAAGAGCAGTCAGCTCTATCGTAGGTTTTAATATTTGTTTAATAATTTGTGAGCATCTATTCAACCGACCTGTGTGAAAAACGTTATGTCATTCCCAGCAGTGTGAGTGTGTGTATTGTATTGGTCATTACAAGCGGGAATTTCAGCGTAGAGTGATTTCTGTCAGCTTGGTGCCAAGTCCATATTGTTACCTTGCGAGGGCATATGTGGCTATTTTGATTAATGTCTGACCATATGTTGTGGTTGAGATTTGTTGCTGTTGATTCTTTGAGATAACGGCACAGCTGGTCAGTTATTTTTACGCACTGGAGTTGGGGCAATGACAGGTATTGAGGAAGGGGGAGCTGTTTCACAAGGCGGACTGAAGGTTGCAAGCGAGGTCATTAGTGGGGAGTGCTTGTTGGCTCCGTGATTACTTGAAATACAGAATTAAGAACTGATCAATGATAAAAATTGTTTAAATAAATGGGAGTTGCCTACGAATCACTATAATCTCCGAAGCGTTAGCTTAACGTGCACTTTTGTTCATAAAAAGTAATCTCAGACGGTCAGGCTTTTGTTGTTGTTGGTTTTAGTCCATGTTTATATTCCATATCAGTGACCCGTGAAGTCACGTGCGATGCTGTCTTTTCCTTGTTTGTGTATTGAGCAATTGGCCGCGTTGGCAGCTCATTTCGTCAAGTGCGTCATCGCGCTAATGGAGGGTCTCGAGGGAGATTCCTGTAAATAGTAGATTTTTAGTGTGCGTGTCAGCTATAATATTTAAGGGTTTTTATTAGTGTCATGTCCCATATCCGTAAACGTTGATTTACGAGATGATTGTTCGTAAGCATCGTGGCTGTTAACCCGCTGTAAACGAACAGTCATCCAAGTACTCATTCCTCGTAGTTAGTCATTACGCGTACATAAAATCCAAATGCAAGTTAGTGGAACCAGGATCCACATTTTTATAAAGGGGAGATCCGTCTGACTCCTCAACATTGATAGATATTCCTGTCATGGGAAAAATTCAGGGAGGATTTTTTTATTGCTGTTTATATTCTTTGTATGCACTATTAGTCATTAAATCATGTTATTATTTTACGTCTTGTCACCTTTCTTTCTTAATTATAGTTTTAATCCAATGACCCTTATCTCAGTAGAGCATGTTGTTTGGCGAACGTAAACATCACACTAGGAACTGAGCGCGACCCCTTGATCAAGATTCTTACATAAACACTGCTATTCTGAAGGGTTCACTAAATAAGCTAATAACGGAATTTACATTCAACAGGGTAGCAATAGCAAGTCTTAGTTAGGATGACACCATTTCCTCATTTACATTTATTTTTAAATAATCTACCTAATTCCTAACAATTAATACAAAATTTACGGTGATGACGTCCGTAAAGCAAAAACAGTTAGTACAAATCTACATGACAAGCCGTCAAAAACATTAAATGCACTCTTACAATCTAAAAAAAAGGGTAAACATGGGGTTATCATACACTTGAATAAATAATAACAAGACCATAAACAATATTATTCCTGCCTTCGCCCTGGGTTACACTTTGTTAACCAGTGTCATCTACGTGCATGTTAATTACGGTGGCGATTGCGTAGTAAAACTACGTCTAACGTCGCATGAGGCTCACGCTCCACCAGCTACTGACTAAAGGTTGAGCAAGCACTCCGTCGATTAAAATTAGTGTCACCTGTCCTAGATTACTTCCACAAAATAAGTGTGCACAAAGAATGTGTCAGCCAGCAGGTCCAAAATGCAAGAAAATCAAGGTTAAATGCTATAAATAGTTAATTAACATCAGTTTATAATAATGACGTTCTGATTATTAGAATCGTTGGTTTAAATTATCGTTGGTTTATGGCGAACAGGCTGACAACCCTGAATACCTTGGGCTCAGCAGTAGTAGTCTCGTGCGAGATCAATCACCGTCAACGAGCTCTCCCGCTCGGAAATAACAATAACACAGGTTATTAGTGGCCCTCGGCTCACTTAATTTACCTCTGGGTAAGGCCTGGAATGAACATCAGTTACCTCCCTACAATAACACAGTCAACAGAATCGAAGTCTGGACACACGTAAATATAGCCTCTATACAGGTGCCTCATCTAGCCTCTTAATTTCAACAAATAAACCTTAACATAACGTGTAATAATTCTCTGATGGAGAAAAAAGATAGTCGCTTCAAAGCGATGCAAACATACGGCTCTTGCCGTTCATCTCAAAGTAGCAAAACATCTGATTATTACAAAATGGTGGCCTGGACATTGACCTACATATGAGACACATCATTTAAATGTTAGTAATGCTATAAGCATTGTCAAAGAGTCTGAAAAAGTATGTCTCATTGAGTGAGTGGTGCTCTAGTACATTGCATGCTGGGAACTGTTACCACCTGTCCATGATTCGAGCTAGCCTCG